>OZ010793.1:476577996-477795175 GCA_963932465.1 Maratus speciosus
TTATATTAAAAACCGTAGATAGTATAGTGTATTTTAAATTTGAGTGAAGTTTTTAACTAAAATTCGTTGTTATCCTGTCAGACAGTGTGAAACCTGTGAAATTAAATGTATAAAATTAATAAATGACATTGGCCCGTTACTGGAACTCGCAATAAAACTAAATACAATAGAAATAATAAAGCGATATAATAAAAATGGAAATTTAAATAAAACACAATATGTTTGATGTATTGTAAAATGCTATAAAATACAGAAATCGTCGATGACAGTTTGACAATTCTACTTTTTTTCCCTCACAATCAGACACATTTTTAAAGTTTTCAACACTTCTAAGAAATTTAATTCCTTTCATCAGTTAATTCTGTCCACTCATCCAGTCTTTCCTCATCATTTTCTAAGCTTACATGATTAATCCATCCCTGCAGCTTTGTCCCTCATTCAATGATGGCATAATGATAATTAGCATTCACGGCTCAGAGCTTATACGATTCCAAACCTATTAAAATATGCCGTCACCCTAATCGAAAGCAATATTGATTTTGAGTCTGCTTGTATTTGTTCATGTATATGAATGCTTTATTTACCGGCCAATTGTTATTTCATCTAGAACTAGGAATACATGCAAAGTATGTGAACAGCCTATTCTTAGATCGGTTGAAATTTTGTAGCTTTCATAAATTAACAGCACCTACAAAAGGATTTGAATTAAATTACGACTTGCACAGTCTTTTATACTTTAGGTACTACAATTCTTTAGTTTGGGATGAGCAATACTCATAAAGAAAGTACTAAAAAGGCGCTTCTTATAAAGTATTTAACACGGGAAAAATGAATTTTCGCAATTTTTAAATGCAAAATATTCCTGCTTCCCAAAGATTTCATTCTCCAATTTTCGCTGAGTATTTGTCCTGACTTAAAATCCATACTGAGATGTTTTAGAATTGAGCTTAGGAAAAAAAATAAATTAATAAAAAAATACTCTGTGCAATACAGTAATTTTTCAAAAACCAAACGAAACTACATTTGTTTGGAAAAAAATTCTGCTAAAGAAAAAAAAAAAATGGTGCGATGGGAGGGGTGTTGGAGAAATAAGAAAAAAAAAGGCCGACGATTTTAATTTCAATTGATTAACTGATAAAAGGAGAATGAAGCATCATTTAAATTCGTGAAAAATTCTTTTTAAGTATACGTTGTTTATTTTATAACGGATCATTCATACTTTAAAATTTCGAATTTCAGAAATCTTCTTTCACTTTTTCCCGATAAAACATATTTTAAAAGTTTTCGACACTTCTTAGGAATTTAATTCCTTTCATCGGTTCTTTCTGTCCACTCATTCAGTTCTACCTCATTTTCTAAGCTTACATGATTAATCCATTCTTGTCGCTTTCCCCCCCCCCCCCCACTCACTGATGATATAAATGATAATTAGTGTTCACGACTCAGAGATTTTACGATTCCAAAACTATTAAAATACATTATAACCGTAATCGAAAGTAATATTGATTTTGAGCCTGAGTGTAATTCACATATTAAATGCTTTATCTTCCAGGCAATTGTTATTTCATCTTTATTTAAAGCAGAACAAAAAATACATTCGGAACTATATGTCAAAAATGTAAGGGCAGGTAGAAGGATCCTAAATAAGCGGATTTCGTATAGGAATGTGGGTGCAGAAATGCAGCGTTGAGGCAGTAGAGGGCGCTGTTAAGTTCGGTGGATAAGCACTTCGTTAGCTTCAATCGTCATTCTCTCACAGATTTTGAGCAACATACATCGTTACATCAATGCAGAGCTTGTCGACATGCATTTTATGTATAGGGCTAAGCAAGGAAATGGTTCACACCCAAAGCACGTCCAACAGCTTTTGAGCTTGTCGAAGGACTATCCTCTACTGCGCGTAATACTGCTACTTCCACTGTAATAATTCTGCGATAACTTACAGTGCCCTTATCACGTCTGGAAGTATAAAACGATGCACTCGCGCACAACTTGTAATAAAGACGCTCAAATGTTCGGGGATCCGGCAGAATCCTACCCGGGAATCATTCAATCTAAATACTTTGAACAGCCAATCCATTTCCTTGTGCAATCCCATACATGAAATGCATGTCGGCAAGCTCCGCATTGGCGTAATAATCCATGTTGCTCGAAATCCGTGCAGGAAATGACGATTCAAGCCAACGAAGAGCATTCATCCGCCGCATTCAACAGCGCCGTCTACTGCCTCAACACTGCATTTCCGCACACACATTCCTATATGAAATCTGCTTATTTAGGTCCCTACATGCCTTTCCATTTTTGACATATAGTTCTGAACCAATCTGCATGGGCTGAAATCTTCAACTTGTACATAAATGTTGTACAAGAACATGGATTCGACGAATTAATGCTTTTTACTAACAGATTAAAGCAGTGGTTCTCACTATGGAACCCTCAAGTTCATTTCATATGTCCTTGAAAGTTGAGTTTGAGCTAATATTCAATATCTATAATATTTGTTTAAGTTGATATTTACTTGTAGTAATTATTCAAAAGTAATTCATAAGCCTCACCAGTGGCCGAGAGGTTCTGCTGTCAAATCTGGAAGACGGGAGGTGCTGGGTTCGAACTCAATCGCGCCCGTCGGCCTAATCGTTCGGAGTTTTCCATGGTTTTCTTCGAACCTTGGATTTCCTTGCATAAATACGGGTTAGGCTCCCTTAGAAAGATTTTCACGGAGGGCACTCCCCCTCGGGCCTATATCCCTCGTGCAGATAATCGGCCGTTATAAATAACACCAACACCAAAAGTAATTCATTACAACGTAATGGGTTCGCGAAAAGTTCCACACACTCCTCTCTATATCTTTCTTTCTTTCCACTGACCAGGTCCCTATCTACCGGACTACAGCTCAGTTGAACGGGTTTGAATGCCTGAAAGCGGTCGAAATCACCTGATAGCCGCGTGGCAGCAGTCTGCTGGACAGGCGCCTATGCCGTTTTAATGGCAGATCAGCTTTACTTTGTTTGAGTTCTATGTTGGCCGGTTACTTAAAGTGAATTTACTTGTTTGATTTGACACTGCACCGTACACCTATTCATCATGCCGTGGTAATATAAGGGGCATTCAACTGAAACCCGGTCAGTGCGTGTAACTTTGCATTAGACATAATGGGGCGCCACGTAACTGCGTGTATGGCGGCACCATCTATCGGTAGAGAGACTGACGCATGCGCAACATTTCACGTTGCATAGCGACAGTGTGGTTGCACGCTGAAGAGAAGGTAGTCACACAAGTTATCGTCCACTACTGAACATGCAAGCGAGTAAGCGGGAACAACGAGGAGTGATTCGATTTTTAGCGGCGGAGGGAGTTGGAGGTCGTGAACTGTATCGACGGATGAAAGCTGTGTACGGTGAGTACAGTCTGAGTTGTTCAACTGTTGTGGAATCCCGCAAAAGATTCTTTGACGTGCGCGAGTTACTGGAAGACGATGCTCGTCCTGGACAGGTTCATCGTGTCATCACACCGGAAAAGATTGCGGAAGTGAATGATTTAGTCTTGGCCAACCGCAGAATAACTGTGGACGAAATCCATCGGTTGCTGGGTATTAGCGTAGGCACCACTCACACCATATTGCATCAACACTTGAACTTTCGAAAAATTGGAATCGACCGGCTAGTGTCGAAATGGGAAAAATGTGCCAACAGTTTTGGCGACTATTTTTGAGTTTGTGTACTGTGTATAACTACATTTGTATGTGTTAATGAAATTTTTACTTTACAGTAGTGACCGGGTTTCATTTGAATGTCCCTTATAGAATGCCCGGGTTTTAGATGCCAAATGGGAGGTGCCAACTTGTAGGCAAAACATAGGTAATTTAATAAGGGAAAGTGACAAAGTAATGGGCTGCCGCTGAAATACAAATTGCAACTTGGAAGAGAATTTCGAGGCCGAAATGCGAGACGAAACTCTGAACTCGAGATAGGTTACTTGCCCGCCGTGGGAACGTAACCTGTTTTTACGCAAGGTTACCCAAGGTTCGGAGAAAACCACAGAAAACTCCAAACGGTCATGACGACGGGCACAATTGAGTTCGAACCTAGCACCTCCCATCTACCGGATTTGAGAGCATAGCCTATAAGTCACTGGAGGGAAACTCTCCTCTATCGCAGGAACGTGTTGGGATTTCGGAAAACTGAAAGATAGATGTTGAATTAATTTCAGAAAGAATCATTTGGTTAGAAAAAAAAAAAAAAAAAAACATCAGGGTGTTGTAGTCATAGGGGATCCCTGGAAGGAAGGAGGGGTTTACATTTTCAATATTAGCAGCTAATTCTGACATCATATTGCTTACCCGCAAGAAAAGTGATACATCTCGCAAAAATTCATTTTGCGTTTTATTTCACTAATAGGTCTGTAATAGGTGCTTACTACACAAACAGTGTCATAAGTGTAGTTATACGGAAAATCACTTTATTACGCTATATGTCCATTTGTGGCCAAAGAAGGGGGGTGTATTGTGTGAAGAGGTAAAATTACCCAACCCTCCAAATCTCACCCTACGTCTTTATTCTTAAAAATTTTATACTTTTACGCACGTTTTTATTCCTGCATGCAGAGCTAAGTGATATAATTTCATGTTACAATAAATTTACTTTTGCTAGAGTAAATTTACAAAGAAATTTACTTTTGTCGAGATATGTCATTTTTCTTGCGGGTGAGCGATATTTTGATTCTTCGGTAAATTTTACCTATGAATATCAAGCGGGAAATCATTCGGTCAAAAAGCTGATAAATTATGCAGGTTTAAAGTTTGGAACTCTTAATGTTAAATTCATTTTTAATTGTTGCAAAGCACATTGCAATGCCGATAGCTTTTAAAATAGCTCAAAAACTAAATGGCGGAATAAGCTGTAATTTTGAATTCATATAAATGAAACTTCTTTCTCTGTTAAATCTTTTTATTTATTTATTTATTTTTTTTTTTTTTTGTTAAAAATTTATAAATTCCAATTCATATATTTTTCGAAAATTAAAAAATTTATATTTTGGAAATAAAAAATCGCGTAAACAAAATTACAACCCATTCTGTAAAGTGGTTTTTAAGCTATGCTTCAGTCAGTCTTTTGTTTATTTGGTTTATAGTGAACATCATTTGCTTAATGCGTTTTGATTTATACTGATTTTTAAGATGCAATCAAACCAATAATAAAATTCCTAGCAACAAATATTAAGATTCAATCGAAAATAAGAAATGAAAAATAACAATAAATGATTGTAATTGAATTATTTAAAACGAAGTTCTTGAATACGAAATTGACTAAAACTATTTTGCAATCGGAATTGGTTAATTTTCTCTCACATTCACAAAGTTACCTTCATTTGTAAATACATAAAATTTGCACCTGTTCTTATATAGACGTCAAAACATTAAAAGCTTTGGTCCTTTTCTTACTTTTGAAAAAGTAATAAAATTATCATAAAAACAGAAAATATCAAACTTGGCATTTTAAACTAATTTTTGGTAAACGACAATTCGAGAAACCTTGTCACCAGTGAGCAATTGTTTATAATTCAAGATGTATTTCATAATTGAAAAAATATATAAACGTGGTTCAATTGTTAAGCATCTAAAAATACATTTCTGCAAATTTCATGCATTTATGCGTAAAAATGATTTATAAATATGTAAAAAATATTGTGTTGGTAAACGAGAAAAGAAAAAAAAAATAAGAATTACTTTAAAAGGATTTCATTTGTACATAAATAAAATAAATAACCTCACAGATAAAATTTAAAATAATTCTTTTACAGTAAAGGCAATTTATCAACTGAATAACTAAAATGTCGCTTTTCTTTTTTGGTAGAGAAAATTCCAAGAAAATTATCATCAGATTATAAATATTCTGCTCCGAAGCTGACATTCGAAACCTCTGAATTATATATTACCGCGAAGAATAAAAACAATTTCTTCAGATGCTGACATTGATGTACGTATGTCTAGGCTGCAGTATAGAATGTCAGACTTCTAAAACGTGTCATATCACCGAGACAGGTTTCCGTTAAAAAACGGTATTCAGATAGTCTTCATAATACTATTTAACGTCAGCTTTTCTGATCTATGAAAAAATACAAAAGAACAGACATTTTGAATTGAAATACTCAACTCAACCAAAAGACAATTTTCTGAAAATATTTTACAATATTTAGAAGCAACGAAAATTAAAATTTAGAACGTTATAGAGAACTTATTTTAAATTAGATAAGAGCTTAAAAAAAGAGTTTTAAAAAAATAATAAGTGTTTAAAAAAATAATAAAATTAATTTACATAATTTTAAGGCTGTTCTCAAATCAAATTGGCTACTTTCTAAAGTTTTTAATTTGTAAATAAGTAAAATTTAATTCTGCTTTTGTTCAGGTGCCAAGAAAATTGAACTGTTTTTGTCATTTTCCTACTTCAAAAAAAGCAAAGTCTGCCTTTTAAGCTACAATTTTCAGTACGCGATAATTCGAAATATCATCTCCGGAGACAGTGAGCAAATGTTTATAATTCAAGATGTATTTCATTTATGAAAAAAAGCAATAAACGCTATTCGATTTTTAATCCTTTAAAAAGTAAATTGTCTTCAAATTTCCTGCATTTATGTGTCAAAAAATTTTGTGTAAGTTAAACAAAAAGACAAAAAATAAAAAGAATTCTTTTAAAAGGATTTTTATCTGCATAGAAATAAAATAGATAACCTGATTTGTAAAATTTAAAAGGATTTTTTACATTAAACGGAATTTATCAACTGAATAACTAAAATGTCGCTTTTCTTTTTTGTTCTAGAAAATTTCAAGAATATTATCAAGTCAGATTATAAATATTCTATTCCGAAGCTGACATTCAAAACCTTTGAATTATATATTACCTAGAAAGAATAAAACCATTTCTTCAGATGCTGACATTGATGTACGTATGTCTAGGCTGCAGTGTAAAATGTCAGACTTCTAAAACGTGTCATATCACTGAGACAGGTTTCCGTTAAAAAACGGTATTCAGATAGTCTTCATAATACTATTTAACGTCAGCTATTTTGATCTATGAAAAAATATAAAAAGACAGACATTTTGAAATGAAATACTCAACTCAACCAAGAGACAATTTTCTGAAAATATTTTGGCACTAAGAAGCAACGAAAATTAAAATTTAGAACTTTATAGGGAACTTATTTTAAATTAAATGAGATCTTTAAAAAAGAGTGTTTAAATAGATAATAAAATTAATTAACATAATTTAAAGGCTGTTTGTTCTCAAAGCAAATTGGCTACTTTCTAACGTTTTTACAAATAGGAGGAGTTCCAATCCGGGATTCCCGGGTTACGAAATACAGGTGGAAACCATATATATGTATTTTTAATTGAAAATTAACAGATTTTTTGCCTTTAATATATATTTTTTAGATTTTTCTCTAACAATACCCAACAATTATTTTTATATGAAAAATAGCAATTATGTATTCAAATAATTTTTTGAAATTTATTAAAGGGACAGTTTACCTATTCAACAATTTTGTATATTTTTTTAAAATATGGTTCAAATGGTGAACTCACTGCATTTCAATGTTAAAGAAACAGTGAATTTTGAAAAAAAAAATTCTTTAACTGCATATTTAATTAAATAAAAAAAATTAAAATTGAATTTTCTAAAATCCTTACTATTTTTTTTAAATATTGATATTTTTGCCTAATGTTTTTTTTTTTTTTTTTTTTTTTTTTTTAAGATTCTCAAATATATATTACACAAGACTGCGTATGGATTTTTAGATACATCTGATATTACATTTAATATATATATTTTTTTACTGATATATATGTGAGAACATGTGAGAAGGAACAGACTCAATAGATAGCAGATATAAGGATTTAATGCAGATCTAGACTAATGTTAAACACTTCAATACAATCTATATACAATTAATATTTACAATTTTAGGAGGGAAAGGGCTTTTGCTGAGATTTCCCGGCCGTCAATACTCGGCGCTATCCGAGCTTGCCTGGGACATCTTACCAGGCCGGGCTCGAAAAGGAACTCGCAAGTGAATTTTAACTTTCGGTTCTCAGGCTGGAGATGCAAACTCACCCAGTCATCAAGTTTATTGTCTTTTGAGTTTCGCAAGCTTTGCTAGTTCTCATGAGAAATAGCTGTGCCCTTTCGTTTTTTGGAAAGCGCAAACCACATCCACAATCGGGCATCTTGACATGTGTACGCCCCTGCACACGTAAGACTAAAAGCAACAAGAAGAGGGCAAAATAAAACTTATATAAAAAAAACGGCACTTTAGCAAAACTTTCCTGAAATTTTTAAAGCTAAAGAAAAAAAAAATATCTTTAAAAGAAAATTTTAAAAGCCAAAAGGTAGAGAACCAAAAAAAAAAAAAAAAATTAAATTTGGACTTTTCCGTTATGATGCATAGTCTGAATTGCACTAACACTCAGGGCCGTGCGAAGAGAAAACTGCGCCCGGGGCAGCGTGTCAATTTGGCGCCCCCCCCCCCCTCCTTCAAAATTTATAAAGGGCAGAAACAGAAATAAATTATATTGAATAAATATTTTGCGTTTATTTTGGAAATTTAAAAGATTTAATTTTAATTCAGAAATTCCAAAGAACTAAATAACAGTAAAGAAAATTGCACTTATTTGTTAATGAGACCATGATGCTTTGCAATAGATTTTTCTTAACCTTTCTCACATATTTTTCTAGCCATTTTTAGTTGTTGTTAGTCTTTAAACTGCAGAAAATAGGTAAAAATCGCTAAGAACCAGGTTGGAAACAAGTGGTCCCTTCAACCAATAAGTACTAAAAAAGCAAAAAAAAAAAAAAAAAAACCAAAAAAAAAAAAACCTGCAGAACATAATGTAAAAGATAAAAATACAATGTTTTAATTAACATAAAATAAAATATAATATCAGGCAAATACATTTACTTCCATTTTATTTTTCTTGCGTTTAGGGTAGCAAAATCGTTTATTAAATCTGACTGTTCTTCCATTAAGCATCTTGTTGGTAATTTGGTGCGGGACTCTCGAGCTCTATTGCCGGAGCAGCACACCTTGTCACCCCCCCCGTGACACATAATTTGATGTACCAGAGAATCTTTCCATCTGTGCTTTAAATAGTTATTATTATTTCTAATTATTATTTTGGATTAGTTTAGTAAATTTTTATCCTAGTTATGTAAATAGTTATCTTTATTCTAAGTATTATTTTAGTATTCATATAATCAATTATTAATTGTTTAAGTTCTAAAATTGTACATTTCATATGTATAGGTCGCGCATCTTCCTTATGCTCTATCCCTTCTTCCAGCTTAATTTATTAGCCTCTGTTTAAGAACAACGATTATTATAAATTGATAGTTTTAAAATTTTAAATAGTTTTAGATTAATTTAATTAGTTTAAAAACTAGGTCTTAAGTTGTTTTAACAAACAACATTATTAGAGCTGTTTTAAGAAACGTCTTTTTTAATATTAGTTTTGAGTTGTTTTAACAAACAACATTTTTAGTGCTGTTTTAAGAAACAGCAAATTTTGAGTTGTTTAACAACAACATTTTTATTTTCAAAATTTTAGTTTTTTCGGGGTGTTCAGGTTTGAATCACTCCAAATTTTTAACCTTTTTGCTATCCTTTACTAAACATTTAAAGAATTTTCTCTTTTCTTTATCTTTCCTATAAGTTTTTTATGTGTAAAGATTGAGTCACACTGAATTTCATAGAAAGTAAACTCAGGTTGCTTAATCTCTCGACTCATAGTAGATCTTAAGTAGTTTTTTAAAATTTTATTGTTACTGGAATACTTATAAATTATGTACGCTGTCTCCATGTTTTTGAAATTCTTTGTTCTCCCTAAGTTTTAAAATTATGGAGCAACTAAGGAATTTCTAAATGATCCATTTTATAAAAGTTCTTATCTAATGATAGAAATAATGTTTTCGCATTTAAAACCTCGCTTAACAATTAAAGTCCATTCAAGCCAGCAATAAAGGGAAAGGTCCAGGCAATATTAACTTAACAGATTTTTGGTTGATTTTAGATTCGCACCAGCCAAAAACTCAAATTCTTGTTATACATTTCTCAGTTTCGTAAACCTTCAGATCAGTTGTACGGTTATAGTGTCTCTATGTAACACGAAATCTTTCACTTTCATTTAAATTTCCACTTTCATCAGAATAGACCGGGAGCCGGCAGCACAGACACATGGTTCGTACGGATACTGTTATTTTTCCAGGAAAACTACCAGTATCTTTTTATAGAAAAGAAATCTATGTCAAACGCGCAAAATTTCGCCTTCTTTTAAGAAGAGATTTTCTATAAGATAATACTGGTGCCGAAAAATTTTCTGGTCTGCAAAATTCGAGGAGGCGTACGAACCATGAGACAACCACCTCATCGAGTTGGAGGCTGAAATTCCAGAATTACCTAAAACTTGATTCCCATATTAAAACGCAATCGGTCTGCCAAGTCATATCTTGGTGGAAAACACCTAAAAACCCGATTTTACCGGTTGACTCGTAGGGTCGTATGTTTACCATTGTGTTTGCCTGCACCTAGTCCGCCATGTTTTCATAGCTTTGGGTGCAGGAAAACGCAATGGTAAACCTACGAGTCGACCGCTAAAATCGGGTTTTTTGGTGTTTTCCACCAAGATATGACTTGGCAAACCGATTGCGTTTTAATATGGGAATCGAGCTTTAGCTAATTCTGGAATTTCAGACTCCAACTCGATGAGGTGGTTGTCTGTGCTGCCAGCTCCCGGTTTAGGAGCTTCGTAGTCAAATTGTTCTGCGAATTTTACGTTTTCTGTTTTGCTCAAATAAAGACTCTATATTTACGGACATAACCATATCTTCGCTTTCTTATTCAAAAATTTCCTCTCTTATTGTCTGAAATGTGTTTTTTAGTGTTTCAATCAGTTTGTTGGTGATTAAACATTGACAGTTTTTTTTTCTTCTTTTTTCCGTGAGAATAATATTAACTTTTCTAATTCATTTAAAATGCTGTGTCAAAATACTAGGCCGTAAATGAAGGGAAATTTATTTATTTGCTTTATTAAGCTTTTTGCTCCTGAGTAAGTTTACTCAATTTACTTAATTTCTATAAGGTCTTCCAGAGCTTTAAAATCTGTGGCAATTGTTTGTAAACTGCAGATATAGCTCTATATTTTCATGACCATAGAGTATCGCAATGTTTCTTTAAATAAACTGATAAGTGGGACATAAATATATCCCACATTTCAGTAGAAGAGAAGAAAAAAACAAAGACATTTTATGCAGTTCCGGACATTTTGGGCATACACTAGCAGCACAAACTCAAAGTTTAGAGAATGTGCAGAGCATGGTAAAAAGTAGACGAATTTATTTACTTCGACGAATTTAGCTTACACAACATTATATTGGGAAGCCATATTTGCACCATATCACATTAAACTCTGTAGGATTGATAATAATATTGCTTATGATGGCCGATTATCTACAAGTTGGGGATAGTAGGCCGAGTTGGGTTGGGGGTGGTCCTCTGTAAGGTCTTTCTAAAGGAACCTAACCCGTATTTACGCAAGGTTCAAAGAAAACTACGGACAATTTCGAACGATTAGTCTTACGTGCGCGATTGGGTCGAACACTCAGCACCTCCCTTTTACCAACTTTGAGAACAGAACCTCTCATGCAGCTGTGAATTTCGAGATTATCGGACATTAGCTTATCTTAAATTCTTGCGCTTTTTTTTTTGACCTGATGTAGTTAAGAAACCTTTCCACGATTCAAAATTTTCCATTTTCGGTATCGTATAACTTGCGTCATTTGTTCTTTGTGAGGTGTACTGGATTCCTAAACTGGACTGTGTTTAAAATTCATTAACTTGCAAATTGTGACAATTGAAGAGCTGAGTGGAAGAACATGTTATGCTACATTTTCTTAAAAATGATTTTATCGTTTGGACAAAGGTGTTATCAGGTATTCTATCACACGGTAAAGCTAAAATACCAAAGTTCTATTTAGCCTTGAAGATTTAAGACATTATTCATTAATATTTAATACTTTAATATTTAATAATCCAAATAATATTAATATTTTTTAATATTTAAAAATTAATTATAAATAAGTTTTTTCGATAGAGTTTAGTACCACACCTGTTAATATTTCAAACACATGGTATCAAACAGAAAATAAATCATTAAAATTGAGAATAAAAACTTTCACATCAAATTTCTGCAAATGTAATTTTTGTTACTTAACATGTTCTTCCACTTAGCTCTTCAATTATTAAAAGAAATTCTTGCAGGAGAGTTATGTAAAATATCAGAAGTATTTTTACTGCGGTTCTCGGTTTTAGTTCCAAATAGCAGAGATAGGTGGCAAGAAATAATCTCTCAATGGAGGTCTAAACTGAAATCCCCTAGCATCATGCGAAGGAAGGAAGCTAAATATATAGAGTAGGCCCCTAAAAATAAGATTGTATTGGAGAATGAGACACACTCTATATATTTAACCTTCTCTTTCCGCATCAGAGTTGGGCGATTTTAGCTTTGGCGTTGATTGAGCACCTATGGCGCTAGACGTTGTCTTTATAGTGCTTGTGTGGTTATACCTTGCTGGCATAATTGTCAATTCAGTATAAACTTGATTGATTTTCACGAATATGATTTAATAAAGTATCCTGCTGTAACCTGAATTTACTATAAACCTGTTTAATTCTTCAACAAATCATCGATATTTATGTTGTAATGTGAAATTGTAAAACTGCAGTATAATAATTCAAATAGTCATTTCTAACGCGAGCGGCTAGTGGATTTGGTTCTCCCCTCAGGGTTGCACTATCACTCTAAAGCGTAAGCTGAGTTCCCGAGGTAGTCATCCCTGCTTGCAGCGCCAGCTTTAGTTGCTATTTGGAACTAAAGCCGGGAATCGAGGTAAAATAAGGACCACTGACATTTTACATTACTTTCGCGCATTTTTTTTTTCTTAAATAGCTGTTACCATTTACAGGTTATTGAATTTTAAAAACAGTCAGTCCATTTTAGGACACTCGGTATATGGAGTGAGATCGAACGAAAGTGAAAAAATACCTTCCTCTATGAATTTCTTCTACAATCATTTTTCTTACTTCATTGGCAAGAAGGCTCATAATTTCATCCTGAATATATTTCACTATTTATCTTTTTCCCTTTCAATAATTTTTCCTTTTGCTCTTTTCAAATTTACTGTCGATTGCATGATTTAATTTTAAACGTCTCTCAAGTTCCTTTTAGCGAATGTATGCATTGCTGTGTTCTAGAGCATTTTTATGCTCAGGAATTTTAGGATTTCATTTTTTTCACTTGAAAAACCCACAATCTGGATTGCCTAACTTTGGAGGGCGATCATGGTAATTGGTGATTAATAAACTGAGAAAACAAAATATAGTGGTTCCCTTATTTAAATTATCCAATACTAAGCCGCAATCACCGTTAATAATTTCTCCACTAGGTGTAATTTTCTTGAACGTTAGTTTGAAAAATTTTCGTCCTTCTACAACAGCAGATTTCATGTAATCAGCATTTTTCATCCTGAGCTGGACCTTTTCTTAAGAGCAAAGTAATGACCGAATGACTATAAGGATGATCTCATAGTGGAATCAGAATAGGTTAGCAATTCATATTCACTGAGTGGGCAGGTGGCAGAAACTTTCGTATACGATGTAAAAGGGGCCGCAGAGTGCAAAAGTTTAAGAAACACTGCAATAAGATATCACAAAAGCATTATGAAATCATCAAATCTAAAGAACTTAATTAAAAGTAAATGTGAGCGATGCAATTACTTTGAAATGAAAAATATACGTACTTTCATTGGGAAAAAAATTCCCGATACGTAAATATATACTTTTTTTTTTTTTTTTTTTTTTTTTACAAAAAAAATAGAGCATCGAAGAGTGAAAAAAAATTTCCAATAAAAATGATCGACGATAAAAAAAGGGGGGAAATGGAAATTAGTAGCACAAATTTGGCGCCCCCTGAATTTCCGCGCCCGGGGCGACCGCCCCCTTCGCCCCCCCCCCTTTCGCACGGTGCTGCTAACACTACATGAAGAAAGATAAACGTCTTCGAAGGAAAAAAAATGAAAATTAAAAAACGTCGTTGTGTGTCATGTCTAACATGGTCTTTTGTCTTTAAAAAGGTCTAGGTAGAACTTCGCATCTTTAAAATAAGATTCCCCCCCCCCCCCATTTATTCGTCTTAATGGGAGAAAAAAAAAAGATGTAAGCAAAAGAAAAGAGAAGAGAAAAAAATCATCTTAAGTAGTGCAGCAGTTAGGTAGTATCGCTTGTGGAAAAAAAATGAAATGCAGTTGTTGGGGGGGGGGGGGGGGGTACATATCAAACATTTCAAAATATACGAAAATGTATCAAATATATAAAAATACAGTTGCCATAATAACAAGACTTATTCTTATCAGTGAAGCTGAAACCTTAAACAGAAAAATGTTTAAATAAATAGTCGCTTGAAGTAGTCTGTAAAAAGAAAAAAAATATCTTCGAAAATCCGTGCACATTTCACAAACATCGATAGAATAATAATAATAAAAAAAAAAACGCCTATTCCATCAGGATTTAAACATTGCAGAAATTGAAATATATTGAAAAAAAGGTCTTGATGAAACTGTTCTTAATTGGCAGTAGAGTTCGGTAAATAAAGTTATATGTTTGTTAAAAGAAAAGTTCTTGACACACAGGAAAAAAAGAAAAAAAATACTGTGTCTAATCACATCTGTCGATTCACACTTGAAGAAGAAGTAAATAAAACATATATATATAGTTTGTTCATTGAGTTCACGGCAAATATTCATAAGATGAAAAATAAAAAATAAAATAAAGATTCCAATTCTCTTTACGTTGGTGACGTATCGGTCAATGATGAGGAAATACAGTCTTGGAATGAGTTTGAATCACGGAGTACAGATAAATAAAAATACACATACGTCTTGAAAGGGTGTCCAAAAATAAATAAACCACTTGGACCCTGCGTGAGATAAAAAGGAATATGTACACACATATAGAAAGAGGGACACTGTAATGGTAAGCTGCTGAACATCACTTTGAAGAAAATTAACACTTAACTACGGCGAAACAAAAAAAGCACCATTTCGCAACGCGAATACTTATTTTACACAACAGTAGAGCGCGGTGAGAAAACAACACAAAAAGAAAACACTTTCCTTCTTTTTTTTTTCGAAGCTATATTTTACGTTTACTATACGTTCGATGTGATTTGTTTTTCCTACTTCGGGGGCGTGCTTGCGCTTTTCCGGTATTGGGAAAGGCTGACACTAGTGAGATGTAAAAATATGCCGTTATAGACAGTAGGAAATGTGCTTCAAGAAAATGGGCGGCAATTTCTACATCAGTAATACAGTTAGATGATTCTATTGAGGCAAATAACAGGAGAAGTAAAAAGCACAGTACCGACACAAGGAAATTGTGAGTAACGAACGGCTGTTGTACAGGTGTGTAGTCAGGAGAGCAATTAGACGATTGTAGCCTTTGAGAAAGCACGCCCTCACTATGGACTGGGCTATTCGAAACTGAGATCTTTAACACGACATTCTCTTATTAGTGGTCTTAGTCCACGTTGCTTACACCATCACAGATGGTTATATAGTTGACCGATATTTCGGCTGGAGATGGTTTTCGGAGTCAGATGCCGTTTTGATCACATGTGAGTGTTCCGTGCGAAATTATGTCTCTTCCGATGATAAGAGGAATACTCATGTGAGAAAATTCGACGACATAAGCTGTGGTCGTATACGCATTGTCATCTATATAGATGGTTGAGCTGAGCGACCCAATTGGTGTGATATTGCCGTTTCAGAATCCTGCAATTTGTAAGTTTGCATCGTTGAGGGTGGGGGAACCGAGTAAGCGGTGCAAGTCTTTTCTTACGGAAGTAATGCGAGAACCAGTATCTATCAACCCATCTATCGCTAAATCTACAATTTTCACTAATTTTGTCATGTTTTGACGCGATTTATCTAATTCCACTACGCGAATATCAGGGGGGGGGGGGGTGTCTGGGTTTCACAATTTATCGCTGGTGGTCTGAGTGCAAGCCTTACTCTTGTGTCCAAAAAATTACATGCAAAGCGCTTAACTCCTTCGTTTTTATGAACATAATCTTTTGCAAGGTGTCCGGATTGTTCGTAAATGTAACAGATTATTTTCAGCGCTTTTTCGGTGTGTAAGGGTTTACTAATAACATGTGTAAGTCGTGGTTGTGACTCTCGATGGTGGGGACTTTGATCGCAAATTTGCTGATAAATTTGAAATTTACAGTGTGGCAGCCAAAAAGAGTTGCTTTATTATTAGGAGTTTCTCTTATACCGGTGATAATATAATGCATGAGTGATATATCGTCTATTTTAGCTCGTTGGGAAATTTCTTTCATAACAAGAAAATATTCACTCATTTTTTCGTTGGGCTTACAGGTGCGTGTAGCTAACATTTCGTGTATTTATGCAGGAGAGGAAATATGTACGAACTCGTGGATCAATGCTTGTTTTAATGCTGCGTAGGATTTTAAGGAAGGCTCACTGCGGGCGAATGATAACGTGCTGTACTTTCGAGAGCTGTTTAGACGAAAAGAAATTTTTGTAACTCATTAAGTTGAAATGTTATGGCCAAACCTTCAAATCTGTCTAACCATTGTAAAATATTTTCTACTGGCTTGCCAGAAAAATGTGTAATTAAATTTTCGAAATTGGTAAAGGAAATCGATTGACGCGGTGCAGAATGAATGTCACTCGGCGTATTTGAGACAAAGGGTTGTGCGTTTTGGGAGGAAATTGCGGCAGTGTGTTGCAAAGTAGTACAGTAGAACGCCAATTATCCGAGCAAGTCGGGACCGACCTTAGTTCAGATAAGCAAAAGTTCGGATAAATGGACAGATAGTTTAAGGGGTGTTCCTGACTATACTAAAACCTTCGCACTTTATCCAGGCTTAGGACTGACAGTACCAATTAGTGCTAGCGTGTTTAAAGACTGGTTTTTTTTTTGTTTACTTTCTATCAGTTAAAATTTTCTTTTTCTCTTATTTTTATCATTTTCTGAACTCCAAAGATTATATTTAAGCAAAAATGTTTTCGATTGTTGCTTGCTTCAAAGAAGACGTTCTTTCCAATGCTGTCCTATCTCGAATTCTTCTTAAATACGTTAGTTGAACAGGATCAGAGTTCTTCTGCCTTTCGAGCCATTTCATACCTGTTTCCAATCATTCAAAGGCTTCGTTATGTGATGGACCTGGGTCCTTTTCAGAGCCTTCGTTTTCATTTCTTCAATTTCTTTTTCATCTTAAATCTCATCTACAATCTCATCATCATTACAAAATTTTTTTGAGAGAAATAGGCTGTTCGGATAAATGGAAGTTCGGTTAAAAAAAATTTTTTTGAGAGAAATAGGCTGTTCGGATAATTAGAATCTCGGTTAATTGGCGTTCCGATAATCGGCGCTCTACTGTACTGGAAAAATTCGATATTGATCTGAGTTGCAAAGTATTGCGAGAGTCATTGTTCTCTGGAATTTCAGTTTCTGAGTCAGACTGTGATGAAATGGAGGACTGAATTTTTCCAGATCTGACAGTGCTTCAATAATGGGTCGGGAAATGTCAGCTTCGTTACCGCGATGTCGAGGCATAATAAATTTGCTATTGAAATGAGTTGGGCTAAGGGGATGTTTTTAGCTGTTTCAGTTATTTTCTCTTCAAATTCTGTATCCTCAATTTTAAAATTAAATCCCGCAAAATTTCATAAATTTTTCCTATCGCCTCTACTTTCTTCAAAATCGAATACAAGGGTATGTAAAAGCTTAATTCGTTCGGCGCGAGCCGAATTAACCTGAGCCAAAACTGGAGGTATCTCTTGTAAAAGTATGTTGAATGAAAAATACTTAAAGGCTTACTTGTACTTTTGTTATCCTTTAAAAAGAATGGTGAATGAATCAACGGAATCCATTGAGAGGGAAAAGAACACACAGATTGTGCTCGCATGTAGAAAAAAACAGATGGCCGATAAGAGAAATGTAGGTCATTATCGCTTCATGACGTCTTCTTCTTTTCCTTGCTTTTCTCTGTTTTGTAGCTGGAACATTCGGCTAAGTGCTATGGCTCTTCCATATTTCACAAGAAGTATTTCAGCGGCATCTAGGGGCTTTGAAAAATGGATGGATTTGCAGCACCGGCCAGATCGCCCATGTGAGAATATGTGAGAGGGACAGACTCAATAGATAGCAGATATAAGGGTTTAATGCAGATCTAGACTAATGTTAAAGACTTCAATACAATCTATATACAATTAATATTTACATATTTACAATTTTAGGAGGGAGAGGGCTTTTGCTGAGATTTGCCGGCCGTCAATACTTCGGTTCTATCTGAGCTTGGCTAGGACGTCTTACCAGGCCGGGCTCAAAAAGGAACTCTTAAGTGAATTTTAACCTTCAGTTCTCAGGCTGGAGCTGCAAAATCACCCAGTCATCAAGTTTATTGTCTTTTGAGTTTTGCAAACTTTGTTAGTTCTCTGGAGAAATAGCTTCGCCCTTTCGTTGCGACCAGGATGCGGTCGGGATGTTTTGAAAAGCGCAAACCACATCCACATATATAGTAAAAAACGATTAAATCTGACACATCTTTATATACTTTTATTTTAAAAAAATAACATAAAACCTGAAGGCCAATTCCATAGTACATGCATCACATATATAATAAAGAACATACACAAAAAAGTTTAAATCTCTATCTCAAATACAGAGGAAAAAAAAAAAAAAAAAAAAAAAGCCTTAGCATTTTTAAAACAGTAAAGTGACGAAAATACGAAGATGGAGAAAAAGCCTTTTAAGTTTTAAGTTGTATGGGTAATTGCGCTGGATATATTAACAAAATTTACAATAATTCGCAATATAATTGCCGGATGGGTAAAAATGAGGTGTCAAAATATTCACAATTAAACAAACTTTCATTTAATATTAAAAAAAGAAAATCGACATTTCGACCAATTTTGAGGTAACCTTCCCACTCAAAATGCGAAGATATTTTCGTATTGGCCTCGTGCCAGGAATTAAAAGTTGAAGACATCGTCAAAGATTGCTAGACTTTTTTATTCTGATAATTTCAGTATTACAGGTTCGTTTACATGTCTTAAATTTGTGTTTGTTTATTATTATTATTTAATTTCTTTTAATTTATGGATTGATAAATTTTAAATTTCCTTATGGAATATAAGCCGGAAACAAATGCTGAACTATTTTATTTATATTAATTTAAGTGCAAACATTTATCTTTTGTAATCGTCTGTCTACAAATGACAGAAATAGATTTTAAAAAAATCATGCTTGAAAATTATTTTAAAAACAATAAAAATTGAGTAAATTGCGATACAGTTTTCAAACAAACTGCGGTATAGTTTTCAAACAAATTGCATTTTGAGAAACTTTTTTTTTCTTTATTCGTCAGTGTCAAAATTGAAAATGTGCAATATTTAGAAATTAAATAAATCGCAATAAAAGTAAACAAAAGTTAAATTTGATCGTCTGCTGTTGACATTCGCAAAATGACGTCAGTGTTACGCACATATACGTTTTTCCATTATAATATAGATATTTTAATTATCAAATAAGTAAAATTTTATTTTATTTTTGTTCAGATGCCAAGAAAGTTGAACAGCTTTTATCCTTTTCCTTACTTAAAAATAAATAAATAAATAAATAAATAAAATAAAGTCGGCATTTTAAGCTAATTTTCGGTACTCGGTAATTCGTAAAACTTAATCTACAGAGAGCAAACGTTTATCATTTAAGATGTATGTCATTTATGAAAAAATGGATAAACGCTATTCGATTTTTAGTTACTTAAACAGTAAATTGTCTCCAAATTTCATGCATTTATGTGCATATGTCAATATGTCACGCTAGAAAGTTTCGCGTAAGTTAAACGGAAAGACAAAGGAAAAGAATAAGAATTGTTTTCAAAGGATTTTCATCTGCATATAAGTAAAATAGATAACCTGATTGGTAAAATTTAAAAGTTTTTTTTTATAATAATAACTAAAATGTCGCTTTTTTTTTATAGAAGATTCCAAGAGAATTATAAATATTCTACACATTCAAAACCTCTGAATTATATATTACCTAGAAAGAAAAAACCATTTCTTCGGAAGCTGACATTGATGTACGTATGTCTAGGCTGCAGTATAAAATGTCAGACTTCTAAAACGTGTCATATCACCGAGACAGCTTTCCGTTAAAAAACGGTATTCAGATAGTCTTCATAATACTATTTAACGTCAGCTATTTTGATCTATGAAAAAATATAAAAGAACAGACATCTTGAATTGAAAAACTCAACTCAACCAAGAGACAATTTTCTGAAAATATTTTGGCACTGAGAAGCAACGAAAATTGAAATTTAGAGCTTTCAAGAAAACATTTTAAAATTAGATAAGAGTTTTAAAATAAGAGTGTTTTAAAAAATAATAAAATTAATTTACTTAATTGTCATGCAATTCTAAAAAAAAATTAGCTACTTTCTAACTTTTTTTACATAGGTATTTTAATTTTTAAATGCATGAAATTTGGTACTCTTTTTGTTCCGATGGCAAGGAATCGAAATGCGTTAACTATAGAGTAGAAAATTGTATCAGATTTGGCATTTTAAGTTGATTTTAGCTGTAATTTGATTTAACAGTCCGGTTTGATTTAACAGTCTTTATTAAGGAGCAATCGATTATAAAACAAGAAGTAATTTCCATTTACTGACAAATAAAAACCACTATTCTATTCGTAGACACTTAAATAATATAATGCGTTCAATCACGAATTTACATGTAAAAGTGGTTTCGCAATGTGGCAGAAAAGGAAATCGTGTTGCAAAGCAGGAGAAATAGTTTTTTTTTTTTTTTTAAACAAAAACAAAACACCGCCATCACTAACAACAGTAATAATAATAATAATTTATATACTATACTAGGGGACTCTGCCCCCTGCAAGCTACGCTTGCCAACCCCCGTTCAGACACCGCAGAATCTGAAAGTACACTAATTTGATCGGTTTTAAAAAGATTAGAGAAGACTGAATTACAATGAAAAAAGCGATCTCCCTGTAAACGGGTTCCATGCAATTTCCTTTGATTGCGAAAGTTTAAGGCCGAATCAGTTGCTGTTAAGACCTCCAGTAGCTGTTTTCGTGTTTGGTTAAAGAAGATCAGTTAAAATTTGAAAAGAAGCTAAAATAAAATGAACAGAGTCTTTGCCTCCCGGTATTTTTTAACAGCGTTATAAAACGATTGACATAATACAATTTACTACAATTTACTGCTTTAACCCCTTCAGCGGCGGTGGTTCAGTTTTGGACCACTGAATTTTAATACTTAAATCCCACATTGGAACCAGAATATTGGAATGAAAATTTTTCTTTTATTGAGCAAGTGAACAAAAGCGTTTTCGTATTTCGAAATTTGTTTGTAAATTCTGGTGCCATTCACTGATTTCAACATTTTACGAATAGAAGTACCTTGCCCCTGAAAGGATTAAACGCATATTAATGTATTTATTATTTTAAAGTTTCCTTTCTCTTTTAATATTCACGTGTAAATAAATTTTTAATCGTTAGGAATTGTTATTCTTTGCTCTGTTTTTATATTTGAAAACAATCTCTATAATAATAGCCTGAGTCATGTGACTATTATCAACAGTTCCGGGCGGATCCCTTCGCATTTTATATTCCAGGCGGCCATTTTCGTATTTTAATGTTAGCCAGCCACAGGTGATAAGTCGCCAAATATTATTCTATCGCCATCAGTTCACCTATATTATAATAGTCCAAATCATGTAACTGCCATAAACAATTACGGGCTGATCCCTTCGCTTTTTATATTCCAGGCAGCCATTTTGGTACTTTAATTTTAGCCACCCACAGGCGATAAGTCACACCAAATATCATTCTATCGCCATAATTTCACTTGTATTATAATAGTCCAAGTCTTGTAACTGCCATAAACAATTTCGGGCTGATCCCTTCGCTTTTCATAAGAAAGGTTTCCATTTTGATTAAAGAATCAAAGTTATTTTTTCGAATAAAACTACATAAAAGTTGCCATGATCACAAAGAATTTTTGGTACTTTTATGTTAGCCGGGTGTAAATCTTGCCGATAGCTTTTTTTTTTAACTCGCCAGTTAGCATTTTTTTATTTTTCGAGCGGTAAATTAAAACGGCGCTGCTTGGTTATCCCATGGACCAAAAATCTGTCGCCAAACTATAAGATTAAATGATAATGGTTGACCGTAAATGTCACATTCACTTGACTTTAAGGAAGTTACACGTGTTTACGCCATCAAGTGATTTTTATTTCGACGTTTTATTTGTATTTTTATTAATGTTATACTCATTTATTTGTTCTTTCGTTTTTTTTTTAAATAAAAAATTATGTCAATTTGTATAATTGGACGATTTATATAGTTTGGCGAAATTGGTCAACGGGAGAAGTAGTACCATTAAAACATTGCTTTTAGTCCAAGAGCCGACAGCACAAAAACCTATGTTATCAAGTAGAAGAAGAAAACCTTTATTTTATGAGAGTAGAAGTATAAGAGAAGAGAATATAATAGAAAAATAGAGAAATATAATAGAAGTAAGACTCGTAGGTTTATCATTTTGTTTGTCCTACAAACAAATGTATGAAAACATGCAGGATAGTCATAGGACAAACACAATGATAAACCTACGAGTCAACCACTGTGGGTATTAATTTTTGGCTTATGCACCAGTTCACTTCCGGCAGACATGGATCATTAGATTCCCCTACTTCTACTCTCCCATAAAATAAAGGTTTTTTTCTCGTGCTTGATAACATAGGTTTTTGTGCTGTCGGCTCTTGGACTACAGTAAATTCTGTCTAAGGCGGACTCTGTATAAGCCGGAAATCTGTCTACCGCGGAAAATTTTTCAAGTCCCGGCGAACCCATAGAAAATTACATTATTTCATGCTGCATAAAGCGGAATCTGTCTAACGCGGAAACGGAAAGGATTTTATGGTCCCACCGAAACCAAAATTTTGCACAAGCCGGAAAAAATGATAATTAAAAAATTAAAGGCATTTTGTTTATTAAACTTTAAAACTGATAAGTCAAATACTCAATGTCGAGCATGTTAGTTAAATTCCGTAACACTTTGAAAAGGTTAATCGGAAAGAACAGAAACTGTTTAAATTTTAAGGAATTTATACTTATGCCATTTTTTCATATACAAAATTGCAAAATTTAAAAGTTAAAGTTAATATTTCTGTTAGAATGAGCATTCATCAAAATACATATGTCAGAAAGTACAATATATTATACTTTAAGGTTGTACTCAAATTCAAAGTTACAGCGTTCTGTCTCATTCTCGAAGTTTATTTATTTATTTATTTTGTGTGTGTGTGTGTGTGCGTGTGTGTGTGTGTGTGTAAACATCCAATTCGCATGTATTACAGCAGTACTAAGAAATTGAATAGCGTTTCTCATTTATCTATAAAGACAAAAGATCTTTCCGAATTTCAGTTTTCAACCGATTTTCGAGTCAGGAAAATCAATGAAAGGTGATCATCTTCGAGGGATATTTATTTATTTTTTTTTTTTGGGGGGGGGGGGGGGGAGCTTTTTTGCATAAGCCGGAACATTGTCTACCACGGAATTTTTTCTCAGTCCCGATCGATTCCGCCTTAGACAGAGTTTACTGTATTTGAAGTTGAAAATAAATGTCATGATTTGTTGCATTGTTATATACGCAACGGGTTTGGCGGGATTTTTTTTACGACAATTTGGCGAAAACCTCGTTTTTGAATACCAGTTACATATGTATTTTTAAATTATTTTCTATTATTTTTAAAATGAAATAACAATAAATGAAAAAAAGTTTAATTAATAACTATAGAACAAAACAATTTATTAACATTTTTTTGTAAATAAAAAGAAAATAAATTCAAATAAACATTCATTAATTAATAAGCAACAATAGCCGGGTTACCATGTCAGGCAAACATACATTTAGCATACATTTAAGGGAGGCCAAACTGGTCGCCAAATTAGTTTAAAATAATAACCTTTTCTAAAATATGAAAAATGGTTAATAAATATGGCTAATAAAATAATGGTTTGGCGATTTATATAATTTGGCGAGATTGGTCGACGGGATAACTAAGTAGTAGCATTAAAACATTGCTTTGAATTTGAAATTAAATGTCATGATTTGTTGCATTATTTATTCGGGTTTGGCGGGATTTTTTTTTTAAGATAATTTGGCGAAAACTTCGTTTTCGATTACCAGTTACATACGTATTTTTAAATTATTTTCTATTATTTTTAAAATGAAATAACAATAAAAAAAAATATAAAATACTGAATAACTATAGAATAAAACAATTTATAACATTTTTTTTTAATAAAAAGAAAATCAATGTAAATAAACATTTATTAATAAATAAGCAACAATAGCCGGGTTACCATGTCAGGTAAAATAACGCTATTTTGGCCGCAATTAGGTACCCCGGTGCGTATATGACATCTGCGCTTAATATTTTTCTTTTCGTTTCGTTTTAAAAAAAGGAAAGAAGTGAAAGCCATTAATTTTAAATGTTTCAGATTTAAATGAAAGTTTTGTATTAAATAAAATGATAACGAAATAATAAAAAGAAAGCATTGCTCTTAGAAACTGGTCGGCAAATTAGTTTAAAATAATAACCTTTTCTAAAATAGGAAAAAAATATCTGTTATGATTAAAATTTGAGTTGCCATCATTAGAAAAAAGTATTTAAAATTAGAAAAAAATTAATATTTCGAAAACTAATTCGAATTTAAAAATTCTAATACCAGTTTTGAGATCTGCGGATCAATACGGATTTTTGGTGTTAATTTCATCGCAAAGTATTCATATTTTAGGAGAAATCGCCGTGAAACATAATCAGTTGTTTAATCAGTCGTTTTAAAGAATCGTTTCATAAATTCGTTTCATATATCCGTTTTATAAATTCGTTTCATTAGGATTTTATATATATAGGGTATATATGTATATATATATATATATATATACATAATTAATTGAAGTGAACACACGTGTGTTAAAATAAATGTAAAAATAAAAGATTAAAAAGTATTAAGCAAGTGACAGAGAGTGAAGATACAGAATTAAAAAACTAATATGGGATCGTCACAGGAACTTTGTATCCACAATTCATAGTGAGGATGTGTTATTTCATCGAATATTGCCGGAATAAGGCCTAAAAATGACACTATTAAGCTCCTTATAGCATATCGAAAGAAAACCCAAAAATGATTCGAACATAATTAGATTACAAAGAAGCTCATGAATATTCAAAATAAATAAGCAAAATAATTGAAAAAAAAAAAAAACTAGGAAAACATGAGAAATCTACTAAGATACATCCAGATTCATGCTTTTAAGACCATTCGCCATGGAATAACTGAGCCAGGAGAGAGAGAGAGATAAATAAAAGGAGGATAAAAAGATGAGCTAAAAATAAAATAAAAATCATTATTATTGTTAAAAAGTTATAGAATGATGAATGTAGGTGTGTTTAAGTAGAATTAAATAATTTTTAAAACCTACATTTAAAAAAAAGGATAGTAGACATATTTATGGACACATTGGTGTCCAGCTAGAAACACTAAATGCTAATTCAGTTAATTAAGAGTATTCAAAAGGAAGTTATATAAATGTAGGTGTAGAAAGTAACCATATAGCAGACCTATGTCTAAATTGCATAACCAGCCACTGCAGCACAGCCAGTCGTTGTGACGTCACTGGCACGTCACAAATGGTCACAGTCACTATCCCGAATCAGAATGTGATATCTTTCCTTTTGTCATTATTACTCTCAAGTAAACGTCATTTGATGACTCCACTGAGAAATCACCTTCTTGTTAGTTTGTGTCGACGTGATGTTATAATGAAATTAACTTGTTAATCTCATTTGACTGACATTTGGAGACTCTATTGTGAAATAATCGCGTTGCAATGTGATGAGTCACCAAATAACATTTCAACGAATACCATCACAGGACGACTCTAAGATGACTGTCATTTGATGATACTTCTGTGAAATCACCATGAGCGCTGAAGTCACTAGATGACATGATTTTGCTTTCACTTGAGGGCTCATCATAAAACAACTATCATGGTTAATTTAAAATGGAGTGTCCAAATAGCGGTGACAGGAGAATCACAATTTGAATTCATTGTAACGTTACATGGGGACTCATCACAAAACAAGAGCCACAGTGACCTTTCGGTGGAATTCTAAATAACGTTAACTTAAGAGTAATAATGAATGAATGATATCATATTTTAGTTCAACATAGTGACTGTGACACTTGTGGCCATTTGTGATGTTAAAGTGACCTCATATGAACGGGTTACGCTGTGGTGATAGCACTTATTTGCTACATCTGATTTTTACATCTAATATGTAGAATGAAGCAATATGAAGTTATATTTTTATATATAGATAGCGTTGAGTACGTATAATTATTTATATTTAAACATGTCATGAACACATTTATTATATCTCAAACAACCCCGAAAAAATATTATTTCAACTACATTTCAAGAAAAGTACATTGTCATATTAACCTCTTCGGTCCCTGGGTCCCCATACGGGGACCTCTGTTCTTTTCTTTAAAAAAACTAAAATGACCAATTTTTTTACATTTTCTCATCACTTCTTAATAGCTGAATAGTTTTTGCGTTCAAAGCAAACGAATAAATGGCAGCATCTAAACTGATTCCCACATAAAATAAATGTTATTTTCATCTGAGTTTGCAAAATGCTTAAAAATACCCAAAAAACAGTATGACTAAGAAAGTAAGAAATTTTCATATTTAACTTAAATATTTGTCAATAAAAAATTTTGAGGATTTGTAGATTACTTACTTGTTTAAAGCTCTTAAATTTGTGATTGCGTAAATTTAGGTCAATGGTTATTAAATTGATGTTTTTAAGGGGTTTGTAGTTTTAGATCCATATTTTTAAACCTAAATTACTAAGCGCCTAAAGGATCGATTTCAGAAAAGATATTTTTTCTGTCATTTACGATGTCATTTTGTTTGGAAAAAATCAATGAATAAGCATTTGAATTATTATTTTAGCTTCGGAACTGAAGAGGTGTAAAATCAAAGGCTTCCTTTGCAGTAAAAATCCTTTAAAAAACATCCAAAAAAAAATCTGTATTTTACAACAAAAGGTGCTGGTATCCTGGCTGCCAACACAGTTTCTGTAAAATTTACAAGCTGTTGCCTTTAAGTGTGCTGTAAAATTTCTCAAGTCTCAATAAAGTCACGTTGCTATTGGCTACGTGGTGCACGTGACAGAAACAATTCGATTTTTAATTCACTTGTTGCTTGAATTCGATTTCACAGCGTCGGTGCTCGAAAAATTACAACAGAAAGCGTAGGAAAAATCACAACATTTTTATACAATGAATGGAATTTTCTACAACTTATCTGACATTTTAAATTTCTAAATTGTATTTCACACACTAAACAAATTATAATAATAATTAAAAAAAAAAATGCACACGCGTACACACGCGCATGCAAACTCACTCTTAGAGAAAGAGAGAGACACCTTTGTTTAACACTTTAATAGCGGTGGTATATTATATTTCGCACTTAATTTTAATTCCCAAATGACACAATTGCACTAGAATTTTGAAAGGAAATTTTGCCTATATTATATACGTGAAGAGAAGCTTTTATTTATTTTCAGATAAATTTGTTATAGCCCAGTGGTAGGGGAGCAAAAAAAGGCCGAATTCGGAATTAATTAGGTGAAAGCTGGAAATTGTTTTAATCCCTTCTGTTTAGGTCTAGAATGAATATGCTATGTTTTCCCCCTCGTACTAGGTGAGCGTTAGGAAATATGTATAGAATTATAGTAAAAAAACACGTTTTTTTGCATACCATAACAATATCTTAAAGCAGCTAACTCTGTCAAAAACATTGTCAATACAAATGTTGTAGAGCTTAAAATTCTGAATAAAATGAGTACCATCATTAATATTTTTATTCAACATTAAGGTCGCAATTCTATTTTAAAATTTTGCCTTAATCGCTAATCAAGAGCTTGAAGCCAGGAGAGACCAAGTTAACTTAACAATATCTCAAAATAGCTAACTCTACCAAAAACATTGTTAGTACAAAAGTTATAGAGCCTAAAATTCTGAGTAAAATGAGTACCTACACTTAATATTTTTGTTCCATATTAAGGCCGCAATTTGAGGTACTGTTTTGTTAACTTGGTCTCTCCTGGCTTCAAGCTCTTGATTTGAAAAATTTTGAAATAGAATTGCGACCTTAATGTTGAACAAAAATATTAATGATGGTACTCATTTTATTCAGAATTTTAAGCTCTACAACATTTGTATTGACAATGTTTTTTATAGAGTTGGCTGTTTTGAGATATTATTAAGGAAACTGAAAAAACGTGTTTTTCGAAAATAAATATGTACATATTTTCTAACATTCACCCAAGTACGAGGAAGAAAACATAGTACGTTCATTTTAGACCTAAACTGAAGGTATTAAAACAATTTCCAGTTTTCTCCTAATTAATTCTGAGGTCATCCCCCTGATGATGGGTCTAAAACTTTGAAGTAGAATTGTGACCTTAATATTCAACATAAGTATTGAGTGTAGGTACTCATTTTACTCATAATTTTAAGCTCTACAACATTTGTATTGACAATGTTTTTTGACAGAGTTAGCTGTTTTGAGATTTTGTTATGGTATGCAAAAAAAACGTGTTTTTTTACTATAATTCTATACATATTTTCTAACGCTCACCTATTGCGAGGGGGAAAACATAGCATATTCATTCTAGACCTAAACAAAAGGGGTTAAAACAATTTCCAGCTTTCCCCTAATTAATTCCTAATTCAACCCCCTAACCACTGGGCTATTAGTAAATTTTCATTTAATAATCATTAATAATCCTCTCAACATCTTTCAACAACAGAAGTACTTTACCCCTGAAAGGGTTAACCCCCCCTGTAAAAAAAGTCCTCCAAAACAAATTCATTTTCAAACACAGATGTTAGTACCTGCTTTATTAATTTTCAAACAGTAAATTGAATAAATACTAAATAAAACGGGACACTTTATATTTAATATAAGCTCAATGAGAAAATAGAATTGCATAGTTCAAGTGATAAATTAAAATCAAAAATCAATATTATCTCATCCTAACAATATCTCATAAATTACTCGACTGTACAGCTTTAAGAGGCCACTTCAGTCACGGGAAGAAAGGAAAACGTTAAAGTTAAGTCTATGAGAGCATTTTTTTCAAAATTCTCCCTTTGATTGTTATATTTTTGAATGATTTTTTTGCATAGCATAGCTGAGGACGATCTACAGGTTAGTTTTTGCTTTTTCGATTTTGGTTATAGTTTTCTTTTTTAATATTAGGACAGTTTCAATTTCAGAACGGGTTCCGAAAGTGAAAGTATTTTTTTTATCTGAAATCAAAATCGGAAAAGTAAAAACTAACCCTTGTAGTTCGTCCTTAGCTATTTTATGCAAAAGAAAAATCATTCAAAAATATTAAAATCAATCCGAGAAATTTGAAAATAACGCTCCCCGTAGGATTAACATTAGCGTTCTCCTTTCTTCGCGTGACTGAAGTAGCCTCTTAAAAGAGAGATTATAGTGAATGTTTTTTACAATATAGAATATTAAGTACTTTCTACCATTTCAGATATTACTATTATTATTTAGCAACAAATTTCCCGTCATTTAAAAAACTCCGAAAAGATATGATTTTAACCATATTTCAAGAAAAATATAGCACCATATAATTAAAAAAAAAATGAGTTCCTTTCTGTTAAAATCCTTTTAAAATGATCTAAACAGATTAAATTCTCTGCATCTAAACTGACATTTTGAACCTCTAAATTATATATCGCTCTTGAGTATAAAAACGCTTTCTATGTGGGCGACGTTGATGTACGTATGTCTGGACTAGAGCATAAAATGTCAGGCTTCCAAAGTCGTGTCATATCACTAGGACGGGGTTCTTTTAAAAAATGAAATGACATCTAGAGAGCACTCATGATAATGTTTAACGTCAGCTGTTTTGATCCAGGAAAAACTTTCAAAAGGACAGACGTCTTTTTCCAGGAAAGTTTCTGAGAATATGAGACAGTAAAACTGGAATTTTGTGCAATGGAATGCTATGAAAAATCTGATTTCTAGAAGGACTATTTCTTTTTGTCTAAGCAATTGTGAATTCAGAGAAGAAAATTTTGTTTACTCGCAAAAATATTCTTTAGTCTCAGTGAGATGATAAAAGTAGTGGAAAATAAGAAAGAAAAGATCTTTCTTTTATTATTAACATACTCTAATGATTTTAATGTTTTTTTAAATTCAAAAATTAAAACGAAATAAACTCAAAGAATTAAAATAAAAGTGCTACGAAGACAATATGTTTAAAGTTGACGTGGATTTTTAAATTTTTAAGTATTTTAATATGACATGCTATTGAAAAAGGATTGAGGTTTGTTTGCTTTTTACTTTTGGTAATTATACAAGGTGGTTTAGAACTCATAGAAGAAACTTTAAGAGGTGATAGAACACATTGATAAATAAAAAAAAAACCTTGTGTGAGGGAAAGAGGGTCAAAATCTCATTATTTAGTAAAAGATAAAGGGTGTCGCACTCACACTAAAAAAAAAACAAAAAAACAGGGGTTGTCGTTCATCACTTTACTGTTAAGGCTGTTCTAAAATCCAAAAGGACCAAATTTTTTACACATTTTCTGAATTCATTTTTGTTCTGAAACGCAAGAAATTGGCACGTGTTCTTATTCAGAAACTATGCAATCGATCGTTGTTTTCCATTTTTTGTTAAAGACATAAAATCTTAAAAGAAAAAAAAACTGGCAAAGTGGGCGTTTTGAACCGAATTTCCGACGAGGAAACGCAAGAAAGGGGAAAACTTGTCTTTCTTTCTTCCTAACCGATGACTAGGCCCCTACCTGCCGGGTTGTCCCAGCTGAACGGGTTTTATACCTGGTATTGGGGTCATCGCCGCGTAGCGGCAATAAGTTTGACGGGCGCCTAGTAAGTCTTTTATCACCAGCGCCTACTGCTGTACTTTTTTATGCCGGTTACTTAACGTTTATATATTGTTGTTTGATACCTGCGCATTGATACTCAAGTTGATCTCGTAATTTAGAGCTTTGTTTAGATAACGAGACCTTCACCTGCCAAGACACCTCCAGAGGTATTCACAGGTAACAGGTAACTTGGAGGACTTTGCACCCACGACGGATTTTACATGCACCAGGTGCCATTAACGTACATGACAGATACTAGCCGTAAGTAAACCTCGTTCTCGAGACCTTTCATCTACGAGTTTGATGCTGTGCCAACTGGCTACCGCTGCCCGATTTGAATGGAATACCCTAGCCTGGATTTTTTGGTGCGGACTTGCCAAATGAAAAAGGTAATTTTAGTGTGTTTGTGTGGGGCGGGGGGGGGGGGGGGGGGAGGGTGTAGCAAGGAATGGGACGCCGTAGATAGACAAGGTCACCGTGAATTAATTTTGGGCCGAAAAGATAGGCAAACTCAACGTAGCAGGAGGAAGATACTCCGCCTTTCTACCGTACCCCACCGGGTGAAAACTGGCTTCGTAGGTTGTGCCATTGGAGTGGGTCCCGTAGCTCGTGCAGGCTAAGTCTATGTGCACCTAATAAAAAAGGCGGCAATAAAAAAAAAAAAAAACTGTAAGAGAGGGGTGTTAGTTTTACATATTAAATTTACTTTAAACTCACATTTAACTATTACGTATTGGAAATACTTGAATTTACATTTTAACTATGTCTAACTACTATTATGAAAAATTTCTTTAAGATAGACTAGAAACTAGGGGTTTTTTAATTAAGATTGCACTATTAAACTAAGATGCTAAAGACTATTTATAACTGGAATAGTTTTAACTAAAAGACTTATGCAATTAAATTAGAATTCTAATTACTTAACTTATTGGGTTGGAGGGCTAGGGATGAATGGAGTGTAGCTAAATACCTGACCTAGTGGTATTAACATGAATTTAAAAATCGTAGTTAAAAATTATAATAATAATAAAGAATTAAAAATGGACTGTCATTCAGCAAACGATCTTTTGTTGCAAAATTCCTACACGAACATGAAACGAAAGAACTGATTAACTGAAGCAGGTAATATTCGATACTCTGTCAATTTCGAGTTACGATTCATTTATCGTTTGTAGCGAAATACCAATCTTGTTCAGTATGATAACGAATATAAAAATGTGTACTTTTTTCTGGCAACTGTAAGTAAAAGTTTGTTTTAATGTTTGTTTTACAGAGAGTATACAAAATGCGTTCGGGGGCACCCTGCCTAATGGGAACCTGGTGCACATATGCTGATGTGGCCTCTGTGATAACAAACGCTCGTTCAGTTAGATGCTAATAAACAAAGTTTGATCAAGTGAGATTGAAATTCGTTATGTTTGTATCATAGCATCCCATAGATATAGGAAGGATATTCCTTATTCCAAGTAGCATCCTCACTGCTAAACACCCGTCGCAAGGACATCACGAAAAACTGGCCTCTGCAAAGAAAGAAAAATTCTGAAAGGATACCCCCATTCCACAAACCAAAGCCCGACTATGGTGAGTAAGGAGATCTCCAAACCTTCAGGTTTTATAAATTTACCAATATTTACTTTGCAGTTATTAATTATACAAGCTTACATATCATATCATTTGAATTAGTAATTTAAAAATACAGTTATCTTCTAGCCTCTGGACCATTGGAATTCACTAAAATTTGTCTTAGAGCCAAAATCTGGTACAGAAGTGAGCTCGAGGTCCGCATTTCTGCTTTTGCTTTTATTACTTTCTTCTTTCTAAAGAAGAAGGTATTGTAATCGAAATTTTTTTAGACTTCCAGTTTTCGACGGATTTCCATGTTTCAGGGTGCAGAGACGCCCCCAAAACATGTTTATAAAATGTCTGTCTGTCCATTCGTGCCCGTATGTATGTATGTCTGCTTTGTATCAGCGAAAAGCGTGTGATGTTATGCATACAATTATACCAAATTTTTTGTGTAATGTTTTTGGCTATGGGAAGCAGGTCCTCCTTTAATTTGGAAATATTCCACGGAAAAGAGCCTCTGTAGTAGAGATTTCCCTCGATTTTTCATAGTTCTGTTATACATTAGCAGTTCATCCAGCGACGAGCAATTCGCCTACAGCTAACCCGGCGATTCTCAAGCAATTGTTGTACAACAGAATCACCAAAACATTGATTTTATTCAATATTATGATAGAGATTAAGAGGTTTTTACTCCAATTAGTAAAATGAAGCAAAAACTTAGATGAAAATCAAAACTGGTGTAGTATTAAAGTAATAACACTGAAGTATTAACATGCGTAACAACTTTTTGAAATAGTAACATGTATGGGGAAGAAGAAAGTTTTAGGACTGCAACATCCGATTAGTAAGTCTATATGTTATAATAAACAACTTATATACTAATTAATACTTAAAATTTAATTTCAACCAATGATAACTACGTTGACTAATTAGTATTGGGTAGAGAATTTATTAATAATTGCGTTGAACATAAGGTTACTTAAAAGGTACGCGCGAAATAACGACAATTCTTACTTTTATTCAAGAAACATCATTGACGAAGGCCGTGGCTGCTACCTTACAAAAAGTGCACTTATAACATGTTGTACATGTTTTTACTTTCTTCTATCTTTACAAGAAGAAAGTATTGGATTCTTGAAAATTTTCGAATTCCAGATTTCGACGGATTTGCACGTTTTAGGGGTCAGCGATACTGAAGAACATGTTTTTACAAAATGTCTGTCTGTGAGTCTACCTGTCTGTGTGTGACACAGACTATGCTGCATTATTCATGAATAATGCTTGAATAATGCTATGCTGCATTATTCATGATTTCCACAATGGCTATATCTCAAGAACTAAAGCAGGGATTTTCAGAAAACTTCAGATTCAGTCAGTCCTTGATCAAATTTGGTGCCGATAACTTTTTGGTGTAAATCTCCCTAGAGGGGGCGCTGCTATGCTACATTATTCATGATTATCGCAATAGCTCTATCTCAAGAACTAATGCAAGAATTTTAATCAAACTTCAGATTCAGTTAGTCCCTGATATAAATTAGTGTCGTTTAGTTTTTGGTGTAAATTGCCCAACATGTGGGTCTACTATGCTGCATTTTCAGGATCTCCGCAATAGCTGTATCTCAAGAACTAATGCATGAATTTTCATCAAACTTTAGATTCAGCTAGTCCATGATATAGATTGATCCTGATAAGTTTTTGGTGTAAATTGCCCAACAGATGCCACTGCTATGCGAAACTTTTCCCGATTTCCGCAATAGCTCTGTCTCAAAAACTAATGCACGGGTTTTCATCAAACTTTAAACTCAATTAGAAGTTGACATAAGTTGTTGCTGATTAGACTTTGATGTAAATCTTCTAACCGGTGGCTCTACTATGCTGCATTTTTCAGGATGGATTAACATGTATGAGATAGAAGAAAGTTTTGGAATTGCCACATCCGACTAGTTTTAGATTGTAAAACATTTTAGATTAAATGCATATATTGAAAAATATTTGCTGCTGCATAAACTTGCGAAACCTATTAATGAAATCAATTTAGGCAAGATTTTGCGAATTCGAAGGCTCTTTTCATGATTTAAAACTCAGATTTCACAAAACCATACGGTCGTAAATGTATTACCTAATAGGGAAAATTTCTTCAGGTACGATAAAGTGCTATAGACTACACTTGTAATATTCTACTAGAGTATTTGGTGTTTTAGTTATATAATTTTACTTTCTTCTATCTTTAAAAGAAGAAAGTACTGGATTCGTGAAAAATTTCTAATTCTAGTTTTCGACAGTTTTACACGTTTTAGCGGTCATAGAACCCGAAAAACATATTTTTACAATATGTCTGTCTGTGAGTCTGTGACGCTGTCTGTCCGTCCGTCTGTATGAGACACAAATTTTGTGGGCATTCTATCTCAAGAACTAATGAAAGAAATTTAATAAAACTTTAGATTCAGTTATTCCCTGATATAAACTGGTGCTGATTACTTTTTGGTGTAAATTGCCCAACAGGTGGCGCTGCTATGCTGCATTTTTTCTGATTTTCTCAATAGCTATATCTCAAGAACTAATGCATGGATTTTTATAAAACTTCAGATTCCGTTAGTCCTTGATATAATTTGATGCTGATTACCTTTTGGTGTAAATATCCTAACAATTGGTGCTGCTATGAAGATTTTTTTTTTTTTTTTTTTTTTTTTTTTTTACGATTTCCGCAATAGTTCTACCTCAAAAACTAATGCACGGATTTGCATCAAACTTCAGATTGAGTTAGAACTTGACATAAGTCGTTGCTGATTAGATTTTTGTCTAAATCACCTAAATGATGGCGCTGATATGCTTCCTTTTTCAGAAAGTATTAACATGTATAAGATAGAAGAAAGTTTAGGGATTGCCATATCCGACAAGTTTAATTATGTGTTCAACTTGCAGGACCACATAACGAGTACCATTGCTCTACAGGTCAATTGGCAACCATATTGACAGAAAATATTTCCAATTAAATTATTTTGTCTGATAAATTCAGAGCTGCAACTCATTAAACAATATTAAGCCAGCGTCCAATGAAAAAAATCTACAACGTTCGCTGATAGAGTTGAATTTTATTGTTGTTGTTGTTTGTTTGTTTTTCGTACTGTGAGCTATTAAGCACTAAGAAGTTGCGCCGTTATGATGCTTTTCACCGAAAGGTTTTTAATATTTCCTAATTTTTATAAATTTCAACCTTCAAATAAATTAGCCATACTATATATATTTTAACCATTATTCGATGAGAATCCAATGTGCACTTAATTTTTCCTTATCACGTACACAATGGAATCAGTTACTTTTTTTGTAAACCTTTCCCACACCTGACCCATATTCTGTCATTTAAATTGATAGCCGTTGCATAAGATGATGATGATTGATTAAGATGTATCATGTTGAATGCAATATTGAAGGCAAACGTATAATTTATGGATTAAAATATGATATGTTGTTACAATGTCAAAATTGCGCTCGGTAATTACTTGAATCCGAAGACTGCATATATATAAAGCATATTTCTTTACATCATTCATTAGAAGTATCTTTGGGGTTTTCCCTCCTATGAAATAATTAAAAGTTTACAAAACGTAGTACCGTTAAAGTTCATTTCTATTTAAAGCCTGTATTTTGGGTTTCCCATTTTGTTCATGCATTCATTCGTCAAAACTGTGATGATTTCGTGGGACAAATTGAAACTTTCCTTTCCGCTATGAAACACATATCGTAATATCTCAGTCCTAATTAATGGAAAAAAATAAAACATAATGATATTTATAATAATGCCTCTCTCCAAAAGACTGTTGTCCTAAGAAATATATTGAGTTATTCGGAAAGTAATTTTGTTTTTTCCCAACAGAGGACTTAATTGTATTTTTTCACAGCCAACTTTGCACTTAAGCCGCAATATCATTATATATTTTGACACCTGATACAGGAAGGCTTCTTTGAGAAAAAATTTGATTGATTTTGCGCAATAGTTTTTGTTTGGTGCCCTATCAAATATGAAATTCGAAAGCAGCATTTTCGGCATATTCCACTTTTTACTATCGAAATGGTAAAAATGCTGTTCAAGTAAGAAAAAAAGTATTCTCTGTGTATGGAGAAGATGTATTAACAGAATGCTAGTACCAAAACTGGTTTGCAAAATTTTGTTCCTGCAATTTTGATGTTGAAGAGGCACCACGTTCTGGAAGACCATTTGAAGCTCATGAAGGCAAAATAGAAGCATTGATTGATGCAAACCGCCGAATAATAACTCATGTGCTCACTGAAAGATTAAATTTGCAATTTCGATTGTTCATGATCAAGTGAAACACCTTGGTTTAATTTCAAAACTTGACATATGGGTTCCACTTGTTCTTACAAAAAGAAATTTGCTCAGTCGCATTGTTGTCTGTCATTTGCTTCTCAAACGTCAAGAAAATTATCCATTTTTGAAGCGAATGATCACTGGGGACGAAATGGGATGTCTACAACAATGTTAAACACAAGAGATCGTGGAATAAAAAAGATAAACTGGCTCAAAGCACTTCGAAAACTGATATTCATCAAAGAAATGTAGCGCTGTCAGTTTGGTGGGATTTATAGGCAATCTTTTTGTTGTTGTTGTTGTTCTTATACCAGACAATACCACGATCAATTGGGAAGTGTACTGTTATCAACTGGATAAACTGAATGATTCACTCAAACAGAAAAGGCCAGAATTGATCAATATAAAAGGTATATTGTTCCACCAAGATAATGCGAGATATCATACAAGTTTGGCAACTTACCAAAAGCTTTTACAGCATGGATGGGATGTATTACTACACCCACTATATTTCCCTAGATCAGACACCTTCAGATTATTACTTGCTCCGGTCTCTACAAATGCTTTAGATGGCAAAACCTTTACTTCAAATGAGGACGTCAAAAACGATTTGGATCAGCTTTTTGTCAGCAAAGATCAGAAGATTTATGAGCGTGGAATCATGCAACTACCAGAAATATGGCAAAAGGTATTGGACTAAAATAAAGACTATATAATTCAATAAAATATTTATACAGTTTAAGGAAAATAGTCTTCCATTTTTACAAAAAAAAAAAAAAAAAAAAAAAAAAACGAAATTACTTTCCGAACAACCCAATAATATCCAAACAGGAAACCATATTTACATTAGACTTAAACGGATGTCTCAGCACTATAGAACAGGCACCTTGAGTTAAACAACTTTATGGTTTATTCATATTGGATTAGTGGAACAGTCAACAACTTGCTTTCGTCATAAAAATGTTTTGCAAAGCAATACAGAAGTTTTCGTTTTTTGTAGTACCCAATGAAAGGAACTTTATAAAAATACATGCCATACTATGATAAGATTAATGAAATTAAGTGATGTGACTAAAAAACTAATACAAACATCGTAGTGCCATGAATATTTTCTGTGAAAATTAATATCTAAAATCGATATACCAGTAGTAACCTTCCTTACTTCCCCTCTGTCACCAAATATAATAAAACTGAAACAGGTCCATCTTATACGTGTACCTCGTCAATTAATATACATGCACAAAAAATAATGCGTATAAGTCAGACATATATGGTTGACTTTGACGCATGATTTTTCATGATAATCTATAGATTATGAAAAACTTTCCAACACATTCAGAATACTGTAACGAAACTTCACCGTTTAGAAACCCATAACACATTTGAAAACCCGAGTTCAGCATTTATCATCTATAGTCAGGAAGAAAAGTATCCGAATTCTTTTAAGCTATCTTCTATATTATCTATAGATTTGTATATATACTACATAGTATGTTAAAATTTAGTCCAGTTAGGAAACGTATATAACACAGTTGAAAATTCTCCGTCAGTGATATCAGCCAATAAACGGAAATGTACTCGAATTATTTTGTGAAATCCTGTGTATTATCTATAGCGTTTATACACACTAAGTAGTACGCAACAAGTTGGTTAAACTTAAAAACGCATGCCACAACTGAAAACGCACTCGCAGGAATTTTCGCTCATAGACGCTACAGTAAGCTTATTGTGTGCCCATGAAAGTGAACGGTAAATGCTATGCGCACCATTCACTTATTCACTTATTGCATATTCTACAGTAAGCATTTTGTAGTGCATATCAGTGATTTATATCAATTTCAATATGTTTGAAATAGTGTAACATCATTAAAATGCACTGCAAACAATTTTTACCCATGTTTGATAATGTAACGTAATTCTTTTGAGTGTCCTGTAAATGAACTATTAATACTAAACACTTGAATTTTCAATAGGGAACATGCCACTGTAAATCTCAATACTATACACCATCTGTACGCCCAAGCAAATCGAAGACATAAACATTTTTCATTTATGTTCGAAAATGTTAAAAAATGATCAGATACCCATATCCCAGTTAAACGTGAGTTTACACGCAACATAATGTTGAAGTGACAGTGAGACCATTTAAGGAATAACACCATTTTGGCACATAGAAAGTTCCTTCCTTTTTATATAACAGGTATCTTAAAAAGGACTAACTGATTTGAAAATTCAATAACTCCCAAACGGTGACGGATATTAAAAAAATTCTTGCAAGAGGGTTATGTATGATGTCAGGAGTTTTTTTTACCGTTACTCTCGAATTTAGCTCGAATTACAAACAACAGATGGCGCTGCAAGCAATAGGCGCTAAGTTCAAGCTGGATTTGTTTGCCATTTTCTTGTCCCATGCTAAACTAGTATGTTGTGGCCATCACAAAACTTTCTTCTACATAAATCACGTCAATTAAATCATTTAAATAGTAAAAGAAATTACATCAATTTATTCATATAAAAGTATACCTGAATTTGAAGTTTGATGAAAATTCGTGCATTAGTTATTGAGATAGAGCTGTAGGGGGAATTTTGAAAAATGCAGCATAGCAGCGCCACCTGTTGAGCGATTTGCACCAAAACACAAACAGAACTAATTCATATTAAGGTATACCGGAATCTGAAGTTTGATGAAAATCCATGTATTAGTTCTGGAACTAGAGCTACTGTGGAAATCACAAAAAATGCAGCACAGCAGCGCCACCTGTTGAGCGATTTACACCAAAAGGTACAAAACATCAATTCATGTCAAGGATTAACTGAATCTGATGTTTGATAAAAATCCGTGCATTAGTTCTGGACATTGAGCTATTGTGGAAATCGAGAAAGATGCTGCATAGCAGCGCCACCTGTTGAGCGATTTACAGCAAAACATAAACAGCACTAATTCATATACTGGTATAAATCACAAATAACTGGTATAAAATATACCTGCATCTGAAGTTTGTTGAAAACACAAGCATTAGTTCTTGAGATAGAGCTATTGCGGAAATCACAAAAAATGCAGCACAGCAGCGCCACTTGTTGAGCGATTTGCACCACAAGGTGTAAAACGTCAACTCATGTCAAGCACTAACAGAATCTCAAGTTTGATGAAAATCCGTGCATTATTTTTTGAGATAGAGCTATTACGAAAATCATGTAAATGCTGCAAAATGCAGCATAGTAGCGCCATCTGTGGGGCGATTTGCACCAAAACATTACCAGCACCAACTCATATCAAGGATTAACTGAATCTGAAGTTTGATGAAAATCCGTGCATTAGTTCTTGAGATAGAGCTAGTGCAGAAATCGCGAAAAATGCAGCATAGCAGCGCCACCTGTTGGGCGATTTACACCAAAAACGAATCAGCACCAATTTATATTAGGGACTACTTGAATATAAATTTTTATAAAATTCCGTGCATTAGTTCTTGAGATAGAGCGCCCACAAAATTTGTGTCACATACACACAGACAGACAGACTCACAGAGTCACAGACAGACATTTTGTAAAAACATGTTTTTTGGAATCTCTGACCTCTAAAACGTGTAAATCCGTTGAAAACCGGAAGTCGAAAATTTTTACGAATCCAATACTTTCTTCTTGTAAAGATAGAAGAAAGTAAAAAGGAGATTAAAATGTATTGAGTAGGTCAAAAATGGGGCATGTACTTAGTTCTTATTGCTCACAGCGCCATCTATTGTTTGTAATTCGAACTAAATTCGAGAATCACTGTAAAAAAACTCCTGACATCATACATAACGCTCCTAGAAGAGTTTTTTAAATATTTGCAAGTTATTGAATTTTAAAATCAGTCAGTTCTTTTTTGGACACCCGGTATATATATCTTTTAAACTAATCTTTATGCATTTGAAAATCATATTTTATTGTTCAATCGAAAGTGAAAGGGCAATTTTGGAGCTATATGAAATATAGCGAGCAATAGTGATTAAACAATAACAAAAACTTAAAGCGCATTTTTTTTTTTTTTTTTTTTTTTTTTTAATGTCACAGCAGCAATTTTAGTATTGATGAACATTCCACGTATGCTAATTTTTATACAATCGAAAATACTTTTTGAAAATTTATCGTCAAGTATTTTTTCTAGGGATGTGCTTAGGATTTTTGATAGAAACGGGAAATATTGATATATCGCTGTTCTATGTAAGCTTATGGGAGAATCACTCTTATCCCATTCATTTCCTTTACCTGTTATCTCTACAAGCAGTCGACTCATTTTTCCATTCTAGTGTTAAGGCTGTTTTCAACTGCTCTCCTCAACAAGCGCAAAACGTTTTGCCACATTTGCAAATTCATTTTTTAACCGAAAGATATAAAATTGGAAAGCCTGACCATGGAAGCGATTTGGAATCGCACTGTGTTTTCCATTTCTTGATAAATAAATTACCTATTGAGTTATAAGGCACGTGACAAACACGCTTTTCGCCCTTTCTTGAGTGTTTAATCTTCTTTCGCGCGGAAATTCGGTTCAAAACGCCCGCTTTGACACTATTTTCTGAAAGATCGTCAAGATCGTTTGCAAAAAAAAAAAAAAAAAAACCCGGAAAAAACAGCTTGATTACATAGTTTCTGTACGGCAACCACCTGCTAGTTTCATGCATTCCCGAACAAAAATAAATTAAAACATGTCATAAAATTGCCCACTTGAATTTGAGAAACAGCCTTAAGTAATGAAATTTGTGTTTGAAAGCTCAAATTTTACTTTGAATCAATGGCATTTCATTAAAAAAACAGAACTTTTAAAATGGCTATTATGTATCCACTAGCTTTTAGATTATAATAAAATTAATTTTTCTGTTACAAGTGGTCAAGTTTTCTGCTCAGGTCTACGATGAGTTTACGTGTCCACCACTTGATCCTCTCTTTTCGAAGTGCTTTCGCATTTAGGAATTATGTACTTTAAAGTAAGATTGTAAAGGTTTTCCTTATATTTCATCAATTGCTGTAAAAGTATTAAATAAAAACTATGACAATAGTTAAAGGATTTTTAAAAACCGTTTACATGTTCGTTAGATCTCGTTCAGTTCATTTCTGTTAATACAATTAATAAATATTATAGAGAAATGCAGGAATCTGTTCTGCCAAACTTTTCTCGGAATCCAACGGTGAAATTTTTATCAGTGTATCTATGTAACAATTTTTGTCGCAGTGGTTAAAGATTAAACATAGCAACATCTTTAAAAAGTATGCTATTAATCTTCATTTTACATTTTATTATGGCATGCTCACATGATATTTCGTGACTAGTAGCTTATTTTAAAAGGAAGCATGTCGCCCCTGGTGCAGCATTATTGCTTTTATTATGAAACTCCAAGAAAAAATATTTTAGTTCAACAACCCATATATTTAAATTCCATTTCGTAAATCTATACATCTTTCATAACCAGAATCATTGTTCTAAATTCCGACAAGGGCGACACTTGGAAAATACCTTTTATTTCCAGCAGACCCCTTTCAAATGCTCTTTTATATACCTCTATAAATCAAACATCCAGCTTAGAGCATTTTCAAGATCAAACTCTTTCCAGTTGTCCGAAAAAAACGTTCCATTTTTCAAAAACAGGACCCTTTTGTAGGCAGGAGATAACGTTCAAAATATGTATGGTTATAAATGACACTGTACTTTTTAGGCTGTGGTCATCATATCTGCCGACAAACATATGTCAATGTCAGCTACGCACAGGCATTTTAATACGCTTAGGTCATTTATACTTCTATGTTGCTCGTTGACAGTAATGTTGCAAAATATTTTATACACTAACGTTCTATTCTTGAAACATTTCAATTTTTTTTTTTTTTTTTCAGTAGCATTTTTTCCCATTTTCTGACAGTTTTCATCAATCTTAAATGTGTCAGATACTGTGAGGATGAAATAAATAGATTCATAAATAAGAATTTCAGAAGCTGCGTGCAGCTTTATTTTCTAAGTTAAGTTATAATCAAAAGTTAAATGACTAGGATATTTTGATAGGCTTCAGAGAAACTCAGAGTGATTTTGAAGGGCATATTATCCAGATATATGTAAAATAGTCAAATAATACGTCGTATAAAATACCAGGAATTGAAAATAACAGTGTTTCGAAACGAAAATTTTACTATTTAATTCCAATTTAACACTTTGGTTGGCAAACGAACCACTAGACATAATCTTTTTTCTCATAACGTAGTTAAGGTGGTTCTCAAAAAAGGATTTTCCCTCGTTCAACAACACGAAACTATCTACCACATTTTCTGACTTATTTTTTAAACGTAAAATCATGGTACATCCAGGCATTATTATTGAAATGATTTGTCATCGAATACTTTCATCATTGTTCGATAAATGAATTAAATCTTGAGTTACAGGAAATTATTGTCTCAGGGCGGCGGGTTTTTTCCTTTTCGGTGCTGCTTTTTTCGGAAATTCGGTTCAAAATGCCACCTTAGACAGCATTTTCTGAAAGATCTGCTTTTACCGAAAAATGGAAAAAAAGATCGGCTACATAATTTTTGAATACGAGCACCTGCTAATTTCTTGCTTTTGCGAGCATAAATGAATTAAAAAATGTGCCAGAAAGTAGGCATTTTGGATTTGAGAACAGCTTTAAATTGTATCACCGGAGACGGACATTTCAAATCTTTCCTGCCTGGCCCGATAGACTGCTGGCCATCATTAACATTGTTTAACTTGTAAAGCCAAGAGTTAATTCGGTAAACCATTATTTTGGGAAAGTAGGGGAGACCGGGGATGAAAGGAACACTCAAAATTTCAGGAAGAAAATAAAATGTACAAAGTTTCAACTTTGGCTCAATCGATGACGATACTTTTCCTGCCTTAATAATCCTTATAACTGACATCAGCAATTGTAGCGTTGTAGGTGATGAAAGCAAAACCTGTTTTTGATATTAAAAAGTAAATTTTGATGTTGCTTTTCTTTTTTTCTCTCTAAAATAGTAATATTATGTCTAGCATTATAATCTTTATGTTATTTAGCACTGTAAAGGATGCACTTTATGTTATTTAGCACTGTAAAGGATGCACTTTATGTTATTTAGCACTGTAAAGGATGCACTTTACGTGAATACCAGTATATTTTGTTAGTTAAAATACTCTCATGCATGAATACATTTTTAATTTCGCTAGGTGGGTATGGGGTTGAAAGGGACAGAAAGTGGGGGGTTGAAAGGGACATGTCCCTTTTCCTATCCTAGGTTGTTCTTATCAAGCTTCCTTTAGCGAAGCTCAATAAAAAGAGTTAGCTTCATATTTGCTCCAAGCATCTAATATCAACTATGGTAATGACAACTGTGCATATGAGTATTCAATTGCTGTGAACTCTCCAAATATGTGCCTATCTTGGCAAACAAAGAAGCAAGCTGGAATTGGTTGGTTCCAAGATTTTATGAAACGAAATTCATTACTTTCTCTTAAGAAACCTATAGCCATTAGTTTAACAAGAAGTGCAAGTTTCAAAAAAGCTAATGCTGATATTTTTTTAAAACCTCCAGTTAGTTATGTATCGGCATACATTTGCACAGAACATAATGTATAAGTGTGATAAAACAGGCTTAATGACAAAGCATAAACCACCTAATATAGTAGCAAAACGTAGTGTAAAACAATTTTCTCACGTAACATCAGCTGAACGTGGTAAACATGTCATGCTTTTGTGTTTTGTTTCTGCATCAGGTAAATTTGTTCAACAGTATTCGTTTTCCCAAGGAAGAATTTCAAAGAGTTCATTCTCGGAAGTGCCCCATCCCCAAAGGACTTGTTTATTAAAGTTGGTCAATGACCGCAGAAGTTTTTTAAAGCAATTGTGCATTAGCTAATAGTTCTAATTGTTCCAAAACTGATCCTGCTCTTCTCTTATTTGAAATGTATGAAGGCAATATAAATATTAAGACAATAAAATTTGCGAAAGGTAATGGAATAATTATGGTGATATTCTGGTCGCACTGCAGCCACAAATTCCAGAAAAGTACTCGTAATGAATTCAAAGTACATTTTTTCAGAAAAAAACAGAATAAAACCATTTTGTATTTACTGATACTATTGACATGAATGACGCGAATATCAATAATATTGTTATGAAGTTATCTAAATCTGTAACTGGTGGTGAGACAGCTAGAGCTAAATATTTCTTAAAATTTTTGACTGATTTAAAGTTTTTTATGTCAAGTAGGCCTAAACATGTTATTTTTCTTGTTTTTATGTTATCATATGTTGCAATATATTTTATTTGTATTTGTGTATAACTTTCTTTTATTTTTGAATAATGTAATTACTACTAAAAAGGAAAAAATGTTCATAATAGTGTTTTATTTATGTGTGTTCCTTTCAACCTCGCACAGTGTCCATTTCATCCCCTACAATGGGGTTAAAAGGGACATTTCTCCCAATTTATAAAACTGGATATATATTTTTAATTACTGTACTTGAGGACAAGAGGTTTCAGTAGTATCAAAGCAAAGGTTTTAGACGAGAAGTAGGCGCAAATTTGAAAGTGATACCTTTTATTGTTATTATTTTATAAGCTTATAAAGACAAAATGTCCCTTTCATCCCCATTCTTCCCTATCACTCTATCAGTAAGGAGTGTATTTGACCACTTAAGGCCATCTGGAAGCTAACATGTTAAAAAATAGGAAGAATACATGGAAATCAATTTAATTTACAATTGGAATGCTGCTAAATATTTTATTCAAGGATAGCAATTTTTAAATTACATCGGTGTCCTTAAATAAAGGAATAAGCACGAAATTGTAATTTTCGAATACAAAAACTAATATTGGATGGCCATAAAAAACTGATATAAACAGCTGGTGTAGCAAACAAACAAATGTGGAGTCACAAATGTCGTAGTGATTGCGGTGAAACAAAATATGGCCTCTTTACTCGTCTCATTATTACTCTAAAGTGACAGTCACTTGGTGTGACCAGTGAAGACACCATGACTGTTGCTTTGTAACCAAGCTGGCGTTACAGTGATATCATCTCGTGACTCTCCTATCCAGTTTGTGAGCCATGACCATTGCATTGTGACGCGTCACCAAGTAACTTCACAAGTCACTATGACCGTTACGTTGTGAAACGTGTTGTCTTACGCAGTAACTTTTGAGTCTGAATCTGAATCCCATTCTGTCTTCCAATAAATTTCACAAAGCATCAGAAGGCTAGTAAGTGGAATGAAAGCATTCATTTGTATTTTACGAGTTATGATAACTAGTGTTTGCACGTGACTGTTTCCTGTAAAGTTTTCACTGTTAGTGTGAGTTTTTTCACAGATTTTCCCAATAGTTCTGTTTTCAAATGTACCCATTATAGCTCATCTTTTTAGAGTAATTCAAATATTTAAATTGTCTGGAGAAGATATCGCAAAGAATCAGTGGAGTGTCTCCGAATTGTGATTGAAATCTATCGAGTTTCAAGTATATTTAGGCTCTGATTTGAGAAGTACTAGTTATGATCTGGGATTGTAACTCAGATTAACTTTATTCAGTGCATAGATGCTTTTCAAAGATAGTGTTGCTTTGGCAAAGCTTAATTTATTAGTTTGAACTCAGATTTCAAATTGAAGTCCCTTTGTTAACAGGAAATTGCTTTATTTTCTCCTGAATAAACTGTCATTTTTTTTCTTTTAATTTTGTGTTTTTAATCAGGTCCTCAACGACACCTCTTCCGTTATAGATGGCGCCTAAAAGTATTAACTGGAAGCTTGGACGTTAGATCTAATGACACGAGTGACTCGTATTTTTCCTGCTGGGAATGATTTTGTCTCTCTCAGCTGGAAGAATACATTACGTATTACAACATTCAAAAGTACGTACTCTTAAGGTGCTCTTTCAAAAGGATGTACTTTTGTAAATCGAAAAAATCGGAAAAGTATCGGAGTAGGTTAAACGCAACGAGCAAACTATATAACAATTGAAGGACGCATTTCCAAGTTTAAGAGGTAAAACAAATTTGCGTAAGGAATTCTATTGTACTAAAAATTTGTATTTGATAAAGTTTCAAAATTCTTTTTATGTAAATTGGAGTTTTAAAAAAAACTGAAGTTAGATATAGCATTAGACTGTTAGATGTGATAGGGCCTCTTCTTGTTAACCCTTTAAGAGCCAACCCGCACGATTGTGCGGGTTAGACATTCATTTAAGTTTTTGCTCTGAGTCGTATGTAACAATCGTATGTAATAAAAACGCATATCGAACTATAGTTCTGGTTTGAAAGAGTAAAGTATCATTTTTTATCAACAGATAGCGGTTGCAGTATATGTTTTACTTTCAGCCGGCATGATTAGTTTGTTTAGAAGTACAAGGGATACATCTCATCGGGTCTTAAAGGGATATAAACATTCAAAATTTTGTAGAGGTAAGCAAACCTAAAAATTCTTCTGAACTATATAGGATCTTAGCAAAACATAAAGTAAGACATGATTCTGACTGAATAAAGAACAGGAATAATTCCAGACTTGTAGAAGACGCTCCGAGTAGAAATGGGTTTTTCCCCTAGCCGAATAAAGAGTTTAGAGGAAATAGTAATGACTTTGGAGGAAATGATGACGGTAGAAATAACTTTGGTGGTGACTGAAATGGCGATAATTTCAGAAGTAATGTCGGTAATGAAAGAAACTTTGGTGGTCTTAACGGAAATGGTTTTAAATGTGAGAATAATAATAACCATTTTTCTAAATGGTTAAAAAAAAAATGTTTGCAATCGATTGGTCAAGTTTGCAGTCAAAAGAAAAAAAATTAGTGGCGAAACTGTCCCTTTGCCTGGCTTCAGAAAGTATACATTTGAATGTACATCCCTACAGCGACAAATCGTGATAACTAGCAAATCGACCGTCTTTACCCACGATAACTACAGAGTTGTTGTGCAAGATTCCTTGCTGTTGCTGTGTTGACAATAAGTGTTGTATCCTCATACTCTCGTGCCTGTTTTTCGTTCAAACAACTAAGAACTCGGAGAAAATCTATACCTAGTATAACCTCAAAAATCTGGAGTTATCAGGACCGATATTAAGCCGGATTTTTGAAAATTACAGATTTCTGAAAAAAATCAAAAGTACTTACAATTTTCTTGATAGTGAGATTTATTCGTAATTTAATTCATACCAATATGATATTGATGTAAGAAAAAGAGAAAATTGAATGTTTAAAAAACTTACTTTAGTTAATATTTTCTGTATTCGAAAAGAAAAACCTGATAAGCTGTGTAATCATTTCTTCTCATGTAATTGCTCAAGTATTAATGTGAAGTAACTAGTATTAGTGTGAAGTAACTATCTTCTTTCTGGGATTTTATACAAGTGACGAATATCGATTTTGGAAATACAGTCTTGTTAATCTAAAAATGACATTAATTTCCCGGTCAAATTTATACTTTTTTTCGGCGAGACCTTATCTTCTGCCAGATCCTCGTCTCCGTTCTTCTGAACTGCTACCAGTGTTATCCAGGGTTCTATTTGGCACCTCGTCAGCGATCGCGCTGTCCGCTAATGCATAGTGTTTGATCTCAGTTTTTAATTCTTAAACAATTGCTAGTTTTACTTCTCCCGTAAACTGGAAGTGAAAAAAAAAAGGGCAGGTGGAGATGACTTTGATGCCGGCAGAGTTGGGCAAAATAAATCGAAAAACTATTTTCGATACAAAATACAAAATACATTGTTTTTTCAACTTAAACTACAAAATACAAAATACTTTCCAAATTTCAAAAATTCAAAATTCAAAATACATGTATTTTGAAAATACTATTAAAATGCAAAATATATTTAAAAAAATAAAAACGATTGTGCATTAAATTGCTCTAGTCAAATGCAAAGCTGTTTTGCAAAACTGATTAAATTTTTAGAAATAATAAATTTCCAAATAAAGAAGCAAAATTAATTAAAACTCAACGAAAGATAACAAAAACAAAACTGAAAGATTAGAGAAACAATGTGCTTAAAAGTGTATGAAAGTTACAAGAATAACTAATAATGATAGTTACTCAGTAGAAATAACTGCATGAATTGATTGTGGTATAGGTCTGCACGGGCCAGGGCTTGGCCTGAGGTCCGTATTTGGCCCGGACCGCGGTGGCAAAATGAAGGCGAATTTTCAAACGGGCCGGACCGGGATGGCAGATTTAGAAAACTGTTTTCAACGGAACAGGCCGAGAAACAAATTAACGGGCCGGGCCGATAAAGTATGAGTAATTTTCAATGAATGTGACTTTCGCGATAATAAGTAATAAGTATAAATGTGCGTCATAAGCCGAAGCTAGTTTGACAATATCAATACAGAAATGTAACATGTCCAGCGTAGAGATCAGCATCGGACAGTTACATCATTTCTGAGCCATGGCTTAATTTTTTCAGCAGACTCGGCCCGGGCCGAGATCAGGCTTGCATTTTTTTCTACATAGCCGAGCATTGCCGGAACTGGACTTTATTGTTCTCAGAATGTGTTGTGTAGGGAAGGCAATTTGTTTTGTAAAATATTAATAGCGATAATGAATTTCACTTATCGGAATCTTTGGAAATATACCTCAAGGTGGTTCTCAAATGCACTGCTCAACAATGAAAAATTTCCTGACACTTTTCTCTGACGAATTTTTTACTGTAAAAGCTTATAATTGACAGACCTGACTATTGAAGGGATTTGGAATCGAATAGCGTTTCCCCCCCTTTTTTTAATAAATAAATTACTTACCGAGATATAAGAGATTCTTGTCACGCGTGACTGCAGGTTTTTCTCCCTTCCCGTGCTATCGCTTCCGGAAATTCGATTCAAAACTTTAACTTTGACAGTATTTTCTCAAAGCTATATTGCCTTTATCAAAAAATGATAACGTTATTCGATTACATAGTTTCTGAATAAGAACACCTGCCAATCTTATGCGTTTCCGAAAAGAAATTAATTCAGAAATGTATCAGAAAGCTTCTTTGGATTTCAGAAAAGCCTTATTAAATCGCAGAAAAATAGTTTCACAAATCTGCTTTTTATTATACGCCTTCAAAAATTATCCTGTTTTTAATCCTCCTTTTTTCTTTTATTCTAAACTACATTAATTTTTTAATGAATTTTTATTTGAATGTTGAAACGTCTAAGAATCTAAGTAATCATTAATGTCGCTATTGTGTATTTTCTGTCTTGCGAATACATAGTAATTTTAAAATATACTGTAAAATTATCCCATAAATATGTATGTAATATTCTTTAAAAGAATCTTTATTGTATGTTTAGAAAAATCTTATCTTTTTTTTGTAGAAATCGAGTCAGGTCTCATTTAATTGATTTTTCGACGGGCCAGGCCTGTTTTCACTGATTTTTGTAAGGGCCGGGCCGTGAACTGTGAAAATATAAACGGGCCGGGCCAAGATTGTTTTTGTGCGGGCCGGGCCGGACCCGGTCCTGGAAATTTCGACCCGTGCAGACCTCTAGATTGTGGATCCGATAAGGAATCTCTTTCACGGGCATAGGATAGCACTGCCCGCTACTGAGTGTTCTAAGCCAAAATTGAGACAGTATTGATTTTCAGAAAAAACATAAAAAGTTTGGTGCAATTCTATTCAATAGGTGCAGAGATATAAAAATCTCGAAAATCCTAAAAAACACAGCACAGAAAAAAAATCATCTGTAGTACTATATGCACCAAAATGTCATCCATGTAACTGAACATGATGAAGTTTGATGAAATTCTGTGCTTTAGTTCTTGAGATATAAGCTCTCACGGCCCATCTGCCAATTTCGGATTTTTTAAAAAATCAGCATTACAAACCAGAAGATTTATTTCAAAAAGGTACCTTTAATCTACGTGGTACTTATTTTATTTAAATTTGATTTACAAATAGGATCATTTTGACGTGGAAGAAAACAAACAAAAAACGAGAATTTTACGTACATGTTACGGTAATCATAAAAACCCAGCATGACAACGCCACCTCTTTAGCGATGCACCTCAATTTTTATCAGCATTAATTTATTTGAAGATCTGAATTAATATGAAATTGGATTAAATTTTGTCCATTAGTTTTTTGGATATAGTTATCACGGAAATCATGAAAAACCCAGCATAGCAGCACCATCTGTTGAGCGATATACACTAAAAGTTAATCAGCAAGTATTTCTGTTCAGGCCTATATGAAATTATATGAATTTCTGTATATTGGTTCTTACAATATGGCTATCATGAAATAAAATAATTAAGCATAGCTGTGCCACCTGTTGGGCGTTATAAACCCAAAGCTAAGTTATACCTAGGTCTATCTTAATCTGAAGTTTGATTATTATTATTAAACTCCATGCATTAGTTCTTGAGATTGAAGGGCCACAAAAATTGTGTCTCACACAGGCTAACAGACATACACACATTTTTCAAAAATAGTTAAATCGCGTTCAAGGCATCCCGAAACGTGTAAATCAAGCAAAAAACGAAAGTCGAAAATTTTCTCGATTCCAATACTTCCTCCTTATTTATTAGAAGAATGTAAAAACAAATTAGTCTGATATCAGTCTTTTCAATCAGTCTTTCTTAGTATATGTCTACAAAAGAACATCTTTTATAATAATCTTATATATACAATGACACCGAATAAATTGTTTAAATGTTTTTAAATGTATTTTTTTCTTTTTATATAATGCGCGTGTGTTTACTAAGAGCTCCCATCTACGCAAGATTTTTTAGGCCTTCCACTAATAAAATATTTGGAGCACAACTCTTCGATTATGGTGCATTTTAGAAATAATGCATACGAAATTTGAAATATGTATTACTGAATGCAAAAATATAAATGAAAAAAATAATTTTTTAACACAAGTTGAATTATTATTATTAACAAAAGCACGAATTTTTCGTATAAAGTAGTTATAAAGTTAAAACAATCGGGTAAAATATCAAACCATATAAGCGCAAAGAAATAAGAAATCATTTGCACTTACTATGAAAGTCTTGAAACTTTTAAGATAGAGCAGAAAAAATATGCAAGCTCGTGCATTCGTAAAAAGAAACTTATAAAATATTAAGCACTTATAAAATTAAAGCACTTATAAAATATTCATAAAAAGTAGGAATAATTCGAATGCAAAATTTGCAAAGTCATAAATTTAATTTTTTCATGGTCAAATCGTTCCTTTAAGAGTTAATTTTAGCAATTTTCTTGCGGTTACTGTCTAACAAAATTTATATTAATGAATGATACATGTGCATTTTTAAGGAATCCTTTTCGATATTTTTTAAGTAAATCTACTAGACCAGAAAAAAAAATCAACTTCTTATATCTGTGGTCAATGAACAACTGTCGGTAACAGAGCGCTGCACCTGCGCAACTCTGAAAGATCATTCGGTCTATCACAATACATGTTTTTTTTTCCCTTGTAATTCCCACAGAAACATTAAGATACATAAAAGTTATTTTTGTAACTAATTAGCAAGAATACATTTGCTGTATCAAAACATCATATTCATCAACCTCCTTGTCTCAGCAATAGTCGAAAAGTGCGTTTATATTAACTTCCAGAACAGAATTTGAAAACTAATCAAAACAGATAGTAGTGTATTTCCTTTTAATGAACCGCAGCTTTTCTCTGTGCGGTTTAAACATGGCAGTTTGAAATTTTGAAAAAATGTATTTTGAATATTTTCAAAATACAAAATACATTGTAAAACCATCAGAAAATACATTACAAAAATACTTTGATCTTATCGGTTTAAAATACAAAATACAAGATACAAATGTATTTTGAAAATGTATTTCAATTACATGTATTTTCGATACTGCCCAACTCTGGATGCCGGATCTCTGAATGCTGGATTTCCGAGGTCACACTATATACCTATATCATAATAATATGTAACCTAATAATAAGTGAGTACATTAGCAAATATTTACAGTGAAATGCTTACTTTTAGCGTTATGAACGGAAAAGGTGTAAAAGAATATCTTTTTTACGATTTTCTAAAATAACTGGTTTTCGCCGATTTTTCAACGCCTCTACGGAAGCCATATGTTGTAAAAAAAGGATAACGTGAATCGCAGGTAATTTTCTCGTCTGTATTTTAATGTAGGGTCAGCTTTTGCGTAAAAAGATTACTTTGCAAGTTATAAGCCAAAACCCCACAAAATCTGCGATTTCTAGTGGGTTTTTTTCATGATTTTTCATATTTGCCGAGAAAAATATTGTAGGACAACTTCAGATTCATGTTCAGCAAACATAAAGTAAGATACTAAAACAATTACACCAGAATTTTCCACTTTAAGCTCTTTTTGAACCTAATTTTACTGGACTATATCCAGAGATATTTGAAAGTAAATAAAATTGGGGTTCTCAAAAAATGTTTTTCTCCTCTCAACAATGCGAAACTTTCTGACACATTTCCTGATTTATTTTTAAACGTAAAACCAGGACTCTTGAAAGGGTGATTATTGAAGTGATTTGTAATCGAATAGTTTTTTCTCTTTTCGATAAATGAATTACAAGTTGAGTTATAAGTGATTGTTGTTTCAGGATGTCAGTTTTCTCCTTTCCAGTGCTATCGCATCCGGAAACTCAGTCAAAAACGCAAATTTTGAGACATGTTCTGCAGAACGCCTGCCTTTACCAAACTAGTATATTGTGACCATCACAAAACTTTCTTCTATTTAAGTCAAATAAACAGCACTAATTGATATCAAGGTATATACCTGAATCTGAAGTTTGATGAAAATGCGTGCATTAGTTCTTGAGATAGAGCTATAGTGGAAATTGTGAAAAATACAGCATAGCAGCGCCACCTGTAGAGCAATTTGCACCAAAACATAAACAGCACTAATTCATATCAAGGTATACCTGAATCTGAAATTTGTTGAAGATCCAAGCATTAGTTCCTTAGATAGAACTATTCCGAAAATTGCAAAAAATGCAGCATAGCAGCACCACCTCTTGAGAGATTTACACCAAAATGTATAAAACGTCAATTCATGTCAACGAATAACTGAATCTGAAGTTTGATGAAAATCCGTGCATTAGTTCTGGAGATTGAACTATTGCGGAAATTGCGAAAAATGCTGCATAGCAGCGCCACCTGTTGAGCGATTTACACCAAAATATATGAAACGTCAATTCATGTCAAGGACTAACTGAATCTGAAATTTGATGAAAATCCGTGCATTAGTTCTGGAAATTGAGCTATTGCGGAAATTCTGAAAAATACAGCATAGCAGCGCCACCTGTAGAGCAATTTGCACCAAAACATAAACAGCACTAATTCATATCAGGGTATACCTGAATCTGAAATTTGTTGAAGATCCAAGCATTAGTTCCTTAGATAGAACTATTCCAAAAATTGCAAAAAATGCAGCATAGCAGCGCCACCTCTTGAGAGATTTACACCAAAATGTATAAAACGTCAATTCATGTCAACGAATAACTGAATCTGAAATTTGATGAAAATCCGTGCATTAGTTCTGGAGATTGAACTATTGCGGAAATTGCGAAAAATGCTGCATAGCAGCGCTAAGTGTTGAGCGATTTACACCAAAATGTATGAAAAGTCAATTCATGTCAAGGACTAACTGAATCTGAAATTTGATGAAAATTCTTGCATTAGTTCTGGAAATTGAGCTATTGCGGAAATCGCGAAATATGCAGCATAGCAGCGTCACCCGTTGAGCAATTTGCACCAAAACATAAACAGCACTAATTCATATCAAGGTATACCTGAATCTGAAATTTGTTGAAGATCCAAGCATTAGTTCCTTAGATAGAACTATTCCGAAAATTGCAAAAAATGCAGCATAGCAGCGCCACCTCTTGAGAGATTTAAACCAAAATGTATAAAATGTCAATTCATGTCAACGAATAACTGAATCTGTTTGATGAAAATCCGTGCATTAGTTCTAGAGATTGAACTATTGCGGAAATTGCGAAAAATGCTGCATAGCAGCGCCACCTGTTGAGCGATTTGCACCAAAATGTATGAAACGTCAATTCATGTCAAGGACTAACTGAATCTGAAATTTGATGAAAATCCGTGCATTAGTTCTGGAAATTGAGCTATTGCGGAAATCGCAAAATATGCAGCATAGCAGCGCCACCTGTTAAACGATTTACACCAAAAACTAATCAGCACCAATTTATGTCAGGGAATAACTGAATGTAAATTTTTATTAAATTTCGTGCATTAGTTTTTGAGATAGAGCGCCCACAATATTTGTGTCACATACAGACAGACATTTTGTAAAACATGTTTTTCGGAATCTCTGACCCCTAAAACGTGTAAATCCGACGAAAATCGGAAGTCGAAAATTTTCACGAATCCAATACTTTCTTCTTGTAAAGATAGGAGAAAGTAAAAATGGGAAAAATTGTTTTATTACATATTTTCTGAATACGAATACCTGATAATCTCTTGTGTTTTAGAAGAAATATTAATTTAAAAATGCGTCATAATCCTGGCAGTTTGAATTTGAGAGCAACTTTAATGGACTCTCTTGCATTTCACTCAAAAACATAGAAAATTATCACCACTTGTTGCTTGCATTTTCAGCCTTGTCACCGACCAAATTATTGTCCAATAAACAAGAAAGCTTCTCAAACGTGGCTGAACGAGAAAATAGACTTAATCTGAATTGGTTCTGAACGCATTGTATTATATTAAAGCGAACTTTCTCTATGTTTAGGAAAATTAGTACAGAGTTACAGAGTGTCAAACTTCGTAATTGAAATGCCTCCGTTATTTGAATTGATATGTTAAATTACTAGCTGACGTAGCAACCCGATGTATTGCTTTTGCATTACATGAAGTCTGTCGATATTTGGGGGAAAAAAAGAAATCTAATTTAATTCTACATTTAGAAAAGATTCATAATATTAATTTTTTTTAATTTCTTCTTATAAGCAATAAATAATGTTTACATTGTGAATGAACTGGTAATTACGAAATTTTCATTTTGCAAGTTACACGATTTTGATGCAAACTTTTAGTGGAATACCTTTATAAGAAAGAGGCGACATACGAAAATAAAACTCCATTGGTCGATAAGATTTCGTATAAAAATTTGGCGAGCAAGCCATTATTACCAAGCTGATGTTTGTTTATTTGTTTAATTAAAATTTGCAAGCAAAGACGAGTATCGTCAAATTCTGTAGTGTGGTTTTACGATGTTCGGATAAAATATTTTAATCTGAGTTATGCATCTGAGTATGCACGTTCAGACTCCATATTTCATACCAGCCCATAGATTTAGATTTTAAACAAAGGCCTAAAATATATCGATCAATCTATATATATATATATATATATATATATATATATATATTACGCTATCGTACGTGGCACAAAAATCGTGATTATTTGTTAATCGTTCAATGCCAACGCCCGAATGAAATGCATCTCATCGGTTATTGAACATAATTTAATGCATCCCCATACCTATATTACAGGGGTTACCATAGAGGGGGAACAATGTTCTGTCGCTAAATGCCGCCAAGTTTTTCGCCAACTTGGCAATATATCGTCAATTTGGCGACCAATATTAGTCGCCAAAAGTGACGCCAACTTGACGATATCTCTAATATTTCGCCAAATTCCCATAGACTTCCATTGTAAACCGATAGGGTTTACTTGCTGATAGAAAATCAACAATTTGAGATATTTTAATACAACAAAAACTAATATTAGCTTAAGGGATTATATTAATTATATTTAAGGGAGTCAAAGTAAATTAAATTATGAATAAAAGTAACATGATACAATGCTTAGCATGCTTTCCCATACATAAATTTTAAGGGAGACCAAAACTGGTCGCCATGGGTGGCTAGTAATATTAAAATCTTTCAGGGTTTTTTTTATAACTTTAGTAAATGTGGAACTAAGTCATAAGAATATTCTTTACATTATATTTTTTAAAGGGGAGAATGTAAATCATTAATCAATTTATTCAAACAAAACGAAAATAAAGATATATGTTTACCAGCAGACGATATCCCATTATTTTATTTTTTTTCATTTTACCCTACAAACATGAAGTAATTTAGTTGCCATCTATAGAAAAACTTCGTTAAAAGTTATAAAATTAATGTATTGGATTTAATTTTATTTGTAAAATTCTTAGAGCTTATATGATATCTCCTGATCCTTGTGGATATTGGATGTTACTTTTTATTACACTACGTTCTATATTCTAGGAGGAGGAGTTGTGAAATACAAACAGACAGTCAGTTTTAATATATTAGAGATGCTTTTTCAAATGATTAATTTTTACAGAAACAGTTAATTCTGATTTCATTCTGTTTCCTCCTTTCAAGTTAAACTTCCTGGTATTTATAATATGTCGTAACTTCCTCTGGTTACTGATTTTTTTTTCCCTTTCAAAGTGAAAATTACAAAAATACATTTAAAATTTTTAAAACTAATTAGTACTTTTTATGATAATCTACGAATCTCTTTATTCTTAAAAAAAAAAAGTATCTAATGCTGTCACCGCCGCTGTAAATTAATTTTTTGTTACCCGAGGTCTTTCTTCGTTAATAATAAGAAAAATACTGCATACAAAAATATGAAAACCGGTGGTATACTGTAAAAAAAAACGACATTTTTACAGTACAAAGTACTGTTCATCTCGCGCACAAACTCGATCACAGTGAATGTGCTGTATCTTTCTTTGGTTTCCTGACTATATAAACATGGAAAGTACAGTAGTTGCGTAAAATTAACAGCACAGGAAACCAAAGAAAGATACAGCACATTCACTGTGATCGAATTTGTTCTGGCAAATTTACAGTGGTTTTTTTACAGTGTATTATAGAGAAATGTTTGATAAATACGCTGATACAGACAGTTTCTAAATCAAAGAATTATTTAAAGAGATATTTAATGTTAAAGTTAGTTCCATTAAAAAGTTTTATAGGAGCAAAAACTATACATAGGAAATTAATCATTTTTTTCTAAGGATATATATTAGAAGTTCCCGGTGTGCCGACTGCATTTATTTTTCTTAATTTGACCAATTTTTCCATGGTTTATTTCCATTTTAAATTCAAATTTTCAGCATTTCCAGAGATATTTTTTAAATATTTTAGAAAAGGTTATTATTTTAAATTGTTGCCAATTGTAAAAACTTCGCAAAGAGTAATATTCCCTTTAAATTAAAAATTTACATACACGTGACTATTATAAGCAGAAAAAAAACTTTCAAATTAGAAAATATGAAATTAGAATTAAATGATTGCATGTTAAAGCAGGAAAATATTAAAACTACGTCATAAAAATTGTTTTTACACGTGACTATTTCAAAAGAAAGAAAACTATAAAATAATGAATTATTTAATGTGTGTTAAAAGGTGTAAATGCGAATGAAATAACGTCCTACCTCAAATAGACAAATAATAACATTGCCAAACAGTTTAAATTAAAATATATATTTAGACGTACACGAGAGATTTATTTCATATTTCCAAATGACCTTTTCAACTATTGTTGCCAATTCTAAGACAGCGCAAATAATAATATTTCCTTTAATATTTTAGGTTGAATGTTACAGAAAAATAAATGTTTGGTGTAAATAACGTCAGATTTGAAACGTTACATTTAAAATAATTTTCTTATAGCGTTATTAAAAAATACCGGAAAACAAAGACTCTGTTGAGTTAGTTAATTTGATATTAGCTAATTTTCAGATGTTTAACTAATCTTATTTAATCAAACACGAAAAAAGGTATTAACAGCAGCTGATTTGACCTTAAAATCCCTCAGTAAAAGTAAATGAATGGAAACCCGTTTACAGGGAGGCCGCTACTGGTTTTTTAATTATAATTCAATCTTCCGTAATCTTTTTAAAGCGGATCAAATAAACGGATTTTTAGAGTCTGATCTGGGTTTGGCGAGCGTAGCTCGTGGAGGACAGAGCCCCCTAGTTATTTAAAAAGTTATTACTGAAAGTTCAAGTAACAGGAACGGAATTTTTTGTTGGATACTAATATGGTCAATCAACAAATTGTTTGAGCTGTTAGTATGTTCAATATTACTGAGATTTCAACGAAAATTTATTTATAAAATAATTTTAAACTGGGAGATTGCTATTTAAAAGATAAAATTTGATATCGTTTTATTACTTTGTTTATTCTTGGTTTATTCTTTGAAAATAGTTGCCGTTATTCTAATGACTAATGTGTGGTCGATAATTCTATTGTATGTTATCTTCAGCTAATCATTATTTTCTACTTGATCTTATATGACTATTCCCATTCTTTCTATTATTTAATAACCATATCCACCAATATTCCAGTATTACTTGATTTATATTTTTTTCAGCTTACCTTTGTTTCAAATTGGCCATTTTTAAGAAAATCCTGAATAGACCAACAAAAAGACTTATTTATAAGTTTAAGACATAACCATAAAATGGAAGACTTAAAAACATATAGTTTGTTATTATTTTATTTTCATTTCATTTACATTGTCTTTAAATATCATTATTAAGTTATTCCAGAATTTAAAGCATGATTAATAATTGAATTATAGATTATCTTGAACTGGTTAATATTTAGTATTTACATTAGTACTAAATTTGTTTAATTATTTAGTTCTTGATCATATTCACATTTATCACTATTCCTAACTGTTAGATGATTTCAATTTTCTGGATCATTATATATCTTTTATATTGGCTCCATTATGAAAAGTCGTGAATAATCGCGCATTTTGTATGCGTAAAATACCCTGTAAAGCGAATGTTCATATGAAAACTAGCAAAAACTGTTTTCCAAATATTCACATTGCTTTAATGATAAGGAATCATAACCATATCAGTTTTTGTTAATTGGTATCCGTCAGCATAATAATAATTTTCCCAATTAGAAAAATGTTGCAATTATTTCCAATTTTATTCTGACTTCTAGAAGTTTTTGTTTGCCAAACCTTATTCTAAATTAGTCGAATTTCTAATTACCCGTATAATTTCAAGATCGGATTCTTCTTTAAATACGGATTTTTCTATGTTGTAATCTTACATTACTTACAATTAGCATGCAGTTCATTGCAGGGCATATGAATCAATAAAAAATTGTTCATAATTAACCGAACAAATTCTTTCAAAAAGCACGTTCTTTCGATAAAGTCTAACTCAGCTAATACGGAACATTTAAAAGTAATCTGAAAACTCTAACATTTTTAGGTTTAACTATACCATCAGATTGTTTTAATTGCCCCTATTTTAATTTCTTTGCTTTTTCCGATTGCATTATTGCAGTGTGAAGTAATGAAGTTTTCGTATTTATTTATGTTTATATTGTTCTATACTGCATTTATTTATGCTGGCTTTATTCAAAACATACAAAATATTATTACAACTAAAATTATATCTAACTATAATTTTAAATTTCCTTATACGGTTTTTTGAAAATTGTAAAATTTTTTTGAATAATCCCTTTTTCTTCACGTGATTCTAAAGTCAGTAATTAATTTTAAATCCTAAATAAGCATTTCTTACTTTCAGCTGAATCTGTATGTCTTAGTATAGGTCTTAAAATATAAAATATACCACAAAAAGGTTTAAAAAATATATTTATTGAGAGTTTTTCAAAAAAAAAATGTATCAGCATGCAATATTAGTTTATTAACCGCTTTTTAGAATAAAATTCTATAATTAATCCATGTTTTATAGCTGTTTTTAAAATGTTTTATTTTTCTGGATGAATCGAGCAGGGCCGGGCCGACCTAACTTATTTTTTCTGCACAGAGCCGGGACTGGTTTCATTACTAGCCTTCACGGCTCAAAATTTTCAGTCCTGGTTTTGAGGCTGCCCGTATGAAAATCATTGTCTCGGCGTGTCCTGTCCCTTCAAAGGTCAGTTAAATTAGGTCTGCCCCAAAGATTTTTGCAAAAGTGTATACATTTTTAAATCGTTATTATTCTACAATTAAAAATTAAAATTTATTCTTTTTAAAGAATAGTAGATTTCTACGCTTGTTAAAATATAGTAAAACATGTGAAAAAGAACGTGCCTATGACGGAATTCTGTTTTAAACTAAAAAACGTGTTGTTCGATGCAAAATTAATATACTAATACGTAAGAAAAGAATATATCATACATTTACACTTGCTAAGAAGGCAACTTGTCTACAACGAATTTTTTTTCTTTTCTATGTAATCGAGTCTTAGATGATTTTACTGTATAGCATTTTTCAGATTTTTAACTCTTCAATACAAGGAATATGGCTTAAAAACATTAATGATAACTGAAACATTTACATACAAGAAATAGCGATTCACTAAAAAAATAAATATCGCAGCCTGCGGAACTTCTATAAAAATGAAGATTATAAAACTGAAAAAAGAAAGTTAATATAAATATTTTTGGTCAGAACCCCTCGTACGAGACAAATTTTCAAACAAATCGACGTAAAAATCAATGTTTTGTAAAAAATGCACTCGGGCCGGGCGGAGCCAATAATTTTTTTCTTCGGGCTCGGGCCGAACTTTTAACTTTTTTGCAGGGCCGGGACAATATTTTTTTTGTACGGGCCGGGCTGAATTTTTTATTCTATGAATCGGGCCGGGCTGAATTTTTTATTCTATGAATCAGGCCGGGCACAGGCCTGGAAATTTTGTCTCATGCAGACATCTAATCGGAGGTATTCAGCGATAAGTTTTCAAAATTTCAAATCTCAAACTTGTACAGTTTCTGAGAATAAATTCGATTTCGTCAGATGAACGAAAGCTTAACACAAGATAAAAATTAGAGAACAGGAATTCTGCTTTTTCAGAATTTAGTGTTGCCCCCGGCATTTCCATTACTTCATTTTCTTCTGATGGACTGATGTCTTCTATGAAACAGTCTTTATAAAGGAAGCGTTAGGTGAAAATCTTTACCTAACACTTCATTTATAATGGCCATTTCATAATAATAGAAGCCACCTGTCCATCAGAAGAAAATAACTCGGTTAAGCGGGACTCTACTGCAGTACAAAACATATTTCAATTTTAAGACTTAAAGCACACGTTCTTTTTTATGTAAAATGATGTCATTCGCATCCGCTTAAGAATTCTACGTTTGCGATCTACTCCTAAACATCTACAGTAATGCGAAATAATGCACAAATGCAGCAAAAAGATGCCGTCATTCAAGAAAATCGACAAAAAAACGGCTATCTAATGATTCATAGATACTTAAAATTAAATATAGTTTATAATAACTCCATTAAAAAGCTGAAAAACCTACGTTTAAAAATGCACAAATAATACATGAAAAGCAGCAAACAGCTGTTTCGAATCTACTAGCGAGAGTCTTCTTCAATGCAAGATAGGGAAAAAGGAACAGCGTGCTAGAAAAAGCAAGGCTGAGATTTGAAGCAGCTGTTTGCTGCTTTTCATGTATTATTTGTGTGCATTTTTAAACGTTGGTTTTTCTGCTTTTTAATATTGTTGCACAAAGGCTTTGAATGAGTATTACACATGGCACTAGACATAATATTTTTGTTTGAATGTTGGAGTACCTGTTATCACATTGATGTCAGCTGTAACAGAAGCAATTTTATGACTTTTTTTAATTAGAAAATGTAAAAATTTACTTTTTGATTAGTTGGAGACAATTACGGCAAGTTAAAACAATCCACTTCCATCTTGCTTATTTCAACTAATAGTTTTATATGAATTATTGTTAATCTTAGCATAAGCATGATATTTTAAAGATTAATTTTTAAATTTTCGACTGATTTCTTCGATTAATCAACTACTGGGAAAATGGCAATTAAAGAAACTATTTACTTATAATTTTGTTGCAATTTAATTTCAGCAGATTTCATTTTTTCCCATTATAGGACATTCATTAAGGGTTATAGCAATCATGTTAATTTACTTCTAAAACTTAAAGGGAAGGAAATATATTAAAAACCCAGTAGCGCCGACCTTATTTGATCAACTACTGACTCGATCACCTTATATACTGCGAGAAAACCATTAGGCTAAGTTACATGTTAGAGAAAATTTGATTAGTTGGTCATTTGTGGGTCACTGTGGGTCAAGTTATTTTTATCTAGAAAACGGCTTTAACGATTTTGACTAAATTTTGTATTCTATAGTTTTCGGACAGAAGAATAACATTGAGTCAGGTTTCGTGTTGAAGAACATCAGCTTAAAGGGTCCTTTTTGGTCGCAATGGGTCCGGGTCAAGCTAATTGTATCTGAACAGCGGCTCAAACGATTTTGACAAAATTTTGGATTACACCATTTTCGGGCACGAGAAGATCATTGGGCTAGATCAGGGGTGGCCAATCTTTTTGAGAAGAGTGCCACTATCTGAAGAAAAAAATTATGCCTACCACTTCCAATTATTCCAATATACTAAAAAATATAAAAAGGCGAAAATATGTTATTTATAGGCTGATTATGTGATTTTTATGCAAATAGGACATTTTTCCCCTGTAAGTCTGAGCAGTGAAGATTTAAAAAATAATATAATAAATAAAACAAAAGCATAAACTTATGTTTTATTTATGTTTTATTGTTAACTAGCTAATCAGCCCGGCGTTGCCCGGGTCCGCCAAAAAACAGCACGAATTGCGAAAAAGCTCTGAAAATCACAATAAAAAATCGCAAAAAGTTTTAAAATGGTGCACGAATTTCGAATAAACTTAATCGGAAAGAGATATATATATATATATATATATATATTGGGTTAGAAGATTGAAACTGGATTCCTTCTACTAATCTACAAAAATCGTAGCAAATCACGAAAATATACTAAAAATCACATAAAAAATTCACGGAAAATTCGAAAATTGCGCTACGAAATTTTGAATAAACTTTATTGAAAAGAAGGCGGAATTTACTATAATATCAAAAATTCAATGTTAAAAAATTGCCGTGGAACTCGAAAAATCGCATTAAAATTCAAAAATCACGGAAGACAAAATTTACTATGTATAATAGTAGGATAAAAGTTTGATACAAAATTCCTTTTCCGAATGTCAAAAATTCGCCAATTTAATATAATTTATTATTTAATCTCCAATAAATATCAAATTGAAAATCTTCAAAAATCGCTAAAACTCAAAATCGTAAATGACGAAATTTACTATATATTAGGCTAAAAGTTTGAAACCAAATTTTATTTCCGAATGTCAAAAAATCGTCGTAAAACTCCAAAAAACGCTAAAAATCGCATTGAAAAATGCATTAAAAATCGCTAAATATTAAAAATTCGCAGGGGTCAAATTTACTCTAATGGGGGTAAAATATTGCAAACGGAAATAATTCATAAATGTCAAAAAATCGATGCTAAACGCAAAAAATCTCGAAAAATCGCTAAAAATTGCATTGAAAATCGCATTAAAAATCGTTTAAATTCAAAATTCGTAGTATACAAAATTCCTACGTTAGGCTAAAAGTTTGAAGCCAAACGCCTTTTACCAATATCAAAAAATAACCGCAAAATGCGAAAAAAGACAAAAAATTCGCTAAAAATTCAAAAATCGCTGTACGGATTCCGAATAAACTTTATTGAAAAGAAAACATAATTTACTATATTGGGTTAAAATAATGAAACCGTATTTCTTTCACTAATGTGGAAAAATCGCCTCAAAACTTAAAAAAAAAAACGCTAAAAATCACATAAAAAATTTAACTAAAAAAAATCTAATCAAAAATTCGAAAATCAGGCTCCGAGGGGCAAAACTTCATGTATAGAGGTACCTTTTCCCCAAATTTTGTAGCTCTACGTGTAGCAGTCTCTTCAGAACACCTTCGACACACTCACACACAAACTTCTCTCCACACTTCTTTTCACAAGCTTCTTTATTATTATAGATAAACATTTTTAAAGGTTCTACCAGATTATGTATAAAATGAAAACGAATAACTTGAAACATTTAATTCAAAATAATTATTAAACAAACAGTCAGTACTTACTTATTAATCTGACTTTTGAATTTAAGCTTTTTTACTAAGTCAGCTAAATTAGGATTAGTTTTGGAAGATGCTAACAAAATTAGGTGTATATCAGTTAATCTTGAACGATATTTTGATTTTATTATTTTCTTTATTGTTCTGAAAAGTTTAAGATAGATTTTTCATTATAAATTCACAAACTTATGATTTTGCACTCTTAAGTTTGTACAATTTATTAAAATTCATTAGCTTTACAACAAAAGCGGCTGTGAATTGGTGAGAATTTACATCGTCTTTAAAATTTAAATAATTTTTTGTTATCCTGGCATATCTGCTATTCAGGCAAACTCTATATTACATTTCTAGTAAGTTGTGTTTAGTTTTCGCATTGATTTCTTTTAATTTTGTTGATTTTCTTTTTGGTTTACATTGCTGATTCGTTGAACTGGGGTGATGTTTACATTCATGTCAAGCAAGATGAATCTGTCATTTGCTCCTCACACATTTTGCTTATCGGCGATTAACATATCAAATTACTTATGATATTTTAAATTATCTTACTTAATATTTCTGCAATTTAAGATCGTATTTCGTTAGTTTTCATGTAATCTGAATCTATTTTTCTATATTTATGTTATTGGTTTTGTTTACACTTGTAGAAAAAAAAAAAAAAAAAAAAAAAAAAAAAACATTTTGTTTACATCGACAAAATTAAAATTATTAAAAATAAATAAAAATAATAAACTAAAATGTGCCTGCCTAAAACTTTCTGAAAACTCCCGGAATTTTTAAAATTTCCCTCCCAAAAAACCCGGGAATAAATCCGTTTTTTTTTCACCCTTTGCAATTCTAGATACCACATGAACTGGCAATCGCAGTCCAAAATGTGGAGCGTCAAATGCATACTGCTGGCACTCATAATGGAAACTTCTACCACTTTTTTCGATATTATCACATTTACAACAAAGGTGAGAATGTCTGTTAAATGTTTTATTATAATATACTTCAGTTTTCTGAAAGTTATTGTCGTCAACACAAATTGAATGAGAGCAGAACACCCTGTATTTTTTTATTAAATACGTGGTTTGTGTTGACAGCTATTGTGAAATATAATCTCCAAACAAGGACATTAAAATAATCAAGCTAAGTAAATTGTTTTTCATGTGTCAAATGTGATTTATAAAAGCAATTATGAAAAGTGATTATGATCTGAAGAAAGGAAGTGAAAGTGAAAAGTGATTGCACAATCGTAAACAAACATTCTATTATAAACATTTCATGATATTCAAGAACTAGAGACATTGATAAACTTTATTTTTAAATTACTATAAGTATAAATATTGATACAAATAATTTAATATTTATGTCACTAATTTCCTGTTCTTTATTGCTAATAATATATTATACATGTTTTTCTTCTGTTACTTGTAAACTAGACTCTCCAAAGGAGAGATGTATTTTCCTAAGCTGAATTAAATGTTAATTTTCTTTCTATTTAAAAGTTTCCGGACATATTTAAGTTTTACAAGTCATAAAAACAAAAAACATGTGTCATTTAAATATCATGGAACACCACACGATCATTACATGTGGATAAAAAACAGAAATACAAGGAGAATATGTAGATAGATTTACCCTTCCGGATGCAGGATGCCAGATCATATATGGATATACATAAATACAAGGTAAGCCCAATTTATCTTACCTATGTTTCGTTTTATATTGAAAAATAAATAGTTTATTTTTGAGGAAAACCGAACATCACGCAATTAATGTTAGCAAAGTTTAAATACTGCTAACAGTTTAAGACCCCCTGTTCTGGGGTAATTTTTCATCCTCTTGATGCCTTCTATCACCCCCTCTTAATTTGTCATTCGAATTTTGGAACACCCTGTATATAGTATATCTATGTATATTCAGATTATATACACATTTTCGTAACGATCAATTATTATTTTATTAATAGAAACAATATTTGTTTATTGATAAGGAGTGAGCTTTAGTAACATATGACGTAAATATTTCATTTTCTACTTTCTGCAGATATTTTTAGGTAAAGGAACAAAAAATAAGAAAATAATTCATAACCTGAAATTTTCAAATGACAAGAATCTTGAGAAAACACATGATGAATAAACTTTATAAAAATCTTATGTCATAAAATTTTCTTTTAGATGGTCTTAATCAATCACCGTAATGTCAGTTAAACATAAAATCCATCCATAACTTGTGGTAAAACACAAAAGATATTTGAAGATAAAAGACTTTTTGACTTTGAAATAAATATATATATATTTATGATATATAGAAAATAAATTTAAATGGAACAAATTGAATATTTCGCACGTGTGAAAATTTATTAAAAGCAGATTAATTTAATAAAATGGGTAAAAAAATTGAAGATTTAAATAATTTAATTACGAAGAGAAACAGTAAAAAATATTTAAATTGTTTTAAAGCTGAAGGAAGGCCTCAAAAAGTACTTCTTCGCTGCTGAACAACGCTAAAGTTTCTGACACATTCACTAACTCATTTTTGAACACAAATGTAGGGAAGTTGAATATTTTACTATTTGTGCTTTAGAATCGATTAGCGTTTCTGTTTTTGTTTTTTTCGATAACCGTACCTCATCTTGAGTTATAAAAATAGATTGCAAATAAGACTACGAGTTTTCCGGGCTATCGTGTTTGGAAAATCGACTCTAAACACCAACTTGGATAGCATTTTCTGAAAGATCAATGGAATATGCAAGATCCTCGCCTTTATGTAGGAAAAAGGGGAATGCTAATTGATTTTTTAGTGCCTGAATAAGAATACCTGCAAATTGTATGTGTTCTAGAATAAAAATAAATCCTCAGATGTATCAGTTTGAATTTAAAATCAGCCTTAAGAGATCAAAAAGTTTAATGGCAGTACTGTTTAAGGAAAATTCGTTTCGATATCAGTCCACATTTTTCTTACTGCCATCAAATTTCGCAATAAACAAACGTGTATTTATAGTTGCTTTCTCCCTTTTTTTTAATTTCTTTTTTTATTCCTCATTTCTGAAGCCATGAAACTTGCAGGCAACCTTTATTTATGTAAATTATAATTTTCTTTAAGTGGGTTTTCATTTGATGTATTTAACGCAATACCAAGATTTTGTACAGACAGTAAAACCTCCCTAAAGCGACCATGTTCCATCCCAATAAAAATGGATCGCTCCGAGAGGGGGTCTCTTAATGAAGGTCATGTTTAAATCTAGATTTTAATTGTTAAAAAAAAAGGTAACAACTAACGTTACTAAATGTTATTTTTCACATTAGGAAAAAATATAAAAATTTAACTATCAAAACTAAAGTTAATTGCATAAGTTAATTACTGCAGAGTTTAAAAAATGAATACATTGACGTTTGCTTTGTTTTTACGGTTTTATTTTTTAAATCTTTTACTTACCAGTCCTTTCAAAGTTCAGTAAATAATTGCAATTTTTTTTGAACGGGAACAAATAATGACGATTTCATTAATTTATCTATTTCTTTGAGAGTTTCCCGACAGAATAGGGCAAGGGAGTTTATTGACCGTCATTCTTAATTAGTTTTCAGGGTTAAATTCATTGCCTGAAAAGGCACAAAGGGGTTTAAACACTTTAAAGTTACCGGGATAAAAAAAAATCTAAGCTTAGTTTAGAAGTTTGATGAATAATGGAATTATTTTTCTAATAAAACCTTCTTCAAGCGACCAGGAAAAAACGGAATTTTCTTCAAAGAAATGGGTCGCTCATGTAGGGAGTTCATCTGGGATGGTCTCTGAATGGAGGTAAAATTGGTATTGAGCCTATGGGAATAAATTTCGTTCCATGAAAAAATGGTCCTTCGGGGAGGTGGTCGCACAGGGAGGTTTCACTGTATCTAGTAATGCTTAGTGTTCTTATTCACTTATTCGATCGGAAAGTTTTAGTCAAATAATGACTTTTTACAAATAATAACTTTGGCAAAATATGTATATATAGTAAATACACCGAAGAGCCATTAAATTAGGAATAGCAAGTTAATAACGAGTTGAGCCTCCTTTGGCCTTTAAAACTGCTGTCACACGATGAGGCATAGATTCAACAAGTTTGCGTAAGTGTTTCATAGGCATTACTTGCCAAACATATACTAGAGCTGTCTTTAATCCAGTAAGGTTCGCTGAGGTTGTGTGACGTGCTTTCACACCTTTCTCCAAAACATCACAGGATTGGAGTCTGGCCTTCTAGGGTGCAATTCATGAAAGGGAAGTCAGAGGAATTCTCATCCAACCGGGACCTATGAGAGGAGCAGTTGTCTTGCTAGAATTCTCCATTTTCTTGTGGATAACAGGAAGACTTAAATGGATAGAGGTGCTCAGCCAACAACTTTACGTACCGAATTGCATTGTGGGAGTTTGGTACAAGTACCAACGATCCTAAAAACTTCCAAGAGAAAACACCGCAGACCATGACTGAGTCACCATGACCTTGTACAGTTACATCCTGGCATGCAGGATCCATGGCTTCATGAACCTATCGCCATATTCTCCGCCTCCCATCGGCGTGAAGTAGTCGGGATCGAGACTCATCACTCCATGCTACTCGCTTCCAGTCCTCTAGAGTCCCTTCTCTGTGTTCTCTTCACCACGGAAGACGTACAGCCCGATGGCGTGCATTGAGCAATTGTACTTTCGTGTGTCTACGGCTCTCGAAGCGCATACGGTGAAGCGAGCGTTGCACAGTCCGCTTACTGACTATACGACTGGCGACCTGATTCAGCTGGGTAGTAATTTGAGCTAATGTTTGGCTTCACTGGCTGCGTGAAATGCGGCTGAGCCGTCTCCTAACCCTCTCGCTGATTGTCCTTTGCAGTTTGCCCGATTGCTAGTTTTTTTCCCCACCATTAGTGTATTCTCGATATACTCGGGAAAATCCTAATTCTTTGACAATTTTGGAAATTAATTGGCCCATGTGCCGGGCGCTTATTATTTGTCCATGGTCAAAGGCGTCTAAATCACGAGCTTTATCCATACTGGCAGTTGAAACGAATGAGTCACAACAACCATAGTATTAGCTATATATGTAGTTACCACAGCACCCTCACATGCGCAGAAATGAGGCACAGCGCTACAATATTTACATAGCATTGCCTATCTTTAATTCAATGGGACTTCAGAGTATTATCATTATTAGAAAATATAAAGCAATAAGAAATTTTTTAAGATAAAAGTTAATAGGCAATTTACTAAGTTTTGCTTGCAATGATAAATATTAGTACTGTTATGTATTACAGTTGTTTTAGTTGTTCTCATTGATGGTATAGAAAAACTGTAACGCAGCCCTCAATGCACAATAAAAAATTACACAAACTTGTAAATATATAATAATAATTTATTTTATAATCATTATTGTCCACACTTTATTTTTAAATATTAAAGAAGTTTGTCTCTAAATTTATAGAGCGTAATGAGTTTCTGAGTGTCACACTTTGAAAATAAATTTATAAGACGTATGGCAATTAATTAAACAGCACGGAAAATAAAAATAATGGAAAATAATAAAGCAAAAAAAACAACAACACTAGTATCAAAATTGAAAGTTACAAACGCAAAACATGTGCTATCTCAAAACAGAGTCATGTTATTTGAACACAATTTTGTGCACAAATCCCCATAGGATATCACCAACGGTAACATAACACAATAAACAGGAGTACATTTTGTTTAGGTGTGCAGATAAGGTTCAAAATGTCCAAACAATGACACTTGATGCTTCCTGAATGATCCGGCTAACAAAAGAGTGTAGCGACACATTTACATACCTCACAGCGGATCCTCATACTATAAATGAGGCTTTAATCCAGGAGAATCCTGTGAGGGGGTTAAAAATGTGCAATGGCTTTTCTTTGAGCGAAACAAGCTATATAGGATTTTGGTTAGCCAAATATCCTCATCATCCAGAAAATCATCGACATTTGAATTCTGCAAGGCTTCACGTCGTCGATGAAAATAAATTATCCATTCTTCAACGAATTCATCGAAAAGCCTCATACGAGGTTTAAGAAGCCCATTCTTTCCTGTGTCTCTGAGCAATGACAATCACTTTAAAAGTTATGTTGTAGATTAGGAAATCCAACATGACGCCTCTCAACATACGAATTTCACTTCCACGAAATTAGTTGAAAATGAATACCACGAAAATGTTTCTTATATTTTACGGAGGACAGCAGTTGAAGGAATGCCAAAAATCATTCTACAAAGGTGAGCCAAACATAAATCAGACAATTTTTTAATATACAGTGAAACCTCTCTGTGCGACCACCTCCATTAAGCGACCACCTCCTTGAGCGACCATTTTTTCATGGAACGAAATTTATTCCCATAGGCTCAATACTAATTTTACCTCTATTCAGAGACCACCCCAGTTGAACTCCCTCCATGAGCGACCAATTTATTTAAAGAAAATGAAGCAAATTCCGTTTTTTCCTGGTCGCTTGAAGGAGGTTTTATTAGAATAATAATTCCGGAGAGTGCATTATTCATGAAATTTCTAAACTAAGTTTAGAATTTTTATTTATTCCGGTAACTTTTAAATGTTTAAACCCCTTTGTGCCTTTTTAGGCGATGAATTTAACTCTGTTGACATAGTAAGGACGATAGTCAATAAACTCCCCTGCCCTGTTCCGTCAGGAAACTCTCAAAGAAATAGATAAATTAATGAAATCGTCATAATTCGTTCCCGTAAACATTTTTTAAACTGTGCACTAATTAACTTATGCAATTACCTTTTGTTTTGATACATAAATTTTCACTTTTTTTGCTAGTGTGAAAAATAAAGTTTAGTAACATTAATTGTTACCTTTTTTCAACAATTAAAATCTAGATTTAAACATGACCTCCATTAAGAGACCACCTCTCGGAGCGACCCATTTTTATTGGAACGGAACGTGGTCGCTTTAGGGAAGTTTTACTGTACATTCATCATGACTGTAGAAAGCAAATACTAATAAAACAGTTACTTTTTCTCAACATAATCTCCTGCACGTTCTATACATTTTCCCCAGTGTTTCGGAAACTTTTAGATCCTTTCTTCAAACAAACTTTAATATTGAATCTTTCACTATTGCGCACGTGTTCCTCACCTTTTTATTGTTTTCAAATCTTTTTCGTCCCAGCCCTCCAATGCTGTAAACAAAAAAGAATCACAATGCGATAAACCAATGCTGTAGGGAGATGTTGAATGGTTTTCCAGTGCATTTCTCTCAGCTTACACCTCGTCAAATCTACGCACAAAGCTTTTTGAAGTCATGATGCTCTGTTGTGATGAGATAAGCACTCCCATGGCTGATAACAACCTCTGCAATGATTTCATCAACAGTCAACCACAGTTCACCTTCGCTCATAAACTGCACAGGGTTTGTCATCTGTTAACCCCTTGCAGGGCACCGGTATATTGTATATACCACTTAATTTTAATTCCAAAACGCCACATTGGCACCAGAATTTAGCAATTAAATTTTGATTTATATAGTGCAAGCGAAGAAAAGCGTTTACTTACTTCAATATAAATTTGTTCATAAATCCCGGTGTCAGTCAATTATTTCAAGATTTAAGCAATAGAAGTACTTTGCCCCTGAAAGGGTTAAGATTGAATTTGGGTCGCGATCATGACTTCCATTTTCCACACTTTCTCGTCCAACCACCACTCAGAAATTGCACAGATTTTGTCATTTGTTAAACTTGACCTTCAATCGCCGATCATGACTTTCATTTTCCACATTTTCTCATCCTTCCTTAAACTTGCTGTCCCAATCAAACACATGGGTCGACACAGTAAGCGGAAAGAAATGACGCCGTCCACAGGGTTATCACTTGAAACATATCAATTTTCAGTGCTTCACTCTCCAGCCCGCTAGAGATTCTCTGAAGAGATGAGCAGCAAAAGTTCGCTTCATATTTGACCCATCCTCGTACCTACTCATCTGTGAAGAGTGCATGATTCCAGTGTTCATGTGCCCAAGAATGGAGTGTATCATTCCACAAAGGATGGATTGCCTTTTGCAATCTGTTGGACGCCAGTCGTAAAGACCTTTTTCTGCGAGACTTCAAAATGCTGTTTGCCTGGAAATTGTTGCTCCTAATATAGAAGCAAAGTCCTGAGATATCTGTCTAGCTTCCAGCTCTCTCTAGGTCTACTTTATCGTGCATTTAATTCACCATGCTGATCCTCCACTGTCATGGCACTAGACAACATATCCTTGCTCGGACTTTTTGGATTTGGTTTCGTTAGATGGATACTGTAGAGTTTTTAGCATAAAGATTATGGGTTTGTAACATAAAATCAGAATGTATTTAAATTTACAGTACCTTTATTTTAGAAATGAGAGTCTTGATTCTTTTGTAGACTTCCAGGTTTGTTCCAAAAAGATTCTGGTGAGAATAGCTGAATTAAAAAGCTGAATATACCTAAATAACTAAAGACTTGCGAGTTGAATGTAGATTTAAATTACTTTAAATTAAATATTAATAACTTAGAATGAATACGAATAAAACTTATCCTTTTCAGATTTTAATAGAATCGTGATTAGACTTGACATTTCCTTTCCAGAATCAAAACAAACGCTACTCCGCACTGTAAATTAAAATGTCTGAAATTCAGATACTTAAGTGTCTGAAACGGAGTGTTCAATTTTCAGACATTTTAAAATGTCTGAATTTTTTCAGACACTTTTTGTGTCTGAATTTCAGACACTTCAAACGTCTTAATAGCATCCATTTTTTTTTGTAGGCATCATACGTAGCCATGTTTGACCACGTTGAATCCTAGAAAAATATTTGGCTGGGGTCCTGCATCTCACCCCCCCCCCCCCCCCTACAACCTGATTTTTTTGGTGCTCCCAATTTTGGTACGCAATATTTGTTAAGCTGATAATTTAAATCTTTTACGACATTTTACTGATTATAATCAATATTTTGAACTTCAGGAGTAGAACAAGATTAAAACAAAAAATATTTATCTAAATATTAGATTTTTAAAATTTGTTTTATTTTTAATCTTATTTTACTTTAAAAGTTCAAAATATTGATTATAATCAGTACAATTTCGAAACAGATTTAAAATATAAGCTTTACAAATATTGCACATCACATTTGTGGGCACTAAAATCGTAGGGGGGGCGGGGCACGGCCCAGTATGCCCATTCTTTAATCAAGAAATTCTTTTGCAAAAAATGCAACCCTACATTATTATTATTTAAATTCAGATGTCCGGTATTCGGGAGTATCCGTTGTGGAGGTTAATGGACATTCCCGAATAGCTGAAACACCTATTTAGCGAATACTTTTTTTAATCCGCATAGCATACATATTTGTATATTTTTGCCCCACAAAAGCAGACATCTCCGATTATCGGACAAATTCAACGGCAAGGGCTATTGAGGGCTTTTAAAGTACAGGGATAAATATATATATTTCTTATAATCTTGTCCTACTCTACTTCATATAATTTAAAAATAGATTTTTTTAAACATTTATATTGCCACATAGGCAATTTTACATATATATCAGATGATAGTCACAACAACTATTTAACTACGAATAAATAAATAAATATTCTACTTTATCCCTTTGCACTCGAGGGCTCCGGAGCGGAGTCATTTACAATTTGTCTTCAAACTCGAGGGCTCCTCTACGGAGACAATGCAAATAATTTTGTGATACCTGTCTAGAAAAGCCAAGATTACATGGTATCACAAAATTATTTGCATTGTCTCCGTAGCGGAGACCTCGAGTTTGAAGACAAATTTTAAATGGCTCCGCTCCGGAGCCCTCGAGTGCAAAGGGTTAATATTGAGAAAAAAATTACTTCGGTATTTTGTTTATTTATATTTTGTGTTTTTAATTTTGTCCTACTCTAAAAGTTCAAAACTTTCATTATAATCAGTGCAAGATTTAAGGTATCAGCTTTACGAAAATTTCATACAAAACCCCCTCCCCCCCTCCCCGCAAAAAATGAAAATCCTTATCATTTAAAAATTAGATTTTTAAAAAATTTATATTGCCACATAGGCTTATTGTTATCATTCCTATGAGCTACTAAACAAGACATCTTTAAAGCAAAATAAAGCCGCAAAAAAAAGAAGTTAGCATGTGATATCACTATGATACACACTCGCGATGCTTATCAGTAAAGTCTAATTGGAAAATGACCTTCGAAGTGAAATATATTTTCTACACACGAAGCAAAAACGAAATAAACAAATGATTTCCTTTTTCCTGACTGGCTTACTTCTATGTTTCCAAGTCAAACGTTTCCCACATTAAAAGATTTAATAGCTTTAGAAATATATCTAAGAAATACTTGAGAAATATTCTTTTTCAATTATATATAAATTTCATAAAAATCAATTTATTTTTTTTCCAAAAGCGAAAGTCTATAAATATATTTTTTAATTTCAGCTGAATATTGTTCAAGTGGAAAAAAAAAAAAGGCAATCCCGAAAAATCCCGGGATTTTCGGGATTAAAATTAAAGCGGGATCCCGGGATCTCAATCCGGGATTGTAATCCCTAGCTAGGAAGTAAGAAAGCTTTAGTAGATCTTTCAAAGTTTTTTTTTTTTTCTATTTCCTTGTGGTCGTTTAGTATAAGATAAGCATTAGCCATTGAAACTAAGAACTGCCATATTGAAAACAAAACAAAATAAGAGAAGGAACTTAACTTAAAATTTGTCTGTTTTTTAGTGATGTTATTACTTTAAATTTGAGAAAAAAGATGAGAATAAATAATACATAATTTGTAATAAAAGACAACGTCATAAGTTTAAAAATATATACTTCTAGAATTAGTGTTTTGTTTTGCAAAAAGATTCAAAACTAATTAAATTTCATGCAAGATTTTGTTTAGTACAATAAATAAAATCATAAAAGACACTAATTTTAGTACTATAAGGAAATTATAATACTTACTTCAATCGCTGTTTGCAAGAGGTAAAAAAAAATTCCTCGATTTGAAAGTTTAAAAACTACCACAACCACAGTGAAGGAGGAAGACTTGCATCAGTTTAAAAGGTAATCCCATAATACATCCGACTAGCCATATTTAAAGAATGAGATGTTTTATCCTGAAAACATGACCCGCCAGACAAAAGTTTCTTTTTTTTTTTTTTTTTTTTTTTTCTTTTGCCAGCTTCGACAGGACGAAGATGAATAACATAATATTATTGATATAAATTAGTACGAGTTAACACTAAGCCCATTGCACACGCTTTGTAGAATTTCCGGGTGTAATCTTCAACCGTCTTCTACTTCTGTTCTGTGTCTATCCCACCCTTATACCGACGACAGCTTCTAAGAGACATTTGATGTCAAGCACACACGTCAGATGTATGTATTCAATAAATAAATAATCCAAGTTAATACGAATTAAAATCACAGTACTTCACACTTCGCAAAAAACGAATTAAAATACACGCGTACATAAAAACAAACTTTGTTTAAATTACAACGTATACCACTTCGAACGAAGACATCTAAAACGCATGCGCGGGAGTGCCCCCTGGTGGTTATTGCGTCGGAAGAATCAAAACGTCTTAAATTAAGACACGTTTAAAGCAATGAAGTGTCTTAAAATAAGACGTTTGCTGATATTTTAGACATTATTCTCAGTTTGTTTACACCATGGTCATAGTAAGACACTTATGCATCTTAAATTAAGACATCTATAATGTCTTAATTTTCAGATTAAGACATTTAAGTGTCTAAAATTCTTTTTCAGTCACATATGTGTCTAAATTTAAGACGCTTCTATTTGCAGTGCGCAGAAAATACAAGTACGGGAGAAAATAAAATGCTAATAGAGAAAAAATAATGATTAGTATACATATATACAGGAAAAGCTTATTGGGATTTTAGAAATAAAAAATGAATTAAAAATAATACAAATAATAATTAATTAAAATATATTTATTAAGCAGTCTGAATAATTGTAGTCCATTTGTTTAGTGCTGCCATTTGTTGTTTATAATCTCTACTATGAACTATTCTCCACTACGAACTATACATATACCAATATTCGGGACTCTCTTAAGTCAAGAGAGGTTTTGCTCGTCACTGTCTTCGCCTTTGGCAGAATGATATTTATTGCTACAATCACAAGCAATGCTAAGCAACCACATGTACAGAATGAGACCGTACTCTCATACATGTAAATATGCGCCAATCGATAATATTGATCATTAGATGGGAAATATTGCTAATATCATGAGTAATTTCTTCGCTGTTTTTGATCTAATTTGCATATGTAAACAAACTGTGCTCCTATTTACTTTGTTATGTTACTATTGGAGACTCTATGGTACATTTGTGTACAAAATTTCATTCAAACAAAGTAGTTCTTTTTGAGAAATCACAAGTTTTGTTTGCGTAATTTTTATTTTGCAAATGACTTGTAATATATTGTGTTCTGAAATATCTTTGAAACTTGAAAATGAAATATCTTACATTTGAAACCATAATGAGAAGACGATTATACCCAATATTTCATTCCTCCTGAACAGGGCTGATAAGATATTCGGTCTCAAAACATTGTATTATCCCTTTTTAGGTGCGTTCGTAATTATATAAATACGTAGCACCTATAGTCGTCGTTCAGTCCGTCTGTCCGTCTGTCCGTCTGTCCGTCTGTCCGTCTGTCCGTCTGTCCGTCCGTCCGCATATAACAGAGCAAAAACTACCCAACCGAATGGTCTGAAATTTTAACTATATGATTGTTGCAAAAATTTGTCGAGCCATTTCAAATTTTATGAAAATCGGATGTATAGTTTAGTTACAGGGACATTCAAAAGTTTTTATTTACATTATGGCCAATGGGAAAAAATTATTGCAAGTGAATTTTAATGATGTTACAGTCTTCCGAATGGTCTGAAATTTTAAATATATAATTGTTGCAAAATTTTGTAGAGCCATTTCAGATTTTATTAAAATTGGGTGTATAGTTTAATTACAGGGACAGTCAAAAGTTTTCCATTACATTACGGGCAATGGGAAAAAATTATTGCAAGTGCATTTTAATGATGTTACAGACTGTGCACTTATGAAGTGCAAAAAAATATACATTCAGTACAATATGGGGTGCAAAAAATAGTTATAAAACTAGTTATAGTACGAACGCACCTCATTTGCCACGTTTGACGAGCAATTTCCTACTTGTTTTTTTACAGTGGTCATATCTTTCAACATTAAAATTCAAGCCTACACTCTTAACAATTTTGTGATAGGTTGAAGAAAATTTTGATGCTACAGTAGCTGCAACCGTAAGACGGTAAAATCTCGTTCCAACATTATTAACTCCAACTGAACCAGGTCTCAAACGTTGGAACAAGATTTCACCATCTCATGGTTGTAGCTACTACAGCCCCAAAATTTGGTTCAACACACCAGAAAAGATTTAACAGTTTACAGTCTGGAGGTATACAAGTAGGCCATAATTAAACTGACAGTACTCAGCGTGTTTTGTAGTGCGATCTAATTGCGAGAATGGAGCCAAATTATGTAGCATTATTAAATAAGACAGAGGACGAAGAATTCCGCAAAAACGGAGTTCTAAAAGTCACCGTAAGAAGATATATGGCGCTATTTTTTCACGGAATGCTTCGTACTCCGTCTTTTTCAATCATGCTACAAAATTTTGCACCATTCTTGCAATTAGATCGTTCATTATAACTCGGTGAGCATTGTCAGTTTATATTAGATGTAAATCTCCAACTGGGCGAAAAATCCGGACCAGGATTCGAACCGGGGATCTCCTGGCGCTCTGCCATCTGAGCTATCCCGGACGAATCTGTTGGAACTTTTTCACCCAGCCAACCTTAATGATTACAGCATCTGGTCTGAAACCTGGTTCAGCTAAACAGAATAAATCTCAGGTAATGGAACTCCAGAAATCGCTGGATACGAAATTACACTACGTTAATTTTAACACAATTGTTCTAATTGGTAAAGAAATCATATTAGATGTAAATCTCCAACTGGGCGAAAAATGTCCGGACCAGGATTCGAACCGGGGATCTCTTGGCTGAAGCCGCCAGTGCTCTGCCATCTGAGCTATCCCGGACGAATCTGTTGGAACTTTTTGACCCAGCCAAACCTTAATGATTACAGCATCCGGTCTGAAACCTGGTTCAGCTCAACAGGTAATGGAACTCCAGAAATCGCTGGATACGAAATTACACTACATTAATTTTAACACAATTGTTCTAATTGGTAAAGAAATCATATTAGATGTAAATCTCCAACTGGGCGAAAAATGCCCGGACCAGGATTCAGACCAGATGCTGTAATCATTAAGGTTCGCTGGGTGAAAAAGTTCCAACAGATTCGTCCGGATAGCTCAGATGGCACAGCACTGGCGGCTTCAGCCAGGAGATCCCCGTTTCGAATCCTGGTCCGAACATTTTTCGCCCAGTTGGAGATTTACATCTAATATGATTTATTTACCAATTAGAACAATTGTGTTAAAATTAATATTGTCAGTTTAATTATCGCCACTTTGAGGTGAAACCGCATATAATTAAATGACAGTACTCAACGTGTTTTATAGTGCGATCAATTGCGAGAATGAAGCCAAATTTTGCAGAATGATTAAATAAGACGGGGACAAAGGCTTTGGCGAAAAAAACAGTACCACATATCCCCTAGTGGTGACTTTTGAAACCTTTTTTTCGCTAAATCCTTCGTTCCTCATCTTGTTTAATCATAAATATTAAATACCAGTAAAAAGGTTTGACAGTTCTAATTTTTTACAGCTATTTGAGAAGCTCGGCAGTAAATAATGGTAAGCGACATTTGTCACTTTAAGAGATATTAAAAAAGAAAGTTTTTATTTACATGTATTTAGAAACAAATGGCAGTACGAGTAACCGCGATAGTACTGTCATCTTTTGAGAAAATGTGGAACTTGTTACTAATTTCTGTAGTAAATGTACTGACTTCTGTAGTAAATAAAGAAACTAAATTTTAGAATTTTGGCGCTTACTATTATTTACTGCCGAGCACCTCATTTATAAGTGAGTCGAAATTTAATTAAAGGGTTCAGTGGTTTGTAATGATGCATTATCTTTTCATATTCCGAGTATTTGGGTAGAGAGGTTAAACGACTTTAGGAATCGCAATATAGAGGGAGTAACGGATGATATTAAAAATATAGAGGGCAGTGTATGTTAACTCTTTAATAGATATGTTTGTTTTTCAATTTTTAAGTGCATTGTATTTGTGGTTTTGTATATTCTGAGGATGATTCAATGAATGAATCGAAACACGTCATTTTTAATATAAATTTTAACTCTTTTATTGAAATCGACGTCTTTTGAGCAAGTAAATGTGTTTTAATACATACGTTGGCGGGTTTTTGGACTATATATTTTATGCTATTGTTTAATCATGTTACAAAATTTGGCTCAATTTTCACAGTTAGCGCACGTAATTAAACTGAAACTACTCAACGTATTCTAGAGAGCGATCTAATTGTGCGAATCGGACCAAATTTCGTAGGAGGATTAAACAAGACGTGGGGTGTGGGAACGAAGGATTCCGCGGAAAAACAGCACCACATATCCCTGGTGACGACTTTTGGAACTATTTTTTTCACGGAATTCTTCATCCCCGTGTTGTTTAATAATGCAAAATTTGGCTCCATTCTCGTAATGAGATTGCGATACAAAACGCGCTGAGTACTGTAAGTTTATTTATAGGCATCTTGTATATCACATTTTTAGAGTCCGTACACACACACACATGCAGTTTGTATCTGTTTTCGAGTGCTAAATTTTAAACCATTATAATTATCGTATTTTTTTTTATCTTATTTTACTCCTTACTATTTGCTATATTTTTTAGTCTGTTAACACCTTCGCGACGGAAACCTTTTGCTTAATTTTTAATCATTTACCACCGGTTTTTCAAAACACAAAATTTTTTGTAATTGAATCTCGAAAATGCTCTGATTAAATAAGGTAAACTTTACAGTAAAAAATAACCGGTGGGAATAATGAAGATTCTAAGCACCTTAAGTGGCACGTATACCGGTCGCTCGTCCCCAAAAGGGTTTAAAGCCTCCCTTTTCATTAAAGTCAATGTGTGACTTTCGTGTTGATTTTATTGCAGTATTTTTATGCTGTGATTTTCAATTTATTTTTGATAATCAGTATGTTTCGAATCTTTTAATAAAATTTTCTCAGTTAAAAAGAAAAATGTTTTGAAAGAATTAAAACAGTCATTCATTGAATCACTGATCAAGTAGTTTTGAAATGAAGCATGGGAAAGAAGGGGACGTAAATAAAAGACTTTTGTACTAGTGTTCTTAGTTAAATGAAAAAAAAAAAGTATTACTTTAGGCAAACTGTTTTTGGTTAATCCAGTATGACTTAAAAACCAGTATAGACATAGTATACAGTAGAGCGCCGATTATCGGAACTCCAATTAATCGAACTTCCAACTATCCGAACAGCCTATTTCTCCCAAAAAAAATTTTTTTTTACCGAACTTCCAGTTATCGGAACAGCCTATTTTCTCCCAATTTTTTTTTTTTTTTAACCGAACTCCGAATTGTCCATTGGTTTGGAATAAAATTTTAAATAAAGAAAAAAACTGATAGTGGATCAGAAAATGAGGAATGTAAAACAATAAAGGAGATGGGAAAGAATCCTAAGCTATGAAGAAAATGAAATTAACGAGTAGTTAAACAGTGAAGTAGATGACGCTGGATATCAGATTTTAAATGATGATGAGATTGTGGATGAAATTGATGATGAAATTGATGATGAAAATGAAATTGGAGAAAATGAAAACGAATGCTCTGAGAATAACCCAGGTCCATCACATAATGAAGTCTTCGAATGTTTGGAAACAGCTATGAAATAGCTTGAACGTTGGTCTTATTCAACTAATGTATTTACGAAGAATGCGATCTCTGGGGTTCAGAAAATGATTAAAAAAAAAGAAAAAAATATATAAATAAAAATTAAAAAAAAAATTAAACATGCCACCACTAACTAATGCTCCAGTCCTAAGCTTAGATAACGTGTGAATGTTTTAGTATAGTCAGAAACATCCCTTAAATTGTCTGTCCATTTATCCAAACTTTTTGCTTATCCGAACTAGGGTCGGTCCCGACTTGTTCGGATAATCGGCGCTCTACTGTAATTGAATAATTGAGACACTTTAAAGAAGATTGGACCATCTCATCTTACAGCTGTATTGAGAAAGAAAATTATGTCTGAAAAATTTCAAAATTCAGTCTCATTCCTTAAACAGTTGCGATGGAGGGAAGGGTTCGAGGTAATACCGAACCATGAATAGTCCTTCTATATATATAAAAAAGTTTTGATTTGGAAATGGACCAATGAAAATCTGCGTAGATATTCCTGGTAGATCCACATCCAATTTGAATGCTTAAGCATGACCTTTCATCGTTAATATTAAAAAAACTGTTTCATACAAAAATATGAAAATCGGCGGTATTATAGAGAAATGTTTGATAAACACGCTGATGCAGACAGTTTTCAAATCGAAGAAATATTTTAAGAGATACTTAATGCTAAAGTTGGACAAAATCGTTCCATTAAAAAAGTTTTATCGGAGCAAAAACTATACATGGGAATTTAATCATTTTTAGATCATTTTATACATTATAAATTCCCGGTGTGCAGATTGCATTTATTTTTCTTATTTGACTCATTTTTTGAGGTTTTATTTCCATTTTAAATTCAAATTTTCAGCATTTTGAGAGATATTTTTTACAAATTTTAGAAAATGTTATTAATTTAAACTGTTGCCAGTTGCATAAACAGCGCAAACAATAATGTTTACTTCTAATTAAAAATTTATTTTACACGTGACTATTATAAACAGAAAATATAAAAAGCAGGAACTCATTGAAAATTACTTCAAAAAAACTATAATTACACGTGAATTTTAAAAGAGACAGAATATTGTAAAAGAATAAATTCATCATGCATTAGAAGTCTTAAATAGGAGAATTTAAGTCACATTTACGTCACATTACACTTATTATATAAAATGAACAAAAAATAATATTGCATAACAGTTTAAATTTAAAACCTGCTCGAGACATTTATTTGATATTTTAAGATGATCATAATATTTCATTTCTAACAAAAGTATTTTTACGTGAATATTAAAAAGAAAAAGAAAAGTTTGGTGAAAATTACGTCAGATTGTAATTCTCAGATTCAAATTATAATTCAATCTTCCGAAATCTTTTTAAAGCCGATCAAATTATCGTGCTGTTAGAGTCTGTGGTGTCTGATCGGGGGTTGACGAGCGTAGCTCGTAGGGGGCAGAGCCCCCTAGTATTTTAAAAACAAATAGACGAAGTGATTTGATTGGTTATTGCACCATAATATTCCCATAAAAAATGTGCGAAATATAAATAAATAATCGAGGCACTTGGAATAACGGAGAATCTTGTATTACATCTGTACTGAAAAAAAAATTACATCTAAATTTTTTCAAACATTTCTAATCTCATTCTATGTATAATATTGATAATATTGAAACATTAAAATTCAAAAATTGGATGAACCAAGGGATTTGGTTGGCTAATGCATTAGGAATTTTCAGATAAATAAAAAAGTAATAAAAAGCTTGAATTTAAGTATCTGGAAATTTTAAAACTTTTCTACTTTCAATTTCTAAAAATATGAGTAATATTAAAATGTAAACTAATCATTGAAAATGAATGGACCATGTGATATGGCTGGTTATGATATCGAAAATAATTTTCGTGAAAACAGAAGAATATAATTTAAATGAACTTTTAGTGAAGCACTTGCAGCGTTAGCAGACTCTCTCGTCCTTGCAGTTGTAGTGTGAAAGAAATAGCTGAAAATTTTCAAACTTTTCTAGTTTCACTTTTTGAGCTGTAGCTAATATTGAAACATTAACTAATTATTTAAAAGAGTGAACCAATTGACTTGGTTGGTTATTGCACAAGAAAAAAAAAAAAAAGGACCAAAATATATCTGCCACTTTTGACAACAGTATAGTTAGAATAATTCATTGCCTTCAAACTTGATGGATGACCCACAAGTGACCCATTTAATGAGATTACATAATAAATAAATAATTAATTAATTTTGTTGAGAATACTATAAAATTACTAGTGTACGACCCCGTCAAAAATGACGGAATCTTGATCTGCGTTTCATTTTCATTAGACTCCATACAAAATAAGCATGAAAATTTTATTATTGAAGGGTTTGTATTGCAGCAAAAGTACATTTTGAAAACGACAACTGATTTCTACAAATACAAATGGTGAGAATATTTTTTTTACACAGCATTCAGTTTCTCAAATAGTTAAACGCTCAATAAACGCTCTGATTCTTATCTTCATAATAATGGAACTAGAAAACAGAAATTCTGCTTTTTCAGAATTTAGTATCGCACCGGTGAAAAAAAAATATGTATATATAAATAGTACAAAACATATTTAAATTTTAAGACTTACAGCACACGCTTTTATTTTATAAAAATGACGTCATTCGCATCCGCTTATGAATTCCACATTTACGATCCACTCTTAAACATCTACAGTAAAGTATGAGTAGGACGTCACTATCGCGAAATAATACACAAATGCAGCAAAAAGATGCCGTCATAAAAGAATCTCGACCAAAAAAAGGCTGTCTAATGATTCATAGGCCTTCATTTGTTTGTAATATTATTACAGATACTTAAAATTAAATATAGTTTATAATAGCTCCATGTTTTAACAGAAATCATTCGTTTATATTTTTTCAAAATAGCACGTATTTTAATTACATTTTCTTTCGGTTTTTATGAAAAAATGGCAACAAAAATATATAATTAATATTTTACAGCTATTTTTCCTTTACTTTCTACAGAAATGGAGTACTTCCGTTGCCAATATTAAGCAAATGGCTCCAAAAACTACAAAAAAATTTATATTTCAAAAATAAGTGGAAATGCAGTTTCCAAACAAATTGTATTTAAAAGTACTTTTTTTCCAATCCGACGGTATAAAAATTGAAAATGTGCGATACTTAGAAGTTTAAAAAATCGCTATAGAGTATTTAATCGTACTGCTTTGTTTTACGGCTGGCTTCTGTAAGGTAACGTTATTTTTTGGACACTACATAAAATAAGCTGGGAGAAAGAAATAGCATACCGTACCGGGGCTAATAAAATATCAGTGGAAGTTATTTCATGTCGAGACAATCGTATCAATTTTTCTCTTTATTTTTTTTAATGTAAAAATACATTTCAATCTAAGCATAACGTCACCGGCTCAAACTTTTCCAACATGTACTTTATATACATATACTTTTATGCTTAACATTTAACCATAGTATATTCAAATAAAAATCATAATACATGAAGATAAAATAAACCCAATAGACAATATTCACGTGATGTCGTAATAAATATGAATTTTTTCTTCGCTTATAAAAATAAGGTACATGTGCGTATTTTTTTTTTTTTTTTTTTTTTTATTATCGAAAATAACTTGCATATGAAAAAGTATGTCTAAAAAGCCACATGTCTGAATATTTTGCATTATTTCTCTTTTATTTGAAACAATGGAAGTAATCCGTTTGCCACCATTTTAAAGAAATTTCATAAAAAAAACTTTTAAAATTAAAATTAAAATTAAAATTAAAATTAAAATTAAAATTAAAATATAAAAATTGGAATGTTTTTAAAAATAGAAAGTGCTTGTACATCTACAAACGAAGAACTTTCATAAAAAAAAATAATAATAATTAGGAAAATCTTTTCAGTGAAAGTTGTAGAAAGATGACTAAAAAAAAACAACCTTGTGTTTTAAATGTATAGATGTCATGGTACGCCCTGGAATAGTTGCCTATACTTTCCTACAGTTGGATTTTATATAAGAAGACATTGAATTGCAGAAAAAAATACACTATGTAGAAGAATAAATAAGATTTTAAAAATGAAACTTTTACCTAGAAAACAAAAGATATGAATTTTCTATATACACTACTTACTCTCCGATTAATTTTAATTCTTTTTGAAAAAGAATAAATTTAAACCGGATTTGAAACAAAAATGTATTCCTTTGGCTTCAAATTATGAACGAAGTTGCCATTTTCCGCCTTTATTACAAGCCTTTTAATTAACAAGGCTAAATGAATTGTTTGTCGCTTCTGCATATATATTTCCTGAGCTATTCATTTGAACAGGCGAGTATATAGAAATGCTAAGATGGAATTGTATATTCAAATAGAGGGGTGGGGGCAGTATGCAAAATAAGCAAGACATTTCACCAATAATAATAAAAAATTATTACACGTGCTATTTCTGGCCTATCTCATCACTACAGCTTCAAAACGATTGTTTTAAAATGTAACATCTCCAGCACACTACACTGAGAAAAAGGACACTTTCAAATCTGAGTAAGTCTATGTTTTCATTTTGTTATGAAACTTTTTGTTTCAAATATAACGACCCAATGCTTTCAATTCTGAAAGACTAGAAATACTCGATTTCAAACAAAATTACTTTTCATTTGTTAAACGTAGTAAATTTTACCAGGGTAGTTGAATTTATTCATATTATATCATTTGTTATGATTTCGAACGAAACGCCCCTTTCAGTAATAATTTATAACATGAAATGTGGCGAACTACATTTTTATCGTGTTCGCGGAAAATCACTTAAAAGCCGTCGTAATATAATAACGAAAGTGTAAATTTTATTCTTCAACCTTCGAAATCGAAGAATGTATGAATTCGTAAAGGAAAGACTTCGCAAGTCGGATTTGACAACCATCAACAATATATAAATACAAACATCATGTATAGTCGTGCATAAACATCATGAATAAAGCGTTAGGTGCTCCTATTTGAGTATGTCCATGTTTTCAGAAATGAGTATACATGTTTCAAACTTGAGTAATTTTGTTTCGGAGCCATTTTGACTATGCAACATACTCAGATTTGAGTATTTTTTACTCAGTTTTGAAAATGTCGTTTTTAGAGTGTATAAATCTTGCAATAAAAATTTTAAAAAAAGCGAAAGTTATATCTATAATTTTAAAAACTATTCTAGTTTTATTCTTTCAACTGTTTCAGTGTGGGGTAATATTGAAAAATGATCTAAGATTTAAAAATGAATTAACCAAATTTTCACTATAAAGATATAATTTTGATATAATTTTCAATATAAATGAAAAATTGAAGCGTTTAAATCCTGAGAGGACCTCTCCTCTTGTAGCTGTGTTGAAAAAAGAATACCTGGAAACTTTCAAGCTTTTCTAATCTCATTTTTTAAATGTGTATAATATAAAAACATTTACTAATTGTTTAAAAACGAATGATCTAAGATTTAAAAATGAATTAACCAAATTTTCACTATAAAAAAAAAAATGAAAAATTGAAGCTTTTAAATCCTGAGAGGACCTCTCCTCTTGTAGCTGTGTTGAAAAAAGAATACCTGGAAACTTTCAAGCTTTCATAATCTCATTTTTTAAATGTGTATAATATAAAAACATTTACTAATTGTTTAAAAACGAATGGAACAAGTATATCTTGGTTCCTCATTGCATCTAACATCAAGAAGAAAAAAAATGCCCAAAATAATTTTATCTCTTTCGTCGAGAGTATACTGAACTAATTACAGACGTGTGAAAATTATTAGAATAATTGTGAAATTTACATTAAAATCTTGTTATATTAAAGAAATAACACATTTAAAAATATTGACCCATTTAATATTTAGTGTACATCCCCTTGTTTTTTATAAAAGATTCGATACGTCTTGGCATATTTTGTATGAGTTTTTGGCAATTAATTTGTATTTCATTGCCATTATACCAAATTTGGATGAATTTTTCCATCAGACCATTCTTGTTTGTGATGTTGCATTTCTTTAATTTAATTAAAGAAAACATTTCCATGGCCTGGAAACAGTCCAGATATGAACCCCATAGAGAACCTTTGGGCCATTATAAAGAAAAAATTAAAGAAATACAACTACACAAACAAGACTAGTCTGATAGAAACACTCATCCAAATTTGGCATCGCCCCACCAGTGGCCGAGAGGTTCTGCTCTCGAAGCTGGTAGACGGGAGGTGCTTTGTTCGATCCCAACCGCGCCCGTCGGCCTAATCGTTCGGAGTTTTCGTGATTTTCTTCGAACCTTGGTTCTCCAAGCGTTAATACGGGTTAGGTTCTTTTAGAAAGACCTCCACGGAAGGCACTCCCCCCCCCCCCCTTAGGGCCTATATCCCACGTGCTGATAATTGGCCGACATAAATACAACCAAATACAACCAACCAAATTTGGCATCATGACAACGAAATACAAATTAATTGCCAAAAACTCATACAAAGTATACCAAGACAAGTATGCTATCATTTCTTTAATAAAAAACAAGAGGATGCACACTAAATATTAAATGTATCAATATTTCTTATATATTTCTTTAATATAACAAGTTTTTATTGTAAATTTTACAATTATTCTAATAATTTTCACACGTCTGTAATGTATCTCAAAATTACAGAATAAGTAAATAAATAAATTTACTAAATTCTATAATGTGTTTGAAGTCATGAGGATGGGTGGGGTGGGGGAGGAGTGCACGATATGTGAAAAAAAAATAAAATAAAGGAAAATATAATGAATCATTTCGCTAGAAAAACTAAACATATCGATTTTTTACCGAATTATATATACATTGCTCTCCGATTAATTTTAATCTCCCTTACAAAGTCATAAATTTTAACCGAATTCGAAACAAAAATACCTTACTTTCGCTTCAAGTTATGCACAAAGTTGTCACTTTCCGCCTTTTTTACCGCCAGGTATAAATAACAATTACTACTTGATGAACTATTTATCGGTTCTAAATTTATATTTCCTGAGCTACTCATTTAAACAGGAGGGTATAAAAATTCTAAGGTGATGTTGCGTATTCAAGTCGAAGAAAAAAAAAGAAAAAGAATACAAGAAAAACAAAACCGGCCGCCAGTAATAAAAAATTATTACACGTGGTATTTATGGCCTACCTCATCACTACAGCTTCAAAACGATTGTTTTAAAATATAACACCTCCGGCACACCATAAGCCTCGAAGCAAAATATAAAAAAAATTCCAAAATATTTTTTTCTTAAAAAAAGGGTCTCAACTTTTAAGACAACATATTTCCATAAATTACCGGAACCGTAACAATTATTACGATCTCTGAAAAACTTTAATTTTGCTTTTTTGTTTATTTGTTGGTTGTAACTTAACTTTTCTTGAAATAGGAGACAAGGCACTCCTGAACATAAAATTGATTTACTGCGGTCTTTATGTTTTGGGATAATGCCGCACGCTTTTAATATACGGAAGAAAACTGAAGAAATCTGCGTATAGTTGTCTGTAAGGCGAAGGAGGGTGGAATATGATTTATGGATTTAGTGGCTTGGTATATGGCTAATACTGAATTACCGACCTTTTTTTTTCCTCGCGTTTTTAGTCGGTTAAATTGTCAGAGAATGTGGCGTTGTTTAAAGGCAGAGAAAATTTACAGAGAATTAGAACGAGCTTTTCTGAGTTTGAAAAGCATTTTTTGTTTCTTCTTTTTCGTTTTAGGGTTTTGACTAGACCAGGACGCATAAGTATAGAATTAGAGAAAGATGAGGCAGTTGTAAATCTACGATGATTTACCGCCAGGAAGTAAAAGTCCAAGAGAAAATATTTCAAAATACATGCGTAGAAATGCTACTATATATCAGAATAGCATATTTCTGTATTCCGTAATAATTTATTTAATTACGTGGAATTTTTTTCCGGAAATTTATGATTATTTTTCAGTAAACTCTAATTAGGTAATAACTTTTGTAAATTTGTACTGTAAAAGTGTGTATTTGAATTCTGTAACTTTTTTATGGGGAATACATTTTTACAAAGTATACTCAATATATTTCACTTTTCGTTAATTATAAAGGAAAGAATTTCACTCATAACCGTAAAACTAAATTTTTGTGTTTTACACAAAAATTTAAAATTATTTCGCTCTCGTTTTAATATATGTATTTTTTTTTACATGGTTATGCCTAAAGTATTTTATTATTTAACCAACCAGATGCAATTTTTTTAATATCATTAATGTGTAATCTATTAATGAGAATGATTTTATTCCATCTAAAAATTTCAGTAGGAAGCTGAATATTAAAACTTTTTTTTGGAAAAAAAAGAATATAGTACATTTTTTAAGTATTCCTAATTCAATGCCAATATTTTGAATATCGCTATTTTCTATGGTACTTTTTACTTAACTACATACTCTAATATTATATCCAATGATTTGTTTTGAATGAATTATCGATATTTGTATCATATTGCTTATTACATCAAAGTTTCTGAAAAAATGATATCTAAATCTTGAAAATCTATTTTTGAGTATCACACACCTTTCAGGCTGACTTAGTTAAATACCTAGCATGGTCTGTAAAGAATTTTGTTGAAGTTTTTTAAAAAATGATATTTTTGTATAAAGTTCAGTTTCGAAAAAAAAAATTTTTTTTGTATATTCGTTAAATTTTATTTATTTTTCCTCTAATCTTGTTTTCTTGCTTAAGCCCAAGAAGGGCTTTTCTAATTTGTAAATTATCTGTCAGTTTGGCTTGATTTACGTTCTTGTGGCATTATTTTAATCTATTTTTTTATTATTCTATGCGGATTTTTTTTTTCTTTTTAGATTTTGCAATTTTTCCCTTACATACGTGCGAAAAACGTTTTTAATCATTATTTCATAGCATAATCAATGCTTATTGTAAAATTTTTCTTTTAATAAATGCCCCGAAGAGACAATAAAATTTGTGCACGATTATTTTGGAGAAGTAATATTTTCTAATTTCAAGAAATTTTTTGGTTGGTCCTAAACATATTAATATAAATATCTTTCAATGCACTGCAAAGTTATAGTGCAATTTTTTTATTACATTGTTATTAATTTGATCTTGTCTAGGTAACAGCACTCCTCATAATCAATAATTGAACAGGTTCAATTAATTTCGGTAGGCAATAATTAATCATTCACCAAACGCCTACTCCCTAAGAGAGAAATCCTCAACATTTACGTTTCCCTCATTATCAGAAATGAGAGTGACTTCGCATTTATAATAATTTTTGATTTTACGGTGATTTTCCTTAGTTTGTAAAAACTAGTTTAAGCGAGAATCCGAATGAGCGATGTCTAATAAATCTCGAGGTTGTGGATTTGATTCTATCATGTTCAAAGGTAATGTACTGGCAATCGAGACGCCAGTACTATTTCTGTATTTTAACGGAAAATTCCTCCCATAAATTCCAGAAAAACGGAAATTTTTCTGGAATTGACGTTCAAAAACTTCCGTTAAAATACGGAAATAGTACTAGTGGCGTCTCGATTGCCAGTACAATTTCCGTATTTTAGTCAGGTTTTTTTTTACAGTGTAAGCTGCATTATGACCAATCACTTCTTTGCAGAAGGAATCCGAGAAAAATTAGCAAATAGCCAAAGAAACTTAAGCCTTCAAACCAGAAGAAAGGGGACACTGCGTTTTTTTGTGCGCTTAAATTTGCCTTTAACTTTATAAATTTACACGGATTTTTCTACTTTCTTTGGACAGCATTTTTTGTGTCATCGTGTAATGAAGGAAACGTAAAAATAAATAAATATACATAGATAATTGCAAAGTGAAACGATATAATAAAAATAATAGAAAAAGCGAATTCACCCATTGCAGTAATCTACAAATAAATGTTTGTGCAGGGTATCTCAAAAAGGTTGAAACGCCTTAATTTTTTTTATCTGTAGCAGTAGATGAATAGGGGAGGGTAGTACACAGGGAGCCGAAAAATATTATTTCTTAACGTATGGCGACAATTTTTATTCTTTTGAAAAAAAAATTTGTTACATGTTTAAGCTACACAAATACGCTACACATTAATGTATAAATTGTTTAAAAAAAGTTATTTATAAAAGCACAGAAGCACGATAAAGGAGTATCGGAAAATTTCTCACTGTGTACCACAAGTGGCACAATGTATATATTTTCATACATCATACCTTTTTACACTCTATCAATAATTTTCTTCAGTATAATAATGTCTTAACTATTATCTGAAATCGTGGTTATCACTTGGAGTTTAATCTGGCGTTTTGGGGGTCGAGTAGTTTTGATAGAGCAATAGTAAAAATGCAAAGAAAATTTCAATAGTTACAGGTATAAATATTATTAACAATTCAACCACATGTTGAGATTAACTGAACACGTAAAGTGGATCGTGGTAATTAAACTATAGTTATCCCTCTTAAATAAAGGCCTAAGAGTATGCCTAACGTAGCTCAACGTACATCCTAATTTCCGAAGGAAATGGGAAATCAGCGATATCTTGATAGTTGCTTTGTTATCATAAATTTTAGTTCTGGCAGTAGAATTGGAATGTCTGATTCATTAACAGACGCCATATCTGGAACATGAAGCACGAAAGCTGCTTTCATACTCATACGAAGATAAATCACTTAAAAACCACCATCTTCATCCTTATAGGTTAATATTTTTCCTACATTGAACAGACTATTTGGAAACCACACAAGAACATTATCACGAACTAAAGGCTCCCGTGCTAGTTCCTGAAACCTAAGTGATTCATCGTCGTCAGAAGAATCGTCTAAAACCACCTGTGTATCTTCATCAGATGTGTCATCTAAGGACGAATCATTCTGCACCGTCTGGTGTGTTTTTGAAAACTTCGGAAATAAATTTATGGATTCCGACTTTCCTTTTTTCTTTTTACGCGAAAGGTGTTTGTTGCCTAGATCAGCAATGAGCTAGCTACTTTGAGATGCAGCTTATGATTTCTAATTAATATTTCTAGATTTTCAAAATATTCAAAATATCAGCCTTAGGTGGACAATGGCAGACCTTGGGCTACCTTCATGCAGATTTTCAGCCTCTTACGTTTAGTAGATTTCCCTAGCCATCGCACGCCTGCACACACACACACACACAGAAAGAGAGTATGTAACTTTAACCACTATAAAATAGAGAATTATTTAATATTTTGTCGAACGAATAACTGAAGTGCCGAAACTACATCCACGTGTTGCATAAGATGAGGTCGTTATGTGCGCGTGCCAGCTTGGAGAAACAGTTACAATGATATGTCAAAGCGACTGTTGTCTCACTGTGTACTACTCTCCCCTACACAATGTAAATTTTAAACGTGTCAATATCATTCTTATTGCCAACAGATAAGAGTGAAAGGTTGTAGGCTTGGCATCGTCCAGGTTTCTTAGCGATAAACGAATTGGGACGTGTAAGTCAATGACCCTTCTTCTATTCCAGGCTTAGACTCTTTTTCACTCTGTTAACTCTGCGCCTATAAAGCAATTAAAATTTGAAAAATACTAAGTAAATGGTCAATGAAAGATAAATGAAAGCCGCACACATTTATTTAGATGAACTAAATTTCATGATCTGCTTAAAACACTATAATACATTCTAACACTCTCAAAAATCTGCACAGCTTGGAACCAAGGACTTTGTGGATTTCTAAATTTTTATGATTTTAGATCATTACTTTGTTTACATTTTTAAACCTCATCAAAATAGTTAGATTTTTTATAAGACAATTACATACTATATATATATATAACCATTAATTAAACATTACCAACCATCATCTATAATTGTAATAGCATGAATGAATTTACAACAATACACTGTCCCCAAACACACTGAATGGATACCAAAGACATAATAAACAAGCTGCGAAGTATAAAATAAAGTCCCTTGTATTACATAATAAGAATTATTAATGAAGAAAAGAGAAGAATATGGATTTCGAGAAAGATAATTGAAAAGCTTATATATTGAATTACGTTTTCAAGAGTACAGAATTCAATTATATAAGCAAAATTAGTCGTTTTCTGTGAGAAAAAAAAGCTAAGAGCTGAAATCCCCCCCCCCCCCCCCTGTACTCTAACGACCAATATAACCAGTAGAATAGTTTCAAACTGAAAACAGAATAAAATTAAATGCTATGAAATGGAAAAAGCAATACAACCTTTTAAATAATTAATTTATAGCAAGTAAAAATAGTAATATTACACAAAATACCCAATGAAATCCCAGTTATTCTATCTAGATACACATCAGCACATGGTATCCATAGGCACGCTAAATTTAAGGTTATTTTTACAGTTAAGTTAACACGGATTTTAAAACCTAATGTATACAGCTAATCAATTTTGAAATACCGTGATAAATTCAATTTAAATAATATAAATAGAAAATAATTACATAATGAGTAAATAACCTCTTAACACTATATTAATACATGGAAAATATTCCAGAGGGAAACATTCGCCTTGCATACAATATTTCAAATGAAAATCAAATTTCAAAGTAATTGCTTAAAAGGCGCAAAGGCCAACATAGTGAAAAACATTCCAAGCCGGGGATCGAACCCGGGCCATCAGTATAGCGCACTGACGTTCTACCGACTAAACCACTTGGAACGATATCCAGCGTGGAAAATTTCTCACTATTATATGTTGGCAAGGCTACAAACGCAGCACAAGATAGAATGTTTAATATACATTTCCATGTATTAATATAGTTTCTATCGATGCTGGATTTGGAACAGATGTCATAAGTTCCCCCCGGCCGCCATCTTGGAATTTTCTTGGCGTGAAAACCCTTTTTCCGCCAAGTAGTAAATGTCGCCAAGTACCGGTTTATACGCATGTTTGGCTTAACGAAAATAAAATGTAAATAATAAACAAAATTCGCTAAAATGGCAACCAGTAATCCTTGTATGTGCGCTTCGCGCACATTTTCCGAAAAAAAAAACATCACTGCATTCAACACTTCTCGAGGTGTAGCATTCTCAAAATTCAGCAGTTTTCGCTTTCTAACAATCTCATAATATAAAAACTTTTAAAGCAAAAATACACATAAAAAACAAAATTCGCTAAAATGGCAACCAGTAATCGTTGTATATGCGCTTCGCGCACATTTTCCGAAAAAAAACATCGCCGAATTCAGCATTTCTCGGATATAGCATTCTCAAAATTCAGCAGTTTTCGCTTTCTAGCAATCTCAAAATATAAAAAACTTTTAAAGCAAAAATACACATAAAAAACAAAATTCGCTAAAATGGCAACCAGCAATCGTTTTATGTGCGCTTCGCGCACATTTTCCGAAAAAAACATCGCCGAATTCAGCATTTCTCGGATATAGCATTCTCAAAATTCAGCAATTCTCGCTTTCTAGCAATCACAAAATGTAAAAAACTCAAAAGCAGTAAAATACATAAAATTATCAACATACCTTAACAAACATCTGCTTTCTTGAAAGATCCAGCTCGAAATATTATCGCCGACATTTTCCTAAATAGGCTTATCAATACGTATTCACAAACAATAAACAAACCTTCTTTTCTTGTCAAAATTTCCTCATATTTCCTAATTATTTCAACAACAGCGTTTAAACGGACTACAGAAAACATAGTTAATCAAATACATTCAATAAATTTCACATAAAAATAAAAAGGCAGAACTATACAATACGATATCAAAATACATTCACAATATTCCAACATTAACTTCTCGGTTGCCAGAACGACACGTCACAAAAACACGTCACACGACATTCAACATATCGAGGTTGCCATATCCATAACAACCGTCAACACGCCAACACGCCAACAAAAAATCGCCAAACATTTCAAAACAACAACGGCCTAGGGAACATACGGCATCTAAGCCCTGGATTTATTTATGTTCCGTGTTTGCCCCAGTTCGGTGGCTCACGTTAAATATTCTATCTTGTGCTGCGTTTGTAGCCTTGCCAACATATAATAGTGAGAAATTTTCCACGCTGGATATCGTTCCAAGTGGTTTAGTCGGTAGAACGTCAGTGCGCTATACTGATGGCCCGGGTTCGATCCCCGGCTTGGAATGTTTTTCACTATGTTGGCCTTTGCGCCTTTTAAGCAATTACTTTGAAATTTGATTTTCATTTGAAATAACCTCTTAACAGTTTTTAATTTGTATTAAATTTCTAAACTAAAATAAAATTCCAAAATGATAAGTTTACAAAATCGCATATATCCAAAATTAAGCTCCACCTTGTGAAAGAAATTGTTATTATTACTCTATTCGAAGCTACAGACAGAATCCAATTTAAATTTTAGTGCTGCCATCTGCGATTTTAACTTGAAACGAAATGAACAATGTCATAAAGATTATGCTATAAGTTAATTCATCCATAATACCAACTGCTATATCCCAACAATTCCTAATATAAAAATACCATATTATATTTCATTATTCATATAAATATTAAATAAATAAAAATTTTAATAGAATTATTACAATATATTTTACTACCTTACCCAATTAATCTATACGGAAAATTTAAATAATTTCAAAACAATAATAATCTAATATAGCAATATGCTATAAAACTAAATAATTAATATAAAAAATATATATCTAATAAAAATAATAAACTATAAGAAATACTTATCAATATAAAAAAATTAATTAATAAAATTAACCGGAGGAAAAAATAAATAAATAAATAAATGGATGTTGGCATAATTTTGTCAGAATCTTCATTACCCAATTGCCTAATGATAACAAACAAATTGTGTGGTTTATTTTCATATTAACTATTAAAAAAAACTAAACAATATGAATATGAGATTAACATCTCTCTATTCTAAAAAAAAGTAACTACCGCTGTCACTGCCGCCGCCGCCGCCGCCGGTTTTGAATTTTTTTGTGACCGGAGGTCTTTCTTCGTTAATATTAAGAAAAATAATGCATACAAAAATATGAAAATCAGTAGTATTATACACAAATGTTTGATAAACACGCTGATGCAGACAGTTTTCAAATCGAAGAATTATTTTAAGAGATATTTAATGCTGAAGTTGGACAAAATCGTTCCACTAAAAAAGTTTTATAGTAGCAAAAACTATACATCGGAATTTAATAATTTTTAGTTCATTTTATACGTTATAATTTCCCGGTGTGCAGAATTGATTAATTTTTTTAATTTGACTCATTTTTCGAGGTTTTATATCTATTTTAAATTCAAATTTTCAGCATTTCGAGACATATTTTTTACTTATTTTAGAAAATTGTACTAATTTAACCTGTTGCCAACTGTATAAACAACGGAAACAATAATGTTTGCTTCAAATTAAAAATTTATTTACACGTGACTATTATAAATAGTAAAGATACTTTCAAATTAAAATTAAATAATTGCGTATAAAAAGCAGGAACTTATTGAAAATTACGTCATAAAAAGTATACACGTGAATTTTAAAAGAGAAAGAATAGCTTGGTCAAAATTACGTCAGATTAAAAACGATTAATTTAAAATGTCTCATTTAAAAGAACTTTCTTTTCGCTTTGTTAAAAAATACCAGGAGACAAAGACTGTTTACTTAATTCCTTTTATATTAGCTTATTTTGAAATGTTGTTACATGTGTCTACGTCATCAAGTTATTTTGATTTCGACGTTTTATTTGTATTTTTATTAATGTTGTACTAATTTATTTGTTCTTACGTTATTTAAAATAAAAATTATGTCAATTTGTATAATTTGGCGAAATTGGTCGACTGGATAATCAAGTAGTACCGCAGCGGATTTGGCGTTAAAATTCCCCAATCAAAGAGAAAGGAATAGAAATCCGTTTATAGGGAGATCGCCACTGTTTTTTAAATTATAATTCAGTCTTTCGAAATCTTTTTAAAGCCGTTCAAATTAGCGTGCATTTAGGGTCTGCGGTGTCTGGACGGGGGTTGGCGAGCGTAGCTCGTAGGGGGCCGAGCCCCCTAGTTCACAAAAAAAAGTAGATTATTATTAGTAAATGTACGTTCATAGTGATATAAATATAAATCTGATAATAAACTGGATGTACATACACCTTGTGGTATACCTATATGTTGTAAATATAATGTATTATCTTGCAAGATATAATTATTATAGATAATGAAGTTAGTTAAAGATTTAAAATAAGCTATATCTGTATTAGATGGTAAATCAAGTTGTTGATGATACTGTTTAAATAATGCATTTATAATATTATGTAAATCTAATAAATCTATATTATTAAAAAGATCTTTGAAGTCATATGTCGTTATATTATATACACAATTAATATTTTTCATAATATTGACCAGTTGATAGCTGTTTTTTATGCAATGTGTATTATCATTGTTTGTAGTCAGTATATATAATTGATTAAGAATTTTTAATAGAAGTTTATTGGCTTTATTACTATATGTATAGCATCCAATAGTTACAGTCCTAAATTTAATAGGAGTCTTGTGAAATTTGGGAATAAGCACTAAATAAGGATAATTAAAGTTAGTAGAAAGAATATTTAATAGTTTATAATAACTTTTAATTTTACGATTATTTACAATTACATTTTCATTAGTTTTTTTTAAAGATTTATTAGAGAAATAGAGTTAGTAAGAATTTGGTGATAATAAGATTTACATGTGATTGCATAATTATTAGGAGATTTGTCTACGTATGTAATAACATAGTATTTTTGTAATTTATTAATTTGTTGGAAAAAATGCTTTGTGTTAATAGTAACTAAATCAGAAATATTATATTTTAAAGCCATAGTTAATCTTTCAATCACTAATAATTTCCATTGATTAAAATATTCAATAGGTTTAGTATAAGAGATTGAAATTTTATATATATATGTAACAGAAATCCAAAAAATTCATTAAAAAATTATTTAATGAATAATTTTGATAAATTAACATATCAATAAACATTATAGCAATAGTAGTAAATACAAAACTTATGTGGAAATATAAATCACCTAAAAACAACGTTTAAACACACAATAAAATACATAAGGTTTGAGCAGATGTATACGTAGTTGGGGGGATATTGTCTTTATAGATTTTATACACTGGTGATGTGAATATGTGAATGATCCTGGAATTCACGAAACGTATACGTCTGTTCAAACCTTATGTATTTTATTGTGTGTTTAAACGTTGCTTGTAGGTGATTTATATCAATAGTAGTTTGATTCACTTTATGTTTTAAAATATTTTCTGAAACCAGCAAACAATCAGCACTTCTTCTTCGCTCATAAAAAATCTGTATCACTAGAAAATTCTCCGTTAGCAAGTTCGCATCATAAATAAATTTTACTTCTTCTTATTATTATTCATTATCTGATGTTTACTCTGAAGTTTGCATAATATTCCTTATATTTTGTTTATCTGTGACATTTTGAGTGCTTCATCGTCATTTTGTGGGCACAAGTCAACCAGCTTAGAATACACCAATCAACCTGCTAAACATGGCAATCTTGATTTTTTTTACACCTTAAAAAAAAACACATAGTTTGGTTTTTGTATGTAAATTGAAATATTATAACTACATTATTTTTCACTCACTTCCTGATATGCTAGAATTATAAAAATTATGTACACATGTGTGTTTCCGATGACAATATAACATTCTAATATTGTTAGAACTTTAATTATAAATTAATAAGTTTAATTTAATACATTTTCCCATCAGCTGGCCTCAGGTGATAAATCGCCAAACAATAATATTTATGGCTACAACTTTTTACAAGTTACAAGATAAATGGAGTTAATTATGCGCCGGATCACTGTTGCCTAAATTTTCCAACTGCCTCTGAGAATGAAACAACGAAATATTTTAAATTCTAAAATGTAGAAAATATGAATGAAAATAGAAAGCGTAATTTTTTTTCTACAAAAATAATCTTTTTTCATTAATAGTTTAATATTAAATAAATTGAGATTATACAATAAAAAATAATTTTTAAATCCTCAATAGATTGTTTAAATAATGTATATTTTTCCTGCTGACATAGCTTACAAAAGAAATAATGCAAAAATAGAAACCGTAATATTTTTTTTTACAAAAATACTCTTTTATCTATTAATAGCTTAATATTAATTAAATTACAATTATACAATAAAAAACAATTTTGAAATCCTCAATAGAAATTTTAAATAATGTGTTTGTTTTTTCCTGTTGCCATACCTTAACAAGTGGGTAAGTGGGATCACAGATCGCACAGGGTGTTTTGTTTAATATTCCTTTCAAAACATTTTATCCTTTTGCAAAATCTGTTAGTTCCACATTTCGCAACCAGGGAGCACACTCTATTCTAAACAAACCTCTAACCGAACGAAACTCCGTTTTACAACCTATCCGTAGATATATTAGTCGAGGGAATCGGACCCATAGCAACCGAGATGGGTAGGCGCCCCGTGGCGGTAAAAAGTGAAACTAAAATATGTAAGTCTATGGTGCATAATATGAAAGAGTGGTGAAAGGGGCGTCGGCAAATGTTAGAAAAGTGCCCCCCGGGTGAAAAGGGAGGAGGATAAAAAATTGCTTAAAATACACAAGTTAGAACCCGGAGGTATAAATAATATAAGATTTTTTGAATTTTTTATGATTTTTCGTGGGATCGCAAGTGCTCTGCTATAAGTATGCAAAATTTCAAGTCTCTAACTTAATTACGGGCTGAGTTAGAAAAATTGCTTAAAATACACAAGTTAGAGCCCGGAGGGGTAAATATTATAAGATTTTATGAAAATTTTATGATTTTTCATGTGATAGAAAGTGTTCTGCTATAAGTATGCAAAATTTCATGTCTCCAACTTAATTAAGGCCTGAGTTAGAAAAATTGCTTAAAATACACAAGTTAGAAACTGGAGGGGTTAATATAAGACTTTTTTGAAATTTTTATGATTTGTCGTGTGATCGCAAGTGTTTAGCTAAAATTATGCAAACTTTCAAGTCTTCAATTTAATTAGGTACTGAGTTAGAAAAAAAAGCTTAAAATACACAAGTTAGAGCCCAGGGGGTTAAATATAAGGCTTTTTCGAAATTTTATGATTTGTCATTTGATCGCAAGCATTTAACTATAATTTTGCAAAATTTTAAGTCTTCAACTTAATTAGGGGCTCAGTTAGAATCAAGTGGGTAAGTATGATCACAGATCGCACAGAGGGTTTCGTTTAATATTCCTTTCAAAATATTTTATCCTTTTGCAAAATCTGTTAATTCCACATTTCGAAGTCAGGGAGCGCACTCTATTCTAAACAAACCTCTATCCGAACGAAACTCCGTTTTATATACTATCCGTAGATATATTAGTCGAGGGGATTGGGCCGATAGTACCCTAGATAAGTAGGCGCTCCTGGCGGTAAAATTTGGAACTAAAATATGTACGGCTATGGTGCATAATATGAAAGAGTGGTCAAAGAAATGTCGGCAAAACTTAGAAACGTGCACCCCGGGTGAAAAGGGTGGAGGTTAGAAAAATTGCTAAAAATACAGAAGCTAGAACCCGGGAGGGTAATTAATGTAAGAATTTTTGAAACTTTTATGTTTTTTTTTGTGTGATTGCACGTGTTCTGCTATAAGTTTGCAAAATTTCACATCTCCAACTTAATTAGGGCTGAGTTAGAAAAATTGCTTAAAATACACAAGTTAGAGCCCAGAGGGGTAAATATAAGACTTTTTCAAAATTTTATGATTTGCCGTTTGATGAGAGGTGTTCAGCTATAAGTATCCAAAATTTCAAATCTTCAACTTATTTAGGGGTTCAGTTAGAAAAAAAAAAAACTTAAAATGCGCAAGTTAAAGCCCAGAGGGATAAATGTAAGATTTTTTCAAAATTTTATGATTTGTCGTTTGATGTGAATGTGTTCAGCTATAAGAATCCAAAATTTCAACTCTCCAATATATATAGTTTCTGAGAACGAGCACTGTGACGGACGGGCAGACAGACTGAGGAGTGAGACGAATAGGGTTTCGTCAGATGAACGAAACCCTAAAATAAAACTTAAAATACACAAGTTAGAGCCAAGAGGGTTAAATATAAGATTTTTTAAACATTTTATGATTTTTCGTTTGATGTGAGGTGTTCAGCTGTAAGTATGCACAATTTCAAGTCTCCAACATATATAGTTTCTGAGAACGGGCACTGTGACGGACAGAGAGACAGACAGAGGAGTGAGACGAATAGGGTTTCGTCAGATGAACGAAACCCTAAAAAAGAAATAAAGCAAAAATTATATATATTTTTTAATAAAATCTAGTTCTCGCTATCTATCAAGCGTATATTAAGCAGCAAATTTTTAACAATCGAGACTCGAGATCCACGCCAAATTAACGAATTGCAATGAAAGCTTTTGCAATGTCATGAATTGCAGTTATGAAATTTGGGGACGATCTTTAAGATAAATGTTAAACGCTTATAAAAGAGGGGTTTATTTTATTTTATTTTATTTTAAACTCGTTTTACATTTATTTCCTATCGAATCTTAACTGAAAATTTCATTGTTTTCAATGTGATTGATTTGCAAATTTTAAGCATTTGCGGATTTTAGAGTTGCAGATTTGTGAGAGTAGATTGTATTAATTTAATTAATAACTTTTGATGAAAACTTTTATTACATTTTGCTATTAAGTTCCTCTTGCCTATCTAATAGCCTTTCTCATAATCAATTACAATAATTCGGTCACCAATAATTAATCACTTACAAAAGTCAATTCCCTGAGAGACAAACCCTCAACGTTATCTTCAATACCAGAAATGAAAGTGACTTCACATTTACAATGATTTTAATTTCGAGTTTAAGAGGGAGGGAAAAAAACCTATAGGGTTTTTAAAGAATGCATTAAAAATTGTCGGATCTTTCCAAAAGTGCCGAATTCCCAAGCGTCATAATAAAGAAAGTATTTAGCGTAATAAGAGAGGAAATGCGTTAAACGTCGTTTAAGTTTTCGGTCTGAAAGTGTAATGTACCGTTTCTAATAGCTCTGACAAGTCTAATATCTGGGTGACATTTACAAAAGCATTTAGATTTTTTCCCTCTAATATTGGGCAAAAGTTTTTAAATGCATATAATAATTACCGTTTAAGATGATTTCTGATGTCATTTCTAAAGTGCGGTAAGGTTATGGGGATTTATGGTATATATCTAATTTTAACTTTGCCTTTTGGATAAACTTGAACTACAATTTATTCCTGGTGATATATTAAGTGAGTTATGCCTAAATGCGTTTACTCTTCAGATAAATGCGAAAAAAGTTATGTCTCATCAGGGTTATTACAGTTACATTTGGAGTAGATTATATGTTGTAAAATTTAGATAATTGCTTGCAGTAAATTATTGAGTTATTCGACATATAGGTTCCAAAATTAGATTTGCATACTAATTTTGTACATAAGTTTAAATTCGGCTAACTTATTTTTAATGGAATTGCCATGTTTAGGTTTTTTTTAAACCAAAAATGATTTTACATTTGTATATTTTAATTGTCAAATTACAAAACTGAATGAATGTAATTAATTTTTTTTTTAATTTAATCTTAGTATTGCAATAAATTTAGCACATGTTTGCTGGAAATTATAAAATTATAAAAAGAAATAATATTAGCGTGACTCATAATTAGAGATCGACCGAAAATTCGGTTTCGTTTTCTTTTTTGGTTCAAAGTCTGAGTTTCGCCGAAAATTCGGTCGTACTGAAACTATCTGTATTCCAAAAATCTCTTTTCTTCTTTCGGAAATTTTCAACATCACTCATTGATTTCAGCTGTATCTGCTCAAATGAGACACTCTTTATTTATTGTTATGAACTTCACTGTTCATAATTATAAGTCATGACTGACTCAAGACGTGAGTGCAAATTATAAACAAAGCAATACATACATGATTAAACTTTGAAGACACTTTTCACGTGCTCATTAAAAGTTACAGACTTAACAGTAATAGAAAATTTTTAGTTTGAAACCGCAGAAGTATTTCGAATGTTCTTTGAGAAAGTTCTAGTATAACAGATGATCATTTACAAAAATCCTTATAAAAGATAAATCGAGGGCTGTATACTTAAAACATTTTTTTAATTAGATAAATTTCGTATAATGAGAAAATCATACTGTGTCGGAAATGAATTAATTACATTTTATTTTATATGGAAATAAAAAGTTTTGGTCAGAGGCACAGAGAGCCAACTTGGGCAACTTGTATAATTACACGTGTAATTAATTAATAATTCTGTATATTTATGTATCTATTAATTACTTTAAAAAAATTTGACAGTTTCGTTTTCGTTTTCGACCAAAAATAGGAAGATTACCGAACTTCTGTTTCGTTTTCAGTCTTTAAAACCTGTTTCGGACGATTCTTACTTATAATTGATAATTTATTTTTATACATTCAAATACCTATATAAGTCTTTTACCTTTTATGTTCCAAGTTAAGAATTAATACAAATTTTCTCATTTTTCCTAAATATTTGAAAATGTGTTAGAAGATTTCTGCAATCATTAAATAATTTTTATGGCGATTTCGATTATTAAAATTGATAAATCTGGATTATTTTGATCATTTTAAAAAGTTTACAATTTTTAAGTAAGTTTAAGTCTAGCACAGATTTTTGGGCGCAGTTTACATTGTCACAAATATGGACGATTTTCTTTATTTCCTCAAGTTTGGATGATTTTCTTTATTTTCAATTTGTTCTCCTTCAATTTAAGGCAAATTTAATTATTATGTCAAAAAAAAAAAAAAAAGTTTAAACCAAACATTGCTCATCCTTAAATTAATTTATCAAATAAAGTTTTAACCAAAACGCTATTCTTTTGCGGTCATATATTTATTTTCTCAAGTTTAGATTATTTTGTTTATTATAAGTTTTTTTCTCCATCAATTTAAAGCAATTTTACTTAAATTAATATCTCAAAAAATATTTAAGCCAAGCATTACTCATCGGTAAATTAATTTATCAAAAAAATATCGAAACTAAACGTTGCTCTTTTTGGATCATATTTTCACTTTCTGAAATTTGGATGATTTTGTTTATTTTTTTTCTCCAACTAAAAGCAAATTTAATTGAATTAATATATCAAAGAAACATTTAAGCCAAATATTGCTCATTAAACTAATTTCTCAAAACAAAAAAAAAATTAAACAAAAAGCGGGTAGTCATTTTTTTTTTTTTTTATTTATTTATTATTATTTTCTTAAATTTGAATGACTTTCTTCATTTACAGTTATTATTTCTTCAGCCAAAGACAAATCTAATTACTAAAAAAATCTCTTAAACCAAATAGTGATTTCTGGGTTCATTTTTTTTCCCTTCCATTTCCAAATTCTTCCCGGCGTAACCTAAGGCAAAATTTGTTAAACTGGTTGTACAAAAATTTACTTACAAAGAGATTAGAAATTTGCTTAAAATTTCTTTGTCTCAAAATTCTTTTTAAATCTCGATGTGCCTTTTAGACATACCTGTGTATTAATGTTTTCTCATGACGATAGTCAAAAATCATCTAAGTTCAAAATTATAACTATATCAACAAAAGCGTACATTTCTTATGAAAATTATTTTCTTAGTTGATAATCGCTTTAAAATTTCCCTTAAGCTGACTAACACCACTTTCACCATAACGACGACGCTCAGGTCGGAAAATTATCTGATTATTCCACTTTTCGTTGTTTCGGCGGTTAATTTTAACAGGAAGATAAGAAATAAAATTATAAAATATTTTATTTCGGGAGTCACTTGCACTGTTCGCCTCATTAACGCAGTAAAATAATTGCTGGGTAGAAAATCTTTTAGAATAATAAGGAGAGGAATCGTGGAAAAATCAGGGTATATTCTAAACTCCAACAAGTGCCATGATACTTATTACGCTGATTTTTTGGGTTAATACATGTTTTATTTTGGGACAAAATATGTACTTTAATTTTTCATGGGAATTTAGCTTAATGAGGTGTGTGTATGTGTATGCGTAGAAATTGTAAAGATATATTTATTTTGATTGACGTTCCTAATTGTAAGTTTTACCATTACATTTTAATCGGATGTATCAGAGGTAAAAAGAAAAATTGTTGTTCATTATTTAGAAGCCATTTTAAGTGATTTGTTTAATCTAATATGTAATTTTTGCTTTTACAATCAGTTGATAATGTGCTTTTATGAATTACGCATGGTATTGTGAAATGCTTAAATTTTTAGAAAGTCATACTGTAATCGTATAGCTCAGAAGAAAAATTTTATTGGTAACACAGTTATTTCATTTCGAAAAAAAATATATAAAGAAACCAGAAAATGTGAACAAAATCATTTATAAAACTAACTTTTAAAAATAAATTAGTGAAATTATTGAATCGAAGTGCTATGAATGCAAACTTTCCGCTTGACCTTGGGAGAAAATGACAAAAATTAAGCAAATTGTTTAAAAAATGTTTCTGTATTTTGTATTTTCAGGATACTTATTATATAACAAATTAACTTGTTAGTAAAACATTTCTGGACATAATGAGTACAAATTATGTAGTTTATTACTTTTTTCATTTTACTATCTCGACTGGAAAAAAATTAAATATTTATTTTAGGAACATTTTGAATGAAGTTAGTTTTCCATCAAAATACATTGTATTTTACGGAAAATCATTAATCAATAAACCTATTTCAAAGAAAAAAAACGTTATACAATTTGAAAATGTATAGCCAGATTCTTTGATTTTCAGATATTTATATATATATGTGTGTGTGTGTGTAAATTAAACTTATTATTATTTACCACATTTGTAAAATCGCAACGAAATTTAGAAATATTTCTGATTTAGACTACAATGATGTTGAATTCAAACACTTCTCTACGTGAGATATTTCCTTATTATTCTACGTGAGAGCTCCGGTGGGAGGTAGAGGAGACTTTCGACCATTTCCCCTCGTTAATGTTAAACCTATGGGCGTGGAATTCTAGCGAGAAATCTGTAAACAATCCTTATATAAGATTAACATTAGCGTTTAAGCTTCTCCGCAGGACTGGTGCAGGGCAGAAAGTCGACCGTCCCAGGTCTGTCCCCTGAATTCATCACATGGCCACAATAACAACTTTTGAAGATGTTCATCTTATCACACATATATTTTTATTTGGGTTTGTTTTTTTCACAGTGACACATTAAAAACAAAACTATTTTATCATTTATGGCAATGATTGTTTGAGAAATCCGTAGATTAGTTTAAATTACAATACGTATATCGTAATGTTACAATAAGTATCAAGTAATGTATCTCAAATAAATCCCACGATTTGTAAAATTGGTGATGTTGCTGATGCGAAAAACAAATGTCTGTGTGTTTAGAAGTAGATCTTCTTTTTACCCGGCTGCCAAGAAGGGTTATGCGTTTCATGCGTATCTGGGTATGTGGATTTCTTTATACCCTCGAAACATCCCAACGGCTGGATGGATTTTAATGAACGAGATCTCTATTGATTCGTCTTAACCGTCCGATGGTTATAGGCTATGGTTTTTTTTATAAATTCAAAATGGCAGCCGTAAAATACAAAATGACGGTAGAGACGAAAAAAATTTTTCACTCACCATATTGAGTGACATATCATTGGATAGGTCTTTCAAAATGAAGACGATGTTCTATTGACTATTTTACAGTCAGAAGTTTCGTTTAAATATTAAACAACCTGGAAGTTGTGAAGGTAGGATCTCTAGCTTTGTTGCAACTCTAACCTTCATAGACATCTATAGGCCTCATCAAAATAGTGTTTATAGATAGGAACTAACAATTAAACACCACTTAAAAGTCATCAATACAAGTAAATAAAAAATAGCTAAGTAATATAAAAAATAGTTTCACATTGATGCGAAATAATTAATTAGCTCGCTTTTTACGCAGTCGGGTTTCTTAATTTTTTTAAATTTAATTTTTACTTGTTATTGCTTTTATTTTCTTTTCTTTTTTTCATATAATCATTAAACAACAAAATTATAATTTTAAAAGCAATAATTAATTCCTCTATTCTCCCATTTTTAGGTTCGTAATTATATAAATACGTAGCACCTATAGTCGTCGTTCAGTCCGTCTGTCTGTCTGTCAGTCTGCCCGTCCGTCCCTTCGCCTGTAACAGAGCAAAAACTACCCAACCGAATGGTCTGAAATTTAAAGTATATAATTGTTGCAAAATTTTGTCGAATCATTTCAAATTTTATGAAAATCTAATGTATAGTTTAATTACAGGGACAGTCAAAAGTTTGCCGTTACATTACGGCCAATGGGAAAAAAATATTTCAAGTGCATTTTAATGATGTTTCAGCCTGTCGAACAGAATGAAATTGATATGCACTTATGAAGTGCACTAAAATATATATTCAGTAGAATAAGCGGTGCAAAAAAATATTTATAAAACTAGTTATAGTACGAATGCACCTCGTTTGTCAATTTCCAACTTGTTATTATTTGGAACATCCACTACCATTTCAATTTCCTATTTATATCAAAGAATCAAATATATCCTTCCAGAACATGTTTGTATCCTTGCTGGTACATCTACTCTCTGCTACACTGTAAAAAAAATCTGTAAAGTTACTAAAGTTTTTCTAGGAAACTGGGATTCCTAGAACTTTTTATCTAACGGCAACAACAAAAATTCCTGTATAACATATACGCGCTTTTGAGCCTAAAATCAAAATATTTGTAAGGTTACTAAGAATTTTTTAGGAAACTGGGATGCCTAGAACTTTTCATGTAACTGCAACCAGGACTACAGATAAAGTTTTAGTAAGATTACTGTAATTTTAGCAGATTCATTTGTAAAGATACAGATTTTTGTAGCTTTACAAAAGCTAGTTTTGTAGATTTGCAGATTTTTTTTTGACAGATGAAGGTTTAGTAAGCATGTAACTTTACATCTGTAGAACTACAGATTTTTTTTTCAGTGCACTAATTGCCTGATGATTGGGAGCCCTGAAATTATAGTTATACTTACTGTCGTTATATAGAGAAACAAAATGATCTACTTCTGTATATGTTGTATCTCCAGTGAATATATTATCGCTTAAATATCTACATAATTTGACACTTAATCATTTGCAACTGTTACGAAAAACGCGAACTCTAGGGAAATATGCAGGTCCGATTATGAATAATTGAATGGGTGGTCAAAGTTCGAAGTTCCAAGTTCAAATGTAGGGCAAAAAATGGAATTTTTTTTTTTAAAAAGGAAGTCTGAAAGTTGGTTCCGCACTTTCTTAAATAATAACCTTGTTTACATCTATACTTTTCTGAAATATTTTAGATATTCAAACGTTGTAAACGTTTTGTTATTTGGTAATTTTAATACGAATAGCTGAATTATTAATTTATTTATTCATTTATCTATAAAAATAAAGCATCTTTTATTTAAAAAAAAAAATCAAAATGGAAACCTTAATTTTCGGAACATTAAACTTTAACAAATGACTGCTTTAGCTAGTAATCTATTATAATCAACTATTTATGCTAACCATATCGGAAAAATAATAATTCTTCAGAACACGAACTAGGCTTTGTATGTGTATGTATAAATGGACATTCTTTCGTGACTGAGATACAAAATTTTATTAAAAGCTGCTTTCGAGTGAAAGAAAATGATTGATTTGGAAAAGCCTTAAACAGCTGTAAAATATTAATTTTTAACACTTTCAACCGCAGTTATGTTTACGAATTCAGTTTGTCTGTCTGTCCATGCTCTAACTCACTTGAATATACTCGAATTAACATGCAATTGAAATATGTTATTGAAATTTACTGTGAAATGTTACATATTTAAAACGATGTGTGTGGCACTTATAGTTCGTTTACAGGGACACTCAAAAGAATATCGTTATGTTACACTCTTAGAGATACTTTCTTCAATTCACGGAAATTTCCTGGCAGCAGTGCTGCCAGGTTTTTTCGTTATTTGACGAATATCCATTTCCTTTTTTTCTCCGTTGCAGGACGTAACATATACGTTAATTGAAGAAAATGGGAATAAAATGAAAGTCGCTGACCTTAGGATTGAACCAGCTACCTTAGTGTACGAGACCAGTGCTCTAACTGCTCGGCTACAGTTTCACAGTAAAAAAAACAGTTTGAAGTAAATATGTTTGCCTCAGGTGGATATGGCTTGTTTAATTTCTTTAAAAAGCTTTGAATTTTGAAGTTAATTTCGAGAAGATTTCGTCTTTAATGAGAAATGAGATTGAGGCTGGGGTTTTAATACTTTAATATTTAAAAAAATAGCAATTTAACAAATTACAACGACCATTTGGAAAATGATTTTTTCAAAGACTAAAATTTAAGACATAAAAAATCGCACGGAGTTGATCCTACATTACGTACGCCATGGATTAAACGATAACATTCCTGGAACCATCATAAACAAATTTTAAAAGAAATTTCAGTTTTACAATTTTCGGTACTGTAAATTTTTAAACTTCTACGGAGCTGGTCATACATTACGCACGCCATGAATTAAACATTAATAGTGTTATTACACGTAAAAATTGCAAGATTTCCTGAAACTTGCGTATTATCCAAGCATTTCATTGGCTGTTCGGGAAAAGGCTTTTCTATCATCAGATTTCCAAAAAATCTCACGACCAATTTTAAATAAAATTTCATTCTTAAACTTCTAAACATACGACAATATTACTTTTTATACCGTCGGATAGAGAAAAAAAAATGTACTTTTAAATGCAATTTGTTTGAAAGCTGTATCTCAATTTGTTTCTGATTTTTTTTTTTTTTTTTTTTTTTTTTTTTTTTTTTTTTTGTAGTTTTTATTACTTTTTTGTCATAGTGGCAACACTCTGTTGTCCATCGTTGTTGAAACCAAAGGGAAATACAGATTACTGTATATACCAATCAGATAACGAATAAATTGCGGATTAAACCAATGAAAACGTTTAGATATGCTTTTGATTTCTTACCCTGACGAGAACAATAACCATTTTTCCAAATGGTTAAAAAGAATAGACATATGAATTATAAATATTTTTGTGTAGATTGCTGGATGTAAAATATAAATATTATTTTTTTATGCGGAAATTTTTTTTTCCCCTTTTGTTCTGAGTAAAATCGATTTTTTTTTTCATTTAATATTTTAATTAAAATATCTATTTTAAATGTGTTCATCTAAAATATATTTTAAATACGAATATTTTTTATAACTTAAAAAAAAAAATAAATTGTGAATACTTTTAAGTGAATGAAAAAATTAATCGTTATTTATTTTTAAATTCGAAAACTGTTTTTTCTTTGTTGTTGGTTTAGTTTTTATCATTATAAAATTAGGAATCTTAAATTATAGAATTTTTGATTTTTCGTTTTTAAAATTAATTCGGATTTTAATATTAATAGAGCCAATACGCATGCGCGCTAGGAATGAACGGAATTTCTTCCTCTTTTTCCGACTTTCGGGAAGAAATTCACGGATAAAACATGTTTTCTAGGAATATGGAAATTATTTGTTAAAAAATAAAGACTAATTTACTGTATATAGAAAGTTTTTTGTGTAGTGTACAGTCTATGGGAGGAAAAATCGCTTGCGGAGTATTTTAATGATATAAATTTTATATATGTGTTCACCGATGCTGGGTTTGTTTGTGTCTCATGTTTCACCGCATGATTCCATCTTGTTCCATCTATTCCATCTTGTGTTGCAGTTGCTGCCTTTCCAACATATATTTGGTCTAGGAATTAATTCGTGCGGTTTTTAATAAAAAAAAATAAAGCTTTATTGCAAAAGCAAAATTCATAAATGCGTTAACAAAAATACTGTCCATCGCTACCCAGTACTTTTCCCCATCTTTTAGGTAATTTGCGAATTCCGTGTCGAAAGAAGTCCTCACTTTTCGAGCGATCCAATCAGGGATCCATTTTTCTATATTTTCTGAAGAAGTGAACCGCTGTCCAATCAAATCGTTATTTATGCAATCAAACAAGTAGTAGTCTGAAGCAGCAATGTCTGTTGAATACAGCGGGTGGCGTAACACTTCCCATCCGACATTCTTCAAATATGTTTTGACCGGTTTTGCGACATGTGGTCGGGCGTTATCTTTCTTTCAATTCATATGGAACCCAATGTGACATCTTTTTATTCATTCCCATTGCTTTGAGGCCTTCGGAAACTGCTGTTTGATCAACCTCTAATGATTTTGCAAGTTTTTCCTGCGTTTGACACGAATCCTGATCGAGCAATGCTGTCAATTCTTCATCTTCAAATTTTTTTTGGCTGTCCAGGTCGTGCTCGGTCTTCCAAGCCGTAATCACCACTTTTAAACCGTGCAAACCACTTCTGACACGTTCGTTCAGCTAGAGCATAGTCACCATAAACTTCCACCAAAATACGATGACTTTCAATAGCAATTTTCTTCATGTTAAAGTAATGAAGAAGAACCCCCCCCCCCCACCCCGCAAAAACACTTTATCAGGCACAAAATTTGACATTTTCAGTTGGATAAAAATTGTTGTTGTTTACGCTTAAACCAAATGGCATATACTAAATTGGATGCGCAATAACAGTAGTTTTAAATGCATGTTTGCACAAACGAAACTATGGGACAATACGCTAGTTACGCCATCTCTTGTAAAACCGCACGAATTAATTCCTAGACCAAATATAAGTGAGAGATGCTAAGCTGGGTATCGTCCTCGTAGCTTAAATGGAAAGCACTTGGAACACTATTCCAAGGGTTCCGGGTTCGATTCCCGGCTTGGACATTTTTCACTCTGTTGGTTCTACGCTTAGTTAGCAATGTGACGTCAAATTCACGTATTAAATATATTTTACTGATGTTATACAACTTCAAACATATGGAAATTGGCATATAATACTGAGGTGCCCTACCGTATGATTACTATAGAATATGATGTGCATAGCATTTATCGTTCATTTAATAGAAGCACACAAAAGAATTTGGTTGCAGTATTGTCTAAGAACAATAATTGGTGTAGAAGTGCGTTTTCAGCTATGGTATGCGTTTTTAAATTTAACTAATTTTTTACGGATTACATGTTGCGTATAAATTTCATAGATTATATACAGAACTAAGCAAAAAATCTCCAGTATATTTCCATTTATTGACGAAAATTGTTGAAAGGGAATTTTCAATTGGGCTATGCGTTTCTTAACCGAACTAAATTTTAGCATGCTCTGCAGTATATATGCAAATCCATGGATCATTAGCTGCGCAAAAGAATTTGGATATCCCCCCCCCCCCCCCAATATTGATAGCAATTCCTAAAACTGAGTTTTCAAATGTGCTACGTGCTTTCCAAATTGTTTATTTAGACGTTATCTTTCACCTTATCAAGCTGAGAAGTTTTGCTACCGTATTGTGAATGTTTCAGAAAGTGTTTCATAATCCAGGTTTTACATATGATTTCGCGTTCTTGTTAATGTTTCGGAAAGACAGTCCCTTAAAACAAAAGAATTTTTCCTTCGTACAATTGTCACAGTTAAAAGAATCTTACACACAATATTATCCTATCTTGATTTTTTGGCTCTAAAATAACCAAAGAATTTGCAAAGAAACAGTGTGAACGAAACTGTCTTATCGTGATTTTTTTCGTTCCATCCGGATTTATTTATTTATTTATTATACTCAAAATTTATTTATTATACTCAAAATAACCGAAAATTTTTTAAACATACTGAACGAAATTCTCCCATCTGGATTTTTTAAATTCTTTATTTATTTTTTTTTTACTCAAAAATAACCGAAGAATTTGTAAAGAAACGTTGAACTAAATTGTCCCATTCTGATATTTGGCTCTAAAATAACCGAAGAATTTGTAAGAAACACAGTTCGAACAAATTGTCACCTCAGTTATCAGGATCTCTTCGGCATTCTTGTTTCCTGATTTTTAATACGTTTCAGGTCCAGGCATTTACCAGAAATTTCTTTTCTTATCATTTTTATCTTGATGACAATGATGCATTATCTTCAACGAAAATTGAAATTTTCAAAAGGTTTTAAACATCGGCGAAAATTTTTCCTTTCAATCAGCAATATTTCAAAATATAAACAATGACCTTCCCTAACAATCAAACGCTAAAATTAAATTTCAACAGATATTACAAAATTGCGTGTGGCAACATTCATTTCAAAACGTTGTTAGGCCAAAAGCCGATACGACAATGAGAACAGTTAAAAAGTAACATCTGTCATTCGGAAATACGATTGCTGTGTGATATATGTTAGAAAAGTATTTCCTTGACAAAGTCACGAACGGTTGTAATATTTACATTCGAAATCACGAAAATACGTTCTGAAATCATGAATCACAATGGGATGTCTTCTTGTGATGTCAAGTGATGAGTGATGAGTCTAATTAGTCTAAAATTGACTTCATTGTTTCTAAGGGAGCTTTGACAAAAAGGAAAAAAAAGAGCAAGTCTGTCGTGTATTGGTCTGACTTTTCTAGACGGATTCCGTGTAAATGTATTTTCATTGTACAAGAACTACCGAAATGTATTATGGATTTGTGAGGCGTGCGTATGTTAAAGTAATATATTAAAACTGTTGAAGAATAAATGCTTACCGATAATTTTTTTACTTAACCCATTTCTTGCCAAATTTTTATATTGCTTTTTTATTCCATTTTCAAACAGTTCCTATTTAAGGATCACGATAAGTACAAGAAAAACCTTAATATTTGCGAATCTATTTTAGTCTTTTTTATACTTAATTTTCTATATAAATTTTCCGTTTAATACGGCATTTTATTTTATTTTATTTTATTTTATTCTTGGCTGTTCATTGAATGATTCTTGTACAGTTATTCCCTCTCAACGCCGAATTTCAATCCTCAAAACACAAATACCCATCCCACAAAACATACTTAGACACAAACATACTTTAGTAATCTCAAAATAACTGCCTTGAAAATATTTAACTTAAAAATATGAGACATAATTAAAACTGGTTAATATCCACTGAAAATAAAGAAATCCCCAAATGGTAATCACGGATAGAAATAGATTAATAAGCCAAAATAGATGCAGATTAAAAATGAATTAAGGCTAATTTAAGGACTATAAAATTATGAAATACATTTTTCTAAAATTTTTGTTTCAACCTTTGATTATGAAATGTTCTTAAAAAATTCTAATTATCAGTTGTTTTAAGATAAGTTAAAATTAGAAAAAAAAATATTATTTAAAAAATCTTATTATCTACCCTATATCGATAAAATCCCAATGAAACGAATTTATGAAACGACTAATTCCGATCTATGAAATGAATAATAACTGTTTAACTTTTGTATCTAAAGAGGTTAAAAATTTCTCCCTCGATTTTCTTTTCAATTTCCATGAGAAAATGACATCAAAAAGAACAAAATGTCATTTGTCTATTTCTCTCTCTCATCCACAGCGATAAAAAAAAATTGCCACTATTATAGAAATGCCATTAAAATTTAAAATAAATTAATACGTCGATAGTATATTTTTTAATATTTTAAATTTAGGAATTTTAAGAGTCGTTATGAGACCTTTGGATCCATGCTAATAAGTCATCGAAAAGGTCAAAATAGCATACTTGCCAATTTCGAATTAATCTTCCGTAAAATGTGAATTAATTTTACCCAGGTTAAATATGTTTCAAACCGGAAATAGCTTAAAAAATAAATAATTTTCCCTTAAAATTCAGAGGGTATTATAAACAAAAATTCATCAAATAAATTTTATGAATTCAAACGTGGTTAAGCTCGGTCAGATTAATCCATATTTTACGGAAGATTAGTAGGAAGTAGGCAAGTATGCAATAGACGCACACGTAAAGGTGACATCAGCTGAAACTAAGAGAAATTCACAGCAAAATATATTTGAAGTGATACATGAAGATTGAATATTGGTAAATAAAAAAGTTTACGGCAGAAAAAAATGGTTTAATATTTCGCAGCAATTTTTTAAAATCAAAAATTAAAATTGCGTCAAAGTAAGATAGTTTTTTTCTTTTCTTTCTTTGTCTTAAAATGTGAGTCTTATGTTTCCCATAAAGGAGCTGGATTTTTAAAGGCATAAAAATTCAATGCTCTAGGTCTATTACAACTGTTGTTTCGAAAGATATATTTTAAGTATATCTATCAATCTGTATTATAAAGGAAAATCATATCTGTGCATAGCGCTGACGTCACTTTGCGAATGGCAGCATTTTGAAATTTGAAATGAAATTTCGGTTTTGCAAATTTTTAAACTTCTAAACATCGCACATTTTCAATTTTTACACCACCGTATAGGGGAAAAAATGTACTAATGCAATTTGTTTGAAAGATGTATCTCAATTTATTTTTGAGATATTAATTTTTGTAGTTTTTAATACAGTTTTTGTAATCTTAGCAAATAGAGTACTACATTTCTATTAAAAGTAAAGGGAAAATAGCAGATTACTGTATTTTTTGTTGCTATCTACCCTATTAAAATCCGTGCGCGTATCTATGTAATTTCAAAAACTCGGAAACCACAGGACGCAGGGCTAAGAAATTTGGCTGGTAGGAGGCCCATGAACGATTGGGGCAAAAAATTCGAAATTTTGAATAGATTTTTTTATTTTATGTTTTAGACGAATTTTTGCCTTTTTATGTTCAAACCCGTAATCGATCGACTTCTAACCAATGTGAGATATACATATTAGGTACACCACGATGCAATACTAAGAAGCTGTAGCAGGTATTGCGATAATTATTTTACCTCACATGCAAATAATTAGAGATCATTTAATTTCGCTTAATTATTAACTTTATTTAAAAATAAAGAAAAACATTTTATCACAAACATCAACAAAACTTTTTATTCTATTTATTCCCTTAATCCAAAAATTTAGCTTTATCGTATGCTGTCATAGCAACATGATAAATTAAATTTCATTAAAAAAATGCACAGTAGTAGAAAAATATTTTTCTAAATCGAATAGTTATTTTTAATTTTGGCTTTAGAATTAAATTTGTGAACTCCGTTTGCGAATGGGTTAAACAGCTAGTCTTCTCATAAAAACTGAAAAAAAATATAATTAAATTACGTTCTATATCAAGAATATCATCTGTTATAAAACCCGGTGAATTTTTGTTTTATTTATCAATTAAGTGATTTTTAGTTTATTGCAAACTTACTTTACAAAAGATACACCAGGTTCTCTTCACAAAAATGTATTTTAAAGAATATTTGTGTCACTTATTTTCTCAGCATTTACTTAATTCGTATCAAAAAGCTGGAAGAATGCAATTTACGTGTGTAATAACATTTTCCGAATTTTGAAAAAAATATAAATGAATGTTTTCTCATAAAACATGTAGCTATTATAAACAAACAAATGAAGGCATATGAATCATCAGATACCAAATTTGTTTTACCGAGCTTCTTGAATGATGACATTATTTTTTCTGGGTTTGTGTATTATTCCGCGATAATGACGTCATATCCATACTTTTCTATAGCTGTTGTTTAAAACTAGATCGTGAAAGTAGAATGCTTTAGTGGAGGGAAATGATGTCATTTTATAAATAAAAGCGTATATTTTAATTCTAAAACTGAAATATGATTTGTAGAAGTGCGTCATTTCACACAAGCTGCTTTGAAATTCTTCACAGGCGAAAATACTTCGATCTTGAAAATAATTTAATCGAAATCACACACTGATAAAACGCAATATTTTACAAAAATTTAGAGTGTCTTTATAAAAGAGCAGTAACATACAGTGTGCATGCTCAGATCGGAAGTCTTTGTCCAAAAAATAGCAATTTGTATTACAGAACTTGATGATTCTCGCCTGGATGAATTCGCTTCCCCGAGTTAGACAAGAAAACAAAGTAGATCTTGGCAATAATTCGAGGTTTAAAATAATATCAGGTTCCTAAAGTTTTTGTCCAAAATTCTCGCGACTAATAAAATTTTATTGCTATTCTTTAAGGCATTCTACTATAATTTTATCAAAGTAACATAATTTGCTTAATTTAATTTTTCATAATTTGATATAATCTATACAGGGTGTATGTAAACCCTTGGGCAAAACTTTAAGGGGTGATAGTACACATCAAGACAAACAATATTAAATAGGAAATTAAGGGTCCTAAACGTCTTCTGAAGGAGATAGGCGCCTTTAAAGTTTAGGGACCAAAATTTCAAATGATTATAAAAAACGGAAAAATTGGTCGATTCTTTAGACTTTGGAGTAACCAACAACTATTTTTCACCGTTATTTTTTGTATCTCATTACATGCTTTCAAAAGCTTAGACTTAAACTTAAATTTTGAGCTCAAAATCTAAATTGTTGGGAGTGGTTAAGTAGCGCAAACTGAACTGTGTTCAGGAGTTAAAATTTCAAATGATTATAAAAAAACAGAAAAAATGGTCGATTCGTTTGCGGTTTTCACTAAAACTATTCTTTATGTCAGTATTTTCTTGAAAATAAATTTTCAAGATACAGTTCAAAAAATGCCGATAGAGGGCGCTTTAGACTTTGGAGTAACCAACAACTATTTTTTACCGTTATTTTTTGTATCTCATTGCATGCTTTCAAAAGCTTAGACTTAAACTTAAATTTTGAGCTGAATCAGCAAAATCTGAATCGTTGGGAGTGGTTAAGTAGAGCAAACTGAACTGTGTTCAGAAGGGGGGTTCAAATTTCAACTCATGAACACAGTTCCGTTTGCGTTACTTAACCACTCCCACCGATTCAGATTTTGAGCTCAAAATTTAAGTCTAAGCTTTTGAAAGCATGTAATGAGATACAAAAATAACGGTAAAAAATAGTTGTTCGTTACTCTAAAGTCTAAAGCGCCCTCTATCGGTATTTTTTAACTTTATCTTTAAAATTTATTTTCAAGACAATACTGACATAAAGAACAGTTTTGGTGAAAACCGCAAACGAATCGACCAATTTTTTCCGTTTTTTATAATCATTTGAAATTTTAACTACTAAACACAGTTCAGTTTGCGCTACTTAACCATTCCCAACGATTCAAATTTTGAGCTCAAAATTTAAGTTTAAGTCTAAGCTTTTGAAAGCATGTAATGAGATACAAAAAATAACGGTAAAAAATAGTTGATGATTACTCCAAAGTCTAAAGTGCCCTCTATCGGCATTTTTTGAACTATATCTCTAAAACTCATTTTCAAGAAAATACTGACATAAAGATAGGTTTTAGTGAAAACCGCAAACAAATCGACCAATTTTTTCGTTTTTTATAATCATTTGAAATTTTGCAGCCTAAACTTTAAAGGCGCCTATCTCCTTCGGAAGACGTTTGGGACCCTTAGTTTCCTATTTAATATTGTTTGTCTTGATGTGTACTATCACCCCTTACAGTTTTGCCCAAGAGTTTAGATACACCCTGTATATTTAAAACACAAGGCTTTTTTTTTAGTCATCTGTCCTGAGCTTTCTGCTGAACCAATTTTTTTTTTTTTTTCCTAATTGAAAGCTCTTTATTTGTAGATGTGCTCGCACTAGCTGTTTTTTAATATACCGATTTTTATATTTTAATTTGAATAGTATCTTAAGAAATTTCTTCAAAATGGTGGTTATTAGATAGCTTTCATTACTGCAGAGAAGAGAGAAATAATGAGGTTTATTCGTCTTTATTCGTGCCATTTTCTGATAAAAATTGTTGTATAGGGTTTAGCAGCGCAAAATCCCATTAGGGACATAATGTTTTGAACGGAAATGACTTTTGGAAACACGCATTTTTCCTCATAAAACTTTCATATTTTCTTCCTTCTGCATGTGTACTGATACTAACTTTTAGACACTAAGCGAAATGCTTAAGTAAGGCAAAGTGACGTCATACTTAAAAGAAAATGATCATTTTCTTACATAAAGCTAAAGATTTTAACACAAATGCGTCTAAAAAACATAAATTACGGCAACTTTACTCTCCGGTACTGAGATTAGAATCTCAAATTAAGAGTGTAACTGTTCATACGCAAAGATGTTGCTAACAATCGTGACTTCAAGTCTTGAGTTAAAATGATTTTTAAATGTTCAAATTAAAATACTATTTTTTTTTTTTAATGGTGAATACGGATATGAGAAGTGAGTATGTAAATTTTGAGAAAGTGAAAATTATGAAAGTGGGCTAAATTTTGCTGTTTTTCAGAGCCTCATTTGATAACTTCATCATATTAACTGATCTTTATGATATTTTACTGATTACGTATATATATTATAAAGGACAAACGTATCTGTACGTAATGCTGGCGTCATTTTGCGAATGGTAATACTTCCCGATCAAATTTCAGTTTTGAAATTTTCGCTACTGCAATTTTTTAATCTTCTGATCATCATACATTTTCCATTTTTAGAACGTCGTATAGGGAAAAAATCTACTTTCAAATGCAATTTGTTTAAAAACTATCTTAATTGACTCATTTATTATGTTTTCTAAAATAATTTTCAAGCCTGATTTTTTGTAATTTATCTTATCACGTGCCGGCTTCAATACATAATAATAATAAACATTTTGCACATAAAACAACAAAAATTATTCAGCATTTACGTCTCTGAGGGGTGGCATTTTGGTCACAGATAATGCGTAACCACTGTCTTGCAATGACTTCACATTGACGTCACTAACGCTATGCTTGCTGTAGGAATAGCTCACAAAGCACTTATACAGTCAAAACTAAAAAGTGTTGCACACTGTTAAAAATTTACAGCATTCTGTCCAATCATTCGACCGTTTTTTGAAAAAGCGGTTTCATAACCGTAATTTAACTGTATTCAGACCACAAAATGGCCAATAATATGGTCAGAATATTGTTAAATTACAGTTGTGTAACCGTTTTCGACAAAAACGGTCAAATGACTGGAAAGAATGCTGCAAATTTTTAGCAGTGCATGCTCCAAGCCTAACACAGATTTCCATTAATAATTTTACAGTACCAACTCAAAGGAGAAACCAACCTCTAGCGTTTATAATTTTTATGAAATTTCAAATAGATGTCTTTGGTTCTGTGTTTAATGTAAAGACAGCACAAGACGGGATGGAACTGATTATTACCTACACTGTTAAAAATTTGCAGCATTCTGGCAGGTCATTTGACAATTTTTTCCGAAAACGGTTACACAACTGTAATTTTAACACTATTCTGACCATATTATTGGCCATTTTATGGTCAGAATATAGTTAAATTATGGTTATGAAACCGTTTTTTCAAAAAACGGTCGAATGACCTGCCAGAATGCTGCAAAATTTTTAACAGTGTATGTCTAAACAACACTGAGCTAGACTATTACCGTCTCTATTGGAAATAAGCGAGGGTTACCGTCTCTATTGGAAATAAGCGAGGGTAATGGCTATATCCTCTGCATTTCAATGTGGACATGCGGTATCACTCGTACATACTGTTCTATTATAGCATTTCAGATGATATTTATACAATTCGCACAAAATAAATTCAGTTCGTTGAACATCATACACTGCTAAAAATTTTGCAGCATTCTGGCAGGTCATTCGACCTTTTTTTTGAAAAAACGGTTTCATAACCATAATTTAATTATATTCTGACCATAAAATGGCCAATAATATGGTCAGAATACTGTTAAATTCACGGTTGTGTAACCGTTTTCAGAAAAAACGGTCAAATGACCTGACAGAATGCTGCAAATTTTTAACAGTGTAGTTAAAAATATGAACGAAAACCTTGGTTCGGCTTAGTCCAGGGGAAATGTACATTTGACCTAGCAAAAGGTCGAGTAGAAGATTTTTTTCTGACCTGTTAATAATGATGCCAACATGGAAAAACTAAGTTTTCTAAAAAAATTTCTTAAGGCTAAATTTTCTGTTGCCAAAAAACAACAAAATTTCGTGACCTTTTTTGATTTTTTTAAAATATCTCGATACCCGTTTCCGTTACATATTATTTGTCAGTTACAATATTAAAAATGACAAAATGCTTTACAACTTTCGTATTTTCAACTTTTGTATATGCTCAATAGCAAGCGCAGTACGCCATTTCAAATTTAAGACAATTTTTTCAATTTTCTTAAAAACCGCGAAAAACGTAGTTTTCCCCGATTATTCAAATGTTTCCCTCGGGTGTATTCGTGTCTGTTGACTTCTAAAAATTGGTTGCAATAAATTATCTATTATTTGCACACTCACGTCTATTTTCATCATCAGACATTTTATATTCAATAAATTTATATAATTTAAAAAGTAGGGCAGAGTGTAGATGAATGAGATAATTTTCATATTTAGACAGTAACTTCAAGTGTATACAATGTTAACTTGAAAGCATTATTTAAAAGAATGCTTCAATATTTAGTAACTTATTGGCACGATAGTTTGGATTAAGAAAGAATTCTTGTTTAATTTTTATAATTTTTATAATTTTATAATTTTTATAATTTTATAATTTTTATAATGCATGCATATTTTTCCAGGTGTCAATGGGATAGGTATGAAAATTTGCAAAAAACATATATTATTCCACACTACAATGGTATATTTTATTTATCAATTATTGATAACATATGTTTAAATGTTTTACTGTTTTAAAAATAGCGAACATTGGATTGTAGCTCCATATAAAAGGGGGGACTCAAAAAATAAATATCTTCTCTGTAAGAAATACTTTTACCTTTTAAAATAGTTACAATAAAAATGACAACAGATTATTTCACTAATATTATGTATTTATCTCTTGTAAAATTTAAAAATTCTGTCAATAAAATACTTGAGATCACTATTTTCATAAAAATATTTAAAATATTAGTATAATAAATACTGTCAATATTTTTTTCACCTATATCGATAAATATAACAAGAGATTATATCATTTTAGTATGCAAAAATATATAAAACTTTAAGATTATTTATTAATTGCTATAAAGTTCAAACAGTAAAAGTTACTTTGGTTGTTGGACATACTTTGTGGAATATTCTAATCTTCTGTAATATGTACTGTTTTGAAACTATATCTGTTCAATGATTTCAGTGACACCATTTATCAGATGAAATACCGATTTATTTATGATTGTAGACCATATTAGTGGGGTGACATAGTTCAAAATTATACCAAAATATTTCACATCTGGCAACCAACGCGCCACTTTGGATTCAGATAGTACATGGATAGGCGAGTCTAAAAAGCCCGGGACACAAATTTTCTTGGACCTCTAGCGGCGCTGATGACGTAATCAATATGGCCGCCAAAGTTTTGCAACACGCTTCTACATTTCTATATATAAGTCGAATTAATATTTTGATATTAACCTATATTGTTAGTGATTATTAATCCGGAGAAAACGCGCTTTCCAACGGTATATTTGACATCATTGTTTAGTTTCATAATAGCGCAAATATTTATAAATTTATTAAAAAATGAAATTCAAAACAGTTTGCTAAATAACTTGGAATCCGTTGCATGTAGCTGAAAACGTGTAGTATACTTTATGTTTGTCAGAAAATTACCTTTCGAACAGTATATATGACTTCTATTTTATCACAAATATTTGCTGAAAATTTGCCAAATAATGTAGCGTTGCACTGAGAGTCGTTTTAGCAACAACGTAATTTATATAGGTTCCGAAAATTAATACAGTGGCTTTATAACTGTTTAAGTAGCAAATGTAATTATTGTAATTTTTTAAGTATATGCAAATAAATGCTAGTTTTTTTAGGGCTATGAAACTTTCATTTCCGTTTTAAAATCGATGGCATGAGGTACACATAATAAGGCTTAGGCATAACTTTAAGATAAGTTTCAAACATTTATAGGTACAAGAAGGAGAAACAAAAGAATATGCAATACTATATTATTCCAATTTAATATCCAAATTTAATCATATCCTATAGATTGTCAAATACACTAATGGCAGCCATAATATCTAAATAACATAATATCTTGCTGTCATATGCAATAATATTCAAAAGATTCATGTAAATTCACTTGTGATTACTGATCACTGTCGGAACACTGCCCTTCACATACACAAAGTTTCGTACATCGTATTCCCATTTTAACACATTTACAAGATATGCATCGCATGCTACAAGTACAGGAGGTAAGTTGTTCACAGTGTTTTGACATTTCTGGAATTGCTGTCCATTCAGGTCGGTATGAACATCCTGAATTTATTGTCCATCCCCACTTAATTGGCGAAGGTATTGTGTATTGTGACACGAGGCTGTTCTTCCTACGCTGTTACTGTTTTAGTCCTATAGTAAATGCTTCCGTAACACACTTGACAGCTTCGAATCTTATAATTATTTTGGAGCTCCCTATTGACACTGAATCAGTTTCTTCAAATGGATTTCCTTGTTAGGATAAGACGTTAATCATTTCTTTGGCATGGGCCAAAAACCTTTTCTCATGAGCATTGTTATGGTCATGATGCTTTGTGCCCACGTTTTTGTCATCTTTTAAATTTGATTTCTCTTCAAATTCCTTAATTAAATAACTGATCCTAGGGCCTGCTACCATCCACTTAAGCAGAGCATTTTCACTATCAAGGATTCCAATAGCACCACCTTCACCCTTTATAACTTTGTTATTGTGTTCATGAAGTTGATCGTCAGATATTTCAGAAAACGGTGTAGCAGTTTTGCTGCTCATAAAGTTGCCACGAAAGAATCCAGCATGTATATCTGGATGTTTTTCTGGAAGGTCCTGTAGTGTCGCACGAATACTGGTAACCAACGAGAATAGTGGACTGCGTCCAACGCAAATATCTACGGACATAACTGAGCCAGAGTATCGACGTACATTGTAAAGTTAGATGTATGAATACTCAATACAAGTTGTAGTAGAAGGGGCTCCAGTTTGATGACTGTGTTCCAATATTGGAACTGAGGACATTCAGATGTTTTCGATAAAATCCACAGCTCAATGCCTTCGCTACTGATGCTGGAATTTGTTTCACATGCTTTATTGAATGCTTTTACCTGTAGTTAAAGTAACTTCATGTGCATACCAAGATCTTTTTATATGCGACGATGTTAGGCAGGATTCTGCAATGCCAGAACTTGCAATACCAGCGGTTGTCACTAATTAAGTCCATCCACTGACAGTTAACCACTTGCCAAGTAAGTTAATAACAATCATTTCTATGTGAAGGCCACCCATCATGAGTATGATGCGATCCTCGTCATACTTGTCAGGAAATTTCCATTGCAGTTGCTTCCCAATAGCATTGGGAATCCTGGTTGTTCACATGTAATGACGGGTGTTTGATTTCCTTTTAATTTTGCTGTAACCATTACTGTGATATCCATCATATGATTGCCATTGCCGGCGCTTACACTTTATTTTCCTAACATTAGGTTCCTTTTGTGCATGAAAAGCAGCAAACGATACTCTAGACACATGCTCTATTCCTTGTATGTCATCAATATGCAATCTCTCCAGGACAGAATTAAGCCAAGGATTTAAAATTTTCCTAGGGGTGAAGGCAGAATCATGGTGAGTGTACTGTGGATTGACAGTTGGCAAAGGTGGATCACTTGTGACTTTGCCAGTTGCAGGAAGAGTAGTGTAATATTCAGGGGGCCATTGACAATTTGTTTGTTCCACTGCTGGATACGAACGCTGTCATCGTCAATCTCCATAATTGCTTCACTGTGAGGATGCTGAATAATCGTAACACTTGAACCATGGAAAGAGGTAACGACAGTAGAAGAAGATTGATTGTGATCAATATTGTCTATTGCTGATGTTACAAACACAGTGGGACACAACTTTGGTGGGTAAACACCTTCCTCCATATATTGTTTACAGAACACATTTGTAACTGTTGCTGATACTTCTTGCACTCGATTATATGGAACACTCTGACTCAGACGACACATTTTATCTATAATTTTTTTCTTTATATTGACAGCGTGAATCATGAGACCCACATATAGTGGGGGTGGTGTTCCTTTCTCCAGTGAGTGACGTTCACTCTGAATATTTTCTTTTATCTTATGCTTAATGTTGTTATATCTAATAAGTTGGGGAATTGCCAATCCTACATTATGTTCAGGTATTTCTGATGAGACGCACGTGTCAATATTTGGACCCTCTAGTAACATACTACAAAATGTAAAAGAACAGCAGGTACAGATTTGGAAGCAGTAAATGCATTCTTAAAGGATCCTTCAAATTTAGGTAAATCTTGAAAGAGTTGTCTTCGTAATATGCTTACTGCCCTTCCCAGACACATACCATCACTAAAGTCATTAAATGTACAGGCGTCGCGAATGGAATTGCCAACATCCTTCTCGAAACTGAAAATAATTTCACGTCCCGACTTATTCGCTCTCAGACCAGGTACAAATACTAACAGTTGTTCCTTAAGACAGGTTCTATTGATATTCTTTTCGTCAGTTTGTATTCCCATTTCCATCATGCGCTGAGACACTAATTTTGTAAGATAACAAAGTTTAAACACTGCAGAAGTATTGCTAGATGAGTACATATCTTGCATGTATTTAACCAATTCCGTTATAACTGCACCATAAACAACTTTTTCAGGATTATGGTAATCTTCTCTTCGAGGAAGTTTAGCAGCTCCTCCAGCCTCTGTTAGAAAGCGAGTATAGCATAGTTTGTGATATTTGGCATCTAATGCTACTAAATCTGTTGATGATAACTTCTTCAACAGTTTTTCATCTTGTAATTGTACAGCATGATCATGAATTGTAGGACCAATACCCAACGTGGATGCAGTCAAAAGTTTATCTTTATCTTCTCCTTCATCACAAAACAGACACACCTTTTTCACATCTGAACATAATACTGATGATCTTGTGAATTGTGATGTAGATGGTGTTTGGTCTGAGCAATGAGGTCGGAGCAATTTACATACACATAAAAATTTACAATAATAACATTTGCTACTTAAACAGTTATAAAGCCACTGTATTAATTTTCGGATCCCATATAAATTACATTGTTGCCATAACGATTCTCTGTGCAACGCTATATTGCTTTGGCAAATTTGCGGCAACTGTTTGTTATAAAATAGAAGTCATATATTCCATTCGAAAGGTAATTCTCTGACGAACAAAAGATATACACCATTTTTCCAGCTACGTGCAACAGATTCCAAGTTATTTAGCAAAATGTTTTGAAAAAAAATTTTTTTTAATAAAGTTATAAATATTTGTGGTATTATGAACCTAAACAGTGATGTCAAATATACCGTTGGAAAGCACGTTTTCTCCGGATTAATAATCACTAACAATATAGGTTAATATCAAAATATTAACCCAAGTTATATAGAGAAATGTAGAAGCGCGTCACAAAACTTTGGCGGCCATATTGATTACGTCATCAATGCCGCTAGAGGGCCAGGAAAATTTGTGTCCCGGGCTTTTTAGACTCATCTATCCATATACTATCTGAATCCAAAGTGGCGCATTGGTTGCCAGATGTGAAGTTTTTTTTAGCTATCTCACCCCACTATATAAACATTTTTGCTTTCACAGTGATCACCTTTTCCATTCAACTCCACTTTCCCAACACAGTAAAGTAAAGTACGCAATATGACTGCATAAGATAAATAAAAAAATGTATTTTAATAATAATAATTTCTACAGGTTATTTAACAATATTTTTTTTCTCTTTAATGGCATTGTTATAGGATTATTAACATCCCGTTTCAAAGGAATACCCTTATCCTGAATAAAACATATATCTGGATCATCTAGAGGTATAAAGCCTGATACTTCTCATTCATCAGTATTTTCTGGCACTTTCTCCAGTATTGCCATAGTGCCATCTTCATCTTCATCGTCATTTGAAGGAAATTTAACAACATTTCCGCAATTGATTCCACAACAATTGTGCTCCCATAGGTTTAATATTGCCTTGCAAAGGTTTTCGTGTGACTAATTTAGTCTCATAATTCATATACCATCAACCGGGGCTACTTTTGCCACTTTTTCCTGGTTCCACTCACATTTGCATTATTAAAAAATATTATATGTGATTTTTCAACGTCGAAATGGAGTTGTAAACAATTAACATGAAACAATGAAACAAACTGTGTGGCTTTAAAGAGAAAATTTTTAATTTTTTAATTTTTTAACTATTTTTAAAGTTTTGGAATAAACTAGCCCCTGCTGGGGCTTCTTTGGTCCATTCACTTAGTTTCATTTAAAACGAATACATTTCATATGTAACTGAATACGTTTTTATTGAAACTCCCTTGCAATAGCATCTTCTAATAAATTAACACTACAAACTCGATAAACAAATGCTTTTTTTTTTGTTTTTTTAACATTTAAACACAATAAAACAATTGCTAATATTAAAGAAACGAGAAACAGTTTTCGTCATGTTATCCTCCGTAACTGGAACAAAAACAATTAATGTAACATTTTGCTACAGTAATATTTTTAAAAAATGTTACTTAAAACATGTTTTGACAGATTTGGTTGTATAAAAGGCTATTCTAAGTAATTGGGGCTATTTTCGGACCAAAGAAGGCCTGGCACAAAGTAGCCCCGAAATACTAGTTTTCATGTTAGCTTTATGAAAGCGCGAACATTTCCTCTCAAAATAAAAAGTTAAAGGAAAAACTATGATCACACATGAATTACAGGTTACTAAAGATAATATTTTGACACTTACCTTACTTGTAGCTCTCATCCAGATTGTTTCACTATAGAAAGTTTGGAGAGTTAAAATTTACACAGGAAAACAGTTGTTTACAAACACATCCAGAATTACCACTAAAAAATTTTAAATTACACCCAAACTATTCAAATACCCTATAGTAGGGTATAAAATATTTTTGAAGGTCGAAAACTCCAAATTATCTTGTATTGTTTGTTCAATACAAAGAATAAAATCCTTTTTTATGGGATGGATCAAAGTTACCCCGCAAGGACCAAAGTAGCCCCGGTTGGCGGCAACTGTGACTTTAAACGCCTCAATACTACAACTACCGTGAAATCTTTGAAAATGAAATCTGCATATACAGAATCCGGTTTTTAAAGAAAAATTATATATTTTCAAGAGAAAGAATATGAACAACTATACCTGCTAAGATGGAAGCCTGTTTAAAGAGGAATGTATTTTCGGTTCTGTTTTCAAGGTTGTCAAATATTGATGAATAAATGTTTGACAAAGCTGATTACGTAATTCAGCATTACGCATTTAATGATTACACACTTAAAAATTTCAAAACCCGGTTATTAGAAATTCATTAAAATTTTCTTTTTAAGAGGGAGGAGGGCAAAATCCATGTATGCCACGGGTGCAAAAAACGCTAGTTTTGGCCCTGAAACACATAATTTACTGCTACCAATATATAGAAGTTGACATACACGATTAAGTTCGTAGGAAACATTTGAATAATCGGGGCAGAACTGCGTTTATCACGGTTTTTAAGAAAATTGAAAAAAATGTCCTATATTTGAAATGGCGTACTGCTATTGAGTGTATAAAAAAGTTGTAATATAAAAGTTGTAGAGAATTTTATCCTCTTTAATATCGTAACTGACAAATAATATACTATAGCAACGGGTCTCGAGATGTTTCAAAAAAATAAAAAAATGTCCCAAAATTTTGTTTTGTTTTTTTGGTCACAGAAAATTTAGCCTTAAGAAATTTTGTTTAAAAACTTAGTTTTCCCATGTTGGCATCATCATAAACAAGTCAGAAAGAAAAGATCTTCTACCCGACCTTTTGCAAGGTAACTAACTTTTTTGGTACATTTTCCGTGGACTATTAGAGTGAAACAGCATTCTTTATTTGACTGAATACGTTTTTTGCTATCTAGGTTTTAAGGGCGTATTCGAAAAAATATTTTTACACCCTCAACAGCTCGAAATTTTCTGAGACATTTTCAGGCTCATTTTTAAAAGTAAAAACATGAAACTTGCTGAGGAGATTTTTGAAGAGATGTATAAGAGGCCGTGTGATTTCATTTTTCGCTCAATTAATTAGAATTTGATTTTTAAACAATTATTTTCTCAGTATGACCATTTTTTTCATTCCCAGATCTCCCGCTTCAGAAAATTCGGTTCAAAACGCCAACTTTGACAGCATTTTTTGAAATATTTTCTGCATTTATCAAAAAATCGACAAGCATGGCACATTGTGTAGTTTCTAAATAAGAGAATTTGCCCGTTTGATGCGTTTGAGAGCAAAATGAATTTAAAAATAAATCAGAGAATAAGCTGTTTGGATTGGAATACACCCTTAAGTCAAATTTTGTTTGTCTCTCCGTGTACCATAAGCCCCACCAGTGGCCGAAAAGTTCTGCTCTCGAAGCTGGTAGACGGGAGGTGCTGGGTTCGATCCCAATCGCGCCCATCGGCCTAATCGTTCGGAGTTTTCGTGGTTTTCTTCGAACCTTGGTTTTCCAAGCGTAAATACGGGTTAGGTTCCCTTAAAAAGACCCCCACGGAGGGCACTCCCCCCTTTAGGGCCTATATCCCTCGAGATGACAATTGGCCGCCATAAACACAACCAACCGTGTACCATAAACCTTCTTTATTTGTTGCAAGAATTCGTGGACACCCCGTATTTTGGAAAAACTCTATCACATCATCATCATGAAATCAATAATGAGCTTTGAATTGCGCCTAAAACAGTTGCACAGTTCAGTTATGCTAATATTTGAGTGGATCTTTACGAAATCTATCAAATAATGCATTTAATTGTAATAATATATTGTTTTTATTTTCTCCTCACGTTTATAGAAAACAGCAGCAAAAATCAATGCAATTATTGCAATCCTTGTTCAGACTTTAATTTAAAAACGTGTAACTAACGTAAACGTTTCTTTCATTTTTTACTTTCTTCTATCTTTACAAGAAGGTATTGGATTCATGAAAATTTTCGGTTTTCAGTTTTCGACGGATTTACACGTTTTAGGAGTCAGAGATTACGAGAAACATGTTTTTACAAAATGTCTGTCTGTAAGTCTGTGACTCTGTCTGTCCGTCTGTATGTGACACAAATTTTGTGGGCGCTCTATCTCAAGAACTAACGCACGGAATTTAATAAAAATTTATATTCAGTTAGTAACTGATATGAATTGGTGCTGATTAGTTTTTAGTGTAAATCGCTCAACAGGTGGCGCTGCTATGCAGCATTTTTCACGATGTCCACAATAGCTCAATCTCCAGAACTAATACCCGGATTTTCATCAAACTTCAGATTCAGTTAGTCTTTGACATCAATTGACGTTTTATGCATTTTGGTGTAAATAGCTCAATAGGTGGCGCTGTTATGCTGCATTTTTTTGCGATTTCCGCAATAGTTCTATCTCAAGAACTAATGCTTGGATTTTCATCAAACTTGAGATTCATGTATACCTTGATATGAATTAGTACTGTTTTTGTTTTGGTGTAAATCGCTCAACAGGTGGCGCTTCTATGCCACATTTTTCAGAACTTCCGATATAGGTCTATCTCAAAAACTAATGCGCGAATTTTCATCAAACTTCATGCTTTGATATGAATTGGTGCTAAATTGATGTAATTTCTTGTACTATTTAAATGATTTAATTGACGTGATTTATATAGAAGAAAATTTTGTGATGGCTACAACATACTAGTTTAAGATGTGGAAAAAAAATTTAATAATGACAAGACAAAATTTTAAAAGTTTATAATCCACATTTCTATTCAAACGAATTCCATTGATAAATCATAGAATTTTTTTAATAATAACCATAAATGAATTGGACATTTTGGATTGGAGATAAAAGACTCCATTGAATTTGTATCTGTTATTTTTATTTTCAAATCTAATAAATTTTAATACTAAATTATTCCTAATATTTTCTAAATTTCATAAATATTTTGGTAAACGTAAATCTTAAATCATGTAATGTATTAATATGGGGGAAAACAAAAAAGTTAACTAATAAACTTTCATACGTTTTCTTCTATTACTGGGTGTGTCATTACCGAGCTTACAAACTTAAAAAAATTGTGCAGCAAGTTATAATTAAAGTATATATATATATATATGTCACTAAGGTCAAAATTCCTTTATTCAGTCAAAAATACAGTTTATCTCACTCCATTCGAAGGATTTTTATTCATTTAATAACTTTAACAATAATGAAGCCATTTTAATGAAATTTTCAATAAAATTATTTTGCATTGTATGAAATGCGATGTCATTATGGAAAGCTTTGTAAAAGCATAATAAATTAGTCAGTGGAACTGTATGTAATGTCAGTAATATTTCGAAATACGGAACATCTAGTTCAGCACTGTTTGGATGTGGGGGGTCCCATTCGTGATAGTAGCACTTCATACAAATCAAGAGTTGCCTGGGCAATGTCAGAGGGGGCTTCAAAATTTTTTCGGCAGGATTAATTCGTAGTTTTTCTTTTTCCTTCGACTTTAATGACATATAAATATAGACAGAAGTTGAGGGTGAACCCCCCCCCCCCCTCCCCATTTTCCCTGTCTGTCAGAAACTTTTGATCATAATGTTTGAAAAAAATTTTAATGTAGTACAAATGCTATTAGTATTTAAAGTTTGTGAAATCTAGAGAGGAAGCAGCTTAACCTGTCCCCACCTGGTTACGGCTCTGAATTATATACATTATTGCTAAAGTTATGAACAAGATCTGCTTTGGATTGAACAGAGACTCCCTGTATTTTTGATTGAATAAATGAATTGTAACCCTGGATTCCTATGCAAGAATTGTTTATTGTTGCGGGTTCTATCACCTCTTAATATTTGTTACTGAAACACTCTCTATATAAATGCCTGCCTAATCACGTTCAGTACTTTTCCAGAAATCGATCTAATATCAAATCACTTCTTTCTCCTCCAAAGCACCACTTCATGCACTGACATGAACAAACATTGCTTCACACTTTTCCAGTTCAGTTTAATGCAAAATTACAAAACACATTAGCTGTTCACAGTCAAATAAACATCACCCAGTTACAGTCTTCATTACAAGGCCTTCACTAATATTAGCCTTTTGGAAAGGAACCGCAGAAATTGTGGGAAGATGGCTCGGGTGTAAATTGCTCCGGCGATAACACGATTTAAAGGTCCCGAAAGTGGGCAGAAAGAGCGCCTCACGGCTGCTGTAATATGTAAAGATGCTATAGCAACGGAATGTTTAATCGACCAATAAACAGAACTGATTTGTACATTTGTCCGCGGGGACTTTTCGAGAAGGAGCGCATACAATTTCGGGGGTTGTGTAACAAATAAGGAAAAATGCGTTTGAAATTAGTGCGAAGGATTTTTTTCTTAATTTTATCGTAAATTTTGTGCTGAAGTATAGTCGAGTTTTTAATATTTTAAACATAGCTGATATTTAACGCCGTATTAAAACGCCGTTAAGGCATAATCTTCAGTATACAATTTTCCAAAAATGAGTTAAGTGGATGTAATCTGTTCTACGAAATGTTGCGAGGCATGGAATAGGGGAGTAGAAGTGTAATTCTGGTGTTAAATAAATAGGAAATATGTAAAGCTGGCAATGTAAATTGAAGTGATTGCAAGAATACGTCAAGTGTAATACACCCATAATGAGTTTAAGAAACATAAATACATATATAACTTATTAATTTTTATGTTATTCAGTTACTTTTAAAATTAATACAAATTCTCTATACTACGAGTATAAAGAATAATGACATGTATGATTATTTTTTTCAAAGAGACAGTTTTTTTACAATGTAGGATGCAATAGTTTCATTGAATTTCTGCAAAATGTGCATTTAGGGTAATTACGCGAGAGATGGACTAGTCAAATATTTCGTTAATGCGGCTTTCTACTGATGACGCTACTATCTCAGTTAGATACTTAAAGATATTCTGTATGGTGTGCAACTTTTTGTTTTTAAAAAGCATAATATTTTTTTAATTAAAAATCATTATTGCTTTTGGTAAGTCAAATAATTTTTTCATATGGTTATAGTTATGCATTTAAAGGTTTTGATTTATACGTGATCTATCTAGTTTTAATGGTGTAATCTCGGGGAAAATTTAGGCTTCTAAATAACCTAAAATGGCGACGTAATATCTACAGTGTAGAGTCGGATTGGGGGTTATACTTCTTACCTAAGCGATAGGGAGCGATGGACCAGGTTTTCTGTCAGGAGGGATGGGCCATATAATTTTAAATTTCAAATTCAGCTTTAATAGTATAAAGAATAATGACATGTATGATTATTTTTTTCAAAGAGACAGTTTTTTTACAATGTAGGATGCAATAGTTTCATTGAATTTCTGCAAAATGTGCATTTAGGGTAATTACGCGAGAGATGGACTAGTCAAATATTTCGTTAATGCGGCTTTCTACTGATGACGCTACTATCTCAGTTAGATACTTAAAGATATTCTGTATGGTGTGCAACTTTTTGTTTTTAAAAAGCATAATATTTTTTTAATTAAAAATCATTATTGCTTTTGGTAAGTCAAATAATTTTTTCATATGGTTATAGTTATGCATTTAAAGGTTTTGATTTATACGTGATCTATCTAGTTTTAATGGTGTAATCTCGGGGAAAATTTAGGCTTCTAAATAACCTAAAATGGCGACGTAATATCTACAGTGTAGAGTCGGATTGGGGGTTATACTTCTTACCTAAGCGATAGGGAGCGATGGACCAGGTTTTCTGTCAGGAGGGATGGGCCATATAATTTTAAATTTCAAATTCAGCTTTAATAGTATAAAGAATAATGACATGTATGATTATTTTTTTCAAAGAGACAGTTTTTTTACAATGTAGGATGCAATAGTTTCATTGAATTTCTGCAAAATGTGCATTTAGGGTAATTACGCGAGAGATGGACTAGTCAAATATTTCGTTAATGCGGCTTTCTACTGATGACGCTACTATCTCAGTTAGATACTTAAAGATATTCTGTATGGTGTGCAACTTTTTATTTTCAAAAAGCATAATATTTTTTTAATTAAAAATCATTATTGCTTTTGGTAAGTCAAATAATTTTTTCATATGGTTATAGTTATGCATTTAAAGGTTTTGATTTATACGTGATCTATCTAGTTTTAATGGTGTAATCTCGGGGAAAATTTAGGCTTCTAAATAACCTAAAATGGCGACGTAATATCTACAGTGTAGAGTCGGATTGGGGGTTATACTTCTTACCTAAGCGATAGGGAGCGATGGACCAGGTTTTCTGTCAGGAGGGATGGGCCATATAATTTTAAATTTCAAATTCAGCTTTTTAAAGAGCTGAATTTAAAATACTAAGGCATTATACTTTCTGTTTTCAGAAAATGCCGACTACTTATATTAGAAAAGGTTCATCTACACGCGGGGAAATTACTGAAAATAATTTGTAAAATGCTATTAAAGCCGTTGAAGAAAAGAGTATGGGTGCCAATCAAGCAGGAAAGTTTTTTTACATTCCTAAAAATACTTTAAAGAGAAAAACGCGAAAACGAAAATAAAATTGTTGCTCATATAAGTAAACAGCATAACTGGAGTTTTACACCGTCTAGAGACTCTGTAAGGTCTATGATATACGAACAAGTAGAAAAACTTAAGATGCCTTATACTCTTAATAAAAAAGCCAAAAAGGCTGGTTATAAGTGGTTACAATCATTCCTTGCTCGAAATCCAACACTCTCATCAAGGAAAGCAAAAGGCGTGTCAGTCGCTCGAGCAAAGGTAATGACCGGAAATCAATTATAAATTAATTATGTACAAAAATTAATTGTAAGTAAGCTTATTTAATTTTCATGTAATAAAAGTAAACTTTTATAAATTTAATATTATATGTGCAATTATTTAATATTTTATTGTGGCCATCTCTCCCATTTATTTTGTCCATCTCACCCGGAGTAGTTCGGGTCAGATGGGCCACATAGTAAAAATTTAAAAATATTATAAAATAAATTCCTTTAAAGATATGAACTTCTGCATTAGAATTTTTTTAAGAAACATCGTACACTATACACATATACAGTGAAAAGTAAAATGTATGTAAATATATGGCTTGTAGAGCGCGAAGAAAAAACGTGGTTGATCTCTCCCGGAAATACCTTATGTTTTCTAAATTTTTCAGCATTCTATATGGACGTATTTAACTAATACTTTTAAAGGGGGGAAAGCAAAAACTAAAACCAATTGGATTTGTTATTATTTTCAATACGGTTTAATAAATATCATTCAATTATGTAATAATTAAATAATAATCTAATTCTAACATTCTCTAATGATATCGTATTCTAACATAAATGCGAAGCTAAGTTGAAGAAAAAAGGCGGAAGAATTTCCCAACAAGCTGGAAATTAACATTTCACATACATGTATAAGAAAGAAAAGAAACCAATAAAAGAAAAAAATGCTTCATTGGCAGATTTTGTTTATTCACCAGAATGGCTAAAATTTGTAAAAATTAAACTAAATGCTTTTTTTAAAACACATAATCACATCTGAACAGGTGATCTGCTCTATAAGATAACTTTATACATACATACTTATCTACATGTGCACATCACGCACATACACATCTACATATAAACATCTACAGTTTACGCACGTTTCATTCCACGTATCTACGTCTATGCATTTGCATCTACTCTTACAACGCTAATAAATTCAAGAGCCTTTCATAAACAGAATCAAGGTTCTATTATTTTTTATAGCAGTGTTTTTTCAAGAAGTGGGAGACTTAGCAAAAATGTATCACTAAAAATGTGAAAATTGCTGCGCAGAATGTTATTGTTACATTCATCAACAGGTTTTGTCTTATCTGTTTTTTGTAACTAGGCCTGACATTCTACAAATGTAATAAATAGTTTTGTGTATTTTTTTTTAGTATTATGAAGCATTTAATGTTCGATTTAGCCAATTTTTTTCGAAAAAATATTTAAATTATTATTTATAATAGTTAAATTATTGTTTAATCATATTAGGTATATTCCTTGATCATACGGTGAATATTAGGGTGGAGCGAAAAAATTGTTTTTTTAAAATCAAAAACGGGTAGGTGCCAAAAGTTGCCTTTATATTAGTACATCAACTGCGTGAAATCTTACCGCTGAAAAAAGAGGGCTTGAGTCTGCGCTTTTGGTCCAAAAGTCGAAATTTTAGGTAAAAATTTGACATTTTTTCAAAAAAATAAGAAACTCCTATAGAGATGGTTATTATTTAAAAGTGTTATTTAAACTTTTATTATGAATGGCTTAACATATTTAAACGATAAAACGATATCTTTATTCCATATAACTGAAGCAAAACTGACAACTTTCGGTAAAAAGGAACGTTGAAACTTTGTTGTGTCGTTCAACGAAGTGTTGTTTAGAATACAGTTTTTACCTAGTTGCTTTCAAAACTACCCATGACATCTAGCTCGACCGCTCTACCATCTGAACACAATGTTTTATTTATACTTTGAATTACAATTTTTTATCAAAGAATGGCATAAGTTTTCTATGTATCAACTTAGCCCATCTCTTCTTTGTATCCACAGACTTTGAATGCTGCTGCTGTGATCTACTTCACGTATTTTTCTACTGCTTGTGTAAGAGAAGGCAAACAATGTAATGCAGTGGGGATGATATTCATGTAATATATTCAGCTGTCTGTTATCTTTACCACAATTACACTCGATAAATGCGTATTGATTAGGGGTTCTGTTATCACAACAATTTTCCAATCAATTTGATTTATATAATTATTCGCTTCAAAATTGATGGTCGATATTTCAGATTTGCGTATGCCATCATTTACTCTCAAATTTCTATATTATGTGCTGAGCAGCTAGCTGTTTTATGTGATGGTGATCGTCAAAAAGCATTGAAATCAGAATTTCCTCTGCGTACGCAAAACAACCATTGTTCTAGTAAATAACTTTTTTTAGTATTTGTTTTATTTCTGTGTTGTTTAGTAGCCGAATAATTTCCTTTGGGTTTTTAGATCCCTTCTTTAGATGTGGATTACATTTGATGGTAAACCATCCTGGGGCCAAACTTGGATTACATAGTACTCTTTGAGTGAACATAAAGACTCTGATGGGAATTGAGTGCTCATTTAAAGGCGGAGAATTCTGTTCATCGTTGCCATCCATTCTGCGTGGGACATGTTTACAATGAACCATTACAATGCATCATATGCCACCTCAGAGTCCAGTGAATTTCCTCTGCATCATTTATTAGACAAGATCGTTGGCAAAAATTAGATCCTAACCCACAGGGATTCGCCGGACCAATAGGAAAATCTCTGTCCACCTGACATTCCCTTCTTATTTCAATTTTTGAAGGCATAGAGAGAAATTTTGAAACATTTTATCCTGAAATCAAGAAAAGGATACTCAGCACAGACCAGAAATACCTGCTAGACATTTGCAAAGTTATTTCATCACTATATTGCCCAGAAGAACTAGCGAATAGGAACCCAAGAAACTTGTCCTACGCAAGTTGGCTCACAAAGGCGAATAAAAGTTTTCGCCTTTATATAAGCACTGATTGACCATCAGAGTCTGTAGATTCATTCACAAATTATGTAATCTAAGTTTATGCCGTACGATGGTTTACACCAAATGTAATCCACATCTAAAAATGACTAAAGACTTATGGGAAATTTCTCGGCTACTAAACATCACAGAAAACGGCATAAAACAAATGCTAAAAAAATTATTTAGGACAATGGTTGCTTTGCACATCGATAGCAAATTCTTATTGCAATGCTCTCTGACGATCGCCATCACATTAAACAGCAAGCTTCTCAGAATATAAAAATGCAAGAGGTAGAGTAAGTGATCGCATACCCAAAGATGAAATACTTAAATATTGTAGTAACAGAACTCCCAATCACTATGCATTAACCGGATGCAAGTTTGGTGAAGATAATAGACGGCTGAATAGATGTCATTAATTCCACTGCATTACTCTGCTTGCCTTATCATATACAAGCAGAAGAAATACACGTGAAGGAGTGGCACAGCAGCAGCATCTAACGTCTGTGGATACAAAGAAGAGATGTACTAGGTTGATACATAGAAAACTTATGAAAATCTTTGATAAAAAAATCACAATTCAATGTATAAATAAAACATTGTGCTCATTTGGTAGGGTGGTCGAGCTATGCACTGCTTTGACATGAAATGCAGTCACCTCCACGTGATAGCTCCTGGGTAGTTTTGAAAGTAACTAGGTAAGAGCTTTATTCTAAAAAACAATTAGTTGTATGACACAACAGAGTGGCAACGCCTTTTTTTTATCAAAAGTTGTCAGTTTTGCTCCAGTTATACAGAATAAAGATATCGCTTTATTGTTTAAATATGTTAAGTGATTAATAATAAAGGTTTAAATAACACATTTAAATAATAACCTTCTCTATAGGAATTTTTTTATTTTTTCGAAAAAATGTCAAATTTTACCTAAAATTTCGACTTTTGGACCAAAAGACAGACTCAAGCCATTTTTTTTCAGCGTTAAAATTTCACGCAGTTGATATACTAGTATTAAAGGCAACTTCTGGCACCTACCCATTTTTGATTTAAAAAAAAAATAATTTTTTTCGCTTCACCCTAGTGAATATATTTCAAGAAACGCTTAAAAAGGGCTTGTCTCCGCTTTAATCGTAAATTCTGTTTGTTGGGCATCCTTTATATTATCTGCTTAAATTTTCGGGAAAAGAAAATAAATCTAAATGAAAGTGTTCGGGTGAAAATATTTGAAAATACGCATCACTGAAAATTTTTCATTTAAAGAAGTTGCAATTGTAAATATGTTACATAGGAAATTTTTTTTTCGTCCTAGACATACTGTCATGTCCCCCCCCCCCCCCCCCAAAAAAAAAAATATATATATATATATATATAGAAATTTTTTTTTAATCTTTTTTAATTTATATTATCTTTCTCCTAATGATATAAAAGTTGTGAATTTTGTAGAAAAAAATAAACCCAGGAAATTTTAAGTGTATTGAATTTTATGATATGTGAAATGATTTAAAATTCTAAAATATTAAAAATCGTCAAAAAAATATACTGGCATGCAAAAAAGTATGATCACGATTTATTAAAAATAACAAAGAAAATGTAAATAAATGCAAATAATAAATACCCAAATGCGAAAATAAAACAGTGAGTTGCTATCCAACGCACACTTTATTTCGAGATTTAAACAAAGGTGTAAAAATTAAAATCACAAAAATAAAAATTATACTCTACGCTTCGGTTTATCTTTAAAACCATCAATACTAGTTAATTTTCTAAAATATGAATCGGCAAAAAAAATCTTTACTTGTTAGATTCTCGAAGCTAAATTCAAACTCATTAAAGCATATTAAAACTCATTAAACTCACTGAAACGTAGAGTATAAGTTTTATTTTTGTGATTTAATTTTTACATCTTTGTATAAAATCTTAGAATAAAGTGGGTTGGATAGCAACTTTTTGCTTTATTTTCACATTAAATAAATGCAATTAAATAAATATAGAACTACATAAAATGTCGAGTAAAATTCTTTCACATCTCCTTAGCTTTAAACACCGACAGCTGTAAGGATAAAAATGTTGCAAGGTATAGCAAAATGGCCATGCTCTGCCATTCGATGAGAGTGTTAATACTGCCTCCTAGCAGCAAAGTAAAGAATTATCATCTTGATCTGGTAAACTATTTTAGATGTGGCGAAATAGTCACTTGCAATACTGTAGAACAGCATAGACTGAGTGTGAAAAGAACCTTGAGCTCATAAATGCTAATGCTTTCAACGCTTTTTTGTGTGTGCGTTTATTTGTTTGTTTTAGAATTCCAGTACGGTTACTTCAAGAAGCGTATCAGAAATAACCAGCTACTCGTCACTATGCACACTTATTGCCAATGCTTAATCTGCTCTCCGCTGCCACAATGTACATCTGCACTCTGAATCTCACGCTACACATTTCGCTGCATGTCAGGTAACACGCTACTATAAGCAAGAGCTATATCATGTTGAAGGTTCTGCAGTGTTCTCGAGAGGGGTTTTATACAATTGCTCTTTAACACTATTTCTACCGGTGTCAAATTACATCTTTAAGATTTCGATTTATGTTTTTCCATTTATAATTTTTAGATTGAAACAATTACAAATCATTTTTAATACATTGAATACTTTTTTAGGCTTATTACATTAAAAAACTACAAGCAAAACAAATATAAATCAAAACTTTAAAAACCTGTCAATGACACTGGTAGAAATGATGTTAAGATAATCTCACAGGAAGAACTCGAATAGGTTGAAGTCTGGTGAATGTGGAGGTCGCTCTACGTAAGTATTGTAGATGAATTTTGTATCTCAAATGTCTTGATCAAGCTTCTTTTTACGTTTTCTGGTTGGGGCAAAGCGACTTTGTCATGTTGGAACCATATATCCCACAATTTAATCAAAGATAGGTTGTTCAAACGGTCTGTTAATATGTCCTATAAAAGTTCAAAATATTGAGATCTCGTTAGTGTACTCCCCGTAGAAGTAAGGCCCAATCAAGCTATCCTTCAACTTGCTGCAACGAAAAGTAATGGATCACCACACTTGAGTTCGAGCGTGTAGGTGACGCGCAAGATTTTCCTTCGCACAGTAATCGTTGTTTTTATGCTATTACTGCTAAAAATGCCATTCTCATTAGAATAATGTCAATAAGAGATGTTGTTAGGACCTCTACTTTGTTTATAGAAAAGTTGCATCGGTCATAATGCCGTTGAGTATCTTGCAGCAGATGCCTGCACTGGTGTTGGATGGTACATCATCAGAACATGATCGCTGCAGAATAGCGACTTCGATTGTATAGCGACTTCATTCGTAGTATAAGAACGATATCTCGTAATATACTCACCTTTAGAAAATTCGTCCATGACAGAAAGTGCATTTTCTAAGACTTCTTATTCATATTTCAGTAAAATCCACTTGTATTTATGTACTGAAATACTCTCTGAACGTGATTCACGTTTTTACTAGAATAAAAAAATGTTAGACGCTGATGAAAATATATATCGTTTTACGGCAATCTATCTATTTTTGAACTAAAATGGTGGAAATTTCGTCAATGTCCAATATCTCTTTTATGTGGGATCTCAAGGGTAGAAAGGTAGATTCTGAAAAGATTTCTGATTTTATCCAAACACTTTATTGTCAGAGCACGAATAAACCCTGGAGGAACAGCAATATTTCTGATGTTCTTTTCATGCAGATCATTATGAAACAAAACAATCGTAAACGTAAACAGTCATATCATATAATATCACCAATCTAAACTCAATAACGTCCGATAAACGTAAAATAATTAATACTTGCCAATTCTTTACTTATTCCTCCAGAAAAAAACTACAGAAACATTCTGCAAAAATGGGAAGTTCAGTTGGAAAGAAACTCTTTACTTTTGTTATAAAATCTCGATAGTGATTGAAAAAGAATTACGTTTTAGTGTTATATATATATCTAATGCGTAAAGAAGTCGGGTCTTTCTAGAATCTTTAATAACAGATTTACATATTCACTAATTGGCTTTGGAAAAAGGAGGCACTATATATAATACAAGCTCTTTAATGCAATGTTCTACTGTTCGGCTCATTCTATAATCCGGTATCCATCAAGCGGCACCGTTCATATTTCTTCGGGTTGATTCGGGCGTTTCTTGACCTTCGTCGCTACGTTGCGCTACTTTGTGTTTAGTTTTTTGTGTGTAGTTAGTTGTTTATCGCGACTGGCCGTTTTCATTTCAGTTTCTTGTATTCTAGTGATGACGTTTGCGCGATATACTATACAACTGTGTACATACAGTGTAAAATGTTCGCGAATCCTTTCAGGAGTTCTTCAAATGCTAATAAAACTGATATGCGCAGAAGCGGATTACCCATCAAGCTGAATAGGCTGAAGTCTAAGGGCCGGAAGGAAAGGGTCCCGGTGATATGATTTTTGGGAGGCTTACTTAATAACAAACAGTTATATTATGCAAAAGAGAAATTATATGTAATATTCTTTGTTTCACTCATTAAAGTAATTTATGAAAAAAGTTGCTTAAATGTTTAATTTAGACAATCTTTGACCCAGTTAAACGTCAGTTAAAATCATGTTAATAAAAGAAGCGATGATTGTCAGCGGTGTTGCCACTTACATGAAGATGTGAATGATTTATCATAATAACAGAAATCATTTAAAACTATTTTAATAATTTTTAACCCTTTTAGGGGCAAAGTAATTATGTTGCTATAACATTGAAATTATAAATGTCATCAGAATTTACGAGCGAAATGATTTGAAAATATGTTTTTTTCTTTACTTAAAAGCAAATTTTTATTAAAAAACCATGGTTAACATTTGGCAGTTTTGAATTAAAATGAAGTTGTATAAATAATGTACCACCACCCTCCAAATGGTTAAATGTGCGACAATTCTGAATTTTCCAACCGTCCGATCGCTTTTGTGAGCAACTATATATGCCTAATTTTTATCTTGTGATATCGTATATTTTCCAAATAGATATTCGGTCTTGTCCTAAAGCCTTCTAAAACCCTTTAGCGAGCGGTGTCCACAAAAAAGGACACCTAATTTTAAGAGTACTGGTACCCAGAATATTTAATTAATTAATTTACATATATATATATATATATATATATATATATATATATATATATATATATATATATATATATACACTGGTGTCCAAAATTAAGGACCAGTCACAAAATGCTAATTTTTAAGTAAGCGAATACTCAAAAGGAAATAATATAATTCAAATAATTATAATCCCTGCAGCATAGCTAGTCTATATTGTATCTCATTCATGTCACACATGGTCACAAGTGTCACAGTCACTACGGTGAAACAAAAAATAGGAAATTCCATAGTCTCATTATGAGTCTCAAATGATCACTATATGTGACTCCACTGAGACGTCAATGTGACCGCTGCTTTGTGACGAGTCACCAGGTGACTTTACAATGTAGTTACATTGTGACTCTCATGTGACTGTCATTTTTATACTCAATTTCAAAGTCATCATGAACGTTGCATTATGATAAGTCACCAAATAATATCACATTATAGTCACATGGTGACTTTTCACAAAAGAGCACAATGGTGACTTCACAGTAGTCTCTCTGTCACGTGAAAGTCATCATGTGACTTTATTGTGACATTATTTGGTAACTTATCTTAATGCAGCGTTCATGATGCCTTTGAAATTGAGTCCGCAGATGACAGTCACATGAGAGTCACAATGTAACCACATTGTAAAGTCACATGGTGACTTGTTACAAAGCAGCTGTCACAGTGACGTGTCAGTAGAGTCAAATATAGGGATCATTTGAGACTTATTATGAGATGTATGGAATTTCCTATTTTTTGCTTCACCGTAGTGACTGTGACACTTGTGACCACGTGTGACATGAATGAGATATTATATGGACTAGCTGTGCTGTAGAGATAGCAATTATTCGACTTATATTATTTCCTTTTGAGCATTCGCGTACTTGAAAATTAGCATTTTGTGATTGGTCCTTAATTTTGGACACCAGTGTATATATAAAGTACAGAAAAATAAACAAGTTTTTAATTTCTAATAAATTCGTTTGTAAATTCCGGTGTCAGTCCATCATTTCATCACGTTACAAATAACACGGGAAAGGGTTAATTAACGTGTGCACTCTTTATTTATATTGTTTATCATTTTAGGCATCCCATTTCAGAATATCATAAACTTTTCCATTTAAATAAGCATTCTGACCAAAGCATGTGTCCAGTTTCTATATTTCGCTTCATCCGATTAGCCTTTTTATAGTATAATTTTCCTCTTTCTCTTCTCTCAATGCCTTTAATTAAGCGAGCATATTTTGCCGATGACCCCTTTCCCATCTCAGGTAGCCAATTTCACAACATCCAAAGTAAACCTATCCATCTGTAAATGATGATCGGAGACAATGTCAGCCATCTTGACTTTATGATTAATTAAAATCTTCTTCTATGCCTCGACCTGGGGATGTCAGATTCTCCCTTGGTTCCCAAGGTATTCGCATCGATTGTTATTGTGCGGGGAAGTGCCCACACGCCACTTAGCATTTGTTAAGACTGTCCACTGGGTGAGTGCTTGTTTTAATTGCTGGAGGACTTGGCCGAGGCCCCTGTCAGCAACTTTTAAGAGTTGAATTGGCGTCAGAGAGATTACTTAGATTGTAAACTTAGTGCGGAAAGGGGAATGGGGGGATCGGTGAATTTAAGGAGCAATGGATACTGTGCAGGGATGTATGTTTAATATTTGCATTCTTGTAGCGGACTATTTTGCATGTTGAATATAATGGACAGATGTTTCTGCATTTATTAAAGGAGAGTAATTGCGAATTTGAGATTAATGTATAATTAAATAACGAACTGAGTCGTATGTGTTATTTTGTTGCATTTGTTCATAATTTTAAGTTTATGGTAATGTCACTATTATCTAATTTTCACTTTCCAAGATTTTAGGATTTAGTTATTAATAATAGCATTACTTTATATCTGTGGCAATATGAACGTTCCAATAATTTTTCTAACAATCTAATTTAGTGAATATTATTGATATGGATTAAGAAGACAGAAGTTTGGTGCCTTTCAAGCTGTAATTGTAGCAGTGTTCTTTTCTTTTTCTTTTTTTTTTTTTTTTTTTTTTTTTTTATTAGTTTTACACAATGTTGATTATTTATTTTATTTAATTGTCTTTTCTTGCGTGATGTAACCGTACTGAAAGTATTAAGTTAAAATACGCCAGTCTATAAATAAAAAAAAAGCTTCAGATACAATTTAAAACTATTGCATGAAAATCACAAAAGTTTATCGCATAAAGTTTTCGTGTCAAAAACGAAAGAAAATTAAAAACAAATTGATAGCACTTTTAATTAAAAATTATATACTCATCATACATTGATATTGAAGACTGGGCACATTCTTCTGATACAATGAAACAGTTTTTTTTAAGTCATTTTCAAGTAAAATCATAAGACAAAAGGCATCAGGGAATATTTTTTTTAAACAGCAATTAATAAAAATATTCCCTGACGTTGGCCACGGGATTGCAGGCCGAAAGTACTACGAAATTTAAATATTTATATTTTTAACTTGTAACATCTATTATTATTATTATCTTTGTCGCCTTTTAAGTAAAACGGTGAGCTTTTTAAAGATCATATTGTGTATGTTGTGAACTTTCAAATATTTCAAATTCAAGGCTGAAGTTCGTTCAAAAATATCAAATTGATAAAAAAAAAAAGAGTCAGAAATTAAAAATATATATATCTTGTTCTTATTTGCATATTTAAATTTAATATCAATCCATGATGTAAATAGCTTCTATATTAAAAATTTTGGTCATTGCAAATAGGCATCGCAAATTTGACCATTGAAAAGTCAACAAACAACCTTAAGTCCAGTGTTTGCTATATTGTTCTCAAATCCAAACTGAGTACTGCTAACACAATTTTAAATTAATTTTTGTTCTCAAACGCATGAATTAGCAGGTGCTGTTATTCAGAAACTATGCAATCGAATTGTGTTTTCAGTTTTTCAGCAAAGGTAGAAGATCTTTCAGATAATGCTGTCAAAGTTGGCGTTCTGAACCAGATTTCGGGATGCGAGACCGCGGGAGCGAAAAAATATTGCTATCACGTAATAACAATCGCTCAAAACTCAAGATATAATTAATTTAACGAAAAAGGAAACAAACTAGTCGATTACAAATCACTTCAATAATCGTACCTGCAAGTGTCATGCTTTTAAGTATAAAAAAGTATCAGTAAATGTGTTAGAAAACTTCGCGTTGTTGAGCGGGGGGAAATATTTTTTAGGGAACTTCTTAAAAAAAGCTATTTATTCGCAAATATTCAGATTACCTATAATGGTAAACTTAGTGTTATAATTCAAGAAATGTCGAAATTAATGTCAATTTAAATTAATTAATTAATTAATCTGCAAAATAGTACATAAACTAAGATATAAAAGGATATTCTTAAATTAAAAATATTTTTAAATATAATTTGAGACATATTCATACCTACCTAAAATATGCAGAATTTCTAGTTTAGGCTGTAGTCTAGCCGTACTTAATATTTTCTTCTCTTGGCCGCAAACATAAGTTGTTAGGTGAACCGCAACACACTATAAGTTATATAATTATTTAAAAAAGGTATTTAAACTCCTAACATTTTATTTCAGTATAATTATTCAATATAAAAGAATTAATATAGTCAGTGTTAGCTATATAACAAGTATAAAACGTAATAATACAATAATGCAAATTTTCAAAGTTCTAAATTTTGAAAAAAATTAGACTCTCATTTAATAAATAAGATTTTTTACCAATTTTAAACCTTTCTATCTTATTAAAAGGTTAAAATATACATTGTAAATTTAATCAATTTTAAATAATGTTTGATTAGTGGAGAAGATAAAAAATATATATAACCTCTGTAACGCAAATAGTACTGCATGCTCAGAGTCAGAAAGTTTCGCATTGTTAAGCGGGGAAAAGTACTTTTTAGTTAACCACCTTAAAAAATAAAAATTGTAATTGTAAGTCAAATTATAAATTGTAATTGTAATTATAATAAATTGTAATTGGAAATTGTAAGTCAAACGTGGCAAATGAAGTGCGTTCGTACTAGAACTAGTTTTATAAATATTCAGATCTTGGTGCAATAGCTGCTGCGCTCTTATGCAAAAATGCATGAATACAAAATTTATTACGATTCTACATATTAAATTGAGTAAAACTGAAATAACACGACTCCATCTTAAATAGGACATAATTACCATGGTAACCTAGAATCATTACCTATCACGGGAAATTATTGAATTAATGACATATAATAGGATTTGATAAAATGAATAACATTTTTATTAATATCTTTTTAAATTTTGATTCGATTTTCATAAAATTTGAAATGACACGACCAAGTTCTTTCAAAAGTTATGTAATTAAATTTGAGACCATTCGGTTGGGTAGTTTTTGCTCTGTTATATACGTACAAACGCACGGAGCAGACGACGACTGTAGGTGCTGCTGCGTATTTAAATTCAGTAAACTCTGTCTAAGGCGGAATCGATCGGGACCGAGAACAGTTTCCGTAGTAGACAATATTCCGCCTTAGACAAATTTTACTCTATGTCTATGTATTTGTAGGACTTGAAAATCTTTCCGAGTTAGACAAATTTCCGTCTTACACAGAGTCCGCCTTACAGAGAGTTTACTGTAATTATAAACGCGCCTAAAAGAGCTATGTATTAGTAAATTTACAGATTAATTGTAATTGTAAACTTTCTCTTCGTGTTATAATGCATGAAATGTCGAAACTAGAGGCAATTTAAATAAATTAATAAATATATAAGAACTTTTGACAAAGCAAGTGACGTACTTAAAATTATAAATCACAGGGGATATTTTGTCGTCCCATAAAAATAAAATAAAAAATATTCACATAAAAACATATAAAACAACTAGTATATTGTGACCATCACAAAACTTTCTTCTATAAAAATAAAATCGTCTGTAATCAAAATTAAATAACATTCTATTCGTTCTAGGGATATAGCTATCGTTGAAATCGTGAAAAACCGAGCATAGCAGTGACACCTGTTGAGCGGTATGTAACCAAATGATCTATTTATGTCAAGGTCTAACAGAATATGAAGCTTGGTGAAATTCCGTGCATTAGTTCTTAAGGTATAGCTATCACAAAAATCTGGATATACAGCATAGAAGCGCCACCTGTTGGGCGATTTACACCAAAACATAAAACCAGCCTATTTATGTCAAGGTCTAACAGAATATGAAATTCGAGGAAATTCCACCCATTTGTTCTTGAGATATGGTTATCGCAGAAATCGTGAAAAATTCAGCATAGAAGCGCCACCTTTTGCGAGATTTACACCAAAACCTAATCAAAAGGGATATATATCAATGTATAGCTGAATCTGAAAGTTTCATTAAATTTCCTGCATTAATTCTTCCGATAGAACCTCCACAAAGTTTATGTCACATACTTTCAGACTTAAAGACTCACGGACAGACAGTTTCTAAAAACAGTCAAATCGTGTTCAGGACCTAATACATACAAATCTGTTGATAACTGGGAGTGTAAATTTTCCACGAAACCAATACTTTCTTCTTGTAGATAGAAGAAAGTAATAATGAATGTCTTAAATTCCTTTTATGCACATCTTGGATATTGCCGAATTCGATCGACAAATTGAGAGATGTAATAGTAGGCATCAAGAGGACGGAAAATTACCATAGAACATGAGGTCGCAAACCACCCATTTAATCAAAAACACAACGTGTTCTACCCTAACACAACTTTGTTTGACGGTAACAACTTTCAGGAGACTGAAATATATTATAATGAAACTTTTAATAAGCATTCTCATCGATGTTGTATAAATGATAACACCAAAAAAAAGGTATAGAAGGTTCCATTATACACTCCGGCACTTGAAACTCCACATTTTGGACAGTTCATACGGTATCACTGATTGCTTAAGCATCCTGTTTATCCAGAATTTTCTCTGATATTACCACATTTCATACAAATCAAGGTATATACACATACAGGGTCTGTCCAGTAATTTTATGATTCCATAAAATTCATTTATCGGAAGATAATTTTATAAACCTTTATTATTCTTCAAAATAGCTTCCTTCTGTATTAATACACCGTTGTCAACAATTCTGCCACCCTATAAGTCTCCAATTGGAAGGCTGTTCAGATCTCGCGTTACGTTTTTCTGCATGTTTTCCAGATTATCTGAACGATGACCTTTTAAGCTGGATTTTAAACAAGGAATAGAAAAAAGTCAGGCGATGACAAGTGGGGGCTGTACGGTGGTTGGGGCAGCGTTGCAACGCTGTGTTTTGCCAGGAACTGGGGCAATTTGAAGAACCAACTTGTCACAAATTTTTCGTATTTGAAGTCCTTCCGTGACAATTTGATGCACAGTCGATTTTTTAAGTCCCAACGTCCCCCCAATCTTTCGGACACTCATCGACGATTAAAGACCAAAAGAATTTACATTTTAGCCATATTGTCTGAAGTTCGAAAACTTGATGGACGTCCAGAGCGTTGTTCGTCATCGATGTCCTCTCTTCCGTCTTTGAAGGCTTTGTGCCACTTAAACATTTGAAACTTGGACAAAGAATCCTTCCCGTAGGCTTCTTGTAACATGGGAAGCCTCTCAGTAGCCAATTTGTTTAGTTTTACACAAAGTTTTATGGCGTATCTCTGCTCGACAGTTTGCTTCATTCTGAAAACCTAACGCCACTTGCAAACACGTGTCTGTGTCATGAGTGATCCGTAAGCTACAAAGGCTCAAAACGAACTGATTTCTGCTTGGCGCGAGAAATTCAGCCTCATTACTTAATTGAGAGACCATGTGGGAACGTCCACGGCGGAAAAAAAATTTTGCTGAAAACTTTTTTTAAACGGAAATATAAGTGTGATAGATCAATTTAAAGCTAAAGAGTTGAAGTATATGAATTTGTAAGTTTTAATTTCATAAGAGCAAGTGTTTATTGAAAATGAGCTGAATACTAACAGTATAAAACTACATTTACATTTGAGCTTAAAATACAACTTATTGAAATGTATGATTTTTTTAATTTTAGAATTCAATAAAATTACTATGCGTTCAAATCAACAAACTATTATCATATCTTTAAGATCTACATACATAAAATCTTTTAGATAATGTCTTTAATATATTTTTGGTTGTATTTAAACGTTAATACTTAAATATCACAAGAGTAATGGAAAACATACAAAAGTTTTAATAAAAGAAAAAAAAACTACTTAAAATTTTTACTCAAAACTTCTAATTCTCTGATTTCGAGGTATAAGACATATTTTACATTAAATATTTTGTTTATGCTGTGCATGGAATAGGCTCTGGGGAGTTGTCACAAGATTAACAAACGTCTGTGTCACAAAAGTAACACATAATACTTTAGTCGATAGTTTGATGTAACACTGCATTACAACCAAAACAAACAGAATGCTTAAAGTTTTGTTGTTTTTTCTCTATTATTAGAGCAGTTCTTGAAATAGTTTTAGCTATAACTAAGGTTATCTTGTAAATTTTAAGGAAGGTAAGTTATCTTTATTAGTGTTTGGGGTGGATTTATTTTTATTCATTTTTGGTATTACTTAAGATTATAAAATAATCATGACAAGTAATTAAAGATATAATAAAACAACTCAACTCGTGTCATTTTTGTGTGCTTTCTTTTGGTTTGAAGCACATGGTCTTTGATTAGATATTTTATAGGCTTTGTAAAGCTTCGTTTACTAAATTCTGCTGTATAACCTACAGAGGTTCTTATAGTAACTCTTATGGAAATGATTCTGATAGTATATTTTAAAGGAAAGATTTTAATATTGCTTCTAATACACGACATTGTTTTAAAGAGCAGGAAAAATTCTGCTAAGCGCTAAAAATTGTAGAGAAAAAATAAGAATGATACTGAATATGTTGTTCTGAGAAAGAAACAAAATAAAATATATTAAAATAAGGTGAAGAAAAATCTTAGAACCAGCAAAAGCTTCAGCAAGAAAATAAAAATATTAAGAAAAGGAAAAAGTAGAGGACTAGCTAACCTCAGATAATGTAACGGAAAAAAAATCTAACTCCACAGCTTTGGAGAATTTTATGTCGATGAAGATTTAAGAAGAGTCATTCTTCAGCTAAATCTACGTTAGTTAAGCGTGAAAAAATGGTCACATAATTTCATCAATTCTAGGGGACATTTAATAAGAGAATAGGTTTTTGTTTAAAGAAGCTTTCCTAAATTGGAAATTTGGAGATTCCTTTGCAGCTTTAAAGCCTAGTTTCATAAAACAATAGAAAATAACTCATCAGAATATCTCAATTTGTTGCTGTCACGAAAACATTCAAGCAATTCATAATGTAGTAACTGGTGTATTTCCTGCATTAAACATTCCTGTGATGGATTTAATGACTTTGTCCGCCGAGATACATGATAATTAGAATTTAGGAATTCAGAATGTCTATTTTGCGGAGATAACATCGAAGAATTATTTAAAACGGAAGTCCATAATACAGAACTTCTTATAAGTTATTGTGAATAGCAAAACGTTGATAGACGTTTTGCTATTGACAAAACTTTTATCAACATCTTCATCAATACTGTTACTTTTTCAAAACGTTGATAAACCTTTTGAAAAAGTAACAGTTAAAGAAACCATGTCTGATTGTTTAAAAATTTTCGAAAGCAACTAAATCCATTTCTGTGGCATACATTCATTGAAACCTGTACAAGGGATTATTTTCGTAATGCAAAAAAAAAAATAATAATAATAATAATAATAATAATAGTAACCATTTCTCAAAGAATAGTTATGCCAGTGGATTTTCTGGAAACTGTTTTATTTTCATGCCAAGACGAAATTTTGGAATTGAAATACTACATTACTGGTCAAATCCACAAGCGACTGTATTTTCAGCTTTTTAATGACCCCAATAAAGTAAAATCTTATGCTATTATTTTAGACAATGTAACTCATAACCAATTTTTTGTAAATGCTTTCGTATGTAAAATTTCAACATTGCATCTTTAAGGGAATTTGTATTTTCCTAAAATGTACCTGTTTTACTTTTTTATATGATGGTTGTACTTTCTAATTTAAACAAAAATATAACTATGCAAATATGCCCGCAATGAATCAGACTCCTTTCTCAATTAACTTAATTTGGCATTTTTTTTTTCAAATACTCCTGGTATAGATGCTGTAGATTTATTTTGTGTTGTTGTATAATGATATATATGGAATGAAGTGCGTGCTAAAAAAGCAATTCTAAGATACACTGCTTATTTTTTCAAAAGAAATAAAACAATAAAGTTTCATTACTTTGCGAGAAAATACCAAAAGCGAAGGGCATTCAACAAATACAATTTGTTAAAACCATGAAAAATGACACTATCTGTTACAAACCTTACACTAACATGATTCGTACAAAGAATTTGTGTTTCATTAAGTAAATCATGATACAGGAGAAGTTACAAATGATATTATTGATAATGAAGACAAAGACTTATTCTGTTAAGTAGCAGAAACTGAGAGGTTGCTATGTGGTTATAATGTTTGTTAATTTTAGAATTTTTTACATTATTTTATGTTATTTTAAAATTAAACCATCCTTAACAGTTTTTCTCTATGGAAAATATTTTCTTAACTTATTTTAATTATTTTATTTAGTATTTAAGCTGAATTTTTGCTAAAATTACATTATGGACAAAATGTCACAAGAGTAACACTTAGCATTTTGTAAAATCAAATGTAACTAATTCATGCGTTATCAGATGAGTTCAATGACTAATGCTTTTTAAAAAGATATAATTACTCTGCTATATTCTGTAAATTTTATTTCTATAGTCTCATATAATTCACAGAATTTCTGCGTCAAACACAATTTTTAAAAATTGCATTTTTTGTGGTCACAAGAGTAACAAAATTTTCATTTATTATCAAGGCAAGTAAAATGCTTTTTGTTACAAACTGTATATGGTTTATGAAAGTAGAGTACATGCATTTTTACGTAGTTGCATAAAATTTATCCTAAATATATTTTGTAATAAAAGAATTGGAAATATATATGGAAATTTGCTCTGATGGTCACAAGAGTAACAATGGACGTTCCCATGTATCATTGCATTTTTATTACAATATTTTTATTTTTCGCAAAATTATTACCGCCAAACCGATTTCAGTTAGGGCTGCAATATCCTGTATTTGTAACTAAAACAGTGGTTTACGACTATATGTTCAAGGGCAGTTTTTCATCCTCTTGATACCTATTATCACTCCTTTGAATTTGTTGGTCGAATTCGGCAATTTGTACCCCGTATAATTTCTCTAAATATTTATGATTTCGTGTCTTTGACGCACATAAAAGATCACCGAGCACATGCGGCTCGCGGGACGAAGGTTGAATATAGCTGTAAAATTATAAGGGAGCTATAAGGGAATTTTCCCATAAAAGTGTGATAAGCAATAGATTACATTTTTCAATGTGCTGTGATTTATGTCCAAGATAATTAATCGTTCATGTGTTTCCCAGTTAACCTAATCAGTGTTTCAAGATCAGCAAATTATTTTATTCTATTGCTTTCAACAAGCAATCTCCTCTCTGTTTAATCCCAGGATGTCTGTCATTACATAAAGTGTAGATTACAATTCTGAAAAAGTGGTAGTTATTTTGAATGAACAATTTACCCAATTTGTCCTAACTGAGTCCAATTGAATCTGTATTAATATTTGTTTCCGGCTAATATTCCTTAACGAAAATAAAACATCATCAATTAATAAGTAACTAAATAAAGTAATAGATATAAAACAGAAATTTAAGGCTGTTCCCAAATCCAAAAAGGCAACTTTATGACATAACTTATACTTTATTTTTGTTCGGAAATGCATGAAACTAGCAAGTGTTGTTGTTTAGAAACTGTGTAATCGAGCTGGTTTTTTTTTTTTTTTTTCGTTTTTACTTTCTTCTATCTTTACAAAAAGAAAGTATTGGATTCATGAAAATTTTCGAATTCCGGTTTTCGACAGATTTACACGTTTCAGGGATCAGAGATTCCAAAAACATGTTTTTACGAAATGTCTGTCTGTGAGTCTGTGACTCTGTCTGTTTGTCTGTTTGTCCGTCTGTCTGTTTGTGTGTGTGACGCAAATATTGTGGGCACTCTATCTTAAGAACTGCAGTTCTTTTGTGCAAAGTTATTTTTCTTAAAAATGGCAACGTTTTGTTTTGTTGACGTGTGTTATTCTATTTTAACGTTTGTAAATCAAGAGGATTTCATTAAAGTGTGATACAGGCCACCTTTTTAAATATAAATTCGAGTTATTTATGGGACTGTATTTAATTTAACGTGCATCTAGCGCGAAACATTTGTTTTGGTTACGTCAACCGGAGTTGGATGTTTTTATGTAAAAGTGAGTGAAAGAACTTCGTTTTTGGTCCTCAACTGTAACCATGACAATGTTCCGAACTTTGTGAAGTGTTATATGGATTGAGGAGAAGATACGTTATTAGAACAATTCATCTCTACCGTTTAGTGAGTTTCTTTTTTGTTAATACTTTTGCTCATTATGGAGGAATTTAAAGAATTTTTAGTTAAAAAGGGGGTATTGTATTTTACTAAACTGGAAAACAAGATTACTTGTTCGATTGATGACGCTGATTTTAGTCATACTTTAATTGAAAATAAAATTGAAAAAATAACTGAGGAATTACATGAAATCTTTAATTCGATTTTTTCGCAATGTGAATAACAAAACGTAGATATACTTTTTTTGAAGATCAACAAACCAAGCAGGATAAACTAGATAGTCTTTGGGTTAAATGTTAAACAGAAAATTTTTAAATTTCCTTTAACCCTCAAATGCACACGCGGCGTACTGCGTAAGCCAGAAAAAATTGTATTTTGCCACCGATAAATTCAAATAAAAATCGCTATATTATTTAATTGCACAGATTTCTTACAAATTCTACGATCATACAATTTGAAGGTTACTTTTCGAAAAACAGTGGTGACAAATGTAAATACCGTACATACTCTGTATATGTCATACCTTGCGCGTGTATTGCAGGGTTAAACAAAACTAATCATAATATTAGTCTTTTTAAATCGCAAATACCAGAATTAAGGTTACCAAAACTCACGCTTTCCATGTTTAGTGAGAATTTAAAAGAATGGTTTTCATTTTATGACCTATTTAAAGCTAGTGTGGATTGCAATGACAGTTTATCAGACTGGCAACAGTATTTGAAATCGGCATGTAAAAACAGCGCACTTAAAATTATTCAGTGTCTTCGAATTTCAGATTCAAACTATAAGACAGCATTAGAGTTATTAAAAGAGCGATATTCAAATAAACTTGAGTTAATTAATGCATTGCTTAAAAAATTAATTGGAATGCCTTGTATTTCCGATAGTGCACAGACAGAGAGTTCCATAGATAGGAACGTGTGTGTTTATTATGCGTATACTTAAACAAGATGTTGGCAGATTTTCTGAAGTATTGATAGTTTATTTAATTACAGAGAAATTGGGTAAAAATGCGAGATATTACTGGGAAAGAACACTGAAAAAAAGGTAAAATCGGGAACACTTAGGGATTTATTACCTTTCTTCAAGGATCACGCTGAAACAAAACAGTAAATCCTCAGTAAAGGAAAGAAAGAAAGCTAAAACCCTCCACATTGTTGCCTGCTAGTAATATTTGTTCTGCATGCAAAGAATCACATCCACTGTATATAGGGGAGATGGGGGCACATGTGAACAGTTCGCATAAATATAGCTTTTTCTCATAATTGGATTAATTCTTATAAATAAAAACTAGTCAGTATAGTAAACAGAACTTTCTTTTACACATGGTAATTTTTTAAAAATCACCTGTATAGTTTTTCTTACATTTTTTAATAGTTTTATAAATTCAAATAATTGTTCACATGTGCCCCATGAGCGGGGTAGTTGTGAACACTCGTGGGGCACATGTGAACACAAGGAAAAAATATCCTTTGAAATGGTTTTTCTCTTGTTATTAATTTGTTATCATAACCATTACTTATATTATCAGTTGAATTCACCATAAAGAAAAAAATTTTTTTTTTTGTCTAGTTTATGAGTGATATAACAAAAGATTTTAAAATGAAACTAAATATACATAAAGCTGTTCTGACACCATACCCAAGAATTATATTAGTTATCAATTTGAAAATTTTACATTTTAAAAAAGTTACTGATATCCATCCCAATTCAAATTATCCTATTCATAGCTGTTGTTTGAAAGATGGAAATAAGCCATCACTGCAAGTTTGAGACAAATGAAAATAATAAAAAAAATTACAAAATTATTTGTGATAATACTCTTTGTATTAACAATGCATAAAAAATATTGTTTTAAACCGTTTACTAAAATAGTACATAACACTTATTGCATTTTGGGAAACATTGAATTTATTTAAATTTTAATTGAACTCAAATGAGCTTTTTGCTCTTTGTGTATTTCCTGACAAATGTGGAAGTGGAAGTTTCAATACAATATCACTTTTTTGTATGACAGAAATGTCTACTATTTCAGGGAAATTATATGAATTGGATGTGAGAGTCTTTCTCAGGAATTTAACATACATTTTATCATTATCAATTCTTTCTATTCGCCCAACAGAGAAAGTTTTTGATTTTTGTGAACTGTTCATATCTGCCCCAACTAGTCTGTTCACAAGTGCCCCGCATGGCTGCTAGAGTTAAATTGATAAATAATTAACATTTATCAATTTTAGGGAACAAAACAACTTTATCCAAAATATTCAATAGTAGTCATAGTATATGTTAAAACATTAAAATTCGAATAACTAACTAAATAAATAAACTTTATCACTTACCAAAGTTGAAACCGACATTTTACATTTGACATCTACAAACAGTGTTTTGGCTACTGAAGACAAACAAAATGTCAAAAAGCTTCAAAAATTTTTTATCATATGTCTACACGTGCTGCCATCTTTGGTAATTTTTTTCAAATAAAAAAACTTATAATAACTATTCAAAAACTGCGATGTTCACATCTGCCCCCTGTTCACATGTGCCCCCATCTCCCCTAAATGAATTCTAGCAGTTAAATGTACAAAACGTAGAAAAGAGCTGATTGGAAGGAACAGCTTGCGCTATAACTACCTTTTAGATAAACTCCATGCAAAACAATTGTACGAATTTAACCCGATTGAGCCTAAATTTTTCTTTTCTCAAATTTGTTCGTAAAACCACTTTAAAATGTTTCAAATTGAATCTCTTTATTCTAAAAAAAAAGTAACTACCGCTGTCACCGCCGCCGCCGCCGGTTTTGAATTTTTTGTGACCGGAGGTCTTTCTTCGTTAATATTAAGAAAAATAATGCATACAAAAATATGAAAATCGGTAGTATTATACAGAAATGTTTGATAAACACGCTGATGCAGACAGTTTTCAAATCGAAGAATTATTTTAAGAGATATTTAAAGCTAAAGTTGTTCCACTAAAAAAGTTTTATAGCAGCAAAATCTATATATGGCAGTGTAATCATTTTTAGATCATTTTATGCATTAGAATTTGCCGGAGTGCAGATTGCATTAATTTTTTTTATTTTGACTCATTTTTTTGAGGTTTTATTTCTATCTTAAATTCAAATTTTCAGCTTTTCTAGAGATATTTTTTACATTATTTTAGAAAATGGTATTAATTTATACTGTTGCCAAATGTATAAACAGAGCAAACAATAATGTTTGCTTTAAATTAAAAATCTATTTACACGTGACTATTATAAACAGAAAAAAATCATTTGGAATTAGAATTAAATAATTATGTACAAAAAGCAGGAACTTATTAAAAATTACGTCATAAAAAGTATACACGTGAATTTTAAAAGAGAAAGGATATTGTAAAATAATAAATTCATTAACATGCGTTAGAAGTCTTAAATAGGAGAAATTACGTCATATTTACGTCACATTATAGTTATTACATAAAATGAACACAAAATAATATTGCAAAACAGTTTAAATTTAGAAATTGTGCTAGACATTTATTTGATATTTTGAGAGGATCTTTTCAAGTATTTTTGTTAGGAAAGCGCAAATATTTCATTTCTAACAAAAGTATTTTCACGTGAATATTTAAAAGAGAAAGAATAGCTTGGTAAAAATTACGTCAGATTAAAAACGATTAATTTAAAATGTCTCATTTAAAAGAACTTTCTTTTCGCTATGTTAAAAAATACTAGGAGACAAAGACTCTGTTTACTTAATTCTTTTTATATTAGCTTATTTTGAAATGTTGTTACACGTGTCTACGTCATCAAATTATTTTTATTTCGACATTTTATTTGTATTTTTATTAATGTTGTACTAATTTATTTGTTCTTTCGTTATTTAAAATAAAAATTATGTCAATTTGTATAATTTGGCGAGTGGTTTGGCGATTTATATAATTTGGCGAAATTGGTCGACGGGATAATCAAGTAGTACTGCAGCGGATTTGGCATTAAAATTCCCCAATCAATGCGAAATGAATAGAAATTCGTTTATAAGGAGATCGCCACTGTTTTTAGGTAGATTTCGTAAGAAATACTACCTATTGCAGTCGTTACCATGGTGCGACTTTTGAAAAATTCCTTCATAACTTTTCATTATAGGACCCCAGGAACACAAAACCACCCCCACCTAAAAAGTTTATATATATATATGTATGTATGTACTAAATTTTGCCCGCACGATAAAAGTCGCAATTATGCATGAATCATCTTCAAACTCGCCAACAACTTTGAGATGGCTAATATCTCGGCGGGGATTGAAAATGGGCGAAATCGGTCCAAGAGGGTGGAAATGGGGAGGGTTCAAAATTTTGAATACTGTCTTAACATGATTCTGATAAAACCAGCTCTTACACAACAATGGCAGGAAAAAAATAAAAGTTTTTCGTTATAGCAGTTGCCAACAATTAAAAAAAAACAAATAATAAAATTCTCACCACAACAATTACTTTTCTTTTGCAAAATTTTCACGTGTAAAATTAAATAGTTTGACAAATTGAAAACAAATTGAATATTACGTCATAAGTTTCCTAGAGCAAGATTTCAGCATGAAAACTCAAAATAAATAGTTTGACGAATTAAAAAAATATGTATATTGCGTCGTATTGGAAATATAATGGACTTCAGCAGGTGAATATGTAACGCCATGTAAGTTTGAAGAAACGTATTAAAACATGATAAAAACCCGACTATGGAAATATTAACATATTTTAACACTTTAAGGTTCTCTGAATTTTTTGTAGCCATTTTTTAAACCTATTCCATATATATATGTGTGTGTGTATTCGTGTATATTACAATTTTCAAAAAAGGTTAGCTCCCTACAGCTTGCTCTTTGTGAAGAAACTGGGTTTTATCTCTAATCTTGATTTAAGTTTTGTTGGAGAATTTAGTACTTAACATCGAAATCTACCTCCGCCTGTAGGCCCGAGCCGGCAGGGATTTTTTTAAATTATAATTCGATCTTTCGAAATCTTTTTAAAGCCGAAAAAATTAGCGTGCATTTAGAGTCTGCGGTGTCTGGACGGGGGTTGGCGAGCGTAGCTCGTAGGGGTCCGAGCCCCCTAGTAAGGAAAAGAAAATTACGCTAAAAAATTTTTGTATTTACTCGATAAAATGTAAACGTTATTAAGTATGGGAATAATATTTGTAACAGTATACTATGCATACTTATATGTTTTGTCTAAATTTATATAAAATAGGCTTTTAAATTGTATATTATATACTATAATTAATATTTTTATGAATTACTAAAAAAATATATTTATTTCTTTACCGAGACTAATAACATTATAAGTATTAGTAATAATAAACTAAGAACAATCGCATTTGAGGCTTAAAAACGATTTGTTTCCTAATCATCTTGAAAAGGACTTTACATAAATAACTGTCTCCTAAATGGCTAATAAAAATACGTATCCATTCGTGTCTAGTACTTTAAATTTTGTACGTTACAAAAATGCATAAAAAGTAGGCTTGAACATATATTTTCACAATTTTAAAAAATATGTATTTCAAAGAAGTCTAGAAGCTAAGATTATGACTTATTTATTTTGATAATTGGTAGACAAAACACAAATACACTTACTTTTTACATTTCGCCATCTTGAAAAATGAAAAATCTATAAACTCCAAAAAAAGTCTTCGTTTTAAGCAAATAAATATCCATTTTATGCAGTGATCTTTCGGTATCAGATAAAGGCATTTATAGATAATTATTTCATACAATTTTCATATTATAAAAAAGAAGAAAATTATACAAATTTATTAAAATTCAAAACGTCCCAGAAATGGGACGTTAGGCATAAATGGATTAAGTAAATGTAAAGTTTGCCATAGCCTCACCATACAGTATTGCATGTTCCAAGAGATCCCAAGTCTTACACGGCCAGTGTAAATGAGAAACCGATTGTTCTGCTTTCGCTGAACGCACTGCAATTTCAACCGAGACCAAATAAATCATTAAATCAAACTTATTATACAAGAACCTTTGAATTTTGAAACAATTCTGCATCGGGATTACATTCAGTAAGAAAATGATCAAACTCTGTTTTGAACCACAATGATTAAAGTTTTTGACTTACTGCATAATCTTATAAATTGCCGCGCTTGCTGGATAATGCCTCTTTCCTAAGTGAATTTATATCGTAAGTATGCGATATGTGCAAATTGTGCTTGCCAAGGCAAGCACTAACATACAGACATGTTTTTGTTCTTGTAATGCTGAAACTAATGGAGAGATAAATTTAAATTTTATTCTCTATTTTAATTCTGAAGTAAAATTTCCCACTAGAACATTCGTGATTAGAAGAATAACATCAAATGTGTCATCTATACTAATATTATAAAGAAGTAAAGTTTGTGTGTTTGTTTATTTGTAGAGGTAATCTCTGGAACTACTGAACCGATTCCAAAAGTAATGGTATCAAAATGATGGTGTTAGTCCCAGTTCGAACATAGGCTGTATCTTATTTCCATGCCACTACCCCAAAGGGAGTGTAGGAGAAAAAAACGTTCTAAAGATGCGATTTTTGTGTTACTGAAAGGGCCTAGAAACATGAAATTTGGAATGGTAGTTACTTATAAGATATAAAAGATCTCTAAGAAAATTTCTTAAAAAATTCGAAATTTAAAAGGGGCGAAAATGGGCAAAAAGCGTTCTAAAAAACGTTCTAAATGGCAATTTCTACGCAATCTCAGAAAGTACCGAACCGATTTCAAAAATAATAGTGTCAACATGATGGTGACACCCCTTCCTCCAACATAGGCTATATTTTATGTCAGTGCCACTACCCCAAAAGGAGTGCCAGAGCAAAAAACGTTCTAAAAATGCGATTTTTATGTTACTGAAGGACCTAGAAACATGAAATTTTGCATGGTAGTTACTTAATAGGTATAAATGATCTCTAAGAGCATTTACTAATAAAATAGAAATTATAAAGGGGTGAAAAAGCGCAAAATGCGCCTAAAAAACATTCAAAATAGTGATTTCTACGCATTCTCAGGAAGTATCAAACCGATTTCAAAAGTAATGATTGGAAATTGATGATGGGAGCCCTGGCTCTAACATATACTCTATTTCATGTCGATGACACTACCACCTGAGGGTTGCAGGAGCAAAAAACGTTCTAAATTGTGATTTTTGTGATACTGCAAGGGATAGCAGCTTGAAATTTGGCGTGGTAATTAAAAGATGTAAATGCTCTCTAAGAACAGTTTCTAAAAAATTCGAAATTAAAAAGAGGTAGAAATGTGCGAAAAACGTTCTAAAAACGTTCTAAATTGCAATTTCTACGCAATCTCAGGAATTATCAAACCGATTTCAAAGTAATGGTTGCAAATTGATGGTGACAGTCCCTAATCCAACATGAGCTATATTTGATGTTGTCACTACCACCTCGGGGTTGCATGAGCAAAAAATGTTCTAAATCGCGTTTTTTTTTTTTTTTTTTGTAATACTAAGGGGTCTAAGATTTTGAAATTTGGCATAATTACTTAAAAAATACAAATGCATTCTAAGAACCATCGAAAGAAATTCCAAATTTAAAAGGATTAAGTGACCGAAAAGCATTCTAAAATACGGTTTCTATGTAATCTTATGAAATACCAAACCGATTTCAAAAATAATGGTTGTAATTTGGTGGTGATAGACACTGCTCAAAAATAAGCTACATTTTATGTCAGTACCACTACCACCAGAGGGTTGCAGGAGCAAAAAATGTTCTAAATTGCGATTTCTGAGATATTAAAGAGGCTAGAAATTTAAAATACGGCATGGTAGTTACTTATAAAATTTAAATACCCTCTAAGAACTGTCGAAAATAAATTCGAAATTTAAAAGGGTTGAAACGAAGGGAAGGAGCTAAAAGCATTCTATAAAAGTCCTAAATTACGATTTGTATGCAATCTCATGAAATAATAAACCGATTACAAAAGTGATGGTTGCGAATCAATGGTGATAGTTTTTGATCTTACACATGCTGTATTTTATGCCGGTGCCACTATCACCTGGGGGTTTGCAGGAACAACAAACGCCTTAAGGCTGTTCTTAACTGCTCTGCTCAACAAGCGCAAAACGTTTTGAAACATTTATAAATTCGTTTTTTAACGGAAAGGTATAAAATTGGAAAGCCTGGCCATGGAAGCGATTTGGAATTTAACTGTTTTTTCCATTTTTTGATCAATAAATTATCTATTGAGTTATAAGCGAATTTGATCACGTGACAAACACGTTTTTCGCCTGTTCTTGAGTGCTCTTTCTTCCTTTGCGCGGAAATTCGGTTCAAAACGCCCAATTTGACACTCTTTTCTAAAAGATCTATTGCGTTTGCAAAAAGAAATGGAAAAAACAACTCAATTACATAGTTTCTGAACAACACCACCAGCTAGTTTCATGCATTTTCGAAGAAAAATAAATTATAACTTATGTCAGAAAGTTGCCCTTTTGGATTTCAGAACACCCTTAAACAAGCCTTTAAAAACTTTCTAAATTACGTTTCCTATGAAATATTAAGAAATGCCAAACCGATTTCAAAATTAATGTTGGCAAATTAATTGTGACAGCCTCTGTTTCAGCATAGGTATTTTATGTTAATGCACTACCACCAGAAAAGTGGTAGACCGTTACACAAGAAGCTTGGAATTTGACATCATGGTTAATTCTAAGATGTAAATGTGTACTAAGAACGGTTTCTAAAAAATTCAAAAATTCAAATGAATACTGAAATGAGCGTATGAAATGTTCAAAACACTTTCTAAATTACCATTTATTTTGAATTAGTTTTAGTTTTTCTTATTAATTCAAGTCTCATTTCTGCCTAATGCAGTGTAATAATGAAGTTTAGTCAAACTTGTGGATTAATTAGTAATTTTTGAGTTATTCCTAAAAGTATAATTTCTTCTAATAAAAGGTAGACATACAAATATCATTTGGCATATTTCAACTATTACTCGAGCAAAGCCGCGGATTTTGCTAGTATAGTTCTATTCCTTCAAATATTGTGCATAAATTTAATGAATTAGTTCTGGCAGACGCTCTATTATTTAAATTAAGACCAGTAGATATCTTATTATGGATTAATGCTTACTTTACATTACTTAAAAGGGGGGAAAAGGCTAAAAAGGGGTTGGGATTTCTGAGAAGAGGAAAAATAAAAACAAGTCGTTATTTTATGTTTTAAAAAGTGATTAAGAATATGTCTAAGAAAGTAACTATTGCATGCTGAAGAAAGCATTAAATACATGAAAAAAATGCAGACAAAAAAAAAAAAAAATAAATAAAAATAAAATAAAATAAAATAAAATAAAATAAAATATATTTTTAAATGACTATGAAACATTGCATCAAAATATGCAATATTTCGTAACTTAATTTTAATTTTACAGGAAACTATAAATATACAAACACTGTACAAAGTACTTGAATTTTCATAGATAAATGATAGTGTTTATATTTTGTGGCCAGAGATGACAATATGCGGCAGTTCAAGAAATTTATAAGCCGCTAGAGAAGGCTGTATCAAAAATTATATTCGTGGTAGTCAAGCTTTTTTTTTTTTTTTTTTTTTTTTTTAAGTGTTTAAAATGGGTTGGAATAAGGAAGTAATCGACTGGCAGTAACGAATAATTGCTTTTGGGGATTTAAAAGAGCATAACGTAAAAGAAGTTGCTGATTTTAAACTCGGAAAAGAAGCACAGTTGACATCGGATCCGCCTGTGAGCTACAATCTATTTTACGGATCGAGATCACCAAAAATTCTGACAAATCAAATTGCAAGAAGGCGGTAAATGTTGAAAAATATCAATGCTGGGCCACGCATTCCGATTTCTGAGCGAACCTTACGGAAAGAACACTGTTATCAATATACTATATATATATATATTCAAAAGTTCCCGGACTGACTCTGTAACTGTAAAAATATTAGCAATTACGTTGCTGAAACACACCCGCCTTCGAAATAAGATCCTTGCGCAACAACACACTTTTGCCATCGGCTGTAAAGGTCATCGAATCACTTCTGGAATCCATTTTTAGCCATGTCCTTTAATTCAGCCTGCAATGCATTTTTAACTTCATCTGAAGATTGAAATCGACGACCGTGCAAGCGACGTGCCAGTTCAAGAAACAGTCTGAAGTTGCAGGGTGAGAGATCAGGGGAGTTAGGAGGATGTTGAAAAACAGTGGTTTTCGTTTTCGCAAGAAAGTCAGCGACGACTAGAGATCGGTGTGCAGGAGCGTTGTCATGCAAAAGCACTCATGGCTGTTCAGCTCACAATTTTGGCCTCTTCTTCTGAACCGACTCACGCAAATGACGCAGGACGTCTACATAGCAATCTTTGTTGACAGTGCGTCCTTCAGGGATAAATTCCAAATGCACAATGACCTGGATATCGAAGAATACCTCTAGCATGACCTTCCCTTTAGAGCGATCTGGGCGGAATTTTTGCTTCCGTGGTGATTGTGGGCTGAGCAGTCATGGGTGCTTTTGCATGACAACGTTCCTGCGCACCAATCCCTAGTCGTCGCTGACTTTCTTGCGAAAACGAAAACAACTGTTTTGCCACATGCTCCTTACTCCCCTGATCTCTCACCCTGCGACTTCAGCCTGTCTGCTGAACTGACACGTCGCTTGCAGGGTCGTCGATTTCAATCTTCAGATGAAGTTAAAAGTGCATCGCAGGCTGAATTAAAGGACATGGTTAAAAATGGATTCCAGAAGTACTTCGATGACCTTTACAGCCGATGGCAAAAGTACGTTGTTGCGCAAGGATCTTATTTCGAAGGCGGATGTGTTTCAGCAATGTAATTGGTAATATTTTTACAGTTATAGAGTCAGTCCGGGAACTTTTGAATCCTGCCTCGTATATATATATATATATATATATATATATACAGGGTGATTCATAAATATCGAAACAATAGGCTATTTCCTTAAATATTGCCCCTAGACCTATACTTCCAATTGCAAAGTTTCATAAAAAAAGATACAAAATTTAATGACATAAGTTGAAACTCTATGGGGGGTTCTATTTGAAAAAATAAGAAAATTAAATTTTTATATGGCCCCCATAGTGTAAAAATTCCAATAAGGAAAACTTTACTTATCCATTCCTGAATTAAACGCAAAAAATTGCATCTTCATATCTGAAAAACTCGCAGAGTTATGGCCGTTTAAATAATTCATCAGGTTTTAAGGGATTAGACACAAATTGAAATGCGTGCAATCCAAGAAACAATGTCACTTTAAAAGTTCTAGGAAACATGTAAAAAATATATTTGTTGAGTTAGGATTTTGATTTTTTTTTCTTTTTTTGTGATGGTTAACCATATAATTTGCAAACAAAACCACATCCTAATATTTCTTATAAAGTTTTTAAAAAATTTTAATGATTGGTATTTTTGTAAGCGGGTTTAATTTAAAATCTTTATAACTCGAGACATTATTCATCGTAATTCAATTTTTTTTCATTCAATTAAAGAGGAAAGTATAATTTTAGTTTTGCTTCAGGATTTTTTTAAATAGTAATTTTTAAAATATTAAAAATATTTATTTTAAAAATTATATAACTTATTTTTAAAAAATCATATTGTTTAAATTTTTTTAAAGAATTGCAGGTGAAAAAGTAATGTCTTTCTGTAGCTTAAACTTCCGATTCAGTTTAACTTTTGACGTTTCCACCTCCTTTTTGTACTATTTAAATGTCCATAAATAATTGCTAAATGTGTAACTTGAAACAATGCTTTTTCTAACATGCCGATTAAGAGTTTTTCATAATTTTAGCCCTCAGAAATTCAGGCTTTTTATCGTCCCGGCGAAGAGACAATTAAAAATTTAATTTTTGTATTTTCTCATATAGACCCCCCATGGAGTTTAAACTTATCTCATCAAATTTTGCACCTTTTTTTTATGAAACTTTTCAATTGGAAGCATGACCCTAGGGGCAATATTTAAAGAGATAGCCTATTATTTCGATATTTATGAATCACCCTGTATAAGGCAAGTGTGTGTACGTAAAGACCCACTTTTCTCCATGACACCCACTGCCACCCACTCGTGGTTATAGTGGGGGACAGCCCTTGGTCTCCTACTGTTAGTAAGGGAGTTCAGTCGCGGTGTGTAGAAGTGGGTGGGTGTGGGAGGCAAAAATATGAAATGAGATATCTGTCTTTTTCTCACACATTATGTTTATGAATAGAGTCTAGAATGTTTTGAGTGGCGTTTCGCGTGTCAGTGAGGGACAGATATGTAATCGGAATTTTCTAGAAAGTTTCAAAAATTTCTTTCAAAATGTTCTCTAATGTTCGAGAATAATCTAAAATGTTTTATGCTAAAATTTTCCAGAATTGTCTAAATTGTTCTAAAATAATCTGGAATGTTCTAGGATGTTCAATAATAATCTAAAATGTTCTAAAATGATCTAGAATTATCTATAATGTTCCAGAATAATCTAAAACGCTCTACAATAATCAAGAATAATCTAAAGCGTTCTAAAATAATCTAGGATCTTCAAAGATGTTCGATAATAATCTAAAATGTTTTAAAACGTTCTAGAACGATCTATAATGTTCCAGAATAATCTAAAAAACTCTACAATAATCAAGAGTAACCTAAAATGTTCCAGAACAATCCAAAGTGTTTTAAAATAATCTAAAATGTTAATCTAGAATGTTATAAAACGATCTAGAACATCAATCACATTTTAGCAACGATCAAGAGAGGATCAAAGAGAAAAGGGAATAATTCCAGAAACATCTAAAGCATTCTAAAATAATTTAGTGTTCTAGGATGGTCGATAATAATCTAAAATGTTCTAAAATGATCTAGAATGATCTGTAATGTTCCAGAATAAATTAAAATGCTCAACAATCATCAAAAGTAATCTAAAATGTTCAAGAATAATCTAAAGTTTTCAAAAAGTAATCTAGAATGTTCTAGGATGTTCGATAATAATCTGAAATGTTCTAAAACGATCTGTAATGATCTATGATGTTCCAGAGAAATCTAGAACGCTCTACAATAACCAAGTAAAATCTAGAATGTTCAAAAATAATCTGGAACGTTCTAAAATGAATACCATAGAATGTTCAAGAATGTGCGAAATTTCGATCGTCAATGGTAGATCAGTCGAAGCTCAGCGCGTTTTCGTCAGTCACATTTTAGCAACGATCAAGAGAGGATCAAAGAGAAAAATACCCAATTGTTAAAAGAATATTCAGATGATAAATTCAAGTGATTTCAAAAAAAATATTTTGTTCTTTTTTTTTATTTGCTTCAATTGTATTCAATTATTTTCTTAAAACTTTTATAATATTTTTTTTTATTATTATATACTGCTAGTGATTTACTTTTATTTATTTGTTTCTCGAAGTTTTTCTCACAGATATAATGTCAAAGCGTAAGAAAGTGTTTACACAATCTTTTGTGAATTCGCAAAGAAGAAAAGAAGCACGTAGAAACGAAACAGAAGAAGAAAGAGAAAGACGACTTACGAAAATTCGAGGAGTGCAACAAACAAGAGAAAGTCAAAGTGAAGAAAAAAGAGCAAACATAATTGAAGAGACGATAATTAGAGTAAGTTCAATTAGAAACTATGAATAAGCTCATCAACGTCAAACGCAAAATAAATAAAATACAAAAAGAATGTTCATTCTACGTAAACATCGAGTTATACTACGTACAAACTATAATTTAGAACTTGAGGCATTCCATAATGATTCCATGAAAAAATACAATGAACATCCAAATATCGTCATCGAAAAATGGGCAAGACATGCAAGTACTGCGGCGCAAAAAAATTTAAGGGACAAACTGTAGAAATGTGCTGTATGGGTGATAAAGTCAGATTACCAGTATTACAAGTACCACTACCAGAACTGTTCGCTTATATGATCGGAACAGCACCAGAATTAAAACATTTTTTACAAAATATATGACGATACAATTTTTGCTTTCAAATGAGTTCGTTCGGGGCTATATCAATATGCAACGTAGAAAATTTCAGCCCACCTAATCAAAGAAAGAAACAGTGTGCCATCAGCTGGGAAAAATATGGCAGCCAGCACTGCCATCAGCGGTAAAGTGCAATGGTGCCATTACTTAAACCTGTACAAAAGTGTCCGAGCGGAATGCAGCTGGCCCATCAGTGATGTCCAACAGCAGGCCAGCATTGCTATGCCATTGCATTACTTCAATCCGGCACTTTTCCTGCAGTGCTAGCACCTATCCCACTGCTATTCCTTTGCTGGCCCAGCACATTCCCTTACAAAAATTTCTTATAGAATTCTATGAAAAAAACAAAGTATTATGACTCTTTTTTAGCTTCATCAAGGGCTATCCCTGTAGAAGTGTCTATAGAAATATTTGAACTTGCAGCGGTTTCCATGTGGCCAACCCTCCCAAGTACTAACCCCACTCGATGCTGTTTCGTTTTTGTGGTAGGACATGAACATTGAACAAGTACTTTCAGCGTATGCTATGACCGCTCGACGCTTTCAAGCTCTCATTACACTATTTCAGGTTTGTTCTTTTGTGATTTACGTTCCCAATCATTAAACTGGTATAGAAATTATTGTATTGTATAGAAATCCTATATATTTTATACGCTTTTTTTAATTATTAATTCTGAACTGTGTAAATTATGAAAATCGAAATCCTTTGTAACTTAGTAAGACCAGATTTAAGGAGAAAAAAAAGTGCGTTGAAATAAAGAATTTATTTATTTATTCATTTACTTATTTATTTTGGTGGTGGCAATGGTGCTATATTATTTACATTCTCAAAAAAAAAATTAGCTTCACAGCTTAAATTGTGTTAAGATATTCATTTCAGATTTGTGTTAAAATACTCAATGTCTTCGACACCTAGCGTAAGGGTTCCCAGCAATAATACTGCAAAAGTTCGTGCACTTCCATGTAGTGGTGGGCCAGCGCATGAGATAAAACGGAAGCCCACCAGAATTTTATCTGATGATTTGCAACAGCAAAGTTGACTGGAGCTGTCCAGCAGTGGTCATGCAGTGGTAGACCATTAGCCAGCACTTCTCCGTCATTGCCAGCACCTATCTTGCTGCTGGCCAGCAATTTCCTCTTTGCTGGGCAGTTTTTAAAGTCAAAGGGCAAAGTTATCATCGAGTAGGCTCGCTAATGCACATCATACAAAATGAAACACTGAAATTCCTACAAATACATTTTGTAGGTGATGAAAAACTAGCGTTGCACTCACATTCAGGGGCTACAGCGAGAAAAAGTTCATGAGTTACAACGTCTACTCCATAACCATAAGGGGATTCTTCGAGCAGCTGAAAACACCCGCTCCGTAATGTTAATCCTATGGGCAGGTTATTTTCGAATTTCTCGTTTCAATTTGAATATTTTTAAACGTGCGTTTTTTTTTTTTTTTTTTTTTTTTTTTTTTTTTTTTTTTGCATAGGCTAGATGAGATCGATCTTTAATATGACTCTTTTTTACTTTTTCGATTTTGGTTGCAGATTTTTTTTTAAAGCTACCTTCAGTTTCCAAACCGGTTTCGAAACTGAAAGTACCTTTAAAAAAAAAAAAATCTGCAACCAAAAAGTAAAAAAGAGTCATATTAAAGAATGAGCTCAGTTATCCTATGCAAAAAAAAAAATTAATATTCAAATTGAAACGAGAAATTCGAAAATAACCTGCCCATAGGATTAATATTACGGAGCGGGTGTTTTCAAGTACGCGAAGAATCCCCCAGATGTATTCAATACTTCTCTAGAATGAATGGTTGCAGACAACTATAAGATCGTCATTTGGGCCGACAAAAGACCAGTCGATTGATTTTTAAAATATGTGTAAATAGTATTTAAGGAATTTAAACTTAAACAATGGGAGAGTTTAATAAATGCATTTTTTGTATTACATATTTATGTTGCTTGTTATTTAATTTTATTACTCTAAAAAGAATTTCATATACAAAATATATTTTCATATATTTAAGCGTATTCTAAAATAAAGGCAAGATGAAGAATGCTGCAGTTATTCATTTCAATATCAAAGAAGTCGTTGTTTTCATAGCAACAAAATTGAATCGACAATGCTCAAATAGACTTAAATTGGAAATTGAAACAATTTTAATTAATTAAAATTTTGTTTTAATTCATAATATTTGATAGTTAACTTTCATTATAAAGATATATATATATATATGGCAAAACTATAGTTAAATCAAAGTAAAACTGACAAAACTAAAGTTATTTATATTAAATTTATTTAAACAAGTTCAGTTTGAAATTTTATTCCATCGCCAACCGCTTATAAATCGCCAAATATCGAAAATTAATTATTTTTTTACCGACTCTCTATCGAGTTTCCGCTGAAATTATTTTTATAATCATATCCATCCTCATAAATAGAACATTCTATTTTTTTTTTTTTTTCTTTTTTCAGATTTTTCGGAGTATGCTCGTATGGAGACCTTCCTTGTTAGTAAATGATTAATTCCCTTTCGAGGCATATATTTTAACTAGTACTATGATAAAAAGGCTGAATTTGATGAACGTAATTGAAGAACGCTCTTATAAAATACGGCACTACAACACTCAGACTCATTCTTACTTTGCATTTTACGAATTTTCTCTAGGATATGTCTTGGGTAACTTTTCAAAATTAATAAAGCAGTGTCACCGTAATTTTTTTAAAATATTTTTCTAACACAGAAATTGCAAAATTAGACTTGTTTTTGTTTGACATGTTGTTATATCAGTAAGGTTTTATTTTTCTTGGCGTTCCACGAAAAAGTTTTATTCTATTACTTATTTTATGCTTCAAGTATGTAGTGTGTTATAAGTCTTTTTGGGAAGGAATTCGTGAGTTAATTTCAAGATGAGATGGGAACATTTTTCAAAAGAAGATTTATATATTTTTTAACATTAATAACATAAAAACGATTAATTTCGAAAAGTCGTCTTTTGCACGATAGGTGTATAATTTTTCCCCTTTCATGTTAATAAATTTTAAGATCAAAATCTTTATCAAATTATTAATGCTCCTAGAATCACTTCAGAGATTATTTTATTTTGAAATATAGCCATTTATCATTAATTTAGTGAATGCTTGAATATTCTTTGAAGCTTCCTTAATTTGTCATACATCATTATCCATTATTTTTGCCAATAGCATATGTTGAAATCTTTGAAAAACCTCTCAAAAACAGAACACTGAAAATCGGCAAATATGCTCATAGTGCTGCCATCTATTGACTATTCATGCAAGTATTTTCCGATAAGAAGGACTTGTTAGTCGACGAAGTTCAACATTACCTGCAAATTTAAAAGAATATTCACATTATAAATAAATAAATAAAATAAAACAAAATAAAATAAAAGGTACGTTTTAAGGTTCTGCATAATATATCTGAAGGAAAATTTGAACAAAAAAAAAAAAATAAATAAAAATAGAATTACAAAAGGTTGTGGTCATAGAAAAATGAAACTGATAATAATAATAATAATAATAATAATAATAATAATAATAATAATGAGTTGATTAAATAAGATGATACGCAAAATGTTTAAAGAGAAAAAATTCACTTTAGGGTTTTTTTTTTTTTTTTTTTTTTTTTGTATAAACATGCAGCAACAGAATGAAACTTCTTACTTGGTCTTTCTCTCTGTGTTTTATACCAACAGAAGAAGGAATTTTTTGTTTTTTCCTGAAATATACACTGAACATTATCTTTATTTAGCTCCAAAGATTTCTTCTTTATATTTAAAATGCTGAAAAGTTTTTAAAAGTCGTTTGATTTTACTTTTAGCATTAAACGTGGATTGCATAATAAACAGGTAGCAGCAATTGTATCGCATAAAACACTTAATAAGCAAAATGTTTGTAATTTATGCAGCTTAAATAGAACAAAAATATAATTAAAACAATTTATTACTATTAATATTATAATTATTTAAAACTACTAGACAAAGCTTAAGCTTCTAATGAAATGTGAGTTTGATATGCCTAATGCAGGGTTCATACGGGAACCGTGATTTTCTAGGCCAAATAGCATTATATTTTTATAGAAAAATAAATCTCGTTTAAACGCGCGAAATTTAAGTGAATAATTAAGGCTGCTCTCAAATCCAAGAGGGCCACTTTATGACATAAGTTTTAATTTATTTTTGTTCGGAAATGCATGAAACTAGCAAGTGTTGTTGCTCAGAAACTATGTAATCGAGCTGTTTTTTTCCGTTTTTCTGCAAACGCAATAGATCTTTCAGAAAATAGTGTCAAAGTGGGCGTTTTGAACAGAATTTCCGCGCGAAAGTAGAATAACCGCTCAAGAAAGGGCGAAAAACATGTTTTGTCAGTTGATCAAAATCGCTTATAACTCAATAGATAATCTATTTATCAAAAATTGCAAAACACAGTTCGATTCCAAATCGCTTCCACAGTCAGGTCTTTCAATTTTATATCTTTCCGTTAAAAAATGAATTTGTAAATGTGTCAAAACGTTTCGCGCTTGTTGAGCAGAGCAGTTGAGATCAGGTGTATTCGAAAAAAGGTTTTTCCACCCTCAACAGCTCGAAATTTTTCGAGACATTTTCAGACTCATTTTTAAAAGGAAAAAACTTGCTGAGGAGATTTTTGAAGAGATGTATAAGAGGCCGTTTGATTTCATTTTTCGCTCAATTAATTAGAATTTGAGTTTTAAACAATTACTTTCTCAGTATGATAATTTTTTTCATTCCCAGATCTCCGCTTCGGAAAAGTTGGTTCAAAACGCCAACTTTGACAGCATTTTTTGGAATATTTTCTGCATTTATCAAAAAATCGACAAGCACGGCACATTATGTACTTTCTAAATATGAGAATTTGCCAGTTTGATGCGTTTGAGAGCAAAAATGAATTTAAAAATGAATCAGAAAATAAGCAGTATGGATTGGAATACACCCTTAAAGGGAAGATTTTATATAAGAAAATACTGGTACAGAAGAATTTCTTAATCTGGAAATTTAAAGACTCTTAGGAACCCTTTAGTGGCATTTAGTTCATAGAAATTTCTAAATACCATATATTAAGTTGAAAAGATGTCTATTAAAAATTCATATCTATCTGTCTTATCTTTGATTTACATAAACTAAATAATTTAAATAAAAAGTTTCAATTCTCATTCTTTACTACTTAACAGAAATTAAAATTAAAATTAAAATTAAAATTACGGGAAAAAATCGAGAATTTGTTCATTTTCTTCTATAAAAAATATTTTATTCCAAATTTAAATTTTCATCAGCAGGTCATTCATAAATAAAAAAGGAAATATCATTCCATCATTCTAAATTCTCACGATCTTCAGGCGAAAATAGCTTTTTTTTTCTTCTTTTAATCCTTTCCTTTAATTCTTTTCAAATGCACATAGTAAAATACTTGAGGAAAATACAGTAGCCTCTCGTTATATTGCACACACTTTCATAGCAAAATGAATAATTGTTATAAACTTTCTTAACAAGTTAATGTGGTTAAAAAAATCTCTTTGATGCCGTCTTTAATTATTTTGATGTTAGGGTGTCATTATAAAACATTCAAATAAACTGTAAAATGTAAGATAAAACTAAATGCTTATATTAATATCCTTAAGTCTGTTCGCAACGGCTCTGCTCAGCAAGTGCAAAATGTTTTGACACATTTACAAATTCATTTTTTAATGGAAAGATATAAAATTGGAAAGACTGACCATGGAAGCGATTTGGAATCGAACTGTGTTTTCTATTTTTTGATAAATAAATTAACTATCGGGTTATAAGCGATTTTGATCACGTGACAAACACGTTTTTCACACTTTTTTGAGTGGTTTTTCTTCTTTCGCGCGGAAATTCGGTTCAAAACGCCCACTTTGACACTATTTTCTGGAAAATTTATTGCGTTTGAAAAAAAAAAAAACGGAAAAAACAATTGGATTACGTAGTTTCTGAACAACAACCCCTGCTAGTTTCATGCATTTCCGAACGAAAATAAATTAAAACTTATGTCATAAAGTTGCCCTTCATTATTTGAGAAAAACAGCCTTAACATAATTTGAGTCATTTGATTATTTAGCTAACTTAACCCTTTAGTTCGCAGCTTTGCATATATGCAAACAGCAGTGTTTTGACTTTAATATATTTTTTTATTCGTGTATACCTAATTCACACCAGAAAATTAAAATAGCAATATTTGCTTTAATTAATAACAGACATTCCGTTTTTAAATAAAGCGAAATTAACAATAGAAACTTTCTGGTGTAAAGTCAGATTCTCTGAACTACATAATTTCTCGAACGTATTCTATCATGTGAATTAAAGTGTTAAAGGTTAAGTTTTATAAAATAAATAATTATAAAAAATCAGGTATTTGGAGACATACTTATTAAAATATTTACTAATTTGCAATATTTTAGTGTAAAATAGCCACACGATAGTAGTTTTTACTTGTATTGCAGATGTGCAACAGAAGAAAAGATTGAAGTAATATATGAAAAATGTATCTCTGATTTTTTTTTTTTTTTTTTTTTTTTTTTTTCCTGTGTAATAAACCTTTCAAAGAATCATATATAATTTTTTGAAAAAAAAAAAAAAAAAAAAAATCGGCCCTTTAAAGGTTAAGAACATTACTAACTAGCAAAATTTTCCCATGGATGTTTTGATAAAAGTTATTTTCTGAGAGAAAGACACTTAAATATAAAATGCGTAACAATGTATACAACAGGAGAAAAAAGTTGATAATACCAAATCATATTTCCTGAGACCCAGACCTTAAATTCTAACAAAAAAAGTTCCGGAGTCTAATATTCTGCGCTACCGGTACAACAACTGTACCGTTCCACCACCCCTCCCCCCCTGCCCCTGTAATCTGTATATTTATATTTCGTACATTAATTGCAAAATTTAAAGCATTTTTTTTTCTTTAGCAAAATAAAAATTTTAAATACAGGGTGATTCAGCTCGTCGGTGACAAACTTTAAGGATCGATAGAGCACACCTAGACGAACATTTTTGAATAGGGAATGTAGGGTCCCTGACGCGATGGTAAGGCGCTAGGCGCTTTCGAAAATTTGGGTGCCGAAATTCAAAACGTCATAAAAACTAGGGAAATGGTTAGATTTTCTTGCTTGTTGCGTCGAAATGATTCTGTTTGTTTAGACTTTCTTCAGTACCAATTTGATAAGCGTATCTCTTAAAACATGGATAGGGGGCGCTGCAGACTTTGGAGAGCTAGACAACAACTTTAAGCCCGTTATTTTGATAATTTAACACATGCTCGCCAAAGTTTATACTCTAACTTAAAGTTTGAACCCAAAAGTAGAGCCCTGCAAAAAGCGTAAGAGCCGGAATAAAATGTCAAAGTACAGGGTGGTCGAAACTCGAAGGCTCCTAAGAGATAAACAAACAGATTTCTTGACTTATGGCATGCATTTTCATGATTCTGTTTGCTGGGGCTCTCTGAAACTCAGTTGAACGGTACAAAAAGAAACATCGATAGGGGGCGCTTTGGGCAAAAAACATAATTCGTTGACATTTCGGACGCTAACTGGAAACGGGGCGCTACGATCAGTTAGTAATAATGAAAACACATTTTCTACCTCTGCTCAACACTTCTGAATAAATTTAGACCAAAAACATCAATGATACTGGAAATTTATTTACAAAAAATAACACTACAGAAGATGCTCGAAATTTCGACCTTGGGCCATGATGCAGGCTTCGCACCTCCGTCGCATTGAGGAGTGTGTGTTTCCAACAATGCCAGGAGTATCTCTGATCTGCCCTGCAGCTGCCACAATGCGCGCCACAAGTTCTTCAGCACTGCTGACAGGTGTATGGTATACCTCGGCCTTCAGGTAACCCCAAAGGAAGAAATCCAAGCAGGTGAGGTCTGGTGATCGGGCAGGCCAGTGAACTGGACCCCCACGCCCGATCCACCGCTGGCCATACCTTGCGTTTAGATGGAGACGCACGTCGTTCGTGTAATGGGCCGGAGCTCCATCGTGCTGGAACCACATCTGGCGACGCGAACCTTCGGGTACGTGCGCCTCATCCAGAAGCTGCGGCAGCACTTGATCCAGGAAAATCAGGTAATTTCCACCTGTCAGCCGTTCAGGTAACAAATAAGGGCCAATGAGGCAATCCCCCAGAATGCCGGCCCACACATTTACTGAGAAACGCTCCTGGGCTGCTCGGCTTCTGGTTTCATGTGGATTTTCATCACACCACACATGACTGTTGTGGGCGTTCCACATTCCCTCCCGGCTGAAGGTGGACTCGTCCGTAAACAAAATGCTGTTTACAAAACGGGGATCCCTGGATCTCATCGCCAAGTACCATCTTGAGAATTCCACTCGAGGGCCAAAATCCTGCTCTCTGAGCAACTGCACCCGCTGGATGTGGTAGGGGTGCAGATTCCGGGAACGTAAGATGCGCCACGCAGTTGCTTGCGAAATGCCAACATGTCTGGCGATATCTCTCGTGCTAAGACCTGGGTTGTCCTCAACCAGGTTAAGCACAGCCTCTTCGTTGTCGGGGGTGCTCACTGATCGCTCCCGTTCAGGCCTGCCTCCGTCGAAAGATCCCGTTGTGGACAACCTCTGGTGTACTCGAGCGAAGAAGGCATGGCAGGGGATTTGCCTGTTGGGGTAACGCTCGGCGTACAACCGCTGAGCGGCTCGTCCATTACAACCAGCAGCGCCATACGCCAAATGCATGTCAGCCAATTCAGAGTTTGTGTACCGTTCCATCCTACTACCGATCTGCAGACAAGTAACCCGAAGCTTAAGTAGGTACCGCACGTTCAAAAGACGTGTCTGCGCATACAACTACGTCATCTCGCGTTGTCGTCTACGCATTACGTATCTTTTGCATATCGATATGGTACGATATCTTTTGCATAAATCAGCAAAAAGCACCTTATGTAAATTTTATTGCGCGCATTGTGCATGATTGAAACCAGCTATGTTTGTTAAAAAAAACAAACAAACTGCAGTTTTAATAGCTTCTTATGATAAGTAAATTACTCTCTTGTTTTGTTTCTAACTGATCGTAGCGCCCCGTTTCCAGTTAGCGTCCGAAATGTCAACGAATTATGTTTTTTGCCCAAAGCGCCCCCTATCGATGTTTCTTTTTGTACCGTTCAACTGAGTTTCAGAGAGCCCCAGCAAACAGAATCATGAAAATGCATGCCATAAGTCAAGAAATCTGTTTGTTTATCTCCTAGGAGCCTTCGAGTTTCGACCACCCTGTACTTTGACATTTTATTCCGGCTCTTACGCTTTTTGCAGGGCTCTACTTTTGGGTTCAAACTTTAAGTTAGAGTATAAACTTTGGCGAGCATGTGTTAAATTATCAAAATAACGGGCTTAAAGTTGTTGTCTAGCTCTCCAAAGTCTGCAGCGCCCCCTATCCATGTTTTAAGAGATACGCTTATCAAATTGGTACTGAAGAAAGTCTAAACAAACAGAATCATTTCGACGCAACAAGCAAGAAAATCTAACCATTTCCCTAGTTTTTATGACGTTTTGAATTTCGGCACCCAAATTTTCGAAAGCGCCTAGCGCCTTACCATCGCGTCAGGGACCCTACATTCCCTATTCAAAAATGTTCGTCTAGGTGTGCTCTATCGATCCTTAAAGTTTGTCACCGACGAGCTGAATCACCCTGTATATCTATCAGCATATACTTAGCTGTCAACTATTCCACTTTTTAGCTATCACTTCTTCTGAATAGTAAAAATCCGTGCCTATTTTTTATGTTAATTAATTGCAGAATTCTGCGATTAAATGGGGTAACGATTATGATTAGGAAATGGTGTTAACACAAAAAAGGGATAGTTCGCAGCTATGCATTTTTAAGAAAAAATGAATGAAATTTACAGAAATGAATATTTATATGCTGAAGAATGGAACAATGTTTTACAATTTCCTGTAAAAGGTGCATATCTTAAACTATAATCATTTCCTTCCGCATAACAATCTTTTGCGGTGAGTCTCTGAAAATCAGATAAAATTAAAAACTTGACAACGTTATCGGAAAGAATCTATGCTTTTATAGAAAAAGGGGAAACACTGCTCGATTGCTTTCTATCAGAATAACAATACATGGTAATTATATCTACTTACAAAGGGAAGTGACTTCGTATAGGTGCAGAGAGCCTTAGCATGGGTACCGTTCATGATACAAAATAAATAGAAAAATCACTAACGTGATTTTTATACTCGTACGCAATAGAAGACAAAAAAATCCCTGCCGGCTCGGGCCTACAAGCGGAGGTAGATTTCGAAAGTTAAGTACTAAATTAACCAACAAAACTTAAATCAAGATAGAGATAAACCCAGTTCCTTCACTAAGAATGAAATATAGGGAGCTAAACATCTCGTGAAAATCCTAATATACACGAATACGCACACGCATGTATATGGAATAGGTTTAAAAAATAGCTAAAGCTAGTTCAGAGAGCCTCAAAGTGTTAAAATAAGTTAATATTTCCATAGTCGGGTTTTTATCAAATTTTAATACGTATCTTCAAACTCACATGGCGTTACATATTCACCTGCTGAGGTCCATTTAATTTCCAATATGACGCAATATATATATATATATATATATGCTGTTTAAACAGTTATTTACATTCAAAAGCTTACAAATTTTTATCTTGCGATAGATGTTTCATATAATTAATAATAGATGGCAGCACCAAATTTGTCTCTTTCAGATTGCTCTAATTTTTAATTTTTCTAGCTCCATTTCAATTATAATTTATACACCAGGGGGTATTTTTAGCTAAATTTTGACGATATTGTTAAACTGTTATCTATTAATTTAATAGTGCATTTTAAATAATGTAATTAATATCTATTTATTTTATATTAGATTAAATTTGTTTTACAAGGTATTTCAAATTTTATTTCAAAATGTATTAACTGCATCCTTTGGTATCATTTACTGTGATTTCTTAACAGTTTTATTCACCTTAATCTTTCTGATATACTGGTAGACATGTGCACATGGATTTTTGTAAAATACTGGAATATTAATCGGTATGGTGTTTATTATTTATATTTTATATCCTATAAATATTTAAATACGTTTTATTGATTCTTCCATTTCATATTATTTGTTTCTATTCTGCTTTCATTTTTAATCAATTCACTTGATTTTAGTGGTTGTTCGGGCACAGGGGAAAATTAATTTTAGCTTTAGCTTATTTTTCCCACAGAAAACAACCATTTCGCTTATATCATTGAATTCTGTGCCCTTGATAACGTAATTCAATGTATAAGCTTTTCAATTTTTGTCGGTGTCCACTTTTTTCTTTTTTCTTCCATAATAATTCTTATATTTTTTTTTTTTTTTTTTTTTTTAATACTTACAGCTTTAATTCATAATAATTGACGGTGGTAGGTTATGTTTAATTAATGGTAATATATATATATATATATATATATATTTTAATTCGTGAAACTATTTATTTCATTTTGAGTTTTCATGCGGAAATCTTGCTCTAGAAAACTTATGACGTAATATTCAATTTGCTTTCAATTCCTCTAATTATTTATTTAATTTAATTTTTCGCGTGAAATTCTTGCAAAAGAAAAGCAATTGTTGAGGTGAGAATTTTATTGTTTTTTTTTTTTAATTGTTGGCAACTACTATAACGAAAAATATTTATTTTTTCCTGTCATTGTTGTGTAAGAGCTGGTTTTATCAGAATCATGTTAAGGCGGTATTCAAAATTTTGAACCCTCCCCATTTCCATTCCCTTGGGCCAATTTTGCCCATTTTCAATCCCCGCCGAGATATTAGCCATCTGAAAGTTGTTGGCGAGTTTGAAGACGACGTGCATAATTGCGACTTTTATCGTGCGGACAAAATTTAGTACATACATACATATATATATATATATATATATATATATATATATATATATATATATATATATATATATATATAAACTTTTTAGGTGGGGGGTGGTTTTGAGTTCCTGGGGTCCTATAATGAAAAGTTATGAAGGAATTTTTCAAAAGTCGCACCATGGTAACGACTGCAATATGTAGTATTTCTTACGAAATCTACCTAAAAACCTGGAACAAACAAAACCTCAAGCTGATGCTTGTTGGATAAAACAGAAAATATTCTTTTCAGGTTAGATATCGAAATAATAAAAAGAAAACCCAGCCAATAAAAAATTATCTTACTGTCACAAAAGAAAATCGAACTGAAAGCAAATTTATTGTTCACTCTCTTGAGTGACGTCGTATCAACACGTCGCCGATATAAATTTGAAATAGAAAACCCGATTTCTGTTTCCTCTTCATTCTGATCAAAATAGCATTAAAATGATTTGAAGTGGAATATAATACGTAATTTTAAAAGATGATTTTTTTTTCAATACATGAATAAATAAAATTTTAAATGCAATACAGATTGAGCTCGAGTCAGTCTAAGCCTAAAAACTGATATAAAAATTGAGTCCGTTTTAGCTCCATCTCCTACGTGTGTGACACATTACGTCACATATAAGTGTTTTGGTAAAAAGAATGCAAAAGCTTGGAGATGGGAAGGAAAGGAAAAGGTAATTTAAGCTTCGGTTTTTCGGAAGCTCTATTGCACTGGGCTCCGGAGCCCTGTATTTATGGGCTCCGGTGAATTCCGAACAATATTTAAATATTTACTAAAAACAGAGAAGTACTGGAGCCGGGGTCTGGTGGGCTCCGGTGCAAATTAAGCCCTGCTGAGACCTAAATTTTAAACAAAGATCTACAAAGATCTTATTGTTCTCTCTCCCGTCAATATCACGGGCTGAGGTGCCGTTCGTTATTTCTCGAGCCCATTATATTTCCGGGCTGGAGATTTCATTGCTGGATAAAACTTCTGAAACCAGAAAAATTTAAATGGCATTTCTGTGTGAAGTCTTTGAGTAATACCGTTTGGTTGCTGACACTGATTGTGATGTAGCACTTTGTATTGCATGTTTCGAAATATATCACACTAAAAAAAAAATTATTATTAACCAAAATTTAATTTATATACTATATTATTTCAAATATTATTTGTAAAAATGTGTGTTATGATGATAAATAAAGATCTAAGATGTGAAAAATAAAGAACATTTTCGCATTTATTTGTATCTCTCTATTCTAAAAAAAAGTAACTACCGCTGTCACCGCCGCCGCCGCCGCCGCCGGTTTTGATTTTTTTGTGACCGGAGGCCTTTCTTCGTTAATATTAACAAAAATAATGCATACAAAAATATGAAAATCGGTGGTTTTATACAGAAATGTTTGATAAAGACGCTGATGCAGACAGTTTTCAAATCGAAGAATTATTTTAAGAGTTATTTAATGATAAAGTTGGACAAAATCGTTCCACTAAAAAAGTTTTATAGTAGCAAAAACTATACATGGCAGTGTAATCATTTTTAGATCATTTTATGCGTTAGAACTTGCCGGAGTGCAGATTGCATTAATTTTTTTATTTTGACTCATTTTTTCAGGTTTTATTTCTATTTTAAATTCAAATTTTCAGCATTTCGAGAGATATTTTTTACAGATTTCAGAAAATTGTACTAATTTAAACTGTTGCCAACTGTATAAAAAGCGCAAGCAATAATGTTTGCTTCAAATTAAAAATTTATTTACACGTGACTATTATAAACAGGAAAAAAACTTTCAAATTAGAATTAAATAATTACGTATAAAAAGCAGGAACTTATTAAAAATTACGTCATAAAATGTATACACGTGAATTTTAAAAGAGAAAGGATATTGTAAAATAATAAATACATTAACATGCGTTAGAGGTCTTAGGAGAAATTACGTCATATTTACGTCACATTATAGTTATTACATAAAATGAACACAAAATAATATTGCAAAAAAGTTTAAATTTAGAAATTGCACTAGACATTTATTTGATATTTTGAGAATTAATTTAAAATGTCTCATTTAAAAGAAATTTCTTTTCGCTTTGTTAAAAAATACCAGGAGACAAAGACTCTCTTTACTTAATTCCTTTTATATTAGCTTATTTTGAAATGTTGTTACACGAGTATACGTCATCAAGTTATTTTTATTTCGACGTTTTATTTGTGTTTTTATTAATGTTGTACGAATTTATTTGTTCTTTCGTTATTTAAAATAAAAATTATATCAATTTGTATAATTTGGCGAGTGGTTTGGCGATTTCTATAATTTGGCGAAATTGGTCGACAGGATAATCAAGTAGTACCGCAGCGGATTTGGCGTTAAAATTACCCAATCAAAGAGAAATGAATAGAAATTCGTTTATAGGGAGATCGCCACTGTTTTTTAAATTATAATTCAATCTTTCGAAATCTTTTTAAAGCCGATCAAATTAGCGTGCATTTGGAGTCTGCGGTGTCTGGACGGGGGTTGGCGAGCGTAGCTCGTAGGGGGCCGAGCCCCCTAGTGGTTTAAAACAAACATTAAAACACAGAATTCTCGCATGGCTTTTCTACAAATGTGAATTTGTTCTATAACATCTTTTTTTTTTTTTTTTTTTCGCCTTAAAAAAAAACTAATTGCATATTTTATTTATAAACCTTATAATTATTCAATTTCTGTAAAAAAAAAAAAAAAAAAAAAAAAAAATAGGTACTTTTTTGGTGTTTTTTCCAAATATTAAGCGATTCTTAAGGGGTACTTTATCCGTAAGCGCCCTTTAAATAGAATTTAGAGCTGTCTTTCCAAAGTAGCCTCAAATATGTCCGATACGATTAAAGCATTGACAGCCAGTACAACTGTTTCTGAAAATTACTTTCTAATTATTTCGCTTTGTGCAGAAGAAAAAATAATCACTGTACTTCGCAGTTTATTTTCGTATTAACGTATTAAGCACAGCTGCATGACATAACCATATGACTGCACAGTACACATAAAGGGCTGCAAATAAATTTTCAGATTTTTTTTTTTTTTTTTTTTTTTTCGTCTTTTGAAGGAAATTGATTAAATCAAGTTTTGAAATGTGTTATGTGTTTTACAAATTGTTTATTTAGACAAGATTTTCACTTTATAAAACTGTGAAGTTTTATAATAGTATTCTAAATGTCTTGGTAAGCGTTTCATAGTCTATGCTTAACGCGTGATTTTACGTTTTTGTTTTACATATAATTGAAGGAAATATATAAATACGCAATTTACAAAACGCATAACAGTTGAAAGTCTATTTTCAGCAATTACCGTTCGTAGATGGTAACGTATTCGAAATCTTTTGTGCCGCTCTTTATATGAATTTTATCTATATTATATAAACTAGCAGACTCGCCCGGCGTTGCCCGGGGTTTGTAAATAATAACCTTAAACAAAACTTAAGTTTGCATGATTTTATATCTTTGAAAATTCTTTTAAATGAACCTAATTTCGGAGGCCCCATTTCCTTCCGCAACGCCTAGTGTGTTCCCATCAAACTTCTTTCCGAACGAACCCATAATCTAGATCCCCGCTACCTATGACAGCATTTACCGGAAGTGACGCACGTGCCGGAGACAATCGAAAACCAAGTTGAATGAGCCAAACCTCGTAGGAATGAAGCCCATGGAATAATAAAAAAAAGAATGCACAATCAATGTTAGAAAATGTTGGTAACTAAAGTCTAAGATAAAATTTCATAATACAGAAAGTAGTTGAATTGTAATATAAGTTGAAGGAAGCAAATGCCGTTGAAATAGAACCCTTAAACCCGAGGCAATAAAGCGCCCCCAAGCGGTGGGAGATTCCCCCTCCCCTTGTAAATTTCATGAATTACTGTTAGCATTAACACGATATTTAATAAACGGATGGAATCTCTTATCTAAAGTTACCTTTAAAATAATGCGATTTTTAATTTACGGCTGTAGTGAGTAGACATAAGATGATGCTGGAAAAGGACATTAATGTTCGAAAAAGGTTGTAGCTGAGGTATAAAGAAAGACCGGGCCCTAGGGGCCAGGGTGTTAACTGGAATGTAGTTGGGTATCTGAAAATTTTGTACTGGCTTTAAAGTAGCTGGAAGACGCTAAAACTAAGTTAAAGAAAATTGCAATAGAATAGGATAGTTTTTAAAGAAGCTGCAACAAAGGCCCCAAGAAGACGATTAATATTCAAAATTGGTAGTCTGCAATTTTTTTTTGTTGTTGTTGTTGCTCATGTAGTAGCTGGAGAACCTAAGAAAGTGTTAGAAAAAAAAGATCGTGAATCGGACCATTTTTAACACGTTATGTGCCACATCAGTCACCGGTGACTGACACTGAATTTTCCGTTTAAAACGCCTCATTCACCGATGACTGACGTCTAAAATATGATATAAAACTAAAAAATATATATATTGTTTTAAGCAATTACTGAAAATTTATTTAAAATTTACCAACCTTTTATTTATTACAGGATTATACTTTCTTAAAAATTACTTAAAATTTTGTAAATTTTTCAGCGCTTCAGTGTCAGTTATCGTGGCACTCAACGTGTTAAATGAGCTATAACAGGGGGCCCAAAAGGGTCCAACTGATAGTTGAGAGCAGGGCCCTAACATGAAAACATGTTTAAATGTTGTAGTACTTAGCGTTTTAGATTTTCAATTAGTCAAAATTAATCATAGGGTATAAAATAATCAGAATAATATTTTAAAGAAATGCGCTAAAATGGGGTCAATGCTTAAAAAGGGCCCTAGAGCCCTAATAAAAATATGAGGGTGTTGGTCTAGGGAGAAGGGTCCAAAACTAAATTTTTAAATTATGCAATGAGATTGTGAGAAAATTAGGGTGTAAAAAATGCATTGCACACAAAAAGTTCAAAGGGCCTGGATCGAGCCCTAAGGTGCACCAGGATTTTAACTGGAATATAGTAACAGGAGGATAACTAAACGCAAAAATGGTTCCAAAAATAAAGATCGGATTAAGAGGGGCAATTTATTAATAATTTATGTTGCAAAAGCTTCAAGGGGCCTTGTACCTGGCCCCAAGGGGAAGGGACTTAAGCGGCATGTAGTTTGGTATAAAGACACTTTTTAGTAGTTTTTAAAGTAATCAGATCGCTAGAACTATGGAAAAGAAAATTGCAAGGAATTCGGATCATTTTTAAAGAAGTTGCATCAAGGGCCCCCAGAAGGCGATTAATATTCAAAATTAATGGCAGTTAAAGTCTGATTTTTTTTTTTTTTTTTTTGTCGTTTATGTAATAGTTGGGGAACCTAAGATGTTGTTAGAAAAAAAGCTAGTGAATCGGACTATTTTTAAAGGAACTATAATAGGGGGCTCCAAAGTTGCCAACTGATAATCGAGAACAGGGCCCGAACTCGAAAACATGTTTAAATGTTTTAGTACTTAGCGTTTTATATCTTCAATTAGTCAAAATTAAGCATAGGGTATGAATTAATCATTAGAATAATAATTTAAAGAAGTTCGCACAAAATGGGGTAAATGCTTAAAAAGGGCTCTAGGGCCCCAATACAAATATGAAGGTGTTGGTCCAGGAAGAAGAGTCCAAAACTCAGTTTTAAAATTATGCAATGAGAAGATGAGAAATTTAGGGGGTTGAAAAATGCATGGCAAGCAAAAAGTTCGAGGGGCCCCGGATCGAGCCTTACGGGACCCTAGGGTGTCCCAGGATTTTAACTGGAATATAGAAACGGGAGAATAAATAAATTGAAAAAATGGTTCCAAAAATGAAAATTGGATTAAGAGGGGCAATCAGTTAACACTTTATGGTGCAAGAGCTTCGAGGGACCCTGTACCGGATCCCAAGGGGTCAGGGACTTAAGTAGCAGGTAGTTTAGTATAAATATACTTTTTAGTAGTTTCTAAAGTAAAAAGATGACGCTAGAACTATGTTGAAGAAAATTGCAAGGCATTCGGATCATTTTTAAAGAAGCTTCACCAAGGGCCCAAGAAGGCGATTAATATTCAAAATTTGCGGTAGCTGAAGTGTGAAATTATTTTGTTGTCGTTCATGTAATAGCTGGAGAACCTAAGATGTTGTTAGAAAAAAAGAGCTAGTGAATCGGACTATTTTTAAGGGAGTTATAATAGGAGGCCCAAAAGGGTCCAACTGACAGTTGAGAACCGGGCCCTAACATGAAAAGATGTTAAAACGTTTTAGTACTTAGCGTATTAGATCTTCGATTCATCAAGTTTAAGCATAGGGTATGAATTAATCATTAGAATATAATTTGAAAAAAATGCGCAAAAATTTGGGGAACTGCTTAAAAAAGGGCCCTGGGGCCCCAATAAAATTATGTGAGTGTTGGTCTAGGGAGAAGAGTTCAAGACTCAACTTTAAAATTACGCACTGCGAAAGTGAGAAAATTGGGGTGTGAAAAACGCATGACACACAAAAAATTTAAGGCGCCCTGTACCGGGCCCTACGGGACCCTAGACGGGCACACGATCTTAACTGAAATGTAGAAACGGGAGAATAACTGAATGGAGAAAGTATCCCTAAAATGAAGGTCGGATAAAATGGAAGCAATTTATTAACAATTTAGTGCACTAAACATCAAGGGCCCCTATACCGGGCTCCTTGCAAGAGTACCAGAGTCTTAACTGCAATGTAGAAATGGGGTAGAAACTGAAAGGAGAATTCACCCCAAAAACGAAGAAGATCGGATAGAAAAGAGGAATGTTATTAAAAATTTAGTGCTCTAAAACTTCGAGGGGCCATGTACTGGGCCCCTTGCAAGGGTTCCAGGGTCGTAACTGAAATGTAGAAATGAGGCAGATACTGAAAGGGGAATTCACCCCAAAAACGAAGAAGATCGGATAGAAAAGAGGCATGTTATTAACAATTTGGTGCATAAAAACTTAAAGGGGCCCAGAGGCCCCGGCCCTTTAAAAAATTTAAATTCTGAGCCTCAGGTGCATCAGGACCTGTCTTGGACTAATCACTCCTGAATTTTCAGACTTCTATGTGCGGTAGATTTTGCTAGCCATCGCCGAATGACACACACACACACACAAAGCCATTTTTTTTTTTTTTTTTTTTTTTATTATAGATATATTAAAACCTTCTCTGAAAAACTGTCTAACTATCAGTTCAAATTCCATTGAAATCCATCCAGTATAGTAGATTAAAAACAAATCTCATATGTTGATATCACAGTCTTGGTTTATTAACAGCATTCTATTTATCACGAAAGATATAAAGCAACTGATAAATCATTTTTAAATAAATAAAAAAAAAATTGTTAAAAAGTTAAATTTTTTAGATCACCAGTTGAATTGTTAAATTGTACCAATCAACCTACCAGACAATGCTCAACCAATAAAACATAAACAAAATGCACAATCACGTGATCAAATCGCCCATAAAAGTTTTCTGAGTAGTTGGTTGTCAAATTTTAAACACTGAACGGGCTAAATTAGATGAAGCAGGTCACGTGATGCTTTTCCAGAATATTTTGGATTTTATCTGAGTGAACATACGCATGCACCTCTGTTACGAAAACAATTTTTTGGAAGGATAAAGAAATATAGTCGTTGGTTTTACCTGTTTTGAACCATAAAAATAATGAAATAACTGAATTATTTTAAAATTCCTTTATTCGATAAGACCTACTCCATGGAAAAAACTTCTGAGAGCGCGCTCGGCGCGAACTGGACTTCCGAACAGACCCAATGTCATTGCTATCCCGGTTTATTTAATTTCTTCTGAGAAAACTTTATACAACCAGCCAACCGAAAGCAAGCGCATTAAAAAAAGCCGAGGATAAAGCGTATATTTTATAAAAGTGAGTTGCGTTTGTAAATTAATTACTCAGCTAATAATTAGAATTTTGAAATTCTGAGGGCCAGGTGCATTAGGAAAGGCCTTGGACTCTCTTCACAAAAATTTTGAACCTCGTACGTGCCGTAGATTTTGCTAACCGTCGCCGACACACACACACACACACACACAGAGCGATCTGTTCTTTTATTAGTATAGATAACATAGTGTGCTAAAATTTAGTAATTAGTTTTAAATTTTCTGCAGCACGTCTAGTTTTTGAGATATTTGCACATTTCGAGTTATGCAAATTTTTAAATTTTTGTATAATTATAGGAAAACTTAAGGCATAAAGCATTATCTGACTGGTATTTTACTTTTATGTTATGACTACTGTTTAGTTTACTTTACAAAAACGTTGTTTCTGAGATTATATGTATGTGACTGTGAAATAGTGTGCCTGATTTGTATATTTTTTATGTTTTTATAATAGCGTTTCTTGTTGTTCAAACATTTCTTCTACATGAATACGCTCCTAACATGTTTCTAAACCAGCTTTTTTGCTCTGATTTCAAATCTGGTATTCGTTTTTTACTTTCTTCTATCTTTACAAGAAGAAAGTACTGGATTCGTGAAAATTTTCGACTTCTGGTTTTCGACGGATTTACACGTTTTAGGGGTCAGAGATCCCAAAAAACATGTTTTACAAAATGTCTGTCTGTGACTCTGTCTGTCTGTATGTGACACAAATTTTGTGGACGCTTTCATCAAACTTCAGATTAAGTTAGTCCTTTTGCAGGATTTACACGATTTTCACAATAGCTCTATCTCAAGAACTAATACACACATTTTTATCAAACTTCAGATTCAGTTAGTCCTTGATATGAAGTGATGCTTATTATGTGCTGGTGTAAACCGCCCAATAGGTGGCGCTGCTGTGCTGCATTTTTCACGATTTTCTCAATAGCTCTATCTCAATGAACAAATTTTCATCGAACTTCAGATTTAAGTATACCTTGATTTATATTGCTCCTGATTATATTTTGGTGTAAATTGCTCAACAGGTGGCGCTTCTATATTGCATTTTTTACGATTTCCGCAATAGCTCTATCTCAATAACTAATGGACGAATTTTCCTCTAGCTTCAGATTCAGTTAGACGTTGACACAAGTTTATGCTAATTAGGTTTTGGTGACAATCGCCCAATAGGTGGAGCTGCTATGCTGGACTTTTAACGATTTTCGCAATGGTTCTATCTCAAAAACTGATGCACGGATTTCCCACAAACTTCATATTCAGTTAGACATTGACATAAGTTGTTGCAGATTATGTTCTGCTGTAAATAACCCAATAGGTGGCGCTGCTATGCGCTGCATTTTGCTGGATTTATACAAGTTCAGAGATAGTCATATCTCAAATTTCAAGAACTAATGCAAGGAATTTCATCTTTTTAGAATTCTCATGATGAGCATAGATTGCCATTATATTTTGACACCGTGATAGCGAATTTTGAAGTATTAACATGTATGAGATAGAAGAAAGTTTTGGGATTGATAGATCCGGCTAGTTTCTATCATGTCTAGTTTTTGAAAGAAGTGAAATTTTATTTTGTGGTCAAAAAAGCCAGAAAATGCTTTCTATGCTACTTTGGGATGTACTTCAGCTAGTTAGATAAATTCTGCTACTTTTTAACACTTTCCAACAAAGTTGAAAAGTGTTTATGCATTCGGTTTGTCTGTCCGTCTGTCCACGCTGTAACTCCCGTAAATATACTCGGATTTACATGCAATTGATAAAGGTTACTTAGGGTCGCCAAAGCATGTTTGGTATTGTATGTGAAGCAGGTAGTATTAATAGTTTATTTACAGGGGCACTCAAAAGAATTCCATTACATTATGGTATATGAGGAAAAATCGTTTGCAGGGTATTTTAATGACATTATGCTATTTCAAATGTATTGAAACTGATATAAATCACTGAATTTCACGACGATCACGTTAGAACAGGGCATTCATAGCATTTTTTATTCATTTACCATCGCATTACACACACAAAAGAAATCGGTTACAGTACTTGTCTTTGAGTAATGATTGCTGGAGTGTACGTTTTAAAATTCGGTATGAGCTTTTAAACTTAACTAATTTTTTGCATGTTGCTCGTTATATATAAAGTCTATACCTCATATACAGGGCTGCACAAAAGTATTCACGTAGCATTCTCCTTATTAGAAGAAATTACTGAAGGGGAATTTTCAACTGAAGTATATGTATTTCTTAAGTGAACTAAATTTTGGCATGCATGTAATTAATAGATACAAACCTATATATCATATACCCGGCTGCTCAGAGAATTCGGATAACTTTCTGATTGTAGATGGGAACAGTTGAAATTGTGTTTTCAAATGGGTTATGCGTTTCCATATGGTTGAATTAGACATAATATTTAAACTTACTAAGCGGTTCAGTTTTATCACATTATTCTGAATGTGTTAGAAAGTGTTTAATATTCTATCCTTGACGCATGATTTTTCTTTCTGGTTTCAATTGTTTTCGATTATACCCATTGTTGATTATGTCTCTGATAGGAATCTGACACTGTTCATCCTTCTGACAATGAGGTACATACTCCTAAAAAGCGTTTCATATCAAACTTGTATCAATAGCATACAAAAGTAGAAATTCATTTTACTCAAAAACTAGGAGTGGTATTAGAAAACTGATTACAGATTTGAAATTAGCATAAAAATCTAGTCTAGAAAATCATTACGTTAATTCTGTGGCAACTGCTTTAAAGTTGAAAATAATGTAAACATTACACCATTAAAAATATGCAAGTTAGAATTAATAACTGATAGACAAATGTTAGGAATATGCAGATTACGTCCTTTTCTGAAGAAAATGCTCCAGTAGTCATTATCTAGAAAAAATAATTCAATCTTTACCTAGAATTTGCATAAAATGACACAAAAGAGTATAAAATTTGAATGAACTTAAGTGTGCAAATTCCTCAAAAATTGGACTACCAAGAGAAAAACGGAAAGCATATTCGGAATCAGCGTAAAAAAAAACTGATCCGGAATCAACTAATTTCATTTCTGTGGGAAAACCATTGTTGTCTAGTGTTATCAGTACAAAGTTATAGATAATTTAGAAGAACCACAATAAGCACATTGCTTTCTCTTGTGCACTCGTTATTTTGAATTCTCACGTCTCAGCCTTCTACAATAAGACGTTGCTGGGATTATCGCATTAATTGGTGGAGAATATTTAACTTTGTCTGAGTTATAAAAAAAAATGAGTTGTACTTTACAAATAAGGTACTTCAACCAAATAAGCTCATGACCTTAAGAGGCTACTTCAGTCAAGTGAAAAGACCGCTAATGATAATCCTATGGAAGAAATTTATAAAGGTATATCGGCTGCATTTCAATATTTTTAAACGATTTTTTTTTTTTTTTTTTTTTTTTTTTTTTTTTTTTTTTTTGCATTGAATAGCTGAGATTGATCTGTACAAAGACCGTTTTTTACTGTTTCGATTTAAATTGCAGATTTTTTTTTTTTTTTTTTTTTTTTTTATGAGGATGCTTACAGTTTTGAAACCGGTTCTGAAAATTAAAGTGCCCCCATTAAAAATATTTGTAAACAAAATCGAAAAAGTAGAAAACGGCCTTTGTACAGATCGATCTCAGCTATCCAATGCAAAAAAATCATCTAAAAACATTGAAAGGCAACCGAGATATCTTTATAAATTTCTTCCATAGGATTAGCATTAGCGAACGGGTCTTTTCATTTGACTGAAGTAGCCTCTTAATACGGCCATCACCATATATCTTGTACGGAACGGTCTTGGGCCGACAAATGGCAGTATATACTTGACAGTTTATGTGTCCTTGACACGTGCGAATACTTTCGAACACAACCGATACCGGCTTCATCGGGCCCCACCAGTGGCCGAGAGGTTCTGCTCTCGAAGCTGGTAGACGGGAGGTGCTGGGTTCGATCCCAACCGTGCCCGTCGGCCTAATCGTTCGGAGTTTTCGTGGTTTTCTTCGAACCTTGGTTCTCCAAGCGTTAATACGGGTTAGGTTCCCTTAGAAAGACCTCCACGGAAGGCACTCCCCCCTAGGGCCTATATCCCACGTGTTGATAATTGGCCGACATAAATACAACCAACCAACCGGCTTCATCGTTATTTTCGGATCACTGAATCTTTCAAAAAGCAAGTAAACTTTCATAAGAAATCATCGTAAATTATTGATTGAATTTTACAATCTTTCATGATGTTCGAGACAATTTAACGATCTTTGAGAAATTATATTGAAATATTATGTATCTTTAATTCTGTTTGTGCTTGAAAGTAAAAAATGTGAAAAATCCCCTAATAAGGCCAGGCAGTATATGGGTCAATATCTGAAAATTGGAAAATTTGCGTCCACTGCCAATAATATTTCATTACTTATACTAAAACCAAAAACTGAAAAAAGTAATATATTGCAACATTTGTTATAACAATTACCAGTGATATATGGACCTATAATGATGTATATAAATAATTAATTTTAAGCTTTAAACAAACGAAATCATCATTTCAGTTCCTGTCCCCACGTATAAATATTCAGTATTAAATGTATGCTGTAAAAACTTCTATAAATATTATTAACTTTTGTATTATATATTTATACCTATATATATACAATATGGGAAAATATAATTATCCTTTATTAGTATAGATTGTATAGTAAAATATTGTAGTAAATATATTGAGGGTCCCTAAATTGAATGTCCCTGAGGTTGACCATCACCTCAGTCCCTCTAAACAAATAGTTAGGTTAACAGATACTAGGTGGCGCTGGAAGAATTATTCCCACTGCAACAGCAATTAAGTTCAACTAGCCACCACGGATGAAGGTAAGCTGTTCTTCTCTTTGTTTCATATTTAGAAATATTTAGTTTTTGTTCTGAATAGCGATAAGTATTTTTTATAACATCATTCATGTCCTCATATTTAACTTTTTATTTATCAAAAAAAAAAAAAAAAAAAAAAAAAAAGCTTACTGCAACTTTATTTATGTAACATACAAATGTCACATGGCATATTTAATAATTTACATGTGTGCAAAATAATTCAATAAAATGGCTGTGCAGCTATTAAGACAAAAACATCACCTCAGTCCCCATCATCTCATTCCCAATTATTAGACATTGATTATGATGTTAACAGACACATTCTTCCATAAAAGTTTACCCTACGCATAAAATATACATCCTTGATCTCAAAACACTACAGCATTTAAATGACCAAACATGTATCATAGTATATAATTGTATGTGATAGTTGATACATTAATTTAAAAAATATAAAAATTTTGGAATGAAATTGTCCGTTTTTCAGATATTGACCCAGATAAAATTTGGTCTTTTTAAGAGACACTTCATTTTCATCGTACATACCACTATCAAAGCTAATTAAACTCTATCTATGTCAATATTTGTAGAAAACTATGGAATCTATCAATGCCATAGTAAAGCGAGCTCAACAGAGTCAAGGCTAAATGGAATCAGCAGTTTTGAATGTTCGAAACGGCATCCCCGTAAATAGAACAGACACAGAATATTCTATTATAAGGAGAACTCTTTATTTTGTTCTATTTTTGGTGTAATACCTGGAAAATATCGGTTAAATAAATTAAATCATGCATTTAGGCGCAATTATGTCCTTATTTCAAACACATGTTCCTAATAAGGTCATTTAAAAGTGTTTTTTGTTTTTTACTCTCCTGGACACAATTAAACAATGACAGGAGTATCCATGATTAATTGTTGTAAAAATATGTATAAACAGCAACATTTAAAATGTCAATTATGGTTTAACATAGTTTATTGGAATCTCAAATCAAACCTTAACTGGCCTCATTTGGTTCAGCTACATTATATAATAACATTTTTTGTCTTGCTCTTAAATCAAAAGTTATAAGGTAAGGAAATCCTGACAATCATTTAAGGAATCTCTGTACGTTATTATTCTATACTATAGTATTTAATTTATCCTCGGAATAATTAAAATCATTTTACAAACTTTAGAATAGATAATTACATCTGCAAAGTTATTTAACTAAGAATTATAACAATTTCAATACACCAGAAAAAAAAATTACAGAAATATTTTCTGCTAAAATCTCCCGTAAATAAGAATATTTCAGCAACTGAAGTACAATCCCTAAAGTTTTCAGGTTGACTGCCTCATCATCAAGTCTGCTCCAAACCCCGGGAAAACGACATCCTTAAGACAGAAGACAAACGTCCAAAAAACAAAAAAGAAAGCTCGAAAAAAGAAAAAGAAAGAAGCCCTTCCTTTTTTGAAGCAGTATACGGAAATAAATTTGAGCACCGGCAATAAAGAATATATATATAGACAGATAGACGGATAAATGCACGCGGCGAAACAAAAAGTCTAGATCTGCTTGATATTCCAGCCGTTGCTTTGTTGCTGGCAGTTTTTCTCTCGTTTTTCCTCTATTGTCACATTGGCAGGACTACTAGAAGTGTGCCGTTATTTCGGGCCCGGATTTAAGAGTCCGGCAAGTTACGTCCACAGTAAGGGTTGCAACAAATGCTTTTCAAACTCTCGCCAAAAAACGAGGCCAAAATGTTTGTGCAGGGAAGTTATGATTTTAAAAACAGGAAATTTTAAAATAAGGAAACATTGAATTTGGTTTTTACTGATTTTTATGCAAGACTTGGATTAAAACTGAGAATGTATTAAATGTGATTAATTCTTCCTATGCTTAATTGCTTTAAGAAAACTATAACCTATTAGGAATAATTAAAGTTGTACTGGGCGAAAAGCGTCACGGTCAGGATTTGAACTAGGGGTCTTTGGTTGAAGCCGCCCTCTAACAACTTGCTCTAACAACTTGGCTATCCTGGAAAACCTGGCGGACACATAATTCACCCAGAAACCTAATGACTATAACACCTGATCTGATATGTGAATCATCTACGCAGAACAAATCACAGGTAATGGAAACTCCAAAAAACATTGGGCACGTAACTATATTCATAAAACGCAGGTAATATAACTCCAGAAAAACGCTGGATACGTATTTACACATGAATAATTAAAGTAAATTTGCCATCTCACAGGCAGTTAAAGGTCGCATATCAAAACAGTCTATCAGAGTTTTGATGCCATGTGTCGGATAAATTGAAAACCTTGTCTGATGTAGCAAAATTAGTTTTCCTGCCCTCCTCAGCGATATATTTCTGTGAAGTGCGATTCCCAGCTTACACAGCTAATCAAAACGAAATACAGATGCATTTTAAATGCAGAATCAGACATTCGCCTGCAATTGTTAGCAATTGGGTCGAAATTCAGAGAATTGTGCAAAATAATCCAATCAGAAATTTAACATTAAACGTTTATTCGCAACTTTTCGTCCCATTAACAATGTAAAATTTAATGCAAGACAAATATTAAGATTTCTTGAATTTTGGAGTATTTTTATGTATGCCAAACGTTTGACAATATCATCTGTATTGATGACAATTGAAAATTTATTAATCATAAAGTTTTAAAACGTAATTTTATTCATGGGGCAATGCATAATTGTTTAGATTACTACCAATTCCCTTTCCTGAGTTCAGTAGTAATGTCCCTAAAAAGTATTACCTTGTTGCAAAGGCTACGGTAGGCTTAAGTGCCCGTCATAAAAATTCCTTCAAAAAAAGGTTCCGCAGTTCAAAAAGGTTCGGAACCACTGCTATAGACGAATGGCTGCCTCAAAGCCTTGTATAACAAATGTACAGCCGTGGAAAAAAAAAAATAAATAAGCACCTCCTACTAACTCTGCAACTAATTATAGTAGAATAAAGTTACTGGTATCAATCTATTGGAAATAAAGTCTACTTCTAAATAATATATATAAAACTCGCTTAGGAGGCTATCTACAAATCAAAACAAGACCAAATTTTTTTTCTATGGCAACACCCAATGACAATATATTTGACAATATATATATATATTTTTTTTTCGGTTCAAACTATGCCTAGTAACGAAATTTCTAGTCATTTGAATGATAAGTTTTTAAGTTATAAACATTCAAAATTCAGAGCTTCTGATGTTAAATTGAATTTCCGAATTTTTATTAATCTCTCTCGAAATTATAATCCTAATGCTATAATTTTGTGTGTGGTTATAATGCTAAAAAATCCAAACATAAATACATTGAATTTGTAATTTTAAAAATGTTATAATATGAATTAGGAATTAGGAAATTAATATTCGAAAAAAATATGAACTGCAACTACAATTTTTTTTATAGATTTATCTTTATTACGTCTTGCTTCATGCGAATTCTCAATTTCAATTTTTTTTTTCAAGGAGTTTTCGAATTATCATTAAAAAGCGTCAAAATGATGCTTTCTATGTCTAATGATGTCTATGATGTGCAGTAAAGCATAATTTGAATATATATATATATATATTTTACTCATTTTATTGAAATCTTTTGGCTGGCAATAGTCTAAATATATTAAGAGAGTGAAATGGTCATATTGGCAAGAAATAATACATTAATAGAAGTGACATAGTCATTCTGTAGCATTTCAAAAATCGAGTGCTGAACTTCAATTTGAATATGGCAACGCCCACTGTTACTCTTGTGACCATCAGACAAAATTTCCATATATATTTCCAATTCTTTTATTACAAAATATATTTAGGATAAATTTGATGCAACTACTTAAAAATGCATGTACTCTACTTTCATAAACCATATACAGTTTGTAACAAAAAGCATTTTACTTGCCTTGATAATAAATGAAAATTTTGTTACTCTTGTGACCACAAAAAAATGCAATTTTTAAAAATTGTGTTTGACGCAGAAATTCTATGAATTATATGAGACTATAGAAATAAAATTTACAGAATATAGCATAGTAATTATATCTTTTTAAAAAGCATTAATCATTGAATTCATCTGATAACGCATGAATTAGTTACATTTGATTTTGCAAAATGCTAAGTGTTACTCTTGTGACATTTTGTCCATAATGTAATTTTAGCAAAAATTCAGCTTAAATACTAAATAAAATAATTAAAATAAGTTTAAAAAAATATTTTCCATAGAGAACAACTGTTAAGGATGGTTTAATTTTAAAATAACATAAAATAATGTAAAAAATTCTAAAATTAACAAACATTATAACCACATAGCAACCTCTCAGTTTCTGCTACTTAACAGAATAAGTCTCTGTCTTCATTATCAATAATATCATTTGTAACTTCTCCTGTATCATGATTTACTTAATGAAACACAAATTCTTTGTACGAATCATGTTAGTGTAAGGTTTGTAGCAGATAGTGTCATTTTTCATGGTTTTAACAAATTGTATTTGTTCAATGCCCTTCGCTTTTGGTATTTTCTCGCAAAGTAATGAAACTTTATTGTTTTATTTCTTTTGACAAAATAAGCAGTGTATCTTAGAATTTCTTTTTTAGCACGCACTTCATTCCATATATATCATTATACAGCAACACAAAATAAATCTACAGCATCTATACCAGAAGTATTTGAAGAAAAAAAAAATATGCCAAATTAAGTTATTTGAGAAAGAAGTCTGATTCATTGCGGGCATATTTGCATAGTTATTATACCTTTGTTTAAATTGGAAAGCACAACCATCATATAAAAAAGTAAAACAGGTACATTTTAGGAAAATACAAATTCCCTTAAAGATGCAATGTTGGAATTTTACATACGAAAGCATTTACAAACTAGTCGGATATACCAATCCCAAAACTTTCTTCTATCTTATGCATGTTAATACTTGAAAATTAGCTATCACACTACCAAAATTAAACGGCAATCTATGCCCATCATGAGGATTCTATAGATATGAAATTCCGTGTATTAGTTCTTGAGATATGGCTATCTACGAAATCGTGTAAATACAGCAAAATTCAGCCTAGCAGCCCCACCTATTGGGTGCTTTACAGCAAAACCTAGGTTAAACAAAACTACCAAGCAACCACTTACGTCAAAGTCTAACTGAATCTGAAGTTTGGGGAAAATCCGTGCATTAGTTTTTGAGATAGAGTTATTGCGAAAATCATGAAAATGCCAGCATAGCAGCGCCACCTATAAGACGATTAACACCAAAACCTAATCAGCAACAGCTTGTGTTAACATCTAACGAAATCTGAAGTTAGATGAAAATTCGTGCATTAGTTTTTGAGATAGAGCTATTGCAGGAATCGTGCAAAATGCAGCACAGCAGCGCCACCTGTTGAGCGATTTGCGCCAACACGTAATCAGCATCAAGTCACATCAAGGACTAACTGAATCTGAAGTTTCATGAAAATCTGTGCATTAGTTCTTGAGATAGAGCCATTGCGGAAATCATAAAAAATGCAGCATAGCAGCACCACCTGTTGAGCGATTTGCACCAACACGTAATCACCATCAAGTCATATCAAGGACTAACTGAATCTGAAGTTTCATGAAAATCCGTGCATTAGTTCTTGAGACAGAGACATTGCGGAAATAATAAAAAATGCAGCATAGCAGCACCACCTGTTGAGCGATTTACACCAACACCTAATAAGCATCAAGTCATATCAAGGACTAACTGAGTCTGAAGTGTCATGAAAATCCGTGCATTAGTTCTTGAGATAGAGCCATTTCGGAAATCATAAAAAATGCAGCATAGCAGCGCCGCCTATTGAGCGATTTCCACCAAAAACTAATCAGCATCAATTTGTATCAGGGACTAACTGAATATGAATTTTTATTAAATTCCGTGCATTAGTTCTTGAGATAGAGCGCCCACAAAATTTGTGTCACACACAGACACACAGACAGACAGACAGACTCACAGACAGACATTTTGTGAAAACATGTTTTTCGGGTTCTCTGACCTCTAAAACATGTAAATCCATCGAAAACCGGAATTCCAAAATTTTCATGAATCCAATACTTTCTTCTTGTAAAGATAGAAGAAAGTAAAAATTGGTTATGAGTTACATTGTCTAAAATAATAGCATAAGATTTTACTTTATTGGGGTCATTAAAAATCTGAAAATACAGTCGCTTGTGGATTTGACCAGTAATGTAGTATTTCATACCAAAATTTCGTCTTCGCATGAAAATAAAACAGTTTCCAGAAAATCCACTGGCATAAATATTCTTTGAGAAATGGTTATTTTTTTTTGGCATTACGAAAATAATCCCTTGTACAAGTTTCAATGAATGTATGCCACAGAAATGGATTTAGTTGCTTTCGAAAAACGCATAGTAATTTTATTGAATTCTAAAATTTAAAAAATCATACATTTCAATAAGTTGAATTTTAAGCTCAAATGTAAATGTAGTTTTATACTGTTAGTGTTCAGCTCATTTTCAATAAACACTTGCTCTTATGAAATTAAAACTTGCAAATTCATATACTTCAACTCTTTAGCTTTAAATTGATGTATCACACTTATATTTCCGTTTAAAAAAAAAATTTCAGCAAAATTTTTTTTCTGCCGTGGACGTTCCCATATAGCCCCTAAAAATAGCTCATTTTAGAATAATTATTTTCCGGGGAACTAATCGTAGGAATTTAATGAAATTTTGGATTTAATCTAATTGAAGGGTGTAGAGTTTATTTATGGTGTAAAACTTGGGTATTGCTATTGAAAAAAAACAAAGTTTGGGTTCGTTTTGATATGTAGATAGACTCCTAAGCAAATTGTATATACATCATTTAAAAGTAGACTTTATTTCCAATTGTTTGATACCTGTAACTTTCTTCTACGATAATTTGTTTCAGAGTTAGCAGGGGGTGTTTGCTTTTTTTTCCCACGGCTGTACACCCCATTATCTTATTGGTAGGATCAGGACCAATTTCTAGCCTTATCTCGTGTTATAAATTAGCAGTTATTAGTCGGGCTTTTTTTATCAAATTTCTAATTTTGCACCTAGAATTCCCATTCCATGCAGCAAACTTGACGCCAAAAATTCTCGATCGTTCTCAGATAACCTGCAAGGTTCTGAAAATGGTCAGTTTTTATTGTTTTGTAAAAATTAGAAATTATCAATGACATCAAATGAATGTTTACAAATTAAATCTCGCAGCTCAATATTGTGCAGGCTTCGGATGTGCTTCCCTGGTATATTAAATGCAATGAAGAAAATTATTGCTTTAATTTACTTAGTCATAGGGAATTATAATGCTCTTAATATTTCTTCCGAGAAAAACTGTTTTATATACGTACTACGAATTTATATAAAAGGTAGTTATTATCTAAAAAAGATTCAAAAAGCAAAATGATTAATTCTGTATGTGCTTGTCAATTCATTGTATACAGTGATAATAAAAAAAATATTTTCTTTATAATAATATATTAAATGCGTTAAAGAAAATTACAGACTCTAATTCCCATAGTTATAGGAAAGTCCTGAAACCATCAATATATTTTCCAAGTGAAATTATTCTATATACTTTTTACATTACTTATATAAAAGGCAGCCTTTAGAAACGATTAGGTATTTTGTTAAATGAATTGAAGATTATTTATTTAATTCACAGTATTTATTTATAAAAGTAAAAAAAAAAAACATTTTATCAAATAAAATTCAGATATATAATGTGTTGACTGTATTACTGCTGACAACAGCTAAATAAGTAAAAAAAACATTTTATCAGACAAATTTCAGAATTTCAGACTTATAATGAGTTGTTATACTGTTGACAATATTTGAAATTGTTTAAAAAAAAAAAAAAAAAAAAAAAAAAAAAAGTCAAACATTGATAATAGTTTAAACTTTGTACCGAAAATTTGACTTTTTCATTTAAGTTTATGAAAAGTTAATTAATATTTTTGTGGATTAGATTAATGTTTATTTATCTTTCATTTAATAATACGAAAAAGTAAAATTTAAAATATTGTTAATATTTTTTTTTTATAAGGTTCTCTGGGCCGGTTTTCTCAGGTGTGATATATCTAATACAATAAGGATAGTGATATTCAATATACATTAGTACTAGTTTTATTAATGTAGTGACGCAGGAAATGCCAAAAATTATTTTCGCAGACAATTTTTTTTCCAAAGGTTCTATGATCAGTTGCAATCGATTTAAATCAAGGTATATAATATTTGTAGAGGAGATGGGGGGAGACTCTGTTTGATTCCTAATAACCTAATTGTTAATTTCCAGGCAAAAAGGAATAAAAATAAATTTATCAATGTGTTCGAATTTTTTTTTTTTTTTTAAAGCATATTGTTGAACGAGTAAACAAAAAGTATTTAAGGATATGTTAAAGATCCGAGAAACCGGGCTCATGATGTTACAATTTTCTGGAGGGAAAGTGGAACTTTTAGTACCTATTAAATCTACAAGCGTAGACTTCTGAGTGAGTAAAATAAAACAGCCTTCAATGATTTAATCAAATTTGCCTCCACAATAACAATTATGCTGGAATCATGCTCTATTTTTACGGTGACAAATGAAATGTTGGCAGGCATTCATCTTAGGATGTCATGTTCTTGTCTACTCTAGTTCACCCTGAAAAAAATTAGTGCGATTAATTACGCTTTGAAGTATTCAATTCTAATTAAAACAAAAAAGTATCATTGTTCTGAAGGAGACAAAAATATATCTTGAAATCAACAATGGATTTTTCTCCCGTTAAAATTGTAGCAAGTGATACACGGTTTTGACACGCGGAATTCTTAGTGTACAATGGTGAGAATGCCAGACAATGCTTAGTATAATGTCATCTAAATTAACTTATAAGCAACCCCCTTCCCATTTCACTAGGAAACGGTGAAAGCTCAAAATCCATCTTGTAGAACAGTGTTTTTTAAGCGGTATGTCGGGCGAATTTTAAATTGATTAAAATGAGCTTTGTATTAATATTTCTCCATCTTTTTACAATCCAAGGACAGCATTAGAGGGATAGGGGACAGAAAATATCCAAAATACTTGGTTAAAACTTTATAGTTTCTTTGAACACAAGACAGAATCCAGAAAGTATGAATTTTCACGTCGTAGGGGAAATTGTATGTATTTTCCCAAGTTTTGTCAACTATCGAGATTTGTTCTATAAGTTCACATATAAGACCTTATATTTTTTTCTCCTTACATAATCTCTAACTCCGTATTTAGAAATAAATAGATCACAAAAGTAGGAAAAACAGGTGAAAACCAAAAATGAGTAACTGTTGAAAAAAAAATTGTAATACTGTAAGCCCAATATAATTTATACTGTTATAAACTATGTCTTCTCGTCTTGTGAGCAATATTCTGTTCCGATTTTTAAGTATAGCTTTCATTACAAAAAGTAAAAAGCTACCTATTGCAGCCGTCCGGAGGAAAGCACTTCCGGAAAATTTTGGTATATTTTCACCGATCACGACCCCTAGACACTAAAACCAGCCTCCGTTCAAATATGACATATATATACTAAAAAAATACATAAACAATGATCATGGACATATAATCACTGGAAATCTTGATATTGTTAATGATTTTAAATTGAAACAACTAATGGGTTATGGTACTAAATATAGACTTCCATCTAAATTTAATGTTAAATCTATTATCAAACAGTTTACACATGATATTGATATTTTTATTTATAAAATTTCTATCTCTTATAATAAGCCTATTGAATATTTTAATCAATGGAACATATTAGCAATTGAAAAATTAACTATGGCTTTAAAAAATAATATTGCTGATTTGGTTTCTATTAATACAAAGCATTTTTTCCAACAAATTACTAAATTACAAAAAACTACGTTATTACATATGTAGACAAATCTCCTAACAATTATGCTATTATATGTAAATCATATTATCACCAACTTCTCACAAATTGTATTTCTTCTAATAAGTCATTTCAAAAAACTAATGAAAATATAATTGTAAATAATCGTAAAATTCGAAGTTATTATAAACTATTAAATATTTTATCTACTAACTTTAATTATCCATATTTAGTTCTTATTCCCAAATTTCATAAAACTCCAATTAAATTTAGGACTGTAACTATTGGTTGCAATACATATAATAATAAAGCCAATAAACTTCTCTTAAAAATTCTTAATCAATTATATGTACTTACTACAAACAATGATAATACACATTGTATAAAAAGTAGCTATCAACTTGTCAATATTTTAAAAAATCTTCATTGTGTTTATAATATAACGACATATGACTTCAAAGATCTTTTTAATAATATAGACCTATTAGATTTACATAAAATTATAAATGCATTATTTAAAAAGTATTATAAAAAACTGGAATTACCATCTAATATAGATATTGCATATTTTAAATCTTTAACTAACTTCATTATCTATAATAATTATATATTGCAAGATAACACTTTATATTTACAGCATGTCGGTATACCACAAGGCGGTAGTACTGCCAGTTTACTCTCAGACTTATACTTATATCATTATGAACGTAATTTTACTAATAATAATCTACATTTATATCGTTATATTGATGGCATAATTTTAATTGATACTGATCAATCTGCAATTACTCGATTTCCAGTAGAGTATCCCACTAATTTGGAATTAACGGAAAACCTTTTATCTAACAATACAATTAACTTCTTAGATCTTAAAATTACAATGAAAGACAACAAAACAATCACAGATTTATATGACAAACGTAAAGAATTTAAATTCAAAGTTAATACATTTACAAATTTTAAATCTTGTCTACATCATTCTGTATTTCGAAATATAATACTTAATCATTTATATAGAATAAAATGTTTATGTTCTTCTCCTCTAATTAACAATAATATTAAAAAACTAATTTATGATGCATTAAATCATGGTTTTCCAAAAAAATTCATATATTCATTAATATACAATTAGCACTTTTTCTTACATGATCTTTTAAAACAAATTAACACATGCGTAAACAAAATTACAAAAAAAAAATTATAAAATAAAAAAATATCTATAAAAAATTAAAAATTGTAAATTAATATAAAAAAATTATTATAGGTTGGTTGGGTGGGTAGATGTTAGAGTACGGAGGAGGGTGGTGTTGTCTGGATAATACGCAATGGTTAATTAAAAAAAAGGGGGGGGGGGCTTTTGTATTATTACTATATATTTTTGATACGTATTTTATATGGATGATGATTTGATATTTTATATGTAATTAGAGAATTTCGTTAATATTATAATTAGCTTAATTATTGATTAATCTTATTTACAATCATTTGTTATTAAATTTTAATTTACTAAGGATAATATCATATTAATTACTAATAGTATGCTATTTTTATAGTGATTAATATACATATAAGTATATTTAATATAAATAAAGTTATACTGTATGTATCAAAATTGGGTAATTATTTTTATTATTATTCCTCTATTCTTTTTAATATTTATCTATTTTCAATTTATTATCGGTTTAATGTTTTTGAATGTCCCACATTCATACTTTTTGGATTTTTATGGATGTATGAAAATAACCCACACTCTATATTTGTGCTTTTTAGGTAATGGGAATTTAAGTATCTGTTAACCTTCTATATACTTCCATATGTTTTTTATTTCCTGTTCATTTTATAATTATCTTATATATAACAGATTTAAAAAAAAACATTTTGTATTATTTTTAATAATTTATATTAATTATTTCTGAATTTATTTTGTTTTATAGCATATAGCTATATGCTATATATTATCAATGTTCTAGAATTATTTAAATTCTTAGTTTAGTTTAAATAAGTTAGCTAATAAAATATTTTGTATGCTTTTTAAATTTTATTTACAATAGTTTTTTTTTTAAATACATAGTGTGGTTTATATTAGGTTTATAATTATCTATTATAAGGATATGTTTGGTTTTGCTGTTAAAAAAAAAAAAAAAAAAAAAAAAAAAAAAAAAAAAAAAATTACATTCAAATGCTTACAAATGTTTATCTTGTGACATTTGAATAATAAAAGTAATACTAGATGGCAGCACCAAAATTTGTCTTTTGACGATAAGTTCTAAATTTTAATTTTTCTTGCTCCATTTCAGTTATAATTTACTACACCAGGGGGAATTTTTAGCTAAATTTTGACGATATTGTTAAACAGTTATTAACTAATTTAATAGTGCATTTTAAATAATGTAATTACTTTTTATTTATTTTATTTTTATTTTATATTATATTAAATGTATTTAACACGGTATTTCAAAATTTATTTCAAAATGTATTAACTGCATCCTTTGGTATCAATTACTGTGATTTCTTAACTGTTTTATTCACCTTAATCTTTATGATATTTTGGTAGCCATGTGCGCGTGGGTATTTGTAAAATACTGAAATATTAATCGGTATGGTGTTTATTATTTCTATTTTATATCCTATAAATATTTAAATAGGTTTTATTGATTCTTCCATTTCATATTACTTGTTTCTATTCTGTTTTCATTTTTAATCAATTCACTTGATTTTAATGGTTGTTTAGGCACAGGGGAAAATAAATTTTAGCTTTAGCTTATTTTTCTCACAGAAAACAACCATATTGCTTATATCATTGAATTCTGTGCCCTTGACAACGTAATTCAATATATAAGCTTTTCCATTATTTGTCGGTGTCCACTTTTTTCTTTTTCTTCCATAATAATTCTTATAATAAATTAATTGAATTTTTTTTTATATACTTACAGCTTTAATTCATAATATTACGGTTTTTGACGGTGGTAGGTTATGTTTAATTAATGGTTTTATATATATATATGTATATATATATATCTGATTTTTGTCATACTATAACTCTCGTATTTATAAACCGATTTGGATGAAATTAATTGTATGCATAGTACATACCAATGTCTCGACCGTGTTCGTTGGCCAGCTTCATCCGCAATCTTGTTTCAAAATGATGGCCATTTAAAAAAAAAAAAATTAAAAATATAAAAAGCGGTGCAAATAAATTAAAAACTAAAAAATATTTTTTTTTCTTAAGAGTTTGACCTTAATACAAGGATTCCGAAGCGTGTTTTGTTTTGTCTTTATCTTAAAAAATGGCTGAGATATAGCAGTTTGAATTTCTAGGGTGGCTGACATTTTAAAACAATCTGATATTTGCCATGCTGAATAATTGTATTGAATAATTGTAAACTCTTGTATTTATAAACCGTTTTGGATAAGATTAAGTATGTGCATAGTACATATGAATGTCTCGACCGAGTTCGTTGGCCAGTTTCATCCGCCATCTTGTTTCAAAATGGCGGCCATTAAAAAAAAAAAACTATTGCCTCGCAATGCTTAAATATTATTAATATCTGTTAGCTTCAATTTTTTGTCAAACTTGGCGGCAGTTGGCAAAATATCGCCAAATTTGGCGATCAAAAATAAGTAACCATAAATGATGCCAACTTGGCCAAAGCTTACTAATTTGGCGCCATTCTCATTCAAATTCAGTACTGACGAATATTCTCTTATTGGGTTTTTCGTGTTTTAGTTTCTTAAAACTTGAGTAAAATTTACAAAATTTTAAAATCAAGAAATATGAAAGCTACCTTTTCCTCCCGGCACATGCCAAAAGGACTTTTTTTTATTAATTGGATTTTGTTACCTATATATTGGGGGTTTTCTCAACAATTTTGTCTTCTAAATTCAAGGTCCCGCTACATTTCGCAAAATCGTTTGTGTATTACTTTCCTAATATGGGCATTTGAGGAGTGAGAAACTTTGGGATTACGTGTTCTCCGGTGCCTCTTTGACATTTAGTGATATCTAATTGAGTGAAAGTTCACCTAAAAAATGTGCTTCTGCACCAACCTCATAATAAATAAATAAATAAACCTGGGCAAGTGCGAATAGGAACTATCACTCTGAGGGTTCCGCTACCGTTGTGTCATATAACCATAAAACTTATAGTCAGTACCTAGTTTCTTGACAAATATACAAAAATTCCTTTACAATACGTTAATTCGACGATATTCCAGATTGGTGTTGTAAGATGTCCCGATTTTCAGGGGTTGTAACACCCGTCCCGCATAATCACTGCATGGAACGTGAAAAGTCCCGAATTTCATGATGCACAAATTCTTTTAAATTTTTTCTTTTTTTTTTTCCTTTATAAATGCATAAATTAAGTAAATTTTGTCCTTCGCTATTTATGAATTTTTAGCGATTTTAATGAGACTTTTAGAGTTTTTTCGCGATTCGTGGCGATTTTTTGACGTTCGTAAAAGGAATTCGGTTTCAAAATTTTTAGGTTAACATTATATTTATATAATATTATATAAGTCGACATTAAATTTTGTCCTCCGCGATTTTTGATTTTTTGGCGATTTTTAATGCGATTCTTGGCGGGCTTTATTTTTCGCGTTCCGTGGCGATTTTTTAAAATCCGTAAGAGGAATTTGGTTTCAAAGTTTTAATAAACTTTGTCCTTTGACATTTTTAATATGATTTTCAGCGCATTTTTTGTCTTCCGATGCGACTTTCGATTCGGGTTAGAATGGTTTAGTTCACTGAGTAAATTTTGTCCTCTGCAACTTTTGATTTTTTAGCACTTTTCATGCAGTTTTTTTTTTTAGTTTCGCTGCAATTTTTCCATTTTAGCAAAAAAAAAAAAAAAAAAATCAGTTTTATTTTTTTTTTATCTCCATGTTCTAAATTTTGTCCTCTTTTCGATAAAGTCGAAACTCGTACAGCAACTTTTGAATTTTTCGCGATTTTTTTTATGCAATGTTTAGAGTTTTTACGAATTTCGCGATGATTTTTGGACATTCGTAAAAGAGATCCTGTTTTAATCAATTAACAAAATATCGTAAATTTTGCTCTCTGCAATATTTTCATTTCTGAAATAAAATATTTAGCGCACGTAAAATAAAAATAAAAATAAGTTTGCAATGCGTCCTAGAGGTCTGCATGGGCTAGGATTTTCAGGCACGGGCCCGGCCCGTTTATATTTTCAAAGTTCACGGCCCGACCCAGCCCCGAACAAAAATCAGTGAAAACAGGCCCGTGGAAAAATCTATTAATTCTGGCCGATCCGGCCTGACTCAATTTCTACAAAAAATTTACATTTTTCTTAGCATACAATGAAGATTCTTTTAAAGAATACTGTATACATATTTATCGGATAATTTTACAGTATATATTAAAATTACGATGTGTTCGCAAGACAGGAAATACACAATAGCAACGTTAATGATTACTTAGAGTGTTAGACATTTCAACATTCAAACACAGATTCATCAAAAAATTATGGTTTAGAATAAAAGAAAAAAATGAATGTTATAAACGTGATGACTTTTGAAGCTGTCTAAAAAAAAGTAAGATTTGTGAAGATGTATCTCTGTCATTTATTAAGGCTTTTCTCAAATCCAAAAGAGTTACTTTGTGACACATTGCTGAATTCTTTTCCATTCGCAAACGCATAAGATTGCCAGGAGTTCTTATTCAGAAACTATGTAATCTAATGGCGTTATCCATTTTTTGATAAAGGCAAATATCTTTCAGAAAAAACTGTCTAAGTTAGCGTTTTGAATCGAATTTCCAGAAGCGATAGCATGGGAAAGGAGAAAAACCTGCAGTCACGTGACAAGAATCACTTATATCTCGATAAGTAATTTATTTATGAAAAAAGGAAAACACTATTAGATTCCAAATTCCTTCTATAGTCAGATCTGTTAATTTTATGCCTTTACATAGTTAAAAATTAGTCAGAAAATGTGTCAAAAAGTTTCGCTTTGCTGAACAGTGAATTTGAGAACCACCTCAAAGTATATTTCCATAGGTTCCGTTAACAGAAGTTCATTATCGGTATCAGTATTTTTACAAAACGTATCCCATGCTCTACACCGACCCATCTCGACTATGTTGAGAAAAAAATGCAAGACTGGCCTCAACCCGCACGCGTCTACAGAAAAAAATAAGAATGGGTTCAAATACCACGTAACTGTTCGATGAAGATCTCTACGCTGGACATGTTACATTTCTGTATTGATGTCAACAAACATATCGGCTCGTGACGCATATTTATTACTTATTCCAGCGAAAGTCATATTCATTGAAAATGCCTGATATTTTATAGACTTCGTCTAAATTTGTATATCGGGCCGGTAAGCCCGCTTATTTTTGTTTATCGGCCCGGCCCGACAGACCCGTTCAATTTTTAGCCGGCCAGTGGAAAAAATTATCCTAATTCTGCCGGCCCGACCCGTTTAAAAGTTCGCCTTCATTTTGTCGGCCCGGGTACGGGCTTCGGGCCAAGCCCGGGCCCGTACAGACCTCTAATGCGTCTGAAATTGATCATTCAGCTATTTCTGCGTAGGGTTGGGTGGAGTGAACAACATTCTGTATTACCTGAAGATTTTTTTTGTACATTTTTACGGAGGGGGGACAAATTTTCCCTATAAAATGTAAAGTGCTTATCTGGGGGCACTTTACAGTGTCGAGTCGAGAAAGCACAGGCGTAAGCAGTGGTGTAGTCGTAAAAAAACCAGAAGGTATACGTTCTAAGCAGAGGGTATACGCTCAAGACAGAGGGTATACCCTAGTGTATATATACTACAGCTTTCTTGCGAAACAGAGGGTATACGGTGTTCCTTAACAAAATCCAGAGGGTATACGGCGTATACCCCCGTATACCCTCCACTACATCCCTGGCCGTAAGCATCCTTTTCTGGAAGCAATTCAAGGTACTTTAGACTTGCCCATATCTTTGTGCTGGATTTTCCCAGGAACTTGAAACTTTGTTTTTCTAAAAGTACTCTTCAAACGGAACCAAATGCTCAAATTTTCACGTTTCTATCTTTTCTAGTTCAGAAAATATAGGAACTCAAAGTTTCGCTTTTTTGACACTGACTGACTGACTCACCGATCATCAAAAATCTGAGGTACATCCGATAGCCCTAGAAACTTGAAATTTTGTAAGAAGGTAGTGTTTGGGATAGAAAGAAAGGAAAAATTAACAAATTCGAAAAATTCGAAAAAAAAAATTTCAAAATTTTTTTATCTTCCGTAATCGGAATTCTTGCCAATACTGTTAGTCACTGATTATCAACACGATAAAACGCATCATTATCGGTTCGCTGTCTATACTAAATCGAGCACGAAATAGCTGGGTCTTGAATACAGTAAAATTCATTTTAAATGACTAGAACATCTAAAGGTACTACTTGATTATACCTACCATCGATCAAAAAACTATCGCCAAACTATAAGATTAAATGCCAATAATGGATAATCGTAAATGTCACATTCACTTGACATTAAACACCATATACGTGTTTGTTACGTCATCAAATTATTTGTAATTCGACTTTTTACTTGTATTTTTATTAAGGTTTTAGTTATTTATTTGTTTTTTCGTTATTTAAAATTAAAATTATGTCAATTTGTATAATTTGGCGAATAGTTTGTCGAAATTGATCGACGGGATAATCAAGTAGTACCCAAGTAAAATTAATTTATTTTACCAAATTTTGATTTGGTGATTTTAAATATTTTATAAACATTCTGCAAATATGCTAACATTTCTTTATAGATGACTGTTCTTATACTGTTTCTATATTTAAAATCACTACCATATTATTATACACACGATATAGTTTGATGTCATGGCGATACACCATGTCGCAAAATTAGCAGCAATTTTAAAAGCAAGAGAATTTTTTTTTCCAAACTTACCCCATTTTTAAAAAATAGTTAACTTTTGATGCCAAACTATTGACGTAGACAACAATTGTTGAAGAATAATAAATTTAATTTTTATAAAACATGGAGAGTGACACTCAGGATATGACTAATATAATTGCAACGTAAAAGAAAAGTTTATTTTTTTAAGTGGCAATACAAACTGCCTGCGATGTACAATTCTTTAATATGTTTTTTAGGTACTCAAATTAACGTTTTGGAATTCAAAATCATAATTCTACATCCCCCTCTCCCCCAGAAAAAATGACATTATATTTAAAAGAAAACAGCTATTTTTATATTTGAAAATTAAACGTCATCACTTTTGCACCACTATGACACCATTTTCACTGACTTTTCACTTTCGACCGTGCTAAGACTACGAGCGGTAGATATAAATATACAGTAAACAACCGTTAGTGCGATCTTCCAAGGGAGGCCATTTTTCATCTGCACTAACCGAAATCCGCAATAAACGATGCCTTTAACATTAATTAAAATATGATGGAGAAATGAAACTGTCACCATTAACCGGATATTTATTAACGAGAGTACGCTATATTCTCAATAACTTATTGATGTTTTGAGGATAGTATCTATCGCTTTTCTACCTTTACTGAAGGAAAATAAATAATGAAGAAAATTACAGAGCGAGGCTCCGTCTACTGGGTGCTAAAATCATTTACATTAAAAACAACATTACGATTTACTTTAAATTCGAAAGTATGAAGGTTTGAAAGTTTATTGTAAAATTCTTTTACCTACTTGTTTCTAAAAATAACTTAATTATAAGTGCTATATATCGATAAGTGAAATAACTGAATTTTAAATTTTGGCGATACAGTGTTTTATTGTGTAAAGTTTGTATACTAGATGTCAGTGTGCATCTGCAAAATTGCTGAAAAGATGAGGTAACGTAGGGAAACGCGAAATTGTATGACATTTCAACAAAATACATTGTTGATCGAAGAAAGTTTGAAAGAAAAAAATTAAATGTTATATTTTGATCACAGAGAAGAAAGTGCTCATCGAGTAGTTCCTACATCTGGAGATGGTTCGTGTCTGCTTCATTCTATATCTTATTTTCTGTGCTAGGTAACATAGCCTCGTCGTATGATATCAGATGTGCTATAGTTGAGTATGTGGTTGCGCACCGGCATTAGCTGGAAGCGTACACTTGTGATGAGCATGGAAATGTTTCCCCTAACACTGAACTGTAATTGAAGCTTATGATGAATACTACTATTTATGGGTCGGTCTCGGATCTTATGGTAGCCGCCAAACTTCAGAGGCACATTTGGTGATAATTCTCAAACTCTAGTGGGACGTTTACTTTTTTCAGGTAGTTTCTTAGGAGGTTACTATGATGTTCTACTTCTTCTTCTTAACACTTCGCAAGAATCTGTTATTTTTCCAAACGATTATCTATCACACAGAGAAATCAGCTGCAGAAAAAGAAAGATGGAAGACCTATTGAGGTCGAAAGGGAAAGGCCTAAAAGCTCCTAGAACTCAAGATCTCAACAGTTCCAAGAAGTTAGAGCTCTCTATCGTAAAAACCATCTTCGAAAACAAAAACGTACATTAAAACGTTACAGCGATTCACACCCTGAAATGGAAAGCCGTAGCTTGCTACAGTTCTTTGCATCCTAAAGTCCATTGGGAAGCAGTCGCACACTGTACTGTTTCACACCCCGACATGAATGTCGGAACTCTCCGACGAAAAAGGTCTAGAGGTAAGCTGCAGTTTAAAATAAACACTTTAGAAAACATTACGAGGGTTGTAATAACTAAAATAATGGGAGGTAGACCGGAAGCAGACAAAGTTATAAAATGGACTCTGCACAATAGAAATTAACTTTGGAGGATTTTGATAGAACAGCTGATAAATTGAAACAAAAACTAATATACTTGAAAATTTGAATGAATGCATTTCAAACAGTAGCACACATGACAAATTAGAAGCATTTCTAGGAAAAGCGGAACATCGAAGCAATCAGGGGCCGTTTTATGCCTGTGAAGATTATAAAGTCTATGAAAGTAAAAATACGGTAATTGAAATCGACGCTACAGGAAAAGATTTCGTTGGCTTTCTCCTTACAAAAAGAAGTAAAATCCCATCAAAAACATCTCATGTAAAAAAAAAGGTAAAGTCTCGTGACTCTTTGACCGTAAAAAGTTCTGAGATCATGTATAGAGCAAAGTTTAGCTCTCTTATTAACTCTGACATTTTAATTCACAAATTACCCCTAGTCTCTACACCTTTAGTTAATGATTATTTTGTGACTTGGCAATGACGCAGCACGAGAATGTAAAGGCTGTTTTTTGTATTTTAGTAGTAACGTTTATTTATAAAGTATTGCATAAAATAGTATTTATAAGAGCACTGAACGTATATATATATTTGTACCATGGTCATAATTTTACATAACATTGTAAGCCCGGGTGCGAAAACTCTCTTCTGGTCGAACTTGATGTCCGGAGTTTTGGAAGATTTTCTTCCTATTTAACGTGAATACGAGCCACACTCCTCTTTTACAAAGACCCCCAAACAGTGCATCCCCCCCTTTAGGCTTCTATCCCTTGCGTTCATATTCAGTCTTAATCAAATAATCCCATCCCCTCAAAACATAGTAAAGTGTTGACATAAATTCCTTGTGCTGCGTAATTGCCAAGTCACAAAATAATCATTAACTAAAGGTGTAGAGACTAGGGGTAATTTGTGAATTAAAATGTCAGAGTTAATAAGAGAGCTAAACTTTGCTCTATACATGATCTCAGAACTTTTTACGGTCAAAGAGTCACGAGACTTGGCTTTTTTTTACATGAGATGTTTTTGATGGGATTTAACTTTTGCATAGCCTCTACGTCTACATAATGTTGAGAAAATATTAAAAATATGCCCATCTGCAGGTTTCACAAAATTTTTCTTATATATATTTTATAATTGTTTTCATTAGCGACCCATCTTCTCTACGTAATACTGAGAAAACATTAAAATTTGTCTTAATTGCAGATATCGTTAATACAACAATTTTTCTTATATATATTTTATAATAATTTTCCTTCGGCGATTCGTCCGCAGGTTTCATTGATGTAGCACTTTTCTTACACACTTTTATAATTCTTTTCATCCAGTATCCCAGCCTCTCTACTACGTAATGCAGGGGAAACATAAATGATCTGCCTCGTTTGTAGATTTAATTGATACTTCAGCACAGGGTGCTTGCGAAAAATAAACCTTAAAAATTAAAAACAAATTACTAAACTTAGCACTCAGGCGCCTTAACAGAATCTGCCAATAAGAGTTTTTGTATATATTTTTATAAGCATTTTAAGTTTTTGCTCCTTTTTAACATTTTCCAACAAAGTTGAAAAGTGTTTATGCATTCGGTTTGTCTGACGGTCCACACGCTCTAACTCCCGTAAATATACTCGGATTTTCATGCAATTGATAAAGGTTATTTAGGGTCACCAAAGCATGTTTGGTATTGTATATGAAGAATGTAGGATTAATCGTTCATTTACAGGGGCACTCAAAAGTTTTCCATTACATTATGGTATAATGAAAAAAATCGTTTGCAGAGAATTTTAATGACATTATGCTATTTCAAATGTATTGAAACTGATATAAATCACTGAATTTTACTATGATCACGTTTAAACAAAGCATTCATAGCATTTTTTATTCATTTACAGGGACACACAAAAGAAATCGTTACAGTACAGTACTGTCTTTGAGTAATAATTGCTGGAGTGTACGGTTTCAATTTCGGTCTGCGCTTTTAAATTAAATTAATTTTTGCATCTTACTCGTTGTATATAAATTGTATACCTCAAATACAGGGCTGCACAAAAGTATTCACTTACCGTTCTCCTTATTAGAGGAAATTGCTGAAGGTAAATTTTCAACTGAAGTACTATATGTATCTCTTAAGTGAACTAAATTTTGGCATGTATGTAGTTAATAGATTCAAATCTATATATCATACACAGGGCTGCTGAAAAAATTCGCATAATTTTCCGATTGTGGATGGGAACAGCTGAAATTGTGTTTTGAAATGTATTATGCGTTTCCATATGCTTGAATTAGACATAATATTTTATTTTTTTAAACGGTGTAGTTTTGCTACATTATTCTAAATGTGTTGGAAAGTGTTTCATAATCTATGCTTGACGCATGATTTTTTTCTTGTTTTATACTAAAAGTATGTTTGGGGACGGTGGACATTTAAAAAATTTTCTCTTAATTTTCATAATAGAGATTTGAAATTTTGTGCAAATATATATTTCACTATAAGTATATAGATCAAAAAGAAATTTCAAATCTCATTATAATTTTAAGATCTTTTAAAAAATTTGAAATTTTAAAACAAAATTTTAAAATGCTCCTTGTGTCTTAATTTTTTAGCTATTTCTTCGATTTTGGATTTTAATCATGTAAAACTCTATTACAAAGAAATCTGTGTATCGATTTTTTTTAATCCCTTAAACAGTTATTTTTTTAGGGATATTTTTCTGAATACCGTATCGATTTTCATCAAAATTCTGCCTTATAATAAGTTAAAAATCAAATTTAATTGTCTTAATGAAGTCGAATTTTAAAATGCATACACAGTTTCTTTTTAAGCAATATCAGGATTCTTCCTTATCAGTTTCATGAATTTTAATCAAAAATTAAGCAGCAAGGAGCATTTCAAAAATTAAAGAAAAAAGCTGAAACATTAGTACTGAGAAAAATATATTTAAAGTATATTAAAAGGTCAAAAAATCGTTTGTGAACAAAATTAAAACACTTGTAACTTTGCGTAAAATAATCGCATCTGCGTGCGGTTTTCCACGAATGACGTAATACAAATTGTAGAATAATAATACACACAAAAAGAAATGTCGATTTTGGAGTCGATTTTTGCTCAAATAAAGGTACACGGTCCCCTTGGTGTTCAATACCTTGAATTTCTCGCAAAAATCTGGATCAATCTCGGCTGTTTGACAAACAGATTGACATTTTTTTAGTCTATAACTGCATAGGCTCGTTGCAATAACTCTGGAGAAAAATCAGGCTTATTGAGAAATAAATGGACAATTTCCAATTAGCCTAATTCTCACCAGGCTCTTTGCAATAAGCCTGAAAAATATCAAGCCAACTGGAAGAAGATGGATCATTCTCCAATTAGCCGGCTTCTTCGCAAAGAGCCGAATTTCTTAATTAGCTTATGACATATAAACTTCCAAAGTCGTTATTGACTCGTGTTTTGGTCATATTCCATAATGTTTTGATTGTAGTGTAGACTACAGGGACATGTGCTCCAGCACATCAATAGTAAACATATATTCTAAAGAAAAGAATATGTTTGGACAGCGGAAAAAATAGACACGAGAAATACAATGTAGTTAAAAGGGGGGAGAGGAGTGGCGGCGGGTATGGATGGGATAATGAAGCAAATATGAAATCGAAATATGTTTAAAAAATAAAACTAAAAATGATTAAGCAAAAAAAAAGCATGCCACAGTAAACCTCAATAATGCACAGGGTGTCCACTCTCAACAGTGTCCAATGACTAATTCCTAAACCGTTAGACATAGACATATAGTTCCAATTACAAAAATGTTTTTAATGAGTTAAAGAAGTATTTTAAAAGCGATTTGGGTCAATAAAAAGATTTCTTGAAAAATTGCGAAATTTAAATTTTTCTATTGTCCCTTTGTCCTATAATTGGTGAATAAAAATATCACATTATACTAAAAATGAATGCAAAAGAAAAAAAGACACATTCTTCTACGATTAAAACTGTCGGAATAATAGCTGTGGGGCATCTTTTTTTTTTTTTTTTTTTTTTTTTTTTTTTTTTTTTTTTTTTAACTGTGAAATAAGGGTAATTCACAAATTTACTAGAAATATAAATAATCGCCCGATAAAAAAAAATAAAACTTTAGAGTAAAATTAACATTACAATATACGTTGGAATCCATTTTCATTCTGACATATTAAAGAAAGATATACAACTTGTACTAAAAATATAAGTTAAAAAATAACAGACTTTTTGTTAGATGAAATGATTAAAAGCAACAATCGTAAATCTTTACAAAATTATATACACTTTAAAATGCTATTAGATTATCTAATAAAAACTTAATTGCCGAAACGTCAGTGAAGGCTTACTGTGGAGACACGAAAAGTTTTGATTTCCGTTTGTCTGTCTGTCTGTCTGTCTGTCCGTCTGTTCCGCGATAACTGCCGCAAAAAGCACCCGATCAGCTTGAAATTAATTGGGCATATTCGTGAGATACCCGGACGTAGCTGTATAGTTTTTGGTTAAATTTGGTTCATTCGTTCGGAAAATATGGAAGATTTTATTTTTCTTTATAATGCTTTTCTACGGCAAGTCAGACGATTTTCAAATTTCGATTTGTTGAAAGAAAATGGCACGTTTGATTAATGGATTTAAATGTCAAATTATGGATACTAAAATTCCAAATAAAGGTTTTAAATTATTCCTATTATATTGAAGTTTTATCAATATATCTATAAGATTTTTTTATTTACGTGTATAATGTTTTGAGGACATTTATACATGTATTCCAATAATATAAAGAATTTTTAAATTAATTTTCTTGTTTTACATGATACATATTTCTTTTTTTTTCCTTTTCTTCGTTGCCTAGCGACTGTTATTCGTAGCCTATCATTGCGTCAAATATGAATGAAGTTAGTAAATTACGTTAATTTTGTTGCAGGTACTATTAAAAGGCTATCACAAAAAATATTTTATCGCGCCAAATCGATGCAATTTATACAATTAACAGTGGGCACGATAATGAATTATTTTCCAGTAGATTTATAGATCTCCAGATATGCCTATTTTGGGGGGCTTTTAATATGTTATTGCTATCGCATGGATTAGGATGTTTAAACTAATGTTTAACCATGCTATAAGTGAAAAAAAAGTACAGTTAAAGGCATGTAAATCCTTTTTAACACTTTCCAACATGGATGAAAAGTATTTATGACTATTTCTATCTGTCGCCTGCCGTGTTTCTCTACGTGCTCTAACTCGCGTAAATATAGTCGGGATTACATGTAATTGATATACGTTATTGAGGTTTGCCAAAGTATGTTTGGTATTAAAAATGAAGAGTGTAGCATTCATAGCTTAATTACAGGGGCACTCAAAACAATTCCGTTACATTATAGTCTTTGGGGAAAATCGTCTGCGGTGTATTTTAATAATGTTACACAATTTTAAACGTAATGAAATTTATATACTTTATTAAGGTGCACTAGAACCTGGTTACTATAAAATATGTTATGTGTAGCACTTACAGCATGCGTACAGGTAACTCAAAAGTATTCATAATATTACAATCTTTGAAGAAAATCCTTTTGTGGCGTTTTTTAATGATGTTACTCTGTTGCAAAATAATAAAATTGATATGTATTTTTGAAACATTTTTGTAGTATATGGGGTGCAAAGCATATGTTTTATTCAGGGTCACACAAAAGTGGTCGATTAAAATGTGGTCTACGGGGCAAAAAAACTCTTCACAGCTTATTTTAACACATTAGCGACGGGAAACGAAAATTCTCGTTTTTATTCAGAATACATCATTGGCTAAGGGAGTGACTTCTACCTTACAGAAAAGACATTTATATTGTGTTGTCCATATTTTTTATAGATTGTAAGACATTATATATTACATCCGTACATTGAAAGATATTTACTGCTGCATAAACATGAAAAACATATCTCAGAAACCAATTTCCGAGACACTTTCAGAAGAGGGAGGAGCTTCTACTGTTTTTAAACCCAGATTTAATTAAATTGCCTGTCGTCAGTGTGTTACTTGTGTTGCACTAATTCAAACATTATGAAATTAAATTACATTACTGTGGTTGACTACAAGAAGCTTGAATATGATTTGTATCGTATTTATCGTTCATTTATAGGGTCACATAAAATATTTCGGATACAGTTCTGGTCTATTAGGGATGATTGCTGAAGAGCATTTTCGATTATGGTGTGCGTTTTAACGTTAAGTAAATTTGTGCTTAATAAGTAGTGCTTAAATATTGTATAGACCATGTACAGGGATACACAAATGAATTCGTAAGTATAAATGAAAATGAGCGCAAATTGCTTCAGTGGTTTTTTTTTTTTTTTTTTTTTTTTTTTTTTTTTTTTTTTTTGAGTTATGTATTTCCCAGCCCAATTACATTTAGTATACTAACAAATGTTTGCAGAATTTAAATAGAACCATATACAGGACTCCGCAGAAACTGGATATATGGTGCACACTATGCATACTAATCCCCGGAAATGTGATATGAGCAGTTTTAAGAGGGTTTTTTGTCTGCATTAAATTTAAATGTTATAGACGACGCGTAAAAATCTTCACGTTATATACAGGGCTGTAGAAAAGAATTCATGTACGTTTCCGTCTATTGGTAGAATTTACTAAAGGACATTAACACAATTAATTGATAATTACAAATGTAAATTAAATTACACTACGAAGGGGTTCAAGGGGGCTCTGCCCCCCTGAAGAAATCTACTTTATTATCTAAAAATTACCAGAATAAGTAGCTCATGAGATTTTCAGAATACCATTACATAACAAGGGGTTTAATTTAACGCTTCTAATGTCAGAAACCTTCGAAATATTTTTTCGTTTTATAAATGTTTATGTAATTTCAAAACTTTAAATTTCATTTTTTGTAGAAAGATTAATATTACTCAAAGGATGCTAAACACAATGAATTGTAGAGCTGACGTTGAGGCTCCTGATCTGCAGATTTACTAGTTAATAAAAATTAAAGTTATCTTAAAATTTGCTCGGAGTGATTCCCTTTGGCTTTAATGCAGAAATGTACACGCAAAATAAATTCTTCTAATACTTTAAGCACTTTGTCTACGATCCCTCGAAGCATAGCTCACCTCATCTGTGTTCAGATATAGAAAGTTGGCATAGGTCAATTCAAAGTTTCATAACTCGGTTAATTTTAGCGTTAGATGAATGGGATTTTTTTTTTTGTCTTACTTGTTACTGTAATATATAATAGGATATTTTTACTAAATATCACTTATAAGACCAGGGGACCGTATAAAAATTTAAATTTCGTAACTTTTTAAGAAATGTTTTTACTGATAAAACGACTTTAAAATAACTCTTTACCTCATTTAAAACATTTTTGTGATTGGAACTATATGTTTATTACTGACGGTTTAGAAATGAGTCATTGGACACTAGTGCTGTAAAAGTAACGACTAAATGAATACCCGTATGATGTCGTTACTTTCAAACTCGCTACCCGTTAGAAAGTATTCGTTACTCGTTACTTTCGTTACTGTTCAAAAACCGGGTATGTACTACAAACCTGCAGCAAATCTAATTATGTACTGCACGCACACTGCACATGAGTCTTTTGAAGAATTCGTTACTGTTTTAACGTAAAATATGTGCTGCCATCTGTACGTAAAATTTACATTTAATTTTCTACGTTTTAATGAAAAAAGGCAAACAAAATTAAAATACGGTGCATAATTGAATATAACATGTCTGAATTGTAGAATTTCTTATGAAATAATGAATAATTGGAGAAAGCAATTAGGAAGAGTAAAAGTTTACCAAATTTATACTAAAACTATGAAATATAATTACACAAAGAAAATATTTTTACAAACAAATTTATTTACTAATTTTACACTAAAAGTAATTATGTATTATGAAATTTTAACTTCTGGAATAATTTGAAAATATTTAAATATATGTATATTTAATTTCTTACGTGGTCATCCTATCAAATGACATTGTACTTCAGTCACATTATTATTTCTGAAATTATTGATTTATATTTAAAAAAAAACCTTTTTTTCAAATATGAAATTTAAAAACATACCAACAAAAATATTTGGCACAGATGTCATATACGCACCACATTGGCGTGATTTTTTTCTGACGCCAATTTGGCGAAAACCTCGTTTTCGAATACCAGTTACATATATGTAATAATAAAATAATGTAAAGATTTCCAGGTGAGCTTGTCCTGGATGATGGTTAAGATGGGATGAGAAATTGACTCGGGAACCTTTGTGCGAATCGAACTCATTTATTAGGCGCTCATCATACATCTGATTCGCGAGTCGATCGCCGGTCCCGGAGCCAACAGCATAGATTTTGGGAGGTTACATGGCCGTAAGTTTAGCTAGCCTCTCAAATAGCCAAATTCCTCGTTTTTCGCGCGTGTTTTGAGTAATATGGTGAAGATTCTAATATTTTCCAGCAGAGGGCAGAATTGTTAATTTGGGAGGAACATTTAATTTAATTGGTTCATTAAGTTTTGATTGATCTGTGGTCAAGGCCCGCACAATTCCCAGGGACTGTGACGTATCTGCCCTACCAACAGATGCCTGCAAAAAGCGCTTAGATTAGCAGTTTCACTTTTAAGAATCGTCCTAAAATGATCTTTGAAAGTAATAAGATGTATTGCTGGGAAACAAAGTTACGAGGGGTAAAACTGGTTTTAGAAATAGGTTTTAAATTTTTGAAATTTTAAAGGCTTTTTATCCTTTCATATATATATTTAAAAAAGGGAATAACAATAAATAAAAAAAAAGTTTATTTAATAACTATAGAACTAAACAATATATTAACAAATAAACAATATCCGGGTTACCATATTAAGCAAAATAACGGGACTTTGGCGCCAGTTAAGTACCCCGGTACTTATATGATATTGGCGTCAGAAAAAAATTGCGCCAATGTAGTGCGTATATGATATCTGTGACAAATATTTTTACAACCCCCCCCCCCCAAAAAAAAAAAAAGAAAAAAAAAAGAAATTAGAAAACAGGAATTCTGCTTTTTCAGAATTTAGTATCACGCCCGATGAAAAAAAATATGTGTATAAATGTAGATAGTTCAGTTATAAGACTTAAAACACACGCTTTTATTTTATATAAAATGAGGTTATCCGCATCCGCTGAAGAATTCCTTTCGTTATTTAAGAACTTCGACCAAAAAAAAAAAAAAAAAAAAAAAAAATGGCTATCTTATGATTTATATGCTTTCATTTCTTTGTAATTTTAATGTCGATACTTAAAATTGTTCAGTTTATAAAAGTTCCATGTTTTATTAGAAGTCATTCGCTTATATTTTTTCGAAACAGCACGTATTTTAATTACATTTTTTTTTTTCAGTTTTATTGAGAAAATGGCTACAAAAAGTTATAATTGGTACTTTCCAACTATTTTTCCCTTACTTTTACTTTCTACAGAAATGGAGCACTTGAGTTACAAAAATTAAACAAATAGCATTAAAAACTACAAAAAAATTAATATCTCAAAAATAAATCGAGATGCAGTTTTCAAACAAATTGCATTTAAAAGTACTTTTTTTCCCCAATACGACGGTATAAAAATTGAAAATGTGCGATGCTTAGAAGTAAAAAAATATTGCGGCAGAGATTATTCCGTACAATGATACCTCTGCTTTGTTTTATACACTGGCTGATACAACGGAGCGTGTTTTTTTTTTTTTTTTTTTTGGAGACAACACTTTATTAGCTTAGCTGGGAGAAAGAAATAGCATACCGGGGGCTAAAAAAATTAAACGTTATCATAAAAACATTTTTACAAACAATCTAAAAACTCGTCTTTATCATAAAAATATTTTTTTTTTTCAAATTTAAAACAAAAATACACGTACAAAGATATTTTTAGAAGATAAAGAATGCACTGAAAGTAAACCTGTAAATTTTAGAACAGAATTTCTTGAAAATTTTCGGAACATTTAAAAGAAATGTGTTTCATTTTAGTCTTTATCATCTTATCAACCAACAGTTTACGCCACTCGCATTACTATTTTAGAAATCTTTGATTTATGTTTAAAAATAATATTTTTTCCATTCTTTTTTATTTTAATGAAGCACGCCTTTCAGATAATATATAATCTGATTTTCAAAAAATTCTTTCAGATGGTACTAATGTAGACATCGCTGATAAATACTTTTTTGCTAAATCCGCAAGCTCGGATTATAAAACAGCTATACTTCTTTTTCTTTCCATAATAAAGGAATCAACAAGCCCCTACGAAATCAAAATCATTTGAGATTTGAGAATAACTGATACTAACAGAATGATACGCATACGCTGATACAGAAACAACTGATTCCGAAATATCCGAGTCCGAATACAAATTCGCATCTTTTACCGCATCCGGCTATCTGCTCCATTCATGAATTACACAAACGTAAGCAGCGTTTGAAGTTAGTTTCATTTTGTTCGGCTGCGTATTGACACAGTAACGACTAACGAGTCGTATTTCGAAGTACCGATTCGGTATTTCGTATCTTAGACAATACCCGTTACTTAGTAACGAATATGTGCGGTTTGCTACAGCTCTATTGGACACCGTTAAGAGTGGACACCCTGTATATCTATTGTACAACAATCCGAGTACATTTACGATAGTTAGAGCACGGACAGTCAGCAGACGGCACACCGTCAAACCGAAGTCATACACACTGATCCACTATGTTGGAAAGTGTTAAAAATCTGTATTTGATTAACCACTCCTTTATAAAATATATTAAGGAAATTTAACATTAGAAACACAAAATTTCGAAAATTTAAGTAAGCTGATTTTAAATATTTCATATTTTCTAAATCAATTCACTTAAATAGAGCGAAATCTAAAGACCAAAGGAAAGAAGTTTTCTGAAATTTTTAAATATGCGATTACTACTAAATAGATTGCGGGTATTTCAATATATTAGCTTTTATTAAAATTTATTTTTAGAAATAAGTTAATTTTCTTACCACTTATCTTTTTTATTTTTTTTTTTTTGTGGTCTAAAGGAGGTTCTAAACTATAATATTCTGCTTAAAATAAGAATATTTGTTTTTCGAATTTTCGACTTTGGGTTTCTATTATCCGCTGAATAAATCTCGTGACATTTCATGTATTTATTTTTATTTATTTTTCTTTAACATATTCCTTTTTTTTTTTTTTTTTTTTTTTTTTCAAATAAAGCGTTTGACCAAACTCAAACTATTAAATTGACAGGCTTATTTTACTCCTTGTGCACTAATAAATTTATGCAACAACATTTCCAAAACAATAGAATTCGAATGAATACCTAGAAAATGCTTAGAAATAGAAAGAGCTTTAAAATATTTCCAGAAGCTCGAAAATTCAATGAAGTAATTTATCAATGCGCATAATAAATTTTATAATTAATAAAACTTTATCTCTGAATCCTTTCAGAAAGAACAAGAGGGCATTGTCTTGATACATGTATATCTGAATATTTATTTTTTACCATGTCTAGTCAGACCAATGCACGTACAACCGAATGCTTTTTGGAAGTAATATAGATTCTAAAGTAAAAAATCAATATTCTTGCAGATAAAGATTTATTTCTCTCTAATCTCTCTCAGAAATTAAAGGAGTGCATCAAATTAACAAATATTAATTCTCTTTAAGAGGAGCGATAACCTTCGCCAAGCGAGCCCCAGTGCCTTCTCTCCCCAAGACAAATAACATAGTAGAGTCCACTCCTCGCCCTATCGAAACGAAATCCGTTGCTCATGAGGGCCATTAGGCCCGGCCGTTATGCCTAATCCCCGGCACGTGACGGATCCGTTGCCCCTGACAACCGCCTGTCCGTCATCCGTCACTCCCAGAGCTGTCAGCTTGACCTGCATCTCAGTGGATTTTTGCCCACATCAGTTGAGGAAACTTCAAAATGGTGTGGTAACGCCATCTGTCGCAGATTGATGAAGTTAAATTGTGCTTAATAGATAGAATCGTAATATACTTTCAACATTGCATGTTCAAAATATCGCATTTTGAAAGTTTAAGGTTGTTTAAAGGTATAAGTACGCTATAAGATTCCTAGAAAACACAGGAATGAGTATTTAAGAATATTTAATTAGTAATTCACATTATCTTATTACCTGCAGTCTACACACACGAAGAAAAAAATTAAGCTGTTTAAGAAGCATACAAGGTATATTTAAACAAAGATTGAAGCCGTTTTTTTAACGTGTCCTCATTTGATTTTAATTTATTTCATGCACGTATGGTGGGGGGAGGCACTCAAGGATTATTATTGTTTAAACTGAAATTCACCAATAAATGTCTATTTTAAAAAGATGTGAAAAAGAAAGAATGAACCAGAGTTAGAAAATGATAATTAATTATTTTATGTATTACTAAGTGACCCTCTTTGTTTTGCCCGGGGTCTTGATAATAATCTTAAATATATCTAAAATCAGTGCTGAATTTTTTTATATTTTTAAATGAAAATATGTCTAAAGGAAACTAACGGTGGGGTGCTCACTGCCTCTCGCAGCTCATACACCCTCGATTTGTATGAGTTTATATTTTTTAATAAAAATCTATCCAACCGAACCAGGAGTTCCAGAGTTGAATTCAGGGGGTGGCCCAGGAGGACATCGTCCCTCCCCCTAGAAGCAATGAAATAATCCCCTCCTCCTCCCCCGGAACATTTGAGATTTTGTGTTTTCAATGGTCAAAAAGTGCAATTTGCCTCCCGGAGAAAAGTGTCGGAATTCAACACTGAAGAATTCAATGCACCAAGGGAACATTTCTATTTGGCGCCAGTTGGGGAAACTTTTTTCCTTTTTCTATCTACCTTCCGGGCATAAGTAGTTACAACTGAAAGCACATACTAGCTTGCGCCTGGTGCTGGCTCACCATTCGCACGATCCTTCCTGCGGCTCAGCCTGGCTAAACTGCTTTTGGTAGCAAACACAGTGAGTGCTACACGTGCCCCGGTCTATTTTGATTTTATATTTTTAAACGAAAGACCAGCGTAGGACGAGCCCGTGATAATAACTTTAAATGAATGAAATGTTGAGTCACTGTTAGATGAATTTATATTTTTAAACGAAAATTTTTACAAACGAACCTAATGTTGTGATCCCTCACTCTCTTCTGTAACATTCACTATCGAATTTATATGATTTTATATTTTTTAATAAAAATCCTTCGAAGCAAAGTAAGGAGCCCTCGATGTAGTGTTATATAAAATATGTATTCGATTACTATGTTAAAAATTGGCGATAAAATATTGATGTTTTATATATATATATATATGCATCGAATATTCCATGGAATACATTTAACATAAAAAAAAACCAGTTTTATTGTCCAAACTCTTTGAAATTTTTAAAAGTTATAAATATAATGTTGCCAAAGTATATGTTTAAATTTTTGTGCTAAAACATTGATATTTAGCTGTAAAAACTGTTCTTGAAAAATTCAGAAGTAGGCTAAAACATCAGACTAGTCGCAATGTATGAGGCGGTGACGCCTTGGATGTTAGGGATGAAGTGGTAGCGTGGTAACTTCAATAAGGCGGAGGTTCAAGTTGAAACCAAGTGGAATATTTATTAAAATAAAATATAATAAAATAATGATTCTTGATTAGGCTTGAATTATATACAACTAATTATAATGTGGGTGCGTTTTTAGCTTACGACAACGTTCATTAAAAGAGTAATGTCCTACTAACGTAATATAGTTTATATCACTTTAATAAATTCTTCTCTCACAATAACTAAAGAGTCACTCAATATCAGTTTACAAATAAAATGAATGTCTCTGTTATCCAAAGCGAAACTAAAGAGTTATTGACTCCTTTCCCTCACGGTTGGAGCGAAAAAGATAATCCTCCCTGGGTTAGCAGATTATTCTTTTCCCTTCGGACTTGGTCCGAAGCAGCTGATCTATCCGAGAGGACAACCTCCTCTGCTGGGATCACCATCCAATCTCTCCGTTCTCCAGGATCACTTCATCTTTTCTCATTTGCTCGCTCTCCTTAAAACAAAGGCTATCTTTCGCCCACTCAGTTTCTTAGCTGAGTGACCTCATTAACAAGCTTCGAGATTATATGTTAAGAAAGACCCCTCCCTTCCTGCGTTAGAAAGTTTGAAGTTTAGTTTCACTATGGCATAGTCCTCGGAAAAGTGCTATGGTCTGCGACTAGAAAGGGGTTCCGAATCTCCTACTCTTTTCATCTCCGTATGTCTTTGACGTAATCAATATGGCCGCCAAAGTTTTGTGACGTGCTTCAACATTTCTCTATATAGCTCGGGTTAATATTTTGATATTAACCTATATTGTTAGTGATTATTAATCCAGAGAAAACGCGCTTTTCAACGGCATATTTGACATCATTGTTATGTTTAGGCTCATAATACCACAAATATTTATAACTTTATTAAAATTTTCGTTTCTGATTTTGATTTCTTCGAAATATCTTTCTAAATAACTGGGAGTCTGTTGCACGTAGCTGGAAACGTGTCGCATACTTTTTGTTCGTCAGAAAATTACCTTCCGAACGGTATATATAACTTCTAATTTATAACAAACAATTGCTGAAATTTTGCCAAAACAATGTAGCATTGCACAGAGAGTCGTTATGGCAACAATGTAATTTATATGGGTTCCTAAAATTAATACATTGGTTTTATAACTGTTTAAGTAGCAAATATTATTATTGTAATTTTTTATGTATATGTAAATATATTCTAGTGTTTTAAAGGGGAATTTTTAAAATCGCAGCCCCCCTCGAAATTTAAATTTTGGTGGACCAACTTGAAAAATGTAATAGTAAATAAAAAAGATTAAATAAATAAGATTCGATTCAGTAATACTATTTTTTTTTCTTTTTCTAGCAGACCCCGTGTGAGGAACTTCACCGTGTAAAGAAAATATTGCTTTCATCTACCATATAGAAAGACAGCAATTACCCAATCATGTTAATGAAGAGGTTCATGAATTAGTTGATGCTACGACTGACCCAATGGTGGCTCCGTTTCTATGGGACCTGTGTTTGTTATGCTAGAAGAATTCAAAAGAGCGCTTAATCATTCCAAAGTATGAAAGTATTTAACAATGGCAAACAATCTCGCAATTTTTCCTGAACATGGTGAGCTTCCAAGTGCTATAAGAAATATGGATCAGTTGGACGATGAAAGTGGTCTTTCACAAACACTAATAACCCATGCAGCAAAATATCACAAATCTTGCAAGAACAAATATGACAGTCAAAAAGCAGAAAGACTATCTGATGAAAGAAACAGAAGGACATCACCATTGCTCAGATCAAACTCCATTTACATCACAATTCACAAGATCATCAGTATTATGTTCAGATGTGAAAAAGGAGTGTCTGTTTTGTGATGAAGGAGAAGGTAGAGACAAACGTGTGACTGCATCCACATTGGGTATTGATCCTACAGTTCATGATCATGCTGTACAATTACAAAATGAAAAACTGGTGAAGAAGTTTTCGTCAACAGATTTAGTAGTACTAGAAACCAAATATCACAAACTATGCTATACTCGCTTTCTAACACGTCCAAGAGCTGCTAAACGTTCTCGAAAAGAAGATTACCTTAATCCTGAAGAAGTTGTTTATGGTGCGGTAATAACGGAATCGGTTAAATACATGCAGGATGTGTACTCATCTAGCAGTACTTCTCAGGTGTTTAAACTTTCTTATCTTACAAAATTTGTATCTCAGCGCATGATGGACATGGGAATAAAAACTGACGACAATAATATCAATAGAACAAGTCTGAAGGAACAACTATTAGCATTTATACCTGGTCTGAGAGCTTGAAATTATTTTCAGTTTAGAAGAGGATGTGGGCGACGCCATTCGCGATGCCTATGCATTTAATGACTTTAGTGATGGTATGTATCTAGAACTTGCAGTAGGTGTATTACAAAGACAACTCTTTCAAGATTTTCCTAAATTTGAAGAATGCATTTACTGTTTCCAAATCTTTACTTATGTCCTTTTACATTTTGTACGTATGTTATTCGAGGATCCCAATATTGACTCGGGCGTCTCAACAGAAATACCTGAACATAATGCAGGATTGCCAATTGCCCAAAGATATAACAGCATTAAGCACAACAGAAAAGAAAATGTTCAGAGTGTACGTCACTCTTTGGAGAGAGAAACACCACTCCCATTGTGCGTAGGTCTCATGATTCACCCTGTCAGTAAGAAGAAAAAAATTATAGATAAAATGTGTCGTCTGGGTCTGAATATTCCATATAATCGAGTGCAAGAAGTATCAGCAACAGTTACAAATGTGTTGTGTAAAAATATATGTGTTTACCCGCCAAAGTTGTGTCCCACTGTGTTTCTAACATCAATAATAGACAACATTGATCACAAGCAGTCATCTTTTACTGTCATTATTTCTTTCCATAGTTCAAGTGTTATGATTATTCAGCATCCTCAGAGTGAAGCTATTATGAAGATTGATGATGACAGCATTTGTATCCAGCAATGGAACAAACAAATTGTCAATGGCCTCCCTGAATATTATACTACTCTTCCTTCAACTGGCAAAGTCACAAGTGACCCACCTTTGCCAACTGTCAATCCACAGTACACTCACCATGAGCCTGCCAGGGGCGTAGCTTGAAAATTTTATTGGGGGGAGGGAGACCTGATTTTGGCGCCCTTTTATAATTTTAATTTTTCGCCTCCCCCGCCACATCGCCACCACCCATGCTATCATCATGTCTTTTACGTTTAATTCGTCTTCTGTTATGCTTTACACAATCATTATCCTGATTAATCGTCTCACCTTTTCAAAAACATTTTGCACTGTTGATTTGTTTACCTAATGTAGATATACATATTTTTTAGAATATTAATTCCATTTTCAATTATAATTTTACTCTCGGCTACATTTAGTTGAGGATATTCTAAAATTTCTGTAATGATTTTTAGTTTATTCATGACAAATTTCATGAACATCCCACAGACGATAAAATTAAAACTCATCAAATGAACATGTATGGTTTACAGCAGAGAAAAACAACCAATAATGAATATTACGGCAATGATGGGGGTATAATGTATCGGTTATATAAGACTCCAAGCGGTCAGATTGTTCATAATTGATGATATTTTGAATCTGTTTTATTAATTAAATTTTCAAAAATCAAATTCGGAAAAAAGAGCTCAGAAACTAGGTTCACCTGTGATTTTGTTTATAGTAATTAGACATTCATCATTAACTCAAAGCAGTATAGTAAATAGCCAATTACGGGGATATACTTGCTATACAATGTACTATACATCTGGAAAGTTTACCGTCCGCCACATTTGACAGAAATTAATCCATTTGAATAAATTTATGCAATAAAAACTTTTGAAGGCACTGACTACAAACATGACACGAGCCCCTTATACCTGTACTATGTAGTATGCTTAAATAATTTTTATATAAGAAATTCCCATAAATATAACTCAAATTTAATCTTGTTAATTTATGGCATATTCACGAAGTCAGTTTGATTCATAAGTGCATGAAATTTGCAAGCATTCTTATTGAGACGTAATGGAATAGAAAACAGCATAATTCTATATGTAGAAGATGATATTTTAGAAAATGGTTTCAAATTTGACATTTTGAATCGAATTTCGAGATAAAATAAAGGGATAAAGGTTGTCTTCATTTAGGAATAGATTATAACTCAAGGTATAAAACTTTAATATTTTGCTATATTCCAATATAAAACTTTGTAAATTATGAAGCTCAATTGTAATTTTTACAAACTTTGTCTACAGATTGGACACACCTAAACTTAAAGGGCATATAGGAGGGCCCAAGACAAACATTTTTCAACATAAGTTAAAAAGTATTAAATAAAAAAAAATTTGTTCTAAGAAGGATTTTTTTAGATTTTTTAGCCCTCTCTAAAATACAAAAATGTTTGATGCAACACAGTTAGAATGTTGATTTCATATTTACATGCATAAAACTTTCAGATTTTCATTTTCAAATTCAAATGACCCAGAAAGTTTTTTTTTTCTTTTTAAATATGTGAAACACGCACTGAATTGTAGCCGATTGTTACCTAGATATCACTTCTCTCAATATCACGTCTCGAAAGCCTGTTTAAAACATCAGTTTTGATTTTTACAGAAAAATTGCGATGTTGTTTGATTCCTAGAGACTTGATTAAAAATTTTTATAAAATTTTATTTGCGAACAGATGATACAATTTTATGAATGTGTAATCAAAAGTAATATTTTGAAACTGCAACTAAGGTAAACAACTATACATGCTCTTACATTTTGCTCCATCATCAACAATTTAAAACAATTCTTTCATAAATGGGGTTACATAATCTTCTTCTTGCATAATTTTTTTACTATTTTGATTTTTGTAAAAGGTACCTAATTTATTTCTTCCGTTTATATAATCTTGAAGCATTCAGGTCTGGGACATCAGTTTTGAAAAATATATGTACACTCACTTCAAGAAATCCTCCAAATGACCGGAATATGGCCCTTGTTGCCTCATTTTTCACAAGAGGTGAATTCAAAGAGTTCAGACTTCAAGGTGGAGGAAATTTTTGTTCAGAGGATTCTTTCAGGAGAATTGCCGTATGACCACTTTAAAGATCTACACAGCCAACCAGAGTTCCGTATCCGGCGAAGTGAAATCAAATATTCAAATGGGCCAGGCCAATAAAAAAATTAAGAGGGCCTCGATATACCAAATTAAAAAAATATGGGCTTGTGAATATCTCTGCAGATTTTCACATCCGGAAACTTTTGGTAAAGACTTAGCACATCTGTGGAAACCTGGAGTTACAGCCGAGGGCCTGGCACTACTATGGGTGTCAGGTACACTCTGGTACAAGCTCCTGGGTGAGATCTCCGAACTACGTCCTCAATCTTCCGAGTATTTGAGTTTTGTCGCTGCGACCATGGCGTCCAATGGTGTTTGGGGCACAGGGAGAGTGACGCGCGCTGGGCGGTGCTTTTCTTTGGATGGTAGCTCGAGTCATGTCGGCACCACACTGGCTTATGCCAATCCCGTTTGAGGCAATGCACATAAGGGCTCCTTAGAGCTTAGACTGGCGAGGTGACTTGCCATAAGACATGTTCGCTTTATACCAAGTTTAAAAGCAACCTGAGCTTGGAAGGTTTCCACAACTCCTTTGATTTCGCGAGTGACGCCTACTCTTTAACTTTCCGCTGTCAACAAAAAATGCCGTATTTCATTACAGGGTTCGTTCTTCGAAGGCTCCAGTAAAGTGAAAGTGCCCCGGGGAACCTCGAAGTTACAGTATCAGGCCCGGCCTCTTTTTGGATGGTCGGACGACCTGGGCTCTTGGGCGAAAGCTGAGCTGGCGGTAAGAATCCTTTTAAAGCTGGAAGTTTTATTGTCGTGATGGCCAGACTCATAAACGTAGTATAACCTTAAGAGATTTATATACGTGACAGGGTCAATTTAAAAATATGCAGAAAACCCAGTGGAGGTATTTGCTGGTAATGAGGACGTTTGGGAGTAAAATATGTAAATAAGCAAATGTAAAAACTATCTCTGAACTAAGATAATAAAACAGATGCAAAAATAGTTTACTTGAACGAACGAGGTTTATTTTACTTGAAGACACAGGATGAGGTTACAACAGGCAATTAACAGGAACTTTATCACAGTTGACATTCTTGAACATAGATGGATACACCATGACAATGGCGGTTTGCTTTCGATATTGCGATTTGAAGAAACACATTACTATAACATTACTTTAGATTAAAGACTACTTGAAATAAAATCATAACTAAATTAAGAAAATAAGTATGTTAAATAATACTTCCAGAACGGGGACTAGCCATCATTCAGTACAGAAGATAATCCTTCCATTTCAAGGAAGATAAAAATGCACTGTAGTCTGCATCGTATATTTATATGAAAAGGCCGGAATTGAAAACAATGTTTCGGAACAACGCCCACGAAACGGGCCAATCACGGAACGGCATCGAATCGATGCAAAGCTAGATTCGATGATGGATTCGATTAATGATACGATATTCCCAGTCGCCATCTGGCGGGGAAAATATCGTTACGGAAAACGTAATTAGTTTAGAGCGTAGTTTTGCCGATGTAAGCTGAAAAGAAATGGAGTCCGTGAACGGAAAATGGCAGGAATAGCTATTGACGTTAAAGGATTAATGCAGCATGTAAAACAGATAGATAAAGTCCGGAAATGAAGCAAAAGGTAAGTTAGGTTTTAGGAATATATTTATTACTGATATTGTAATGAAGTAATAAATAAATAAAAGTAAAATATGAACTTGTAAAAGAAATAATGATTGTGGTATGAAGTTATGATATACAGGATATAGGTGGCGATGAAAACCAGTGTTTGGTATTTCTATCACAGACGTCGCATGGTGCATTGGGGCTCAGGCCGAGTGACGTGCGTTGGGCAGTGCTCGTACCTTAGACAACAGCGAAGGTCATGGCCGCATTACGCAGTTGAAAGCTCTTCCCGCTGTGAAGAAAGGCCCGTCCCATCTGGCCTCCTTTTGGATGGTCAGACAGCCTGGGACTCTTGGGCGAACGCGGAGCTGGAGGTAAGAATCCTTTTAAAGCTGGGATTTTTATTGTCGTAACGGCCAAACGTCGCATGGTGCATTGAGGCGAGCAATGGTCGCCTCGGAAACTCAGCTTTCGCTTTAGTGCAATCCCGAGGGGAGGTGCATTGGGGCACAGGCCGAGTGTCGTGCGTTGGTCAGTGCTCGTGATTTTGACGACAGCGAAGGTCATGGTCTCATTACGCGGTTAAAAGCCCTTCCCGCTCTGAAGAAAAGCCCGTCCCATCTGACCTTCCATGGATTTATGGTGCTCTCAGACCCTATGTCGTCGGACGAAGGGTGACCGCATAAGCGGCAAGAGGTAGATTTTTAATACCAAATTTAAAAGGATCGGACTAAGGCGACGAAATATGAACAATTTTTTAATGAACTTGTCTATGTCTAGAATAGGTCGCAAATGTATTGCACTATTCGATGCTAGTTTGATAATACAATACAGAAATTTAACGTGTCCGATGTAGAAATCCGCATCGGACAGTTACATTGTGTCTTAGACCGGGCCTAATGTTTTCTGTCGGCTCGGAGACTCAGGCGTACATTTTTTGTACATACTCGGGCGGGCTGGACTTCAAATTAATTGTTCCTAGGACGTGTCAGGCAGGCATTTTTATTTATTTATTTTTTTTGTAAAAAGAATAATTTTAATGGAATCTTTGGAAATATAATTTAATGAATAAATATTTTCAAAAATATGTTTTTTTGTCATACAGCTTCAAAATTTATGATGTTTTTTTACCGTTTGTTATCTTTGTTCTAAACTGCATTATGTTTTAATCAGTCTTTATTTGAATGTAAAAGTGTAAGAGTCTAAGTGTTCATTAATGTTGCTATTCTGTATACTGTGTATTTCATACATATAGTCCAAAATATACTGTAAAAATTTCGCATAAATATGTATGCAGTGCTTTTTAAAATAACCTTAATTATATATTAACCCTTTCCGGCACGGGCAATTTTGCTGTAAAATGATGAAATGATTGACTGACACCAGAATTTTAAAACGACTTTTTTAGAAATTAAAAACATGTTACTTTAACTATTCTTTGTAAAAGCAAAATTTTACTAAAATATTCTTGGTGCCGTTCGTAAGTTTCGAATTAAAATTAGGTATCCCGACCCGGGCACAGTGTGCCGGAAAGGGTTAAGAAAAATCGGGGTTTTTTCTAGGAATTGAGCTGTTCCGGGTTTTTAGTTTTTAAAAGACTCCAAGTTTAGACTTTTAGTTTTTAAAACTCAACGATAGCGTCTTAAGATAACTAGTCATGATAGCCCTAGAAATTTTAGCCCTTGCAGGCAGACCTCTAGACAACGTCCACGTTCACCCTATCTGAGCCGTTCTAACCCCCTCTCCAGTCATTTCCATTTTATTTCTACTACCAACAACTACTTAGATTAGGAAAGAATTTTACTTCTAAGGATCAAATTACACTTACTGTCCAGCAATTGATTACAATTCCTGTTTTAATAATTATTTATTCCGCATATGCAAATTGTTTTTGTCATGGAATAGAGGAGAAATAATAAGAATTCTAAAATTAAATGTCTTAAATAAAAGTTGTATGTCCAAAGTAACTTACTTCCTACTTTAACATTTAAAAGAAAGCGCTTGTATAATTACTTGTAACTACTACTTAAATCTTTCCTTTATGGGCGTCTGACTGCACCCTTAAACCTTGTGTGGAGGGGGAATCCTACTACTTGAACATATTGGAGAACCGTTCTAACTCCTCCAGTCACTCCCACTTCTTTCCACTTACTTTTTACTACTTTCTTTAATTTTTACTAACTTTATTTCTGCTTTTTTCCAAGAGTGACCAACCAATACATGAGATAAGCAGGAAATAATTGTACTTCGGAGGGCAAAATTATGCATACTGTCGCGCAATTAATTACAATTCCTGTTTTCAGAATTATAATTTCCTCATATATAAATTGTTTTTGTTGGGGAATAAAGGTTGTAATTTAAACCCTTTCTTTTGTGAGTGATTTATGGCGTCCTTAAACCTTATGTGGCGCCCTACTACTTGAACAAAATAGAGAAGTATTCCAAAACCCCCCAGTCACATTCAGTTCTTTCCACTTTCTTTATACTACAAAGTATGACCAATCTACACTTAGATAAGAAGGAAATAATTGTGCTTCTGAGGATTGAACTGCACTTACTGTTCCGCAATTGATTACAATTCCTGTTTTCAGAATTTTTTTATGCATGTATAAACTGTATTTGTTAGGAAATAGAGGTAGTAAACCTTTTTTGTGTGTGTGTATGTGTGGTGCCTGGCGGCGCCCTTAAAACTTCTGTGGCGCTCTACTACTAAGATAATATAGAACCATTCTAACCCCATCCAAACACTTCCACTTCTTTCAACATTCTTTCTACAACCAAGGGTGACCAACAACTACTGCGATAAGAAGGAAATAATTGTACATCTATACTGCAATTGATTACAATTCTTGCTTATTTTTTTCTTCCGGAAGTATAAATTTTCTTTGGGGTAGATTTGGAGAATAGAGGTAGTAACAGCTCTAAAATTAAATGCCTTATACAAGTTTTGTGTGTAAAAGGTAACTTGCTTTGTAATTTTACATTTAAAATCAAATTCATTTGTATAATTACTTGTTACTAATACTAAACCCTTTCTTTATGGGCGCCTGACGGCACCCTTAAACCTTCTGTGGCACCCTAGTACTTGAACCTATTGGGGGAGAGGTACCCCCTCCCCTCCCCCCTAAAGCTACGTCCCTGGATCCTGGCTTCAACCCAAGGAAAATTTTAAATATTTGGCTTAACTCTGTCCTGGAGATATTGCATATTGAAGACATACAAGGAATAGAGCATGTGCCTAGAGTATCGTTTGCTGCTTTTCACGCGCAGAATGAGCCTGGTGTTAGAAAAATAAAGTGTAACGCGTCATTGCTTCCACTTCTAAATGATGAAATTGCGACGCCAGCAATGGTCCGTCATATGATGGATATAATAGGCTACAGCAAAATTAAATGGAAATCTAACACCCGTGATTGCATGTGATCAACCAGTATATGCTATTGGAAATCAACTGCAATGGAAATTTCCTAACAAGTATGGCGAGGATCACATCATACTCATGATAGGTGACCTTCACACAGAAATGGTGGTCATTAACTTACTTGGCAAGTGGTTGACAAGCAGTGGATGGACTGAATTAGTAACAACCACTGGTATTGCAAGTTCTGGTGTTGCAGAATCCTGCCTAACATCGTCGCATGTAAAAAGATCTCGGTATGCACATGAAATTGCTTTAACTGCTTTGCATTGTCTACAGGTAAAAGCATTCAACAAAGCAGGTGAAGCAAATTCCAGCATCAGTGGCGAAGGCAGTGAGATGTGGATTTTACCGAAAATATCTGAATGTCCTCAGTTTCAATATTGGAACACAGTCATCAAACTGGAGTCTCTTCTAGTACAACATGTATTGAATATTCGTACATCTAACTTTACAAGGTACGTCGATACTTTGGCTCAGTTATGTCATTAGACATTTGCGTTGAACGCAATTCACTATTCCCGTTGATTACTAGTATTCTTACGCACTCAACAGGATCTTCCAGATATACATGCTGAATTTCTTCGTCGCAACTTTGCGAGCAGCAAAATTGCTACACCGTTTTCTGCAATATCTGACGATCAGTTTCATGAAAACAATAACAAAGTTATAAAGGATGAATGTGGTGCTATTGGAATCCTTGATAGTGAAAATGCTCTGCTTAAGTAGATGGTAGCGCAGGCCCTAGGATCAGTTCTTTAATTGAGGAATTTGAAGAGAAATACAATTTAAACGATGACAAAAACGTGGCGCCAAGCATCGTGAAGATAACAATACACACGAGTAAAGGTTCTTGGCCCATGCCAAAAAAAATATTGACGTCTTAACTGGACAAGGAAATCCATTTGAAGAAACCGATTTAGAGTCAATAGGGAGCTTCAAAATAATTCCAAGTTTCGAAGCTGTCAAGTATGTTACGGAAGCATTTACTGTAGGGCTAAAACAGTATGATGATTATGTCGTGTCCCGTCTCGATCAAGTTCAGAATTCAATTCATGAAATTATACCTCGAACCAATATTCACACCTTCAAGACTATAACAAGAAAACAGATAAGGCAAATACCAAGATTGTTTACTTGCGTAAAGACTCCAACTTATTCGGCAGATTGCATGTTGCATCTGAATCATGGGTTGGCAACATTGATGATTTCTTTTCGCATGAAAACCAAATGTACCCACCTTCTATTTAAGAGGATGAAAAACTCCGAAAACCAACCAACAAGTCGAATATTATTGACTGCATTCAAACAACATGTGACATTAGCTTTTATCACAGCCAACCGAATGTAACAACCAAATATTTGACGGAGCAGCTCATCATGGAGCAGCACACATGCTTAATCCTGGTATAGTGACAACATTATGAACATGCTTTAAAACCATATTTCATTAATCAACTGAAGAACAGTTCATGACTAGATATTGTATTCGACAGATATATAAGTAACAGTTTGAAAGCATATACCCGAAAAACAAGAGGAAGTGGCATAAGTATTAAAGTCTCAGACTCAATTGCAATTCCAAAATAATTTTAGCGATTCCTGTGTGTCAACGAAAACAAAACCCAATTGCTCCAGTTGCTAGCTAAGAAAATGATTGTACTTATGATAACTGAGTACTCGAGTCAACATCTATGGATGTATCAAGCATATCTCCCGTCTCACACGAAGAAGGAGATAGCCGCCTACTTTTCTACCTTTAGCATGCAGTAGAAAGTGGACATACTCGCATCTTAATATGAACTGTGGACTCAGATGTAGTGGTTATTTCTATACTAGCAGATCTACCCGGCTTCGCTCGTGTCAATAATAATGGTCCACCCGGGTAAAATACATTAAAATGAAATAATACGGCAGTGACAATAACTGAGATTGGTGCATTACCGTCCACGAATCGTTAAAAGACCGATAATAAATATAAGTAAAATAGTTTTAATTGCGTCTACTATTAACTATACCATAATAATGTATATTCCAACCAAATGTCATAACATATATTAAAGTACAATTATTTGCTTAAAAAGCGTCATTTATATAATAAAAAACATTAAAAATATTAAAAATTTACATGTTTCGAATCTTTCATTGAGTCATCTTCAGAATATATATATATAAAAAAAACTACAAACACAATGCCAATTGTGACATTATACTGATGATGGCAATGACCTAACCCATAAATTTTGCCTTTACTAAAATTTTTTTAACTTATGATCATCATACAATTTCGTTTTTCACACTGTCGAATAGAAAAAGCTTCTGTAAAATGAAATTTATTTGAAAATTGTATCTCAATTTTTTTATGTGAATGGATTTTAAAGTAATTTTCAATCATGGATATTTTTGATTTGCATGCAGCCAGGGATAAGATTTCCGCATTTTTTCACACCAGTATTTTGTTAGAGTAAATGATATTTCATTTAATCGGGACACTCTTTTGATTTAACAGAACAACATTTTCTTTAAGAATATACCGGTGTGCAAAAACGTGGAAATCTCATCCCTACATGCAGCCCAATTACGAAAGATATACCTGTTTGCTCTTAATGCAATATTATAAAGTAAAGACATTGATGAGCTATGAGTAACTCTAGCATCATATTGTTGGTGGCAATAACCTAACCCAACCATAAATTTAACTTTAACTGCAATTTGACCTTTAAACATCGCACATTTGATTATTCCAAAATCTAATAGAATACAAAAAGTACCTTCAGTATTTTTTTTTTTTTTTTTTGAAAAGCTTATCTCAATTTACGGATTGTTTATCCATTTTAAATTAATTTTCAATCACGGATATATTTTTAAATATACCTGTAACCCAATTCAAAAAAAAATATATCCGTTTGCTATTAATACAATATTATGAAGAAAAGACATATCTATGAGTAACGCCTAGCACCATATTGTTGGTGGAAACAACCTAACCGTACCATAAATTACGCTTTTACTGCAATTTGATCTCTAAACATCATGCATTCCATTATTTCAACGTCTAACAAAAAAGTCTGTCAGTCATGAAATTTTGTTTAAAAAAGAAAAAAAGCTTACCCTAAAAAATAGTAGCTATAATTTCTATTTAATATAAATCGTACAAAAATCGTATTTTATATAACCGTATTTGATACAAATCGTAGAATGTTATCACTGCATTTCAGGTATTAAAACATTTATCTAAATGATATAATTAAAGATTACAAAGAAATAGGGAATAAATTGTAGCATCCAGTTTTTAGAGCCAGTTTGAAATTATATTGATGACATTGACGTCATATCTAGCAAACGATTTTTTTTTTTTACTATTATCATTTTCCTTATTTGATTCTTGATATTGAAACGACTTCATTAAAATAGATTTTTTAACATTCAACTAAAGTACTTCTAAGGTCATTTTAAAACATGCTTAGTTAAAGTTTTTACATAAATATATGAAAAATGTGCATTTTCTGATTAGAATGACGTCGATTTCAAAAATGTAAAAATATAGCAGTCGAGTCTGAATTTTTATTGGCTAATAAAACAAAGTACTCGAGTTATCAATTTTTTTTTAATTATTGAGCAGTTTTTTAGATGTGTGGCAACAGGAAAGAAGCTATTGAATTTGAAAATTTAAAATGAGATATTTCTATAATGTTAAATTATGAAAGAAGATAGAAAAAAGGGATAAATATTGGTCTGATGATTTTTTAAAGGTGACAGGGATCTATTCCACGTTCTAAAGCCTATGTACAGCAAGTTTCGTGCAAATCGGTCAAAAATTAAAGATTTGTATAAAGGACATACACACAGAGAACGGCTTTTATATATATACTAGAAAGGTAGCCCGTCAAAAATGACGGAAATTTAGATATAAAGATATATATAACTCATGTGCAAGAATATGAGTTTTCTCGCTTGTTCCGCAGTGATAGATGAAAATAACACATTTTAAGAACGAAACACATTTATAAAAAACTGTGTACAGTAGAAGACCACTAATCTGCACAGTTTGGTTCCAAGTGTTATGCAGATTTGAGGCTTTTTGCGGTCATGTCTATTCAATCTTTGTTTACATTTTTTTAAATTCATATATTGGACAATTTAGATTGTTGAGCCTTAAAAATAAATAAATAACACACTTGAAGTAAGGTTAAAAACTATTAAATTATCGTATACGATTTCATGAAATGGTATTATATAGTATTATATGTGTGTGCTTCACGATCTTGGTTACGACGGTAGCGAAATTGGCTGCAACTTGTCATAATCCTAATAGAGTGTGCCGCTATAACAAAAAAGTAACCAGTTTTTAGTAAAATTTCTGATATAAAGTAGCTTTCAAAAACTTGTGTAAAATTGCAGGCCGTTCTCGTGTTATGTCAGTCCTAGGAATAATATTTCTAACACTGAAGATTTTCAATGTATATATGGAATTTAGAAAAGCTTCTCCAAAAGAAAGGTCCTGAAATGACATTGTAATTCCTCTAACTTCAAAGTTTAATCGGGCCCTGATGTTGAGTACTGAAATCTAATAAATACAGTTATTTTGACTATTACAACAGAATTAAACAGTTAAACTTATTTAACTTAAACCCGCTGTTACTTCCCGATGTTATTTTTTATTATTAAGAAAGAAAATTATTTAAAATTTTCAAATCATGCATTTATGATTTTTTTCCGTCTTTAATAACTAAATAATGAAAAAATAGGCTTTTGTTCTGAGCTCATAAATATGACAATAAAATAATGTAACTAAGAGACATTGCAATATTAAATCTTTGTGATTACAAACCATAAACAAACGATATCGCCACCATTTTACCTACTATGACGTCATTAGAATATTGCCCATTGATTGTTGGAGAACTTACTTTGTGAATGATTACCTCAATGATTTAATATTTTTTACCTTTAACGATGAATGAATCACTTGTGTTTGTTTAGGTTTATGGAATGAGATATTAAGCTGTGAAACTAATTTCATTTGAAGTTATCCAAGAATATATGTATTTTTAATCGAAATTAAAAACAATGCTTTGATCTCGAAATAAAAAGTTTTAGTTTGTATAATTTGTTATTTCTGTTAATTATTTATTTAAGTACTTTTCCATTATAGCGCATTTTTAAAAAAAGCTTGGCGCGATTCGGGTATCAGAAAGTGAGATATGTTGCGAAAATATATAAACAGCTATGAAAACAAATCTGATGAACTTTTATCTTTGTTTATATATGCACTCATATGGATAAAAAATCGTTTCTAAATATATATAATTTTTTTATATACAAATTACGGCACAGATTTCAGATATGAACCGGAATACCTAACTGGCGCCAAAATGGTGTTATTTTGCCTGCTATGGTAACCCGGCTATTGTTTTTTATTTATTAATAAATTGTTTATTTACTTTTATTTTCTGTTTTTTAATTATATAAACTGATTTGTTCTATAGTTATTATTCAAACTTTTATTTATTTATAGTTATTTCCTTTTCAAAATGATAGCAAATAATTGAAAAATATATAAGTAACTGGTATTCGAAAGCGAGATTTCTGCCAAATTGGCGTCGTAGTAAAATCACGCCAACCCCCATGCGTATATGACATCTGTGCAAAAATTACTTCTGTTTCTTTATAAAAATGGGTAAATAGCTTTTTTTATATTAAATTGTCGACACCGTTGTCATATACGCCCATATTGGCGCGATTTTTTTGACGCAGATGTCATATACGCACCGGGTACTTAACTGGCGCCAAAGTGCCGTTATTTTGCTTGTAATGGTAACCCGAATGTTGTTTATGCTGTTGATGTTTTCGCCAAATTGGCGTCGGAAAAAAATCGCGCTAATATCGTATATGACATCTGTGCCAAATTGTATACATATGGAAAAAATTGCTTGTGAGTATGAAGCAGTAAATAGGTTGCCAGAAAATACGTTGGCAAACTTCTTTCTCGCCAAGAAACTTTTCTCCGAAGTATTGTACATAAGCAATGATTGCTAGAAATGCATTTTTAATTATGATATGCGCTTTTATGTTTCACTACATTTATGCATACTATACTGTGTGTATAAATGCTACAGTTCGTATGCAGGGCTACACAAAAGAATTCGTAAGGGTTACTAAGTATGAGAGTAAATTGCTTAAAGGTGGTTTTTAAAGGAGTTATGCATTTTTACGCTGAACTGCATTTAGTGTCCTAAGAAATGTTTGTAGAATATAGATAAAATGATATACATGGTCACGCAAAGAATTGGATACATAACCGTCTATGGATTATAATATCTGGAAATGTGATTTCAGTAGTTTTAAGAGTAGTTTAAATTAAATTTTAGCTAAAAAGTGGCATGTAATAACGGTACTATTGGCTATGGACGGTAACTGCTGAAATCAATTTTTAATTTTTTTATGCGTTTTCTAAAATGTTTACTTAGTTATCTTGGTACTTCTTAGTTATCCCGTCGACCAAATTACTGTCGCCAAATTGTAAGATTAATTGCGAATAATGGTTGCCATTAATTAATTAATTAAATGCCAATAATGGCCAATAAAACCATTAATTCGACGTTTTATTTGTATTTTTATTAATGTTTTACTATTGATTTGGCGATTTATATAATTTGTCGAAATTGATCGACGGGATATTTAAGAAGTAACGTTATCTTATTTACCTTATTTCCCTAAATAACGAAGTTTTGTTAAAGCATTTAGGATGTGTTGGAAAGTGTTTCATATTCTATGCTTAACGCATGATTTTTCTTTCTTCTTTAGTCTTAATTTGCATTTATTTTATTCTTAATTTTTTAGTCTTTTACTGCTTTATAGAAACTTTGGCACAGTTGCCATATACGTTATCATATATTGGCGCGATTTTTTTCCGACGCAAATTTGGCGAAAACATCAACAGCATAAACAACAACATCCGGATAACATATCAAGCAAAATTACGACACTTTGGTGCCAGTTAAGTACCCGTTGTGTATATGACATTGGCGTCAGAAAAAAATCGCGCCAATATGGGGCACGTATATGACATCTGTGCCGAAACTTTGATATTTAATGTTTAAACTTTTCGCTCCACTCCCCTTGCATATAGTACACACTATAACACGTATAGCGCAAAATAATAGACAGTTTGGTACTTTTCCACTGTAGGGGCTTTGGCATTTTTAAAAAAAAGCTTGGTGTAATTTGGGACACCATGGCGCAAAATCCGTGAATTGAAGCACTTGAAAAATAAAAGAAAAACCGTTGTCGATACTAAAATGAGCATTTAAAAAATATAACATTTGAAAATTCCAGACTTTTACGAACTATTTCATCAAATCACAAATATATACTTAAAATAAGTGAAAAAATAACTGCTATAAAATAAAGCAATAAAATAAAACTCATATTAAACTGCTGGCATAAAATTACAAATATCTTTTAGCATTTTGAAATAATTGGCGCATTAGCATTCATTTTGGCATGGTGTCCGTATAACGGAAAAATATCGAGATTTGTTGTCATATCATATAAACGGCTATGAAAACAAATTTGATGAGCGTTTTTGTTTGTTTTATATGTATATTATTGATGTTTTTATGTACAAATTACATCTGTTTCTGTATAAAATTAGAGAAACGGCTTTTTTATGTTAAATAAATCGTATAAATATCGAAAAAAAAATGCGTGTGTATATAAAATGAAACAGTGAATAGGTTAATAGGTCCCGGATAATATGTTACCAAATTTCCTTTTTCGCCACAGCACCTATACTTGAAAAGTATCTAAAGCACATTAAAATCGCGCAGTTAGGAGCTCACACAGTACACCGTTGTTTATTGGCGGTTATTTTATTAGTAGCATCGGGAGGAAGATGTAAAGATGTACTTTAAATTCTCACCCATAGATTTCGAAAAAATATCTTTAAAGAGAGGAGTTTAAATTAAATTTCGGTGACCTCATTATGAAAGATTAATGGTTTTAAATGGGAATTTCACCAAATTAGCCAGCTATCGCCAGGTTGGCTAACATTTGGCGCTACTGTGGTAACCCTGCATTAATACTTTTCAACAATTACTCATTTCAATGAGGCGGTCCTACCGGAATAGTGAGGGACACACAGAGACTTGGATTTTATATAAATAGATAGATTATTGAGCAGTTTTTTAGATGTGTGGCAACAGGAAAGAAGCTATTGAATTTGAAAATTTAAAATGAGATATTTCTATAATGTTAAATTATGAAAGATGATAGAAAAAAGGGATAAATATTGGTCTGATGATTTTTTAAAGGTGACAGGGATCTATTCCACGTTCTAAAGCCTATGTACAGCAAGTTTCGTGCAAATCGGTCAAAAATTAAAGATTTATATAAAGGACATACACACAGAGAACGGCTTTTATATATATAGATTGTTCATTTACTTTAATTTTCTTTTAAAATTATATAAATTAATGAAACTTTTCTTTATTTACTGTTATTTCCTTTTTTAAGTAATAGAACATAATTTAAAAATATACATGTAACTGGTATTTGAAAACGATGTTTTCGCCAAATTGGCGTCAAAAACAGATCGCGCCAAACCAGGTGCGTAGGTGGCATCTGTGGCAAGAAAATTATCAGATGATACTTTTTTATATGTTTTATAATCATACTTGGCATCAAAGGTGGGCGAGGAAATGGTTATCTAGGATATTATTAAGTCTTTACCACACAAAAAACAAATCTGTTTACAACATTGTATTTATTTTTGCACCAAATTTCTTTCTTTAAAAAAGCAAATTGACTACGAACCCGATTACAGAACATAACTTTTCTATCTAGTTAATTTTTTTTACTTTTTAAGAATGAAAATACATATTTCCTGCTAATCATTGCGTCATTTTCAACATTGATAATTTTACTGTGCATATTATTGACATTTGCTATTTGCTCTTCAAAAGTTTTTTTTTTTAATTAAAATTTAAGACCAATGTCAGACGGGCGTCTTTTTTTGCTGCTTTTTTGCTCAAGTATTATCCATTCACAATGCTATGTGATATGTGAATGGATAATACTTAAGCAAAAAAGACGCCTGTCTGACATTGGTCTAAGACCGACCAATGTCAGACGGGCGTCTTTTTTGCTTAAGTATTATCCATTCACATATCACATAGCATATGTTAACCGTGCGCAGACGATAAACCATAAGCATTGATAACAATTTCTTTAAATAATAAAAATTAATACCACAGCACAATCTCATTTTATTTCAACATCAAAGCATATCCGTTTTATTTTCCATATATGACGTCACATTTGCCTTCATTCCGCACTTACTCACAATTCATGCACCTTGTATTAATACTTGAAATTTTCCGTTTTAATCTTTCAATTGGAAATTAAATTATTATTCTGGGTTTTTATTTTTTGGCAACGAAAAAAGGAATATGGTTAAATTTTAGTGGGAAAATGTCAATTCATTGTGTATGAAAAATAATGAAATTTTGGATTATTAAGCAAAATATTTGAATAAAATAAATTAAACATAGCCTATGTTCATTTCCGGGTTGTAATCCATCTATATCCAAAAATACAGCAGCATTAATTCATCTGTTTAGATGCTGACTTCATTCAAACTTTCGGACACACATTGACATTTATAATATTATAAGGATTACTGTTCCCACAAATTCAAGATATTGATGAACTATGGATTGAGTACGGTTGTGGGAAATACAGGAAATTCATTCCAATTCAAGATACCTGTGCCAAATTTTCACCGGAAATTTGCAGAAATTTGTTGGCTTTTCACTCTGTAATTAGTTACGACACAGTTTCCACATTTTATGGCATTAGTAAGAAGACAGCTTGGAAGGTCTGGATGTCAATTCGTGAAATTGATTGTGTATGGCATCAGATTTGTACAGCCACCTCTGATATTGATGATTAATGTCATGATCTGTTACAACGATTTTTTATACTACTTTATGATCAAGCATCAGATCTTCAAAGCATCAATGACTGCAGACGAGTGTTATTTACAAGAAAGAATCGGGCCATCGAAAACATACCTCCTACAGCAGAAGCTTTGACACAACACATCAAACGGGCTGCTCCTCAAGCAAGAATTCGGAAAAAAGCTTCGTTGCACATTGCACACTACCTTCGCTAACCAATTTTAACATATATTCGCGAACCTCATCAGATATAATTACTCTGTGTCCCCACAATAAACAATTTTCTAAACATGAAATTTCCTCATGTCTACGAAAGTATGGTTGATATTTCACTAATTTAATCTTTCGCGGCCATCCATGTAACACCCACTCTAAAATTTTTTTAGTTATTGGATTTTCAGTTGCCCACTTTGCAATTGTTTTCGAAGTAACAGGCCAATCAGTATTATTTTAAACAAACATTATTTCAGAAGGATTACTTACTATATTTACAATTTCTGAAAGAGATAATCCACTTAATGCATCAGCATTTTTATTATTTTTACCTCCACGATACTCAATTGAATAATCCTACCCTGCTAACATTATCGACCATCTCAGCATTTTAGGTGATAATGTATCAGGTGATACTTTTTTAACAAGATCAAACAATCTAATTTATTTATGATCTGTTATAATTGTAAAATGTTTGCCAGCTAAATATTGGTGAATCTTAGTAACTCCAAATATTACAGATAAAGCCTCTTTATCAATCGTTACATAATTTCTTTCCGTTTTATTTAAATTCTAAGGTACTTGTACCCAAGATGGACAGTGCTCTCAGCATGTCCATTGGACACCCCTAATATCTTTAAAAGTAACAATTTTTATTGAGAGATGGCGCTACATGTCCGTGAAGAAAATCAGTTGAAAAGATAATTAAGCCTCGAAAATGCAAAAAAGCGCGCTGTTCGCCATGTGGAAGGAAACTTGTTGTTTCGTGGTGTGCTGATCGTAATTACAGGTTAGTTTAAATTCTTATTAGATATGGTAAAATTACTTTAAATATTGAAAAGTGAAGTGTTTTAGAAAGCTGATAAAACATATTTTCGACCGCTGCTGGGCAACATATAACTATGATATGTTCCCGCACCATGTTGGTTAAATCAAAGTAAAATTGCGTAATTTGTTATTTCTGTTTGTATAAATATTTTTTATAAAATATAATTATGAGTGTAAAATTATAATGTTTATATATTTAAGTAAAATAAGAGTGTAAGTTCATACAAAAATTATTAAGTTGATTTTAAATAGTAAATATATATTTTTAAAAAAAAATGTTGTATTGTAAAATGAATGTATAATATTGAATTGAGTTCGGATCTCAGACAACAATACGCAGACGCCATGGTGTCGTTTTATGACAAGCCAACGGAAAGTGGTGTATAATTAGAAGTCGTAAAATCATAAAAACGTTGGAATCAATTTATGGCCTCAATAAAAGTGTTGGGATAAATTTATGACTTTTCAGACCACCCAAACTTTAAGGCAGATAATAATATTAAAGTATATGTAAGGGGCCATTTGCAGACTGCTAGCTAATAGGCCTATCGAAGTATAATAAAAAATCTTCTCACATCCAATAACAGTGGACTAGACAAAAATAGTTCCTCCCACTGCAGGAGCTGGTGTGCAAGAAGAATAAGTTTTGAAAAAGTCTAGTCTGAAAAAAGATGTAGAGGATGCAAGAGCTCTCCTGAAAGCCCGTGCAATGAGTCCCGTAAGCCCTAGTAAAGCCCAGGCGAGATGGACCTATCGGAGCGAGCCTAATCCAGCCTAATCAAGCCTAATTGAGGATGTCTTCCTGAGGTACCTATCGGAGTGAGCCTAATCAAGCCAAATTGAGGATGACTTCCTGATGTACATATCGGAGTGATCCTAATCAAGCCAAATTGAGGATGCGTTCCTGATGACACTTTGCCATGATCCTAAGCAACGCATCAACTCGGAATTTGATGAATAAAGGCCACCATCCCGTATAGTAAAAGAAGGTACTATTTTAAACATTTTCTTTTACCACTTAAGATCATATGAAAAACCTTAAAAATACTTTTCTGATATTTATGGTAGAGAGTTATCTGAGATCCGACCAAACCAATAATTAAATAAGTTTAAGGTAATTTTAAAAATGAAAGAGAGTATTTCTTTTAGCAAAAAGAAACAATTATAATAATTAGAGTACGTGAAAATATTGTCTTTTTTTTTTAAAAGATTAAACATACTTAAAATAATGAGAAGCAAACAAAAGTGTTGCTTTCTATTTTTTGAATTAATATTATGTTTTTCTGTAAATAGATATGTTCAATGTAAATAAAATATTTAATCCAGTTTTAAAAAGTTTCTGTAATTATTTAATTAATAATATTTAAAGTGTGTCAATTCCTTTTTTTACAGCTTAAATTTTAGTTTAATTCATAAGTGGAAGAGTTCGTCTAAATAATTCACAACGCAAACTCTTAATTTTATTCGTAATTATTCAAATTTAATAATTACTTTTTGACGCGAATTATAATTTAATTTTATTAATGCTTCGCGTTGCTCTTCTACTAGAATGTAGGTAAATACGATCACTTATATTATTTAAATTTATCTAAGGTATATAAAACTATATACCAATTTGCTATGAGGTTGCTTGGATGATTTGGACCAATTAACAATTTTGAATATATTTAATAAAAAATAAACAGGTGTAATTATCTGTCCAGCATCCCCCCTTCATTAAGTAAAATGGTGCTCTGACTCAGGAACGATCATCTGAGGTAATTAGATGGTAAAATGGTGCTCTGACTCAGGAACGATCATCTGAGGTCATTAGATAAGGTAAATGGTGCTATGACTCAGGAACGTTCATCTGAGGTCATTAGAAATAATAATAATAATAATAATAATAATAATAATAAAGGAAAATAAATTTAAGTATTATTTTAATGTCACAATTTTAAAGATATTGTAGGTATGTAAGTTTAATTGATTAAAATTTTATTAAAATTAATTTTATTATTGTAACAATACTGACACACATATAATAATTTTATATAAATAAAAATGAATAATATATGTTAGTAAAAAACAAAAAGGAAATGAAAAAAATAATTCTGGGATTTATAATAGGTAAATTTAGGAATTACAATTTTTTTTTTTTTCTCTCTTTTCTCTTGTGGTTGGATCTCAGTTACCATTGAAAAATAATGGCATTCACATCACAGATGACACATTTGTAAAAATAATTTTTTTTATATAATGTATAAATAATAATAAGAATAAGAATAATGAGTAAAATTTTATAATATGTCTGATATAAAAATGATTGAAATGTCAATAGATCACGATTTTTGAAATTGTATCACCTTGATACAAAAGAAAATTTATGAGTCGTACTACGAAGTAGTAGTACAATATTTACAAAAAAAAAAAAAATAAGATTGTTTTTTCTGTAGAAAAAGACAGATATTTTTCTGTTACATGAAATTATGTTGTTTTTTATATATACGTGTATTATAAATATTTTAGGGGTATTTATGTGTGTAAAAGAATAATCTACAAAACAACTTCATCTCCTAAGAAATTTTTTTAAATTTTAGTGTTGTTGTTTTTATGTATTTATGCAATTTAGAATATTTTCATACATATGTTGTAATATAGATAAAATAGTATGAGATGCAAAATATTCTTTTAAGAGGTATAGGATCTATTTTGAATTGATATTTTGAAAAAAGTATACATTGATTACTAATATTTGTTAAAAATGACTCAGACGCTGGATATAGATACACGTATTAAGTTAGTGTCACCATTTGACAATAAAAAGAACAAAAACATTATATTTTTCTTAGAGGAATTTGATAATATTTTGAATTCGACAGATATACAGGAAGAAACTAAATTATTAATTTTAAAGGCTAAAATTACTGGGGACGCAAAACATATTTTAAGTAAACAGATTGAAACATATAACGAGACCAATTATAATTTATTTAAAAATAATTTGGTGGAGTTATTTGGTACAAAACTAAGCTTCCTTAATGCTCAGAGCAATTTCCTAAATTTAAAACAGGCCGCAAGTCAAACGATAGAGGATTTCATTTTGGAGTTTAAAAAGGGTGTAAAATCTTATATCGAAAGTGCAGGCGAAAATGTGAATAATAAGGAAGAGAATTTTATCGAAATCTTAAAAATGTCGAATTTTTTAAATTCAATTAGACAGGATATTGCACTAGATGTGCGTAAAAATGCGCCCAGGTCCTTCAAGGAGGCATGCGAGTTAGCAAAACTTATGGAAAGTGCGTATAATGAATCAAAGTTTGAGGAAATTAACGCAATAAATAAAGAAAACAAAGATCTTTATGAGAACATTATAGAATCAAGTAAGCAAAACAAAGAGCTAATCGAGAAATTAAAAGGGGAGATTGAAAAACTAAAAAAATCAAAGAAAAAAAACCATGCAATTAGAGATGATAGTGTTCCGCGGAATAAGAAACTCTTTAATAAACACAATGATTATCAGGGTTCCCATTTCAATAACAATTTTCATTATAATGATTATGAACGATATTATAATGATTACTACAATTCCTTTAATTACCCGACGCATTATGGGATGTATGATTATTCACAACCTAACTGGAATTCGGGAAATAGGGATTTTGGATATATTTCTGAGAATTATGAGCAAAATGGTTATCAATTTGAAAAGCGCAAAAAGAAAAAAAAATGGGCAAAGAAAACAGCGAAATCGGATCAAGATTCGGGATTTTCAGAGACGGAAATCGATAAAATAAATAAAACAATCGCAAATATAACAAATGCAGACAAAGATAGTCTGCCAATTATATCACTAAGTATACAGGGCGTCGAAATACAAGCGTTACTGGATACCGGAGCTGCTGTATCCCTTTTATCACCTTCTTTATTCAAAAAAATTAAAGATACAAACGTCAAAATCAAATATTTGGGCAATCAGATCCAAATTAAAACTTTAACAAATTCAAAGATTTTTTTTTAAACAATGTGTAAAATTAACTTTTCGATTAAAAGGTATATTCACAACAGGCACATTTTATGTCACTAATGATGATTTTGATAGGCAGTACCAAATGTTATTAGGGTACGATTATCTCAAAGAAAATCATATGATTTTGGATTTATGCAATAAAACATTAAAATTTAAAAATCAACAAATTAAATTAAACGTTGCAAGTGAAGTAAATAATTATGAAGTGAATAACATTACGCCATGTAATTCAGGGGAACATTCAAATAAAAGTATGTTTGCCATTACTAAAAATAGAATTTTTCTCCAACCTGAAGAATCGAAAATTGTAAAATTAAAATGCCCAGAGGATATAAATATGTCAGATATAATTATTTTTGACCCCATTCAAGAAAATAGTAAATTTTCATGCGAGACTTCGTTACACGAAGTTCAAAAAAATAATAACATAAATATTATAATAAAGAATAAACTGTTAGAAAAGTTAATTATTCAGAAAGGAACTAAAATAGGGGAAATTATAACGAACTTTGAGTGCAAGCAAGATGACTCAACTGATAATATAGAGAAAGGGACATTTTATGAAATAAATAATTTAAATATAGAAGATGTAAGAAAATTGCGAGAAGCAGAAATTAAAGAGACGGATTTCGATTTAAGCCATTTATCAGAGGAAGTACAACAAAAATTTCGAAAAATTTTAATGGGCAATGTTCATGCATTTTCAAAAAGTTATCAAACATTGGGGCAATTAGCGTTTGTCGCACCAAGTTTTCAATTGAATCATGAATTCCCGGTACAAGCTAAGCCATATAAATTGCCTCAGGCAGTAAGACAATATGCGAAACGGGAAATTGAACAATTGTTACAGGCTAAAATTATAGAGAAGACTGACTCTGAGTATGCTTTTCCAGTTATTTTCGTTAGAAAGAAAAATCCGAGCAATAACCCGAATGCAGAACCCAAGTTTAGAATGGCAACGGACCTAAGACTATTAAACCAAATTTTACAACCTTATACTTATCCGATGCCGGACGTAAAAGACTTATTACAAAAAATAAGCGGTAAAAAATACTATACGGTGCTAGACTTACATAGTGCTTTTTTCCAAATAAATTTAAAACCAGAAGATTGCAAAAAGTTAGCGTTTATTACGGAATTTGGAAAACATATGCCACTTCGTTTAGCTTTTGGCACACGAAATTCTAGCGCAATTTTTGCAGAAGTAATCGATAAAATTCTGGGACATTTTGACAAAAGCAAAGTATCATACTACATTGATGATGTGTTGATATCTGCAAACACAATAGCAGAGATGACGAAAACCTTAGAAGAAGTTCTACAGGTATTAATAAATCACAACATGACAATCGAACCTTCAAAAATGCAAATTTGCAAAGCAGAAATAGAATTCCTAGGATTTAGGGTGAATCAAATGGGATATTCTCCATCTCAAAAGAATATTGAAAAAGTAAAAAATTTAGTCAGACCAAAATCGAAAAAGGGGGTCAGATCTTTATTGGGCTTAGCGAATTATTTTCGGACGCTAATACCCAACTATTCCGACAAAGTTAACCCTTTAATAGAGCTGACTAAAGATAAAGTTAAATTTAAGTGGAGTCCAGAAGCAGAAAAAGCTTTCCTGATAATTCAGGAAGAAATTGTACAAAAACCAACGCTCAGACCCCCCGATTTTAACAAGGAATTTTTCTTATTCACGGATGGGAGCAAAGTTGCAATTTCAGGTGTTCTAGCTCAAGAAAAGGATGGTCATTTGCTACCTGTTGAATTTTTCGGGAGAAAACTTAGAGAACCGGAAAAAAATTATCCGAGTATTAAATTTGAGTTATTAGCAGTGCATGAAGCAATTATGCATTTTAAATATATGCTTTCAGGTAGAAGATTTACTGTGTTAACTGATTCGAAAGCACTAACTCAGCATTTACATTTACAAGATAAATCGGAAATTATAAACAGATGGGTAGCAGATTTACAAGACTTTAATTTCGACTTCGAATTCGTCGAAGGAATTAACAATCCAGCAGACTATTTGAGCAGGAATTTAGATAATCTTACAACAGACAGAGAACTCCAAAATAATTTGTTTGCAAGTAACATAGCACTTACAGACGAAAATATTAAATCGGAGCAATATGCAGACGAAAAATTAAAAATTATAATAAATAAAATCGAAAAAGACAAAAATAATAGAAGCACGAAGAGATTTGCTTTAAATCAAAATAAATTATTAATTTTGAAACCTGGTTCAGATAAAAAGGAGCTTTTAATTACCCCGGATTCATTAAAAATTGCAGCCATAGAAGAAGCTCATAAAGCGCATTTCGGATTTCAAAAAACTTATGATAATGTGAAAACAAGGCTTTTTTGGCACGGAATGTACAAAGACATTAAACAGTATTGTGCAAATTGTGTGCAGTGCCTCACATCTAAACAACACACAACAATAAAAGTCCCTGTTAAAAAAATGGTGAAAGATCACGAAGTCGGTACAGTCCTGCATGCTGACGTCATTGGACCTTTAAACCTCACGTTAAGGAAAAACAGATACATTTTAATTATAATTGATTCGACATCGAGATTCCTGGAAGCTGTTCCCCTACGAAACGTAGAGTCACAGACTATATTAAATGTACTAAATAAATATTTTGCAAATTATGGGATGTGTAAAGAAATTATCTTCGATAATGCAAAATATTTAAGAAGCGAAATTATGAAAGAATATTTGGAATCTTTAAACATACAAAGGAAATTTGTGAGTGTATACCGTGCGCAAGGAAATGGACTTTGTGAAGTTACCAATAAAATATTAAAAACATCAATTGTAGCTATGTCGAAACGCACTACGGAATGGGACATAAGACTGGATTTTTTTAAACTAGCGTATAATTCCTCGAAACACCGCGCTACGGGATATAGTCCCTCACTGCTATTTTTCGCAAGGGAAATAAAAAATCCCTTTACAGCCCATATTCCTTCTGAGGAAATATATACCCACTCTTATGTTAAAAGCAGAATACAGCATATGAAGGAAATCAAAATTCAATCCCTTGCAAACCAGGAGAAAATAATGCAAGAATATATAGATGAAGAGGCATACGAAAAAGTAAAGGATTTAAATTTGGGTCAAACAGTATATTTAAAATGTATTGGAAAACCAGGCGCATTAGAGCCAAAATTTCAAGGACCCTACGAAGTTACTAAAAAGTTTAGAAACTTTAATTATTTATTACAATATGTTCCAGATAAATCAATAGAGCCGATCAAACGACATATGGATCAGCTGTACGCTCCGAAATACGCAACAGGTCATACAGAGGCGGAAATTACGAATTTACAAGGGTCTCAGAAAAAAATTAAGGGTGAGAAAAATTACAAAAATAAATGTGACATTTGTAAAAGAAAATCGCACTTAACTGAAAATTGTTGGTTCAAATTGAACAAAAATACGAGTCAAAAGGGTGACAAACTTACTAAAACGCATTATAAAAAAAATAATAAATATTCTGAGAATATAGACCCATATTTACAGTATCAAACAGACTATTATGATGAAAATATGTCGTTATATGGTTATACACCATATACAAACTTATACGGGGATGGTATACAAGATCATTACCCTTTCCCCCCTCCCCAGTATTATACATGGGATATGAATTGGTATTAAAAATAAATCAAAATGCATAATTAATCGAATTTCAAAATTTCAAAATTTTCAAAATTTAAAAATAAATTTTTCTCTTTTAGATAAAAAAAATTGAAACAAAATTAATAACTTGCCTTTTTAAAATTCAAAATAATAATAAGAAAGGATAGGAACATGGGAACGCCAATTTGTCTCAGGGTTACAATATTGAGCAAATGTGTAGGGCGCACCCGAAAACATACTTATAAAATTATGTAATGTGCTTCACAAAACTTCAATGGAGCAGTGAAATATTTCTCTCCAGGCAAAAGTTATATATATATTTTCTTTCTTTTCGAATATGAATTAGAAAATATAAAATCTTAACAAAGTCAAATAACATTAAAACTTAATTAATTTAATAGTAAATAATGTTGGAGTAATTTTCAAAAAAAAAAAAAAAAAAAAAAAAAAAGAGAATTTTTTTCTGTCTTCTATAAGGGTAGCCTTTGCTAATAGCCTTACAATTTAGATGACAAAATTTCAGAATTACTCTTTAAAATGAGTAGGTGTAAGCTATAGGTTCAGGGTAGTTAGAACAGCTTTATAGCATACTCATATATATTTTTTTTTCTTATATAAATAGATGGTTGACAAGGAATAAATTATTAGTGCACTCTATATTAGGATAGCGGTCAGCTATAAGCCTAAATATAATAAAATATACAAAAAGTGCTAAGATTTATTCCGGTAGTTCAAGTACAACTTATATGCTAAAGTCTAGAATTTAGACAGCAGGGATAAGTTTTATGAACAAAAGTGTTATAAAAAAATTTTAAAAAAAGGATTTTGGTGTAGCACATTGGTTTTTAAAAACATATATATGTATAACAATGGACAAGGCAAGTTATTTCAACATGATTGCACACAAAAATAATAGTAAAAAAAAATACACAAATAAATAATTGAAGTAAAATTAAAATTTTCTCACCAAAGGCTTTCTGTATAGGGTGCAATTTTGGCCTACGGCTGGGTATGCACCAACACCAACAAAATTTTTGCAGAAAAATTATTCACAGATACATCAATATAGTCATCACCTAGGCATAAATTTCAGGATTCTTGGCTGAAAAAGGAATCGAAGAAAAATTAAGTATGGTATAATTACTAGATGTTATGCTCAGAAACAATAAAATTAGTAATATTATATTGTAAAAAGCAGCATTTTGAGTTTTCTTTAGGAAAATTTTTGATTTTTAGGTTTTACACATTTATGGAGTGTCTAGCTCAGTAACAATAGTTCCTAGATTTAATAAAAAAATAATAAATAAAAATATAAGTTCGTGTTGTTTTCAAAATAAATAACAAAAGGTAAAGCAATTAGCATTTACAGTTAAAATTTATGGAATTTTCATCAAAATTAACATTAGACAAACATAGTTTATATTATATTTAACTTGATAAGCTAATTTACTTTTATTAACGGTATTCAATTAGAATTAAAGTAGGCTTAAATTCAAGTTAAATTAATTAATAACATTGTTGTAGTGTAAAATTTTATGTAAGACTATTATATTTTTATTGTATATATAAAAATATGCAAATTTAACAATTAATAAAATGTATTAGCAAAATTATTTAATATAAATATTAAATGACATCTTGCTGAAATCAGCTAGAAATTAGATTTTTTTTTTTTAAATAAAATATTTTATAAATTTATGTTAGTTTAGAATTTAAGCATTTTTTTTTTCTCTTTACTTTCACTTAGAATTAAATGCAATTCTAAATTTAACACATATAAATATACATAGTATTGATAAATTTGAGTGTGTGAGTTCATAATTTTTTTTTTTTTATATATATAATTTGGCCAATTTAACATAAGAAAACAAAATAAATAAATAAATATATTTATATATATTGGCCTTATTTTTATTAAAATACGTAGTATGGCTTAATAAATTTATTTACTTAATTTTTTATAGTACATACAGTAATTATTTTTTAAAAAACTTAATCTGTAACAATTGGGTGTAGATATTTATGAGTATACAAAGATTCTTTTCTGCTGGCAGAAATTCTTTGGTTCGGCCGAGTACTCATGGGTTACTACATACGATGTTACGTAGTAATTATCATTTACTTTTGTTTTTTTTTTTTTTAAATTATACAAGTGTATTAATTACATTTTTTTTTATAATGAAATAATAATTATTAATGTTGGATTAATAATAATAATTTATTATCTTTTATTTTTAAACATATCATTAAATTTTAGATAGTAGAATTCACATACGGAATGTTAATGATAAATAAAATTTTGAATAAATAAATTTTTATTTCATTCAGTAAAAAAATAAATAAATATGAAAATTTAACAATCTTTTAAGATAGAATTGTTGGCTAAATAAATAATAATTTAAGACACAAAAATTGTTCTCTTCTTCGTCAATGGCATTTTCTGACAACACTATTTAATAGTATTAAATGAAGGTGCATTTTTAAGGTCAGCGTAATGCATATTTTGCATTTTTGAGAGGCCGTAGAAGTCATTTTTCCGTGTTGTTTACATTTTAATAGTAAACAATATCATGAATCAAAATTTGTGTTTGTTAAAAAGGTCTAAAAATATACAATGTAATCAGTTAAAGAAAATTATATGCATTTTTTTTTAATCCTGAAAGGCAATTTGGTTTAGATTTAAACCTGAATGAATAAAAAGCCACCCTCGCTTCAGTTCCAGTATGAGGCAGGAGAATTCCGATGATAGAATCGCCATTTTTCCCCTGCAAAATAATAAAAAAAAAAAGCAGAAGGTTTACATTAGATACGATACAAATACATACACTGTTTATGCATAGATTATGTTTAAAATTACATACAGGCATGCACAGTGAGTTAAGAAGAAAGTATATCAAGAAATTATACTAATTAATACGGTAATTACAAGCATGAAATGGTTTTAAATACATACCTTTGGGAAGTCGTAAAATTTTGTCACAGCACAATTCACCTCACAGAAAGCGATTAGTAGCTGACCAACCCCTCGTTTCGAAAGAATCGGGGACGTTCAAAACTGGTTTCATTCTCTCCCCCTTCTCTTTTTGTTTTTCTCTCTTTCTCGTATCGGGTAAAGTTGGAAAGCATTGCGTAATGATATATTAAAGGAGATGAATTAGCTTGTACATTTTTGACAGATCATACATGTTAGAAGTAACAAATAAATAAAATAATGTAACAAGTTTGTATACAATATTTTTCTGATTATAATTTGAATACATCAGATTAATTATGTGAAAATATAACATGTCATATTACAAGCATTGTATTTACTTTTATTCAGTATAAAATGTGTTTTAGATAAAACACTGTGTCATAAGGTTGTATGCGATGAAATAATATGTCAAATGCGTATGCCATTATTTTTCTTATAATGAGGTTTATTTCGGCATATTAATTTCAGACAAAATTATAGCTTTGAATGTATTTTGGGCACTTAAACTGTAAAGTTACAAAATTAGTAAACATGTGTGTGGTAAAGAAAAAAGGCTTCGAGATAGACGTCTGATTGTCAGTACAGAGGTCTTCTATAAATGTGAATGTCAACAGACAACTATGCTATCATGTGTTGAACTTTCTGTTATGAAACAATAGAAGAACTTCTTATAAAATATACCAGAACCATTCATAATTGAACTTTAGAGTCTTCGCTCAAAAACTGTGTAGATACACAGTCATATGGACACGTACATTCCTTCAAGCTTTACAAAAAAAAATAAAACCAGCAATCAGTTGTTATTTTTTTTTTCTTCCGATACCGGGAGAGATGCTGGGCAACATATAACTATGATATGTTCCCGCACCATGTTGGTTAAATCAAAGTAAAATTGCGTAATTTGTTATTTCTGTTTGTATAAATATTTTTTATAAAATATAATTATGAGTGTAAAATTATAATGTTTATATATTTAAGTAAAATAAGAGTGTAAGTTCATACAAAAATTATTAAGTTGATTTTAAATAGTAAATATATATTTTTAAAAAAAATTGTTGTATTGTAAAATGAATGTATAATATTGAATTGAGTTCGGATCTCAGACAACAATACGCAGACGCCATGGTGTCGTTTTATGACAAGCCAACGGAAAGTGGTGTATAAGTAGTGTGTAGAAGTATGGTGTAGAAGTCGTAAAATCATAAAAACGTTGGAATCAATTTATGGCCTCAATAAAAGTGTTGGGATAAATTTATGACTTTTCAGACCACCCAAACTTTAAGGCAGATAATAATATTAAAGTATATGTAAGGGGCCATTTGCAGACTGCTAGCTAATAGGCCTATCGAAGTATAATAAAAAATCTTCTCACATCCAATAACAGTGGACTAGACAAAAATAGTTCCTCCCACTGCAGGAGCTGGTGTGCAAGAAGAATAAGTTTTGAAAAAGTCTAGTCTGAAAAAAGATGTAGAGGATGCAAGAGCTCTCCTGAAAGCCCGTGCAATGAGTCCCGTAAGCCCTAGTAAAGCCCAGGCGAGATGGACCTATCGGAGCGAGCCTAATCCAGCCTAATCAAGCCTAATTGAGGATGTCTTCCTGAGGTACCTATCGGAGTGAGCCTAATCAAGCCAAATTGAGGATGACTTCCTGATGTACATATCGGAGTGATCCTAATCAAGCCAAATTGAGGATGCGTTCCTGATGACACTTTGCCATGATCCTAAGCAACGCATCAACTCGGAATTTGATGAATAAAGGCCACCATCCCGTATAGTAAAAGAAGGTACTATTTTAAACATTTTCTTTTACCACTTAAGATCATATGAAAAACCTTAAAAATACTTTTCTGATATTTATGGTAGAGAGTTATCTGAGATCCGACCAAACCAATAATTAAATAAGTTTAAGGTAATTTTAAAAATGAAAGAGAGTATTTCTTTTAGCAAAAAGAAACAATTATAATAATTAGAGTACGTGAAAATATTGTCTTTTTTTTTTTTAAAGATTAAACATACTTAAAATAATGAGAAGCAAACAAAAGTGTTGCTTTCTATTTTTTGAATTAATATTATGTTTTTCTGTAAATAGATATGTTCAATGTAAATAAAATATTTAATCCAGTTTTAAAAAGTTTCTGTAATTATTTAATTAATAATATTTAAAGTGTGTCAATTCCTTTTTTTACAGCTTAAATTTTAGTTTAATTCATAAGTGGAAGAGTTCGTCTAAATAATTCACAACGCAAACTCTTAATTTTATTCGTAATTATTCAAATTTAATAATTACTTTTTGACGCGAATTATAATTTAATTTTATTAATGCTTCGCGTTGCTCTTCTACTAGAATGTAGGTAAATACGATCACTTATATTATTTAAATTTATCTAAGGTATATAAAACTATATACCAATTTGCTATGAGGTTGCTTGGATGATTTGGACCAATTAACAATTTTGAATATATTTAATAAAAAATAAACAGGTGTAATTATCTGTCCAGCAACCGCTATTGCATATATTGCTAAAAAATGTTTCCTTTGTTTATTTATTACAAGATTTAGTAAAACTATGCCCGATTCCCAATATGGACACCTTATGCCCACATTGGAAATACAGCAAGTGAATCTCCAGATTCACAAATTTGTAAAATATCTGTTTAATGTCATCTGAACAATTATCCAAAAATCTCCTCCAAGAAAAAAAATCCTCCAAAAAGCCCTTGCAGAAAATAAAAAGAAGCCTCCCCTCAGTAGGGTATCCTTTGGCGAAATCGCAGGTACCAGCGGTATGACTTCCTCAACAAAGGAGAGCTGGTACTGCTTCTTATGCAGTATTGATTCTGTTGCATACATACGGCAGATATGTCCATGAAGACTGTGTGGGACTTACCATCCATGATGAAGAAGTCTTTATTTGTCCATCATGTGAGGACTGAGTAATAACAGATGTAAATTCTGCAGACAGATGCATTAAAGCTAAGCAAAACCAACTATATTATTTCATAATATTTTGTAGTAGCTGAGGTGCTTTGCATGGGTCTTCGAAGAGCCACAACCGAAAAGGACCTCCCCCCTTCTAAAGGGCATGTTCTGAAGATATTTACTGTGAACCCCCCTTCCCCGAAATACTTTAAGATATATTTCTTTTATCCCCTCTCCTCTAAAATCTCTCGGAAGAGTGGCTCTTCTATACACCCTGTGTAGTAGGTCAATAAGGAGCCATCTGTCCCTAATATAGACATGCATGTCCATAATAGGGACAGGTGGTTCCTTATATGGACACTTGTAAACATTTTTTGTTTTAATCATTAAAATTAAACCAGAATAATTACAAGGTCGCTAATTTTAATAATGATAGTCAACAGTCCAGGGATAGTGATCATATATTTTTGGAGTCCTATGACGTGTACATGAGGGTGAAAAAAATCAATTTCCCTTAGGGTGTCCATATTGGGTACAGGTACCTTAGAAACAAAAGCTGTTGGTTTTTCTTTACCCTCAACAATATGACTTAAAACACAAATCATATCATGCTCAGAAGCATCACCGTTTAAAACTATATCTTTGTTAACATCATACAATTCTGAAACAGGAGATGTACATAACAGTTGTTTAACTTTCTGAAATGCTTTTTCATGCTTTTTTGACCTTGTCCACTTTACACCATTATCTAATAATCTATGTAAAGGTTCTAAAACATTTGAAATATTAGACAGGAAGTTTCTGTAATAAGAAATTAATCCTAAATATGAACGCAATTGTGACACATCGTTATGAATAGGAGCATTCAAAATAGCATCAGCTTTCTCTGGAATAGGTCTAATTCCTTCCTGAGATATTTTATGTCCTAAATAGCAAACTTTCAAAACCATAAATTTCAAATTTCCCTTATTTAATCTTATATTATGCTCGGAAAAGCATTTCAGAATACATTCAACTCTCTTAGAATGTTCTGATTCATTTTTAACATTTTCCAACAAAGTTGAAAAGTGTTTATGACTTTGGTTTGTCTGTCCGTCTGGTCGTCTGTCCACGCTCTAATTCTCGTAAATATGCTCGGATCGTTCTGAAATTTTTGGATGTTAGTGACCTCTACCATAGCACGTTCCCTATTTAAAATGAAGTTTGTAGCATGTTTAGTTCATTTACAGGAACAGTCAAATTTTTCCGTTACATTACGACCAATGGGAAAAAATCGTTTCAAATGATTTTTAATGGTGTTACACTCTTCCAAACATAGAATAAACGATCAAGTGCGAGTATAACTCGCGCACAGAGGGTTCCGTACAATAATATATGAATTAGTAAGTGTCTCTCTATTCTAAAAAAAAGTAACTCCCGCTGTCACCGCCGCCGCCGCCGCCGCCGCCGCCGGTTTTGATTTTTTGGTGACCGGAGGCCTTTCTTCGTTAATATTAACAAAAATAATGCATACAAAAATATGAAAATCGGTGGTTTTATACAGAAATGTCTGATAAACACGCTGATGCAGACAGTTTTCAAATCGAAGAATTATTTTAAGAGTTATTTAATGCTAAAGTTGGACAAAATCGTTCCACTAAAAAAGTTTTATAGCAGCAAAAACTGTACATGGCAGTGTAATCATTTTTAGATCATTTTATGCGTTAGAAGTTGCCGGAGTGCAGATTGCATTAATTTTTTTATTTTGACTCATTTTTTCAGGTTTTATTTCTATTTTAAATTCGAATTTTCAGCATTTCTAGAGATATTTTCTACAGATTTCAGAAAATTGTACTAATTTAAACTGTTGCCATCTGTATAAAAAGCGCAAGCAATAATGTTTGCTTCAAATTAAAAATTTATTTACACGTGACTAATACAGGAAAAAAACTTTCAAATTAGTATTAAATAATTACGTATAAAAAGCAGGAACTTATTAAAAATTACGTCATAAAAAGTATACACGTGAATTTTAAAGGAGAAAGGATATTGTAAAATAATAAATTCATTAACATGCGTTAGAAGTCTTAGGAGAAATTACGTCATATTTACGTCACGTTATAGTTATTACATGAAATGAACACACAAAATAATATTGCAAAAAAGTTTAAATTTAGAAATTGCGCTAGACATTTATTTGATATTTTGAAAATTAATTTAAAATGTCTCATTTAAAAGAACTTTCTTTTCGCTTTGTTAAAAAATACCAGGAGACAAAGACTCTCTTTACTTAATTCCTTTTATATTAGCTTATTTTGAAAGGTTGTTACACGTGTATACGTCATCAAGTTATTTTTATTTCGACGTTTTATTTGTGTTTTTATTAATGTTGTACGAATTTATTTGTTCTTTCGTTATTTAAAATAAAAATTATATCAATTTGTATAATTTGGCGAGTGGTTTGGCGATTTATATAATTTGGCGAAATTGGTCGACAGGATAATCAAGTAGTACCGCAGCGGATTTGGCGTTAAAATTCCCCAATCAAAGAGAAGTGAATAGAAATTCGTTTATAGGGAGATCGCCACTGTTTTTTAAATTATAATTCAATCTTTCGAAATCTTTTTAAAGCCGATCAAATTAGCGTGCATTTAGAGTCTGCGGTGTCTGGACGGGGGTTGGCGAGCGTAGCTCGTAGGGGGCCGAGCCCCCTAGTATTATTAAAAAAATACCGTTGCTAAATGAATAATAAGACTTTTTAAAAACTATACAACATAGGGTTGGGTATAGCTGTATAGTATACAGAGTGCAAAGGAAAGTCCCTTTAACTTGAAAATACTTGCGAGCGAAGAGAGCTACAGCTATACAAATGAGGTAACGGTACAGTAAAGCGACTATGCCCGACCTAATGCAAACGATAGCAACACCCTTAGTGGCGAAATTTGGAAGATAGCCATTGCAAATCGAAAACGAAAAGAGGTGGAGCAAATTTTCCAATTAGAAAGTTTTAGAGCATCAATTAATTAGTACGGAACGACATTTGGTTCACGGATAAGATAAATCGTCACCTGCATACCGAAAAATATCCGAAATCGATAAGCGACTATTCTACTTTGCCTATTCACATTCCGGAAATGTAGCAGTGCACAATTGCAGATTGTGACGTTGTACTATGTTGTAATATCTGTAAAGATTTAATTGCTAATGCATTGAAAATTTTAGAATGACCCTTTAAGGCCAGAAGAATTCTGTTCGTAAACTAATGAAATAATTGACTAACACCAGAATATTCAAACGAATTTCTCAGAAAACAAAAACCCGCTAATTTGCATTTTCACTACAAAAGCAAAATTTTATTAAAATATTCTTGGTGCCATTTGTCAGTTTTGGAATTAAAATTAGGTGGCTAGACCGTCTAGCCACTGCCCTTGAAAGGATTAAATCTATGCCGTCGTATTGAAGAGGCTCGCAATAGACGTTCCATGCTGAGAAATGTGCATGCAGAATTATTCTCACGAATACAAACGTGTATCGTGAGTAATGGCGAACTTTTCGAACATACTGAATATTAACTTTTTATCACTGTGAGACAGTTTATCTTTGTGTGTGTGTGTGTGTGTGTGTGTGTATTGATATTTATAGCATAAATTGTGCGTATTTCTTCATACTTCTGACTATTCCATTCAAACGTTTACACAAAATGGAGTGCATCGATTTCGGACATTTCTGTGTAAACAGACGAATATTTATCTTATCCATGTAAACCAAATGTCGTATTCTATTAATTAATTGATGCTCTAAAACTTTCCAACTGGAAATTTTGCTCTATCTCTTTTCGTTTTCGATTTCCAGTGGCTATCTTCCAAATTTCGCCACTAGGGGGGCGCTGCTGTCGTTTTCATTAAATCGGGCGTAGTCGCTTTACTCACCTGCCGTTCCCTCACCTGCAAGGCTATAGCTCTCTCCGTTCACAAGTATTTTCAGGTTAAAGGGACCTTTCCTTTGCACCCTGCATACTAGAAAAGTATAAATGGATATACCATGAAAGTTCACAGATATATGGAGCCTAAATAATAGCAAATATGGCTATTCTGTATATTTGTTATTCCATATAGGTTTTTAGTTAACCTTTAAAGACATAGTAGGTGTATTGAGAGAACCACTCAATGGAAACTAGTCGCGAATCCCATAGTATTTATGTGATTAATTCTAATTAAATTAGTCAGTTTTTAACAATTTGACGTTTATTGCTTTTATACTGCAACTGGGCATTGCATTACATAAATATATCTTTAAAATTTATTATCTAGGCTTTAAAAGCCGATGGAGCATAGAGTACGCCATCGCTGTCATTATGTATGTCAAATCCATCCGTGTCTTTAAGGGTTAATATCTCGGCTAATTACCGACGATTTTTTTTTCGAAATTCATGATCAATAATGTTTTTATACATCTGGTACGATAGGTACCTCCAGCTCTGATCAACACTTTTGCTGAAGCCCGTAAATCGAAATTTGAGTGTAACGGAAAACTGCAATTTTCTCAAAAACTATGTGACCTAGTGCAATCGCTATAATTTTCCTGCGAGGTTTAAATTAATGTCTACTACCTCTAATTTTTTCATAATTTTAGTTTCAATAGATTCGGAATTAGATGGGGGGGGGGGGGGAGCATATTTTTGCACTACATTTTCCACCATAACTTTGAAAATATAATACCTAAAATTAAATGAAATATATTTTTGATTTCAGCGTTACGAAAGCTTTCACACGATACCCCACATGATACACAAAGAAAATATTTTTTTTTTCAAGTAACATAATTAGCCCCTCTACATTTTTCCTAAATATGTGTATGAATATTTATTAATCTGTAAATATGTGGGTCAATAGTCTTTATTACTTCCCCCAATTTGAACTTTCAACGTTGCATTAGTTTGCGAGTAAAAGGGCTGTGACAGACAGACACAAGAGTGATCTTATAATGGTTCCGTTTTTACTTTTTAAGTACAGAGCCCTAAAAATTGATATTCATTTACGAAGTCCACTAAAATATGCATTCTGTTGAATATGCGGTGCAAAGAATGGTTATTGTTCATTTACAAGGCCACACAAAAGAATTCCGTTCATAATGGTATAGGGGGAATTGCTTGCGGTGTATTTGAAAAGATTTCAGTTACTATATTGCAACCGAATTACTGTGTATTAATAATGATTGCTCGAAATGCATTTTTAATTATGATATGCGCTTTTTTCACTATATTTATGCACACTATAAAGTGCGTATAAATGCTATAGTTCATATACAGGGCTACAGAAATGAATTCGTAAAGGTTACTGAGTATGAGCATAAATTGCTTAAAGGTGGGTTTTAAAGGAGTTATGCATTTTTACGCTGAACTGAATTTAGTTTACTAAAAAATATTTATAGAATATAGATAAAATGATATACATAGCCACGCAAACAGTTGGACACATCGCCGTCTATGGGTGATAATTTCTGGAAATGTAATTTCAGTAGTTTTAAGAGTGTTTTAGTTTGAATTAAATTTTAACTATATAGTGGCATGTAATAAAGGTACTAGGTAAACTATAGGGCTGTACAAAAGTATTCAAGTATGTTTCCATCTATTAGTATAAATTGCTGAAAGATGAATTTCAATCTGTTATGCATTTTCTTGCTAAACTAAATTTTCCCATTATATTGTATATATATCAACCTACAGATCAAATACAGGGCTGTTCAAAAGAATTGGAATACATATTTGGCTATGGACGGTAACTATTGAAATCAGTTTTTGAAACGTTTTATGCGTTTTAAAAAATGTTTACTTAGTTATCTTATTCCCCTTATTTCCTTAAATAATGAAATTTTGTTAAAGCATTCAGGAAGTGTTGGAAAGTGTTTCATAATCCATGCTTAACGCAGGATTTTTCTTTCTTGTTACATTAATAATTACGTCTTTTACAAATACATCAACATACTCATATTTTTTTAATATATTTTCAATTTTTCTCTGGAACATTCCAGGAACACACTTTACTCTAAAAGCTAATCTTAAAACATTAAATAATCATTTATGAGTATTAATAGTTAAAATTTTACTACTTTCATTATCTACAGGTTGTTGCAAATAAGCGTCTTTTAAATCAAAAACAGTAAAGAATTTTCCACCTGCTAATTTAAAAAATAATTCTCCCATTATAGGAAGAGGATAATTTTCGTTTTCAGTATTTGCATTAACTGTTGCTCTGTAATCACGACAAATTCTAACAGTAGAGGAGAAGGTGTAAAAATGGGCCCCTCCCGAAGTAGCCAGTGGAGGTGCTGAAAACTGGTGGCCAGGATTGTACATGATGGCCCTTTTTGATATAAGATAATAGAGAGCAGTTGGAACCATTTTTTTCAAATAGCGTGAATGCAGCGTGAGTGTTTGTTCGTGCAAAGTGTTTGTTCAGGATGGCAAATTTTTGACTGGTATCTGAAATCGTTTTCTTTTCATGTCCTTATAGTTAGTTTAAAATAATTTCAGAGTGGTATCTGGAAAGCGAAGATCTTAAGCTACTTTTAGAAGTACGCCTTTACTCATGCACGTCTTTAGATTACATGTGAAAGGGGCCATCTTTCTTAGTTGGAGTTGGTGTAAATATGGGCACCCTTTCTTCGTGTAAATATGAGACCCCTCTTTTTTCGAATTATCTTAAAATTCAAGCACATTAAACTCTAGCTATGCTAATTGATGAGGCTGCTGAAACACAGCAATGCTCCCCGAGTACTTTAAATGTAGTTTCTTCGGTCGACATATCTAATGTCCCCAACATGAAAAAGAGAACTCGTGGACACAAAGCCGCAAGGTTCAGCGTCATCACTGGATCACCATGCAAGGATCAGTAGACCAAGTTGCTTGACAAAAGGGCTCTCAAGAAGACATTCTTGTGTTTTCTCGGAGTAAGAAACTGGTCTGGGGGCAGGGGTGGGATGACCAAAGGCCTTATAAAAAAATCGATCCAGGAATCGATACGATTTATCGTCGGACTTTTCACTGACCCTCCTCTTGTGGACAGTGATGATGATATGAACCTGGATATCAACGATGGGACTAAACCAGTCTCGAGTAATGCAACTTGCATCTTTTGTGATGGAAAGTTCTGTGAAGACACTCGCAGATAAGAGTGGGTCAAATGTGCTACATGCCAAATGTAGGCACACTTAGATTGTGCCAGGCTGAAAGAACCAGTTACGTTTTCGATTTCTGAAAATATTTTTTTCTGTAATAAATAAATTCCCTACCATTTTGTATTGTTTTATCCTGTTTTAAAACATTTTAAACTAGTTTTTTTTTTTTTTTTTTTTTTTACCTTTTTTGGAGAGAACCCATATTTGCACTCCATTTTTTCTAGTGCTTTTTTCAAAGCTTTTTGTAAATCTTCGTTTTTGAATTGAAACAATTGGTTTTAATCATTGTTTTGCATCCTCTTATTTAGTAAATCTGTTATAGTTGTTGATGAAGGTAAAAAATCTAAATATTTTTTAAATGAAAGTCACTTTAAGTCAAAAAAAAAGAGGGTGCCCACATTTACACTTTTTTTCTCTACCATTTGGTTATGGAACAATTACTATAGAACTAGCCCATTCCGAATAATCAACAGGTTTCAATATACCATTTTTTGTTAATCGTTCTAATTCCAAACCAGTAGCTTTTCCCAAAGCAAAAAGAACAGGTCGATACTTAATAAACACTGGTTTTGCATTCTTTTTCAAATTTATTGACACACTGGTGGACCTTTGATTCTACCGATCCCGATAACAAAAACATTAGGAAAATTTCGAATTAAATCAGATTTCGAAATGTTTTTAATCATATTAACTTTAGTCCAAAATAATTTTGATGCTTTCAACCAAGTTTTACCAATTAGACTCGGACATCCCTCTTTAATAATTAACATTTTAAAATCGAGTATACAATAATCATTAACAAAAAAAATTACTTTTAATTCACCTAATACAGTTAAAGAATCTTTGGTATACGTTTGTAATTTTTCATTAGATTTAATTAAAGGCAGCTTACCTGAGAACAATTTTTGAGCAACCTTTTTACTTACGATTGTATGATCCGCACCAGTATCTATCTCGAATGTAATATTAACACCGTTTATTTTCACAGATTTTTCCAACCATACATTATTGGAGTTATCATTCATAAAGTTTAAACAATATTCTTCCTGGACAGTTTTAATTTTACTGTTCTTATGCTGCTTCTCATTTTTCATAACAAACTTTGGATTCCGGCAGCAGACTTTTAGGTGCCCGATCTTGTGACAAAAATGGCATTCTGAATATTTATAAGGACAAAATTTTGGATGATGATTTTTAGAACATCTGCAGCAAGGTTTCTCAGGCGTGAAATTCTCTTCTTTCGTCTTAGGTGCATGTGCGTGCTTCTCTATTTTCGTTTTCTCCAATTTCATAGCGTGTACTTGATTTATTGTCATACCTTCTCCTATATGTAGAGACTTCACGTCGGCCTCGGCTGATTCAAATGATTCTGCTATTTTCATCTCTGTTCGGAATGTTGAATCTTTAGAATCTAGTAATTTTTGCGGTATTGTCTCGTCCTGAACACCAAACAACAGCTGGTCACGCTGACGCTCATTTAAAGTATTACCAAAATTACAGAATTCAGATAGCCGATGTAATTCTCGTATGAAATCTGCTATGTTTTCTCCATGCTTCTTTAATCGCTTTTGAAACTTAAATCGTTCCACTATTTAACTCGTACACGGTGAAAAATGTTCTTTTGCTGTTCTTTTGACTTATTCCTTAAACCATTGGATAGTCGCCAAATGTGTAGCAAAAATTATTATTGCCTCAAAATTTTATCTCATTTTTAACACATTCCAACAAAGTTGAAAAGTGTTTATGCATTCGGTTTGTCTGTCCGTCTGTCCACGCTGTAACTCCCGTAAATATACTCGGATTTTCATGCAATTTATAAAGGTTATTTTGGGTCAACAAAGCATGTTTGGTATTGTATATGAAGTATGTAGGATTAATAGTTCATTTACAGGGGCACTCAAAAGTATTGCATTACATTATGATATATGGGGAAAAAACGTTTGCAGAGTATTTTAATGACATTATGCTATTTCAAATGTATTTAAACTGATATAAATCACTGAATTTCACTACGATCACGTTAGAACAAGGCATTCATAGGATTTTTTATTCATTTATAGGGACACACAACAGAAATCGGTAACAGTACCCTCTCTTTGAGTAACAATTGCTGGAGTGTACGTTTTAAAATTCGGTATGACCTTTTAAATTTAACTAATTTTTTTGAATGTTACTCGTTATATATAAATTCTATACCTCATATGCAGGGCTGCACAAAAGTATTCACGTACCATTCTCCTTATTAGAGGAAATTATTGAAGGGGGATTTTCAACTGAAGTATATGTATTTATTAACTAAGTTTTGGCATGCATGTAGTTAATAGATACAAACTTATGTATCATATACAGGGTTGCTCAAAGTATTCGGATAATTTTTCGATTGTATTGAAATTGTTGAAATTGGGTCTTCAAATGTGTTGTGCGTTTCCATATGGTTGAATTAGACATAATATTCTAACTTATTAAACGGTACAATTTTATTACATTATTCTGAATGTGTTGGAAAATGTTTAACAATATATGCTTGACGCATGATTTTTCTTTCTTGTTGAGAATGTTGTGATAACATATGCCAGCTTTTTAATTTTAATTTCAAAATGCAGGTATATTTATAAAAAATGCTTTCATAATGAGTACCAGGCATTGAAAAAGTAAATGTTAATGCACATTAATAGCGTCTAAGGCAGCGGTTCCCAGCCAATGATCCGCGAGCCCTAAGTACTCTGTGTGTACCTTGCAGAGGCTCCGCCCCGTTCTAGGAAAAGAAAGAAAATTTGAACGAAATCAAATTTCAAGCAAAGAGTTTTTAAAAAAATGGGTACCAATGTTATTGGTACAAAAAATATCATATACATTAACAACTACTTTAAAGTATCTCTTTTAATAAACCTGTTTTTATTTTCTACAAAAAAATTCCGGTGCAAATTTAATTCTTTCTATGCACCACTCTATTTTTTATGTTTTGCGTTCACAAAATGTGAAATATGAAGAAATGAAATGTAGATTTAAAGTAAGACATCGAGAAATTGCATTCTGAAAGAAAATTTGCTAATTTGAAATTTATAACTTCTCTCAGTTAAATTTGTGGTAAAGAATTAATCGATAGCTTCGTGTTTCCGGCTAAAATACGTTATCATTTGGAAGGAAACCTTCTTGGCCTGAATTTTTCAATGTGAAGTACAACGTAATATATGTTTCCAAAGAAACTATGACACTACTAATTAAAACAAACAAGGAAATAATCCTGCAGGCTTCCTAGCTGATAAGTTCAAGGGTAGCTTGACTTATTGAAGCTCAAGTAATTCCAGAGAATCAAACTATCTGAATAAACCTTGTACAATCAATGTTGTCAAAAATTTGCTTGGTGTAAAAGTTTTTAATTTAGTGTCCAACATCCGTTTCATAAACAACACCATGGTTCGAAAAGTCAACGAAATGACTGGTAACGTAAGTGAAACACTAAGTGAGCGCCACCTCAGATGTGCAAAACTCGCACTACAATCGAACATCGGCACCGACTTAATGCGAGCGATGGAGGCAATCAGGAAAACTTCCACTACTAATTTTTAAATGTTACTTTTTCTCTAACTAATCACAGTGATTAAATAGAATAAAAAACTTTAAAAAATATATATGTGTTAGAAGTATGCCTGATTGCCTATTTCGCCCCCGTGGATCGAGGATGGTTTCGCATGTTCGAGTGTATCTTGCATCTTTTATAACTCTGCATACTTATTAATACTACATAATAGTAAGGAGGCATAACTATATTTAATCATATAGTTTATTTACATAATATACAAGAGCCGCAAAATGCAGCCGCTTATTCTCATTTATTACATTCTGAATCATTTAATAGACTCGCATGGGAGGGTCTTCCAATCTCCAATTCCGCTCTTTGTGGTGATGCCATCTCTTAACACAAATTACTACTATCATTGAAATTAACCCCCCTTCCACCATAGTTGAAACGAATTACAAGTAATCTTAGGCACACCACATACTAAGACGACAGGGACAAAACGATGCGCGACATAGAAGAAACCGGTCGAATTAAAGAAGGAAGCTGTTTTAAACCTGTTTTAAACCATTCTTCCACCGAAATCGAGCGACATGTCTCATGTGTCGACTTAGTGTGTGACCTGCCTTACTCTGTGACTTCTTTGAACTGGAGCACTTTTCTTTGATTCCTCATCATTATTTTTAGTCGAAGTGGCCTTCACAGATTTATCTGTTGTATCATCATTTTTATTATTCGCAACTGTATCTGTTACAATATCATGCGAAAGCTGGGATCGGTTAGGTTCTTTAGTACTCTCATTTTTAAGCTGTTCTTTTATATTTTCATTCATACCAGAAAAATGGTTTTTGTTAACCCTTTCATACCTATCATAATCATTGTAATGTTGACCACTCTGCCCCGTATTTTCAACTTTGTCTGAGATTATGATGTTTATCATTCTGGCCAAAGGAGGCCCCTCCAATGCTGAAAGTGCTGGAAGTTTGGCCACACGACTAGAGACTGTCACGGCGTCACATGATGTGGTAATTGTGGTAGTCAGGACCACACCAAGAAAGATTACACCGGGGACTCGGTGTGTCCAAATTGTACTAGAGTCAACACAATGAATCCAGCGGACAAGGTCCTGCCCACCGGTCACGCTGGGGATCGAAGGAGTGTTATGTCTTCCGAGAACAACTGGACTTGACAGAGACGAGAAATTATGGGAACTAGTCCTAAATGTCTCCATCTAAACGTAAAACGGAGTTTTGCGGTAACGATCCAGTTAGGAAAGACGAAGCTTTCACATACCATCGATTTGATCTCCTTGAACGAACCGTACGTGAACGAAGGGACCATCACTGGTAGGCCCGTCGGTTTTTCTGAATTTATTTCTTCGGTGAACCAGGGCAGAGCGGCCTTCTGGGTTAGTCCTAGACTAAAGTTCTGTGTGGTTCTGAACACCCGAGATATTACGGCCATTAGCAGCAAGATTTCGGGGGAGAAGGTTCTGACTGTATCATGTTATTGTTCTCCGTCGGAGGACATAGTTCCTGTCCTTGCCCAGGTGTCTGACTTGATAGACAAGTACCCAGATTGCAACATTCAGGTTGTAGTGGATAACGCCAAGTCGTTCATCTGGGGGAAAAGGACAACAGATCTGATGGGCGAAGAAGTTATTTCCTTCGCCTTTGCTCATGATTTTGAAATCATTAACAAACCAGACAGTGCTGTGACCTTTGATGGTCATCAAGGTCAAAGATGGATTGACCTGTTTTTGGTCCGAAAATGTGCACATCGCATAGCTCACTGGATTATTCAAGACTGGGTGACACTCAGTGATCCTAATCTCATGTCCTGGACCTACCAAGATAGACCAAGGGATGCGCTTCCTAGAGATGTCCGCCGTCGGTGGAGACTTAGGGACCTGGTCTGGGGGTGAATTCTTCCAGGATCTATGGAGAGCAGATTTAGACATTTACGATAACGGCTCTCCGGACCTAGAAGTTGAACATCTTGAGTCAACTTTGACGAAGTTGTGTTCGGATCACAGGAAACGTCTCCTGCCGTCGGTAAGGAAACATGTTGGTGGACTCAAGAATTGGAGTGTCAAAGGTGGAGAGTGCGTGTAATGAGAAGGTTGTACAAACTCACGCTTGACCTTACTCAGAGGAAGAGACGTGAGGCTCTCTTCAAGCGGAAGTGGGCCGAATACAAGAGGGCAATCTTGCAGACAAAACGGTCCTCTTTCCGGAAATTCATTTCGGAATGCTCACGACTGATAACATCGGACAGATCTGGGGAGTGATACGAGGCAGATGGAGGCCGGAAGCTTCGGTTACTCTGGAGCTACCCGATGGGAAGTGACCTCTACTTGGGACGATACCCAAGAAGCCCTCGCAGGACACCACTTCCGACAGGTTGATGAAGTTCAGCAGACAGCGATCAATAAGACTAAAGGATTCAGACTTGTTCGATATGGAAGAGTTAGGATTGGCTCTGACCTCAATGGCTAATGACAAGGCGCCAGCTCATGACGTATTTAGTCTGGAAATTGTCAAGACGTCTTTCGCTACCATCCTCAACGGTTGCTTTCCTTGTATAATCAAGGCCTTAGAGAATCTCAGTGTCCGCGGAGCTGGAAGCGTGCAGTTGCTGTCTACTTTCCGAAGGAAGGTAAGGATGAAATAAACCCGGATTCCTACCGCCCCATATGTTTGCTTCCTGTGATTAGGAAGGTGTTAGATCAGATGCGCGCAACACGACTGATGAACTACTTGGAGTCTAATAACGTGCTCGGTGGTAGGCAATACGGTTTCCGTCGAAATCGACCTACGATCGATGCACTCCATGAGGTGATCCGTTACATTTCCGAACCGAAGCGGGTAGGTCAGTACTCATGTCTTATCAGCGTTGATGCCAGGAACACCTTCAACAGCACCCGGAGGATAGACCTGCTTCGCCTCTCGGCGGAGTACGATGTACCTTCGGACCTTCTGGGCTTGACTGGTTATTTCCTGTGGGATGATCTATCCCACAGGAAAGCACATTCTTGAACGCTAGTGAGCACCACTGTAATATCGGAGTGCCGCAGGGGTCGTGCCTTGGGCCGGTTCTTTGGCCAGTGTTGATCAATAGCCTGCTGCAGCGTCTAGTGGCATGACTTAAGCATGACTAGTGGCATGACGAGTGGAATGGACCATCTTGGTCTTTGCTGACGATATTTTCATCCTGGCACTTAGTTCGGTTGTTTACAGATTTGCGGATATCTTCTGTGGGTTCTCGCAGAGATCCACGCTTGGGCGATGGAATGCAGTCTGGAATTCAGCTACGACAAGGGTATGTACAAGGTCACACCACCGAAGGGAAAAATGGAAAATGATCCCCCACGAGTCATCTGGATGGATGAGAACAAGGTGGAGTTCTCTCATCAAATTAAGTACCTAGGGGTAGTTTTTGACCAAGACTTCAGTTGGATGCCACACTTAGACCAAGTCCAAGAAAAGGCAACCAAGGTTCAGTACAAACTTAGTAGGTTGGCTCGAGCAACATGGGGCCTCAAACCCGAAGTCCGCAAGACCATATACTTGGTAGTAGCCGATTGAATAATCATGTATGCGGTACCTATTTGGTTCTCCGGCAAGGTCACTTTCGACTTCAGTCGAAAGACGCCGTATACATACTACACGGATGGATCTAGACTGGAGAATGAAAAGGCAGGTTGTGCCTATCTTCTTGCCACCAAAGACGAAGTAATCAGGGAGGGTCAGTTCCGCCTGACCGATGAGTCGACCGTGTTCGCTGTCGAGCTCCATGCGATCAAAGAGGCGATATCGGACGCTCTTCAGAAGGGTCTCGGTGAGCTCAATATCTTTTCGGATTCGATATCGGTGCTACAGGCGCTTTACTCCTTGGTGCCTCGTCACAAAGCAATAACCGAGATTAGAGACTTGGTTAAAAGTAAAGGAATCAAGGTCCACATGCACTGGATTAAGGCCCATGTTGGTTACGCCTAGAGTGAATATGTCGACTTACTGGCCAAGAAGGCTGCGGGTCGCCCTGCGGTTTATGTGCAGATTCCTCTCTCCTGTCGTCAGGTAAAGAGGAAGCTTCTTGGTCAAGCACTGATTGAATGGCAAGATAGGTAGGACCAATCTGAAGACAATCGGGTCACATATGCGACCTTCCAGAGAGTTTCCACTCGGAGACTTCATGAGGATTTTCATGTAAACCAAGTCCTAACGGTTCCTTTGGTGACCACCAAGCCTGTTTCTTTAGAGGCAATCGTGCGTGCTTCTGCGGACAGGGACTAGCACGATTAGACATTGTGTTTGTGAGCGCCCCCTGTGCAGACCTATTAGAGAGAATCATTTTCCGCGCAATTTCCATACTCGAACGCTTAACGATCTTTGCTTAGATCATTACAGCAGTAAAGGGGTCGTGGCTATTGTCAGCGACCTCTTGACTAGGACCCTGGATCGTGCTGGTGGTCGCAGGGGCATTTGAGCTCATGTTCATCTAGTTCCGAAGTCTTTGAATGCAGATTTCAAAATCAGTTGAACGCAAGACTCTATTATAGAAGTCCGTAGCCATAGTGTCGGCGTAATACGGACGGGCGACCGCACAAGGCTTTTCAGGGTTTTTACCTGTGTGTAACGATAATTCGGGTCGCTTTTCCTGCTAAGTCCTCCCTGGAGGCTAGGTCTCAAACTTTGCGTTGTGGCTCAGGCTGCTTCGGTTCTGTGTGCAGGTTTTCTCAATTGCTCGGCTGTGGCCTTGGTGGTGCCTTGTATTGCTGACTGCGCTGTGCCTGGCTGTTTACTTGTGTCCGACTTGTTCGGCTCTCTTGGCTGGCAGGTTGCCTTCGCGGCGGCTGGGTGTCAATTGGTGCCTTTTGGAACTGGGGATTGCTACGCGATCCTCTTGGAAGGACCGCATGGAGCCTCTCGGCTCTGGTACGGGGAACTTTAGTTTTATCACTCTGACCTATCTCATCAACTTTGTCTGATATTTCATTACATACCCCTCTGTTATGTCTCAACCGATTAACATGACGTTTATACATTATTCCGTCACATCTATTTACTAAATCCGATCTACTCCCCAATAATTTCAGAATTTTTCCCTTTAGCCATTTCTCCCCTTTTCCAAACTTTTTAACAAAAACTAATTCATGTAGCTTATATTTGTGCAAGGGTTGTTGTATTTTAGTTTTGGAGTTTTCATGGTGATACCAAGTGAAGGGCTGATTGAACTAGCCTTCTAAACATTAACTCAGCAGGTGTTTTACCAGTCACCGAAGGGGGGGGGTGATTTTCTAGCAAAAATCGTGAAATTGACAACGTATGTCACTTTTATCTAACTTTTAAGACAATTTTTCACAGTTTGCACGCACCTTCCTGCTTGTCCGTTCGATGACGGATGATATATTGGAATAGGTATATGTTTAATTCCATTAGATTTAAGAATTTCCCCCAAACTCATCACTTGTGAATGCGGGTCCGTTATCACTGACTAATTCTACGGGTAATCCTTACTTTATATTTTATTTAAATCTAATTGTTTTTTCTTTTAATCAGCCATTTTTTGTAAAATTTTATATTTTGAATCGTAATTAATATCCTCAAAAGCACCTGTATACGAAATTTCATACGAATTCAATAACTTTTAAAGCATTTTAATTTTAGTCCGCCATATTGAATCCGCCATTTCGTTTTATTTTAAATTTTAAATTTGGAATAGTAATCAGCAACCTGAAAAACACATGTTTACGAATTTTCTTGCAATTTGAATAACATTTTCATATTTTGATGAGCTTTTCGGGATTTCGCCCCACTGTGCGTTACTTTGATGAAACCGGTTCGACAGTAGGGATTTGCTCATTCAGCCCGCGGATACTGATCGTGTAGGACGTCTCAAGACAGCTAGCTCTCCAGATAAGACACATTTTATGGATGCATCTTCGCGAAACTTTCCTTTGTTTTGTTTTTTTAATTATCCCCTCTTCTAACATGTTCTAATCTTCATTAACATTTTACTTTATTCTAATCTCCATTAACGCTTTCCCTTGTCTTCTAAAAATAACCCTCCTCTTACAGCACATTTGTTCTCAAAAGACGGTGGGTGCCGGCAAATGGCGGGGCGCCACTCCGACAGGGATCTTATCTCACCCAAAGCGATAAAAGTGAGCGTACAATGTCAATACTGGAATCTGCAGTATATTGACACAGCTTCGCCATCTGGTGGACGGGGTGAGTAATGCAAATACGCGGGTTTTCAGTTCGACGTCATATATGACAGAATATCTACTATCTGTGCATATCTTGCTCATATTTTTTGAATCCTTACTCTCTTATGGAAGATGAATATTATTTACCAGATTTATTGCAAAATATTTTTATTACAGTTTGTTTTCATAAAATTATGTACATTTAAAAAAAAAATTGGCGCAATATAATTTTAATTTCGGGAGCAAAGCACTAATGTTACGGAAGCATTACTGCCTTTTGCCCTTAAACTAAAATGACATTGCGAATTTTTTTTTTTTAAATACACATATTTTTATCAAAACAAGCTGTAACAAAAATATTTTGCAATAAATCTGGCAAACAAGTTTCATCTTCTGTGAGTAAGTAACAATCTGAAATTCGTAATTGAATTTGTAACAGGGATTCTCTAAATAGCTTTGTCTGTTTCCAAAAAAAAAGTCTAATCTTGCGATTTTGGGAAAATTATTGAAGTTATTGCCTAGACTTGCAAAATATTTAAACGAATAAATGAGCAACACTTGCTCGTTTAATAGCACAACATTTAATGAGAGCATTTTAAATTAAAATGATTCGGAATATAAAATGAAATTAGTTTTAAATTAAATAAATGAAATATTTGTTAGTTAAATAAGATGATTGCAATGCGATTAAGAGAATATTGGAAATTTAGCGTTTGCGCATGATAAGCGAACAAAAGGACTTAAAATTGAATATTTTATTTATAATTAAATTCTATACATATTCTAACCATTCATAAACGTTGTATTCTCATCGGGAATACAACCGTGTATATCCTTTTTTATAACTTTAGCACATCAGGAATTTTGAGTAATAATTTTTATAAGTCATTTTTCATTTCATAAAAAGAAAATAATTAAAATCGAGCGTGTTTAAATCAACAACATTTGATAATATATATTAAATAATATTTTATCTTTTTTAATAAATTAAAGTTAAAATACGTAACTAACTTGTTTTACTCTTTGGAAAAGAACACATAGGAATTCTATAAGAAAAATAATTTTCTTACAATTTCGAACACTACAGCTATTCGTTGGCCAATATTTTGCCATTTTAACAAATAATATTCGTTCTAAAAAGAACTGTTTTTATTTAAATAATTAACTATAATAAATAAGTAAAATAATAATAATAATAATAGAATATTCTATTACTGTCAGAATATAAATGCTACAAACAAATGAAAACACGACGTTTGCGCTTGCGCAGTTATTTCATAGATGTGCAATTTATTGATTATCCATAAAGAAGAAAAAAGTTAGGCATCTTTCTGTAGTTCACCCCATCCGCTACGTGGCGTGCGACCTTGATTCATGTGGCCTCGCCTTTAATCTTGCGGTTACCTCTCCCATTTAAGATAGGACACTTACTTATATCGCTTTGATCTCACCTGTCAATCATCTTATCTCCCTCTTACCTGGAAATCACTTTGATCCCGCGTACCTGTCAATCATTTTCGCAACTGCTTGCTGAAGTAGAATGCTCTTTTAGATAGCTTTCATTACAAAAAGCTACCTATTGCAGCCGTTCGGAGGAAAGCGATTTCAAAAAATTTTGGTATATTTTCATCGATCATGACCCCCAGACCCCGAAACCACCCTCCGTTCAAATTATATATATATATATATATATATGGTGGTAGGTTATGTTTAATTATACTATTTTTTTGTTATGTATTTTATGTGGATGTTGATTTGATATTTTATATGTAAGTTGGAGATTTTCATTAATATTATAATTAGCTTAATTATTCATTAATCTAATTTACAATTATTTGTTATTAAATTCTAATTTACTTAGGACAATATCATATTAATTACTAATAGTATGCCACTCTTAGTTTAATGTTTTTGAATGTCCCATATTCATACTTTATGGATTTTTATGGATGTCTGAAAATAATCCACATTCTATATTTGTGCGTTTTAAGTAATGGGATTTTAAGTATTATTTAACCTTCTATATACTTCCACATGTTTGATATTTCCTGTTCATTTTATAAATATCTTATATATAATTCATTAAATAATAATTTTTAGATAATTTTTAATAATTATTTATATTAATTATTACTGAATTTATTTTGTTTTATAGCATATAGATATATGCTATATATTATCAATGTTCTAACATTATTTAAACTCTTAGTTTAGTTTAAATCATTTAGCTAATAGAACATATTGTATGCTTTTAAATTATATTAACAATAGATTTAAATACTTTGTGTGATTTATATTAGGTTTATAATTCTCTATATATAAGGATTTGTTTGGTTTTGCTGTTTAAACAGTTATTTACATTCAAAAGCTTGCAAATTTTTATCTTGCGATAGATGTTTAATATAATTATTAATAGATGGCAGCACTAAAAATGTATCTTTCATATTGCTCTTATTTTTAATTTTTCTAGCTCCATTTTAGTTATATTTTATACACCAGGGTGTATTTTTAGCTAAATTTTGACGATATTGTTAAACTGTTATCTATTAATTTAATAGTGCATTTTAAATAATGTAATTAATTTCTATATATTTTATATTAGATTAAATTTGTTTTACAAGGTATTTCAAATATTATTTCAAAATGTATTAACTGCATCCTTTGGTATCATTTACTGTGATTTCTTAACTGTTTTATTCACCTTAATCTTTTTGATATACTGGAAGACATGTGCACATGGATTTTTGTAAAATACTGAAATATTAATCGGTATGGTGTTTATTATTTCTATTTTATATCCTATAAATATTTAAATACGTTTTATTGATTCTTCCATTTCATATTATTTGTTTCTATTCTGCTTTCATTTTTAATCAATTCACTTGATTTTAGTGGTTGTTCTATAATTCTCTATATATAAGGATTTGTTTGGTTTTGCTGTTTAAACAGTTATTTACATTCAAAAGCTTGCAAATTTTTATCTTGCGATAGATGTTTAATATAATTATTAATAGATGGCAGCACTAAAATTGTATCTTTCATATTGCTCTTATTTTTAATTTTTCTAGCTCCATTTTAGTTATATTTTATACACCAGGGTGTATTTTTAGCTAAATTTTGACGATATTGTTAAACTGTTATCTATTAATTTAATAGTGCATTTTAAATAATGTAATTAATTTCTATATATTTTATATTAGATTAAATTTGTTTTACAAGGTATTTCAAATATTATTTCAAAATGTATTAACTGCATCCTTTGGTATCATTTACTGTGATTTCTTAACTGTTTTATTCACCTTAATCTTTTTGATATACTGGAAGACATGTGCACATGGATTTTTGTAAAATACTGAAATATTAATCGGTATGGTGTTTATTATTTCTATTTTATATCCTATAAATATTTAAATACGTTTTATTGATTCTTCCATTTCATATTATTTGTTTCTATTCTGCTTTCATTTTTAATCAATTCACTTGATTTTAGTGGTTGTTCTATAATTCTCTATATATAAGGATTTGTTTGGTTTTGCTGTTTAAACAGTTATTTACATTCAAAAGCTTGCAAATTTTTATCTTGCGATAGATGTTTAATATAATTATTAATAGATGGCAGCACTAAAATTGTATCTTTCATATTGCTCTTATTTTTAATTTTTCTAGCTCCATTTTAGTTATATTTTATACACCAGGGTGTATTTTTAGCTAAATTTTGACGATATTGTTAAACTGTTATCTATTAATTTAATAGTGCATTTTAAATAATGTAATTAATTTCTATATATTTTATATTAGATTAAATTTGTTTTACAAGGTATTTCAAATATTATTTCAAAATGTATTAACTGCATCCTTTGGTATCATTTACTGTGATTTCTTAACTGTTTTATTCACCTTAATCTTTTTGATATACTGGAAGACATGTGCACATGGATTTTTGTAAAATACTGAAATATTAATCGGTATGGTGTTTATTATTTCTATTTTATATCCTATAAATATTTAAATACGTTTTATTGATTCTTCCATTTCATATTATTTGTTTTTATTCTGCTTTCATTTTTAATCAATTCACTTGATTTTAGTGGTTGTTCGGGCACAGGGGAAAATTAATTTTAGCTTTAGCTTATTTCTCCCACAGAAAACAACCATTTTGCTTATATCATTGAATTCTGTGCCCTCGATAACGTAATTCAATGTATAAGCTTTTCAATTTTTGTCGGTGTCCACTTTTTTCTTTTTTCTTCCATAATAATTCTTATAATATTTTTTTTTTTTTTTTTTTTTTTTTTTTAATACTTACAGCTTTAATTCATAATAATTGACGGTGGCAGGTTATGTTTAATTAATGGTAATATATTAGCATTCAAATTACTATGATGCATTTGCGCAAGTAATTATGAATGTATGCTTTTTACGATATTTTTACGATATTTTAAATATCTTTTCATTTTGAATGTCAACAATTCATTTTGATGTATTTTTTCCTTAAGGTATCTTATATATATTTTTATATATTCCCAGGTCGCTAAATTATTTAGCAATCTTTTAAATATTATACGCTTAGATCATTGCTGCAATTAGCGCACAATCTATGTGTATTATCAATAAGATTTCTACCATGTAGTTATCTGATACCTATTTTAGGATTCCATTAATTTTTTCATTCCTATCATTGCAACGATTTATTTAATGTTTTTTTAATTTTCTAGCTATGATTTTAACTGAATTTTCTTGTAGTTAGTGTATGATATTGTCCTATATATTTTCTATTTGTGCTATAGCTTTACATAATTCTGTAGAGATAATCATTTTATATATACATTAATATGGTAGCAATAATTATTTCTATTCAATGATTTAATGTTAATTTGCTTTAGTTTAAATTCATATTACTTTGATCTGAGTAGTTAGTTGGGTAAGCGTTTTGGTTGTCTTTGCATGGTTATAGTTGTTCTAGGATTTGGATGTTATGCGGATCTTTTTAGACTTATTTGTTATAAAATAGTCTAGTGGTTGCTTGATATTATTCACCTACGTTATTTGGGTTGTTATCATAATTTGGTTTTGGATAATTTGAAGATTGTTTATGCGTTCTGCTTCTATGATTGTAAATATTGTATATATATATTTTTTCATACTCAAGTTTTATTATTTAATCAAGGCTAATTTAATTAAATTATTAATTTTTATTATTAAAATTTCTTATTTTTATGGCAATTATTGCACTTTCCATACATAATTTTTATATGGCAGTTCTTAGTAAACATCTCGATACTGGCAAGATACACTTAGCATCTATGCAGTGTAGTGCCCGGTACAGGAATAATAATTGGGTTGTTCCTGGATCGTCATCCAGCGACCATTTATACTCTCCCCCTCGTCCTTTATTTTTTCGTAAGTGCTATGATTCTCGGTGCAAGACATGTCCATACGCTGCTCAGACACAAATTGTCTCAGATCCTAACTATTCAAGTTTTTGTAAAGCATTTAATGTTATTTATAGTATAAAGTGCAACTTATGTAATATGAAATATATTGGTGAAACATCAGGTCCAATTCATAAACGAATCAATCATCATCGATCAGACTCTAATAATAACAAAGCAAAAAATATACAATCTACAGCTGAAATTCAACATTTTCATAAACATCTATTTAAAAATACGACAATTGAAATCCTTCAAATTCTAAAAAATAAATCAGAACGTCTTTATATGGAATCATCATATATGAAATATTATAACACAATATATCCTTATGGACTTAACAGTGAAGTATTTAACAGACCTGTCAAAGTCTTCACATCTATAAATAACAATATTGATAATTCTCCAATTTATCCTACTCTTAATCATAATTTAAATGCTAAAACAACACGTAATAAACGCGGAAAGGGTTCATCATCAGTTGTAGTTTCCAAAAAATCTATCACAAAACAAATTAATGATCTTCAACGAAATTACTTAGAGAATTATAACTGGTTGTTAATTCGTAAAAACATCTTTGTTATTAAAAAGAAACAGCTGGTACAACATTTAAATGTCTTTCTAAGTAAATCTTTCTCTAAACATTTCTCTGATATTTACTTTGACCTTATTATGAGTAGGGTTAATCTTTTAAATATTAATATACAAAAAAAACACAATATTCAGAACATGAATACTCAAATGATAATTACTTTTTCAAATCACATTTTTAATAAAATTAATATCAATTCTATAATTAATGATAAAAATTGTTTTTTTTCCTATCAATAATCTTCATATATCAAAAACCTTTAAATATCCGAATACAATTGGGAGAAAAATTTTTAACTATAATACATTTTCAAAAAATACATCTGCTGCAAGTACTTTTCCGTGTAACTGCAAAGACCCCACTCTAAAAAAATACATAAACAATGATCATGGACATATAATCACTGGAAATCTTGATATTGTTCATGATTTTAAATTGAAACAACTAATGGGTTATGGTACTAAATATAGACTTCCATCTAAATTTAATGTTAAATCTATTATCAAACAGTTTACATATGATATTGATATTTTTATTTATAAAATTTCTATCTCTTATAATAAGCCTATTGAATATTTTAATCAATGGAAGATATTAGTAATTGAAAAATTAACTATGGTTTTAAAAAATAATATTGCTGATTTGGTTTCTATTAATACACAGCATTATTTCCAACAAATTACTAAATTACAAAAAAACTTCGTTATTACATATGTAGACAAATCTCCTAACAATTATGCTATTATATGTAAATCATATTATCACCAACTACTTACAAATTCTATTTCTTCTAATAAGTCTTTTCAAAAAACTAATGAAAATGTTATTGTAAATAATCGTAAAATTCGAAGTTATTATAAACTTTTAAATATTTTATCTACTAATTTTAATTATCCATATTTAGTTCTTATTCCCAAATTTCATAAAACTCCTATTAAATTTAGGACTGTTACTATTGGTTGTAATACATATAATAATAAAGCCAATACACTTCTCTTAAAAATTCTTAATCAAATACATGAACTTACTACAAACAATGATAATACACATTGTATAAAAAATAGCTATCAACTTGTTAAGATTTTAAAAAATCTTCATTCTGTTTTTAATATAACGACATATGACTTCAAAGATCTTTTTAATAATATAGACCTATTAGATTTACATAAAATTATAAATGCATTATTTAAAAAGTATTATAAAAAACTGGAATTACCATCTTATATAGATATTGCATATTTTAAATCTTTAACTAACTTCATTATCTATAATAATTATATATTGCAAGATAATACTTTATATTTACAGCATGTCGGTATACCACAAGGCGGTTGTACTTCCAGTTTACTCTCAGACTTATACTTATCTCATTATGAACGCAATTTTACTAATAATAATCTACATTTATATCGTTATATTGATGACATCATTTTAATTGAAACTGATCAATCTGCAATTACTCGATTTCCAGTTGATTATCCCACTAATTTGGAATTCACGGAGAACCTTTTATCTAACAATACAATTAACTTCTTAGATCTTAAAATTACAATAAAAGACAATAAAACAATCACAGATTTGTATGACAAACGTAAAGAATTTAAATTCACAGTTAATACATTTACAAATTTTAAATCTTGTCTACATCATTCTGTATTTCGTAATATAATACTTAATCATTTATATAGAATAAAATGTTTATGTTCTTCTCCTCTAATTAACAATAATATTAAAAAACTAATTTATGATGCATTACATCATGGTTTTCCAAAAAAATTCATATATTCATTAATATACAATTAGTACTTTTCTTACATGATCTATAAACACAAATTAACACATGCGTAAACAAAATTACAAAAAAATTATAAAAAAAAAAAAAAAAATATCTATAAAAAATTAAAAATTGTAAAATAATATAAAAAAAAATATTATAGGTTGGTTGGGTGGGTAGATGTTAGATTTCGGAGGAGGGTGGTGTTGTCTGGATAATACGCAATGGTTAATTATTTATTTAAATAAAAAAAAAAAAAAAAAAAAAAAAGCGGGGCTCTTGTATTATTACTATTTTTTTGTTATGTATTTTATGTGGATGTTGATTTGATATTTTATATGTAAGTTGGAGATTTTCATTAATATTATAATTAGCTTAATTATTCATTAATCTAATTTACAATTATTTGTTATTAAATTCTAATTTACTTAGGACAATATCATATTAATTACTAATAGTATGCCACTCTTAGTTTAATGTTTTTGAATGTCCCATATTCATACTTTATGGATTTTTATGGATGTCTGAAAATAATCCACATTCTATATTTGTGCGTTTTAAGTAATGGGATTTTAAGTATTATTTAACCTTCTATATACTTCCACATGTTTGATATTTCCTGTTCATTTTATAAATATCTTATATATAATTCATTAAATAATAATTTTTAGATAATTTTTAATAATTATTTATATTAATTATTACTGAATTTATTTTGTTTTATAGCATATAGATATATGCTATATATTATCAATGTTCTAACATTATTTAAACTCTTAGTTTAGTTTAAATCATTTAGCTAATAGAACATATTGTATGCTTTTAAATTATATTAACAATAGATTTAAATACTTTGTGTGATTTATATTAGGTTTATAATTCTCTATATATAAGGATTTGTTTGGTTTTGCTGTTTAAACAGTTATTTACATTCAAAAGCTTGCAAATTTTTATCTTGCGATAGATGTTTAATATAATTATTAATAGATGGCAGCACTAAAAATGTATCTTTCATATTGCTCTTATTTTTAATTTTTCTAGCTCCATTTTAGTTATATTTTATACACCAGGGTGTATTTTTAGCTAAATTTTGACGATATTGTTAAACTGTTATCTATTAATTTAATAGTGCATTTTAAATAATGTAATTAATTTCTATATATTTTATATTAGATTAAATTTGTTTTACAAGGTATTTCAAATATTATTTCAAAATGTATTAACTGCATCCTTTGGTATCATTTACTGTGATTTCTTAACTGTTTTATTCACCTTAATCTTTTTGATATACTGGAAGACATGTGCACATGGATTTTTGTAAAATACTGAAATATTAATCGGTATGGTGTTTATTATTTCTATTTTATATCCTATAAATATTTAAATACGTTTTATTGATTCTTCCATTTCATATTATTTGTTTCTATTCTGCTTTCATTTTTAATCAATTCACTTGATTTTAGTGGTTGTTCTATAATTCTCTATATATAAGGATTTGTTTGGTTTTGCTGTTTAAACAGTTATTTACATTCAAAAGCTTGCAAATTTTTATCTTGCGATAGATGTTTAATATAATTATTAATAGATGGCAGCACTAAAATTGTATCTTTCATATTGCTCTTATTTTTAATTTTTCTAGCTCCATTTTAGTTATATTTTATACACCAGGGTGTATTTTTAGCTAAATTTTGACGATATTGTTAAACTGTTATCTATTAATTTAATAGTGCATTTTAAATAATGTAATTAATTTCTATATATTTTATATTAGATTAAATTTGTTTTACAAGGTATTTCAAATATTATTTCAAAATGTATTAACTGCATCCTTTGGTATAATTTACTGTGATTTCTTAACTGTTTTATTCACCTTAATCTTTTTGATATACTGGAAGACATGTGCTCATGGATTTTTGTAAAATACTGAAATATTAATCGGTATGGTGTTTATTATTTCTATTTTATATCCTATAAATATTTAAATACGTTTTATTGATTCTTCCATTTCATATTATTTGTTTTTATTCTGCTTTCATTTTTAATCAATTCACTTGATTTTAGTGGTTGTTCGGGCACAGGGGAAAATTAATTTTAGCTTTAGCTTATTTCTCCCACAGAAAACAACCATTTTGCTTATATCATTGAATTCTGTGCCCTCGATAACGTAATTCAATGTATAAGCTTTTCAATTTTTGTCGGTGTCCACTTTTTTCTTTTTTCTTCCATAATAATTCTTATAATTTTTTTTTTTTTTTTTTTTTTTTTTAATACTTACAGCTTTAATTCATAATAATTGACGGTGGCAGGTTATGTTTAATTAATGGTAATATATATATATATATATATATATATATCTGGCCTATGTCACACTGTAACTCTCGTAATTATCAACCGATTTCGATGTAATTCGGTGTGTACATGGTACATACCAATGTCTCGACCGAGTTCGTTGGACAGCTTCATCCGCCGTTTTGTTTCAAAATGACGGCCATTTAAAATTTTTAAACAAAATTAAAATTTGAAATGTGGTACCAAAAAATTAAAAATGGAAAAATATTATTTTCTTATGTATTTTACCTTTATACAAAGATTCCGGAGCAGTTTTTGTTTCGTCTATATCTTAAAAAATGGCTGTGTTATAGCATTTTGAATTTCTAGCGTGGCTGACATTTTGAAACGTCCTGAATTTTGTCACGCGATACAAGGCGTATTTATGAACCGATATCGATATAATTCGGTGTGTACATAGTAAATACCAATGTCTGGACTGAGTTCGTTGGCCAGCTTCATCCGCCATTTTGTTTCAAAATGGTGGCCATTTAAAATTTTTTTAAAAATTTAAAATTTGAAATGTGGTACCAAAAAATTGAAAATGGAAAAATATTTTTTTCTTATGTATTTGACCTTTATACAAAGATTTCGGAGCAGTTTTTGTTTCGTCTATATCTTAAAAAATGGCTGAGTTGCAGCATTTTGAATTTCTAGCGTGGCTGACATTTTGAAACGTCCTGAATTTTGTCACGCGATAAAAGGCGTATTTATGAACCGATTTGGATGTAACTTCATTTATACATAGTACATACTAATGTCTCGACCGAGTTCGTTGGCCAGCTTCATCTGCCATCTTGTTTCAAAATGGCGGCCATTTAAAAAAAATAAAATAATAAAAAAATTAAAATGAGATACCAAAAAATTGGAAAATGAAAAAGATTTTTTTTCCCGTGTGTTTGACCTTAATATAAAGATTCCGGAACAGTTTTTGTTTCGTCTATATCTAAAAAAATGGCTGAGTAATAGCATTTTGAATTTCTATTGTGGCTGACATTTTAAAACGACCTGATTTTTGTCACGCGATAACAGGCGTATTTATGAACCGATTTGGATGTAACTTGGTCTGTACATAGTACATACCAATAGAACGAAAAAGTACAACAGTTTTTTTTTATTATTATTATTTAATTTTAGTTTTTGAGGCGTTTATAATTTTTTTCCTAACTGACATAATTGTTTTAAATATTTAAGCAAAAGAATTGATTAAACAATTATTCAATTTGAATTTCTACCCTTTCTATAGTAACAGAAATTTTTTAGAAATTATCGCTTGAAAATTTGAGGTTTTGGCGCCAAAGATAGCGCCAAATTACAAAAATATGAAATATCTCATGAACTATTAGACTTGAAATAATTTGGTTAGTGCCATTCGATTCAGCATACAAAAATACACTAAAATATGTTATCAGTTGAAAAATAACTATAAAATCAGATTTTTAAGGAATTTTTTTAAAGTTCGTTCTGTTTTTTACCCCCCTTAGGGATGGAATTTTAGAAAATCCTTTCTTAGCGGCACTCAATGTCATAAGAAGTATTTTTACCCCAAATTTCAAGATTTTAGGTTCAGTAGTTTGGGCTCCGCGTTGATTAATACAAAATCCAGACTTTCTTTTATACATATAGATAAACCTACAGATCAAATACAGGGCTGTTCAAAAGAATTGGAATACATATTTGACTATAGACGGTAACTGCAGAAATCAGTTTTTCACGCGTTTTCTAAAATGTTTACTTGGTTCTCGTATATACCTTATTTATCTAAATAACAAAGTTTTGTTAAAGCATTCAGGAAGTGTTGGAAAGTGTTTCATAATCTAAGTTTAACGCAGGATTTTTCTTACTTCTTATGAGTTTTTAAAGTTTTAACGAACTTTTGGCTCACCTGGTATATACTTAATCAAGATGAGGTATTTAAACAGTGTTTGTTTAGTTTAAGATAATGTTTTAAAATCCATTTTAAATCTTTTATACGAACGAGGTGGAACCCGCTGAATTTCGACGAAAGAAAATGTTTACAAAGGAACTGTTGCATCAAATTTATAATACATCAACAACAATAATTAGAATAAAAAATCCATCTTACACTTGTTAATTTAACTCTCCAAAGACATATTTTAACCTAAGATTAACAAAATGCTTGTTTCATAAACGTCAACTGTTAAAATTATTGAAAAATTAAACTTAATTCATATACGTCATCAGTAAAATATAATCAAGATGAAGTAATTTTGATTAAGTTATTAATTGATGCTTGGTATTACGGAATGAAAAATCCGCAAAAATGATTTCACCTTGACATAATTTCATTGAATTTTTCTACCTTTAGATCTAAACCAAATCAAGTCATTTTCCACGTTTCACATCCATATTAACCATTTAAAAACATTTTAATGCGCAATAGGTTATTAATAAATATTTTTTCAATCTTGAAGTCACGTTTGTCTACAACTTTTCATGTTAAAATTCCCACTCGTGATTTGAGGTCTTAGTATAATCTCTGTACCTGCGCGTAAAAATTCCCGAAATTTATAACTTTTAGACGTATTCAAAGGGAAATATCTCGTTTTATCAAATAAAATTATCGTTTACTTTTAAATATGACGTCATTTTCAGTAGCTGAAATATTTTGCCTATTGACTCAAACTCAATATCAGCGAAATGAAAAAATAGTGAAATATAACAGCATCATCAGGGAAATTGTGTTTTTTTTTTTTTTTTTTAAGCGTAACGTCATTTTCTGTTCAAATTTTTAAAAATATATTTTTAATTGTAATGAGAAAATAGCATCAGTAAGAATATAATCAATAAAGATAACTAATCCACTTTCAATAGAAATGAAGTACTTCAGTTGCCACAATTAGAAAATTGGTATTAAAAACTATGAAAAAATTAATATCTCAAAAATAAATTGAGATACAGCTTTCAAACAAATTGCATTTAAAAGTGCATTTTTTTTCTGCATACCACGGTGTAACAATTTAAAATGTGCGATGTTTAGAAGTTAAAAAATTTGCAGTAGCGAAAATTGCAAAAGTGAAATTTCATTTCAAATTTCAAAGTGTTGTCATTCGCAGAATGACGTATGCGTTACGCACAGATATGTTTGTCCTTTATAATATCGCAGAATGACGTATGCGTTACGCACAGATATGTTTGTCCTTTATAATATAGACTAGGGGATCGTACCCGGGCTACCCGGGTTAAAGAATATAGGTGAAAACATTTTTTTTAATTGAAAACTAATCATTTTTTATATGCAATAAATTTTTTAGATTGGCCAATTACATTAAAAAAGCATTTTTCATATGGAAAATACGAATTAAACAATCAAATAATTTTTTTTAATTTATCAAAAGCAATATTTTTCTTATTAGCCGCATGCTAAGAGTTATTTGCGAAGATTTTGCTACATATGGCATCCTTTTATATTCTGATAATTTTAGAGCTTATACGTGTCTGGCAAATTTGTGTTTTATTTATATTAATTTATTTATTTGTTCATAGGTAATTTTTTTAAATGGATATTAGCCGTAAGAAAACTATGAACTCTTTACTTTGTTTTAAAGGTAAACGGATTAATATTTCGTAATCGAGCTTCGCGCGATATAGATAAATTAAAAAATATTTCATGCTTAAAATTGTTTTTAAAACCATAGACAATCAGTAAACTGAGATGAACTTTGCAAACAAATTACATTTGAAAAAAAAATCCTATTTGGTGATCTAAAGGTTTAAATTGTACGATTACAAATATGTTAGATTTGTGTTTTTTCAATATTATTCTTTTATTTCTTTATAAAAGAAGTATTAATTTCGTTAACTTGTCTTTCACAAATATGTTAGATTGGTGGGTTTTTTCATATTATTCTTTTATTTGTTTATAAAGGAAGTATTAATTTCGTTATGCAAAATTAGTCAGAAACAAATGCTCAAATATGTTTGTTGCTTTATGTGCAAAATGTTTATTATTATTATTTATTGAAACCGGCACGTGATAAGATAAACTTTTAAAAAAAATCATGCTTAAAAATTATTTTAGAAAATATAATACTAATGACATCACATGACAATACTATTTCAATGACTGATAGTCAATGAAAACAGTTTTTAAACAAATTGCATTTTAAAGTAATTTTTTTCCCTATGCGACGAAAATTGAAAATGTACGATGGTCAGAAGATTACAAAATTGCAGTAGCGAAAATTTTAAGACCGAAATTTGATCGTGAAGTGTTGCCATTCACAAAATGACGTCAGCGTTACGCACAGATACGTTTGTTCTTTATAATACAGATACTTAATCAGTAAAATATAATAAAGATCAGCTATTAAGATGGGGTTATCAATTGAGGCTCTTATGCGTGGATTTCCGGAATGAAAACAGCAATTTTCACCTTCTCAAAATTTGCATACGCACTTCTCATATCCATATTCATAATTTTTAAAAAATTTGTATTTTGTTTGGTCATTTAAAAATCATTTTAACGCAAAACTTGAAGTCACTATTGTCATCAACATCTTTTATGTGAACAGACGCACTCTTTACTTGAGATTCTAATCTCAATTCCTCAGAGTAAAAATTTCCGTAATTTATATTTTTTAGACGCATTTGTATTAAAATGTTTAGTTTTATCTAAGAAAATGATCGTTTTCTTTTAAATATGACTTCATTTCAACTTAAATAAGCATTTCGCATAGTGTCTGAAACTTAGTATCAGTACACATGCTGAAGGAAAAACAATATAGAAAATTTATGAAGAAAAATGCGTATTTTCAAAAGCAGTATGCCATTTTCCGTTATTATGCCCCAAATATAAGATTCTGCTCCTAATGGGATTTTGCGCCACTAAGCCTTATACAACAATTTTCATCAAAAATTTTGAATTTTTATCAGAAAATAGCATGAATAAAGTTAAAAATACCTCATTATTTCTCTCTTGTCTGCAATAATGAAAGCTATCTAATTTTCATCATTTTGAAGACATTTCATAAAATGCTTTTAAAATTAAAATATAAAAGTGGGGATATTATAAAAAAAAAAAAAAAAAAAAAAAAAAAAGAAAAAAAAAAAAAAAAAAAAAAAACGGATAGTGCGATTACGTCTACAAAGGAAGCGCTTTCAGTGAAAAAAATATATTAGTAAAATTGGTTCAGCAGAAAGATCAGAGCAGATGGCACACTTGTGTTTTAAATCTATAGATTACATAAAATTGGGAAAAATTAAATTAAGCAAATTATGTTATTTTGATAAAATTATAGTAAATTGTCATTAAAATTTTATTATTCGAGGGAATTTTCAACAAAAACTTCAGGAACACGATATTGTTTTAAAGCACGAATTATTTGTTTACTTGTCTAACTCGGCGAAGCAAATTCATCCAGGCGAGAATCGTCAATTTCTGTAATATAAATTGCTATAATTTGCATGTCACCATTCTTTTATAAAGACACTCTAAATTTTTGTAAAACATTGCGTTTTATGAGTGTGTGATTTCGATTACATTATTTTCAAAAGTGAAGCAATTTCACCTGTGAAGAATTTGAAAGCAGCTGGGCTGTGAAAATGACGCACATTTACAAAACATAATTCAGGTTTAAGAATTTAAATACGCGCTTTTTTTTTAAAATGACGTCATTTGCATCCGCTAAAGTTATCTACTTTTAGAATCCAGTTTTAAACTTCGTCTCTAGAAAAGTGTGCATATGACGTCATTATCACGGAATAACAGAATATTCTTGACATAGACCCATATTTTAATTTCAACTTCTTTTTTTCAGGTTTTATGGGAAAATGGCAACAATAAGAAACAGTATCTCCTATTTTCGACTATTTTCCGTTTACTTTCAATGACTTTCAATAGAAATGAAGTACTTTTGTTGCCACAATAAGAAAAATGGTATTAAAAATTACAAAAAAATTAATATCTCAAAAATAAATTGTGATACAGCTTCCAAACAAATTGCATTTAAAAGAACATTTTTTTTCTTATACGACGATGTAAAAATTTAAAATGTGCGATGTTTAGAAGTTTAAAAATTTGCAGTAGAGAAAATTGCAAAACCAAAATTTTATTTCAAATTTGAAAGTGTTGCCATTCGCAAAATGACGTATGCGTTACGCACAGATATGTTTGTCCTATATAATATAGATTAGTACAAATAAAACTCAAAAAATCCTCCTTCTTCCTTTTTATTTTTAACTTTAAGTTTATGCATAATTTCTTTAAAGGTAGCACCATTCTCTCGAGTGGCAGCATCTCATCCTTCTGTCATTTGGGTTCTCATATCAATAACAGAGATGTATAAAATTATGGAAAATTGTGACACTTTGATATAATCATATATATTTAAATCTGAATGCTTAGTGTATAAAAATGTATGGCATCTTTTAAAGATTACGCCATTTAACAACAATAGGAACTTTCCACTTTTCTGTGATAGGACCCCATGATTATAAACGGAAGGGTATGAACCTTTCAACCCTAATCGAGATCAGATAAATCAATGAAAATGATGTCATTTTAATGCAATTGGACAATATTTAAATACAAATAAATACCAATTCTTGTATATGAATTTATGTATATTGTTATAAATGAAAATAAATTTAAATTATCATGTATGAGAAAAATAAGCGCTAATGCGATATTTATTTATTTAATTTTGGAACAAAATTTAATATCAGACCCTCGTATATTTTAGGGGAACACTGTATTAACTACTTATCAGGTGCAAACTTTGTTTTAACATTGGATTCCAGTGTTTCATATAAAACAGGAGATTTCCGCGGGATCTCCTCTTATCTACCTATCTGTCTATATATATGAATTACTGCGCACTGACCTAAAGCAAAGTAAAGGAAAAACTTGATCACTGACACTTCTTTTCTGTAAAAGTTGTCTATCAAGTGGTCATCGATGCTGTATTCAGTCAGCAGTTGGTCCCTCCGGGAAGAGGAGGCTTGGCTCCGGAAACGGAGTTTGATGGTCGCATCACTCAGATGTCATTCACACTCTTCGTGGAGCGGTACCTACTTTCTAGAGAAAAGTTTAGAGGTTGTGATCCTGAAGAGTCAAGAAGAAATATAGTCGAATCTCTGAAATCCGCCAATGCCTAATCAACCATTCTCTAAAATCCGCCATTCAATTTCAGATGTTAATATTGTGAATCACGATTAACAGTAATGTCTATAAGAACGCATTTAATATGACAGTGATTTCATCAATTATCAATTTTGCAAAGAGCTAAATTGTGACTAAATCAAAAATTATCTTTCGTACAAATAATTACCAGGAAGCCATCATAAGAGAATCAATTGAAATAAATGCTAATAAAGATACAACTTGTAACGATGCACTATCATACGATATCCATGGAGTATGGAGATATTTGCTGCATAATAGATGAAAGCTCGTTTTGCTGAAAATTTGAGTAACTTTATCTGGCATCTCATCTGACGTACAATATTTAAATTTAAATTACAATGTTTTTTTTTTCTGGATAATTCTCGAATAAGCGCAAAGAATTGGGGCACTGCGGCTGAGTGGTTAAAGCACCAGTCAGCTAATCGCTTGTGCGTAAGAGTTTGTGGGTTCGATTCCCGCTGGTTCCATTGCACACACACTTTGTGTGGAACTCCCAGGGTGTATTTCTCTTGTGTAGTAATATTTCCTTGTGCTATTTTGTCTCCGACTTATAAGCGGGCTTTATGTCAAGCACACAAGTCGTATGTTTGTTATTCAGTTAAATAAATAAATAGATATATAAGCGCAAAGAAAGTAATAACAACATTTAAATCCTACTGATGGCGGCCTTCTAATGGTTAAAAACGTTCTAGGTTTTTCTGATGTATTTTAAGATATTTTAATTTGTATTTTAAATATCTTTATGTTATATTTATGCAGCTGAAAGTAATTTTTGTACAGTTATTTGTGCTTTATATGTATTTTAATTATTTTAATTTTCATTTATTGACCTAAATTGTGTTTTAAGAATTTTGATAGCTTTCAATTATTGCGTACTAAAATAAGAGAAAAAGGTCCTTCCGGACAGTGCCGGGAGGAAGAGGTAGCTTTCATATTCCTTATTTTTAAAAAGCCAGCTTATATTATTCGAACGCACAAAGCTCAATTTAGTGGAAACCGATTATAGGAGATTCAATACTAATTTTTATTAATACTAAATCATTATGAATGAGAATTTAGCGAAATTAGTCAGCTTTATCCAAGCTGCTTTTATTTAATATAACTTATATTTAGTTGCCAAATTCGGCGATACATTAAAGTGCCTGCCATTTTAAGACAACAAGGTGGATGAGGCTAACCAGTGAACTTGGTCGAGACCTTAGTAATTCCTGTGCACATGCTCACTCACACCGGAATCGTTTGATATATACGAGTGCTGTCGCAGGCAAAAAATCAGATTTTAGGTAGCTTTCTTTACAAAAAGCTACCTATTGCAGCCGTTCGGAGGAAAGCGATTTCAAAAAATTTTGGTATATTTTCATCGATCATGACCCCCAGACCCCGAAACGACCCTCCGTTCAAAATTGATATATATATATATATATATATATCCATATATATATATATATATATATATATATATATATATCTGACCTATGTCACACTGTAACTCTCGTATTTATGAACCGATTTGGATGTAATTCGGTGTGTACATAGTACATACCAATGTCTCAACCGAGTTCGTTGGCCAGCTTCATCCGCCATTTTGTTTCAAAATGGCGGCCATTTAAAATTTTTAAAAAAATTTAAAATTTGAAATGTGGTACCAAAAAATTGAAAATGGAAAAATGTTTTTTTTTTTATGTATTTGACCTTTATACAAAGACTCCGTAGCAGTTTTTGTTTCGTCTATATCTTAAAAAATGGCTGAGTTATAGCATTTTGAATTTCTAGCGAAGCTGACATTTTGAAACGTCCTGAAATTTGTCACGCGATAAAAGGCGTATTTATGAACCGATGTGGATGTAACTTCGTTTATACATAGTACAGACCAATGTCTCGAACGAGTTCGTTGGCCAGCTTCATCCGCCATCTTGTTTAAAAATGGCAGCCATTTAAAATTTTAAGAAAAATTTAGATTTGAAATGTGGTAGCAAAAAATTGAAAATTGAAAAAATATTTTTTTCTTATGTGTTTGACCTTGATAAAAAGATTCGGGAGCAGTTTTTGTTTCGTCTATATCTTAAAAAATGGCTGAGTTATAGCATTTTGAATTTCTAGCGTGGCTGACATTTTGAAACGTCCTGATTTTTGCCACGTGATAACAGACGTATTTATGAACCGATTTGGATGTACCTTGGTGTGTATATAGTACATACAAATAACTCAACCGAGTTCGGTGACCAGCTTTATTCGCCATCTTGTTTCAAAATGGTGGCAATTTAAAAAAAATTAAAAAAAATTAAATTTAAAATGAGATACCAAAAAATTGGAAAATGAAAAAGATTTTTTTGTATGTGTTGGACCTTAATACAAAGATTCCGGAACAGGTTTTGTTTCGTCTACATCTAAAAAAATGGCTGAGTTATAACATTTTGAATTTCTATTGTGGCTGACATTTTAAAACGACCGGATTTTTGTCACGCGATAACAGGCGTATTTATGAACCGATTTGAATGTAACTTGGTCTGTACATAGTACATACCAATGTCTCGACCGAGTTCGTTGGCCAGCTTCATTCGCCATCTTGTTTCAAAAGGGTTGCCATTTAAAAAAAAATGTAATTTAAAATTTAAAATGAGGTATTAAAAAATTGGAAAATGAAAAAGATTTTTTTTTTATGTGTTTGGCCTTGATACAAAGATTCTGGAGCAGTTTTTGTTTCTGAAATTTTGTTCTTTTGTTTATATCTTAAAAAGTGGTTGAATTATAGCACTTTGAATTTCTATCATGGCTAACACTTTGAAACGATCTTGTATTTGTCACGCGATACCACACGTATTCGCCTATTTCGATGGAAGAAGGCATGTGGATAGCATACATAAATATCTCGACCAAGTTCGCTGGCCAGCTTCATCAGCCATCTTGTTTCAAAATGGCGGCCATTAAATTAAAAAATATATATATTTAAAGTGAGGTGCAAAAAAATTAGAAATTGAAAAAGGTTTCTTTCTTAAGTATTTGACCTTGATATAAGGATTCAGGAGCATTTTTTGTTTGTCTTTATCTTAAAAAATGGCTCAGATATAGCAGTTTCAATTTCTATTGTGGGTGACATTTTGAAAAATCTGATTTTTTGCATGCGACAGCACTCCTATATATTAACCGATTCCGATGTGAGTGAGCATGTGCACAGCAATTACTAAGGTCTCGACCAAGTTCACTGCTTAGCCTCATCTACCATGTTGTCTTAAAATGGCAGGCACTTTAAGAAATCGCCGAATTTGGCAGCCAAATATAAGGGACTTTAAATAAAAGCAGCTTGGATAAAGCTGACTAATTTCGCGAAATTCTCATTCATAATGATTTAGTATTGATAAAAATTAGTATTGAATCTCCTACATTCGGTTTCCACTTAATTGAGCTTCGTGTGTTTGAATAATATAAGTCGGCTTTTTAAAAATAAGGAATATGAAAGCTACCTCTTCCTCCCGGCACTGGCCGGAAGGACTTTTTAAAAATGCCACCGGCATTAGAAATTCAAACTGCTATATCTGAGCCATTTTTTTAAGATAAATTCAAAACAAAAAATGCGCTGGAATCCTTATATCAAGGTCAAATACTTAAAAAAGAAACCATTTTCAATTTCTAAATTTTTTTTGCACATTACTTTAAATATATTTTTTTTTAATTTACTGGCCGCCATTTTGAAACAAGATGTCTGATAAAGCTGGCCATCGAACTTGGGCAAGACATTGCTATATACTATCCACATGCCTTCTTACATCGAAATAGGTTAATAAATACACGTGTTATTGCGTGACAAATATCAGATAGTTTTAAAATGTCAGCCATGCTAGAAATTCAAAGTGCTATAATTTAACCATTTTTTAAGATATATACGAAACGAAAACTGCTACGGAATCTTTGTATCAAGGTCAAATACATAAGAAAAAAACATTTTTCATTTTCCAATTTTTTGATACCTCATTTTAAATTTTAAATTAATTTTTTTTTAATGACAGCCCTTTTGAAACAAGATGGCAAATGAAGCTGGCCAACGAACTCGGTCGAGACATTGCTATGTACTATGTATACACCAAGGTACATCCAAATCGGTTCATAAATACGCCTGTTATCGCGTGACAAAAATCAGGTCATTTCAAAATGTCAGCCAAGCTAGAAATTCAAAGTGCTATAACTCAGCCATTTTTTGAAGATATAAACGAAACAAAAACTGTTCTGGAATCTTTGTATCAAGGTCAAACACATAAGAAAAAAATATTTTTTAATTTTCAATTTTTTGGTACCACATTTCAAATTTTAAAATTTTTTAAAAAATTTAAATGGCCTCCATTTTGAAACAAGATGGCGGATGAAGCTGGCCAACGAACTAGGTCGAGACATTGGTATGCACTATGTATACACGAAATTTCATCCAAATCGGTTCATAAATACGCCTGTTATCGCGTGACAAATATCAGGTCATTTCAAAGTGTCAGCCAAGCTAGAAATTCAAAGTGCTATAACGCAGCCATTTTTTAAGATATAAACGAAACAAAAACTGCTCCGGAATCTTTGTATCAAGGTCAAACACGTAAGAAAAAAATATTTTTTAATTTTCAATTTTTTTGTACCACATTTCAAATTTTAAATTTTTTTAAATTTTTAAATGGCGCCATTTTGAAACAAGATGGCGGATGAAGCTGGCCAACGAACTCGGTCGAGACATTGGTACGCACTATGTATACACGAAATTTCATCCAAATCGGTTTATAAATACGAGAGTTACAGTGTGACAAAGATCAGATACACACATATATATATATATATATACGGATATATATATATATATATATATATATCAACTTTTGAAGGGTGGTTTCGGGGTCTGGGGGTCATGATCGATGAAAATGTACCAAAATTTTTTGAAATCGCTTTCCTCCGAACGGCTTGAATAGGTAGCTTTTTGTAATGAAAGCTACTTAAAAGAACAAACAAATGCAAATATTGAAAGAGCGATTACAGATTTAAACTATGCATTCATGAAACAGTAAGCGATTAGAGAAATTAATTTTAACACAAATTGAATTAATCTCAACAAAGTACTATTTATTTGTCAAAATTAACCGATAGATTTCGTTCTATTCAAGGTTCGTTTTGAGAAACTGACTAGCATAGCGGGCAAAGCCTGCTAATTTATATTAAAATCTGCCTGTCTATTTCACAACTACTTCTCGTAGAATATGGAATGTTTGGCAATAAAATCCGCAGAAGTTATACTCAAGGATCCGAGGATACCATATAAGGTCTCAGAATTTTAAAATTTGAATTAGTTTCCGATATATTATTTATTTATTTATTTGTAATTTTTAATAACGTGTGTCAAGAATAGTGGCAACTAAATTACTCTATTTTTAAGCATAAAAGAGACAGAAAAGAGGAAATGTCATTGTTGGGAGGTGGGGAGTGGGGGAAGTCAATCTTTTAATAAAATTGAAGAGGAAAATTACTTTGAATTTAAATAGATGGTGAAAAAAACTCTTGGTTAAGTTAAAATTTCCAAGGTAATTCGGAAAAATAAAAAGATATTTTCGCATATTGAATCTTCGTGAATCAGTTTATTCTACAGAAATAAAAATGATCTTTCAATGTGCAGTAATACCTCGATTTACGCCAGCAATTCGTTTCAAGGCTAGCGACGTAAGATTTCATTTAGATGAACAAAAAAAGGATAAATAATAAATAAAAAAGAAAAGTGCCCAGCTAACCTGATGGCATTGAGCTCACCGGCTCTTCGCACTAATTGTATATTATACTCTTATTTTAAAGAATAATGCTACTCAAAAAAAAAGTGAAGGGGATTAGCCCCCTTTATCCTTAACCAATGAATCCCCAAAACTAATCAGGGAAGCTCCTTAACATAATAAACTTGTATACCAAATTTGGAGCAAATCGAATAATCCTGCATGAAAAACCCATTTATCTAAATTAAGGGGGGTGGACTAGCCTCCCTTTTCCCCCCTTTATCCTTAACCAATGAACCCCCAAAACTAACCAGGGAAGTTTCTTAACATAATAAACCGGTATACCAAAATCGGTAATCGAATAATTCTGTATGAAAAACCCATTTATCTAAATTAAGGGGGTGGACTAACCCCCCTTTCCCCCCTTTATCCTTAACCAATGAACCCCCAAAACTAATCAGGAAAGTTCCTTAACATAATAAACCGATATACGAATTTCGGGGCAAGTCGAATAATTCTGCATGAAAAACCCATTTATCTTAATTAAGGGGGGGGGACAAACCCCCCTTTTCCCCCTTTATCCTTAACCAATAAACCCCCAAAACTAATCAGGGAAGTTCATTAACATAATAAACCGGTATACCAACTTCGGAGCAAATCGAATAATTCAGCATGAAAAACCCATTTATGTGAATTAAGGGGGGGACTAACCCCCCTTTTCCCCCTTTATCCTTAACCAATGAACACCCAAAACTAATCAGGGAAGTTCCTTAACATAATAAGCCGGTATACCAACTTCGGAGCAAATCGAATAATTCTGCATGAAAAACCCATTTATCTGAATTAAGGGGGGTGGACTACCCCCCCCCCCCCCTTTATCCTTAACCAATGAATCCCCAAAACTAATTAGGGAAGTTCCTTAACATAATAAGCCGGTATACCAAATTCGGAGCAAATCGAATAATTCTGCATGAAAAACCCATTTATCTGAATTAAGGGGGGTGGACTAACCCCCCTTTATCCTTAACCAATGAACCCCCAAAACTAATCAGGGAAGTTCCTTAACATAATAAGCCGGTATACCAAATTCGGAGCAAATCGAATAAGTCTGCATGAAAAACCCATTTATCTGAATTAAGGGGAGGGGGGTTGGACTAACCCCCCTTTTCCCCCTTTATTCTTAACCAATGAACCCCCAAAACTAATCAGGGAAGCGCCTTATCAGAACGAAACTAGAAAAAGAATTTGAAGCAAATCGGATGTTTCTATCAAGAGTTATCGCGTTACGTACGTACATACAGAACCGGCGGGCACATAAGCTCTCAGGCATTGATAGCCTGTGAGCTAAAAATCACCAAACTCTAATGAACATATTCCATTGTATTTAGGGATTATATTACATACATTAAACATTAGAAAAAAAATGCATTTGCAATACAAGAATTTGGAATAAATCCCTAAGTTGTTAATTTACAATTTATTGTTCTTCTAGATGCCCCGTTCGAGTTTTTGAGCATGCGAAAAAATCTTGCAATGACGTTTGATCCGACAATTTTTAATTTTTTTCTTATCTTAGAAGCTCTTTGTAACATCAAAATGAGTTTTCTAAGCTTTTTCTTGTCGTTGCTACACTTTACTCGTTTTAATCACTATTTTCAAGAACCGCCATTCCAGCTTTAATAAGGTTTGGTTCTAATCTTCCCCTTAAGCTCAAAATCTTCATATATTTCTTCGACAGTACTTTGTTTCTTTAATTCGATAAGTTCGTTGATGGTTAATTCCGGATCAGGAGTATTTATGAGTTCAACAACACCTTCAACATCCATCTCTAAGTTGAGTTTTCTTCCACTTTCGACGATTTAATCAATTACGAGAGATACAGAATCACAATTTTCAGATGTTTTCTTAGTCTCTGCGGAGGGAAAGTGCGTCTTTTCCAAACATCTCTCTTTGTTTTTTGCTGAACTTCACCGCATGAATCCCCTATGATTGTGACTGCATCTGAGATTTTAAATTTATTTTTAAAGTTTTCAAAATAGTTCAAAGTGCGTCTAAATTAAGGATTTTTTTTTTTTTTTTTTTTTTTTTTTTTTGGCCAGCCTGACGACGTAAATGCGGGGTGACGTAAGTCGGTGTATTACTGTATTGACATTTAGGAATCATTACATCATAGATTTTTTTTAGCTTTACATTCAACCAAAGGGGAATATTTATAAAGTCCTTGCATTTAGTTTGAGCATTATTGACCTCTATTCGCAAGAATTGAATTTAAACAAAAACATATACTATTCTCAATAAATTATTTTTGAAAGATGGCTCCATAACGTTTCACAAGTTGAAGTAACGCTAGAAGTAAAATTGTTTTTTCAGGTAAAAATGACAGATTTTTTTACTTTCTTCTATCTTCAATCGAAGAAAGTATTGTAATCGAAATTTTTTTTCGACTTCCGGTTATCGACGGATTTACACATTTTAGGGGTCAGAGATCCCAAAAAACATGTTTATAGAAAATGTCTGTCTGTCCGTGTGTCCGTCTGTCTGTCACCATTGTACCATCAAAAAGTGTATGAAGTTATGCATAGAATTGAACCAAATTTTTATTTTAAGTTTTTGGCTATAGCAAGCAGGTCCTCCCTGAATTTTGAAAAAAATCGCCGGTAGGAGGTGCTGTAATAGCGATTTTTGTGCGATTTTGAATATTGTACCATCCAAAAGTGTATGAAGTTATGCATCGAATTGAACCAAATTTTTATTTTAAGTTCTTGGCTATAGCAAGCAGGTCCTTCCTTAATTTGGAAAAAAATCGCCTGTAGGGGGCGTTATAATAGCGATTTTTGTGCCATTTTGAATATTGTACCATCGAAAAGTGTATGAAGTTATGGATAGAATTGAACCAAATTTTTATTTTAAGTTTTTGGATATGGCAAGCAGGTCCTCCCTTAATTTGTAAAAAAATCGCTGGTAGGGGGCGCTGTAATAGCGATTTTTCTTCGATTTTTGTGCCATTTTGAATATTGTACCATTGAAAAGTGTATGAAGTTATGCATAGAATTGAACCAAATTTTTTGTGTTTGTTTTTGGTCATGGCACCAAAGTTCACCCTGAATTTGGAAAAATTCTGCCGGAAGGGGACGCTATAATTGCGATGCCTGTACCATTTTCCTTATTGTAACATCGAAAAGTGTATGAAGTTATGCATATAATTGAACCAAATTTTTTGTGTATGTTTTTGGCTATGGCAAGCAAGTCCTCCCTGAACTTAAAAAAATTCCGCCAAAAGGGGGCGCTATAATTGCGATCCCTGTGCCATTTTCATTCCTGTACCATCGAACAGTGTATAAAATTGTGCATACAATTGAACCAAAATTTTTGTGCATGTTTTTGGCTTTGGCCAACTGGTCCTCCTTGAATTTGGAAATATTGCGCGGTAAAGGGGCTCTGTGATAGCGATTTTTGTATACTTTTGTTGATTTTTCGTTGTTCTGTTGTGCATCGGCGGCTCGTGCAGCGGCGGGAACTCACTTTCTGCTAAGCCGGCTATTCGCAAACACCTGATAACAACAGAATAAGGAAAAATTAATAATTTTAACAAATATCATGATATAGATTAACTCGTTTTTAGCCCGTTTAAGTGACTGGAGCAGAAATTTAAGATGAAAATCAAAGTTGGTATAGTATTGACCTAATAGTATTGAAGTATTAACATGTGTAACTAAGTTTTGAAATATTAAGAGGTATAAGATAGAAGAAAGGTTTGGGATTGGCTCATCCAACTAGTTTTTCTTGTAAAGCATTTACTTTCATTTCAACAATAAAATATTTGTTTAAAAATTTGTCAAAGTGACATCACTGTCATTTCACTATCTCCGAAATTTGAAATCAAATCTCAATATACTTTTGACAAAGTTTTGCATTAAAAATCACTTAAACTGCAAAATGTAATTTTTCGCCATTTTTGTTTAACCTACATTATAAATACGATTTCTTACTTGAAATTTAGTATTTAATCAATTTAATATTACAAGTTTTTCTTGATGCAAACTAATGTTGGATTTATTTTTCGCTCAAGAATTCGGAAAATCTCTCGCTATGTAAATGTAACACTAGTTACTAAAACCATTGCAAAAATGTGAGAACACTTTTCACACTTTGTAGTTTTGAGTTGATCTTTAAAAACTACCCTCATTGCAATACGTTTTAAAATAATTAATAATTAATTTAACATTAAGAATTTCAAACTTTAAATCTGCGTTATTCCTAAACTACTGCTTAATGACTTCCTAAATGACTCCCCGTTTGGCATCCGAAGATAAAATTTACCTCATACAAATGAGGTCAAAATTAGGTGTAAATATCGAAAATCTTAAAGTTTGCTACAATTACTACACGTAGTGCTACGCGTAGTCTACACGTAGTACAACCCCTAAGCAAAATTATAAATCGATTGGTAGGATAATGGCTCATTACTATTTGAGTAATTACTATTCGATTGGTACCTGATACATTTCTATACAATTACTAGCTGACTCGCCCGGCGTTGCTCGAGCCCGTTAATTTTCCCAAACGAACCGTGAATGATTAAAACTTCGATTCACATTAAAATTTTCAAAAAACTAATTTCTCAAAATGAACCTGCGCGATTGGTCACCGTTGCCTTTGGCAGAATACACTGCTCGTGATACGCAGTGTATTTAAGAAAACCTCTTTTTAAAAGAACCTCCGGCACGGTTCCCCCTGCCTACGGCACCGTATAGCAGGCGTGCTGAGAACACGCCGGAAAATCGGAAGAGAATCGTAAGTTGAGCTAAAAGAACCAAATTTCGTTGAAACCGAGCCTATAGAACACTAAATGTGAATTCGCCTCCTGGCGGTGGAAAATGGAACTAAAAATTATAAAACAACTGAACACCAAGCTCAATTAGTCAAATCTCGTTGAAATTGAGCCCATAGAACCTGAGATAAGAATGCGAACCCTGGCTGTGGTATATGGAACGAAAAGGTAAAACAATCGAAAACTAAGTTGAATGAGCCAAGCGCAGTTCAAATCGGTCCCATAGAACCTAAATTATAAATGTGCCCCCTGGCCGTGGAAGGTGGCACTAAAAGCTATAAGAGAATCGTAAGCTAAGTTGAATTAATCAATTCCCGTTGAAATCGGACCCATAGAACCAGAGAAAAGAATGCGCTATTAATGTTCGAAAATTGCGGAAACTGAAGTCTATATTTAGGAAAACATGTTTTTTAAATTGAAATAAAATAGGAGAAACCCGTATGGAGAAAGTCTTAACTCCCATCAAGGGACTTTTGCCGCAGAACACACTAATAATTTTCGATTATGTTGATAAAATCCTTTTAAATTATGTTTTTAGAATTTGGCAACGTTTAATAATTAATATCATTTCATATCTCTGAGTGTCTCACTCGATCCTCTTCTCTATTTTCTTCTCATTGCTCATCTGTTAAGTTTTCTCTCAATCTATTCATTCTCTTCCGCTGTGAAATTACGTTATTCTCGCTCCACATCCGTTTTTCTTCTTCGCTGTTCTTTCTGTTTCCTTCTTTCCGATTCATCACTGAAAAGATATCTTCTCTTTTACGTTTTGGCATCCGGTTAAATTTTAATATTACTTAATACACTAAAATTCCACTTAAGAATATTACTACAGGAAGTACCTTCGATGGTCCAGAACCGTCTGGGACATTCTAGAACATTCTCTAACTTTCTGGAGCATTCTGTATTATTCTAGAATATTCTCGAACCTTCTGGAAGATTCTATAACATTCTGGAAGATTCTACAACATTCTCGAACATTCTGGAATATTCTATAACATTCTGGAAAATTCTACAACATTCTAGTACAGTCATTCTGGAACATCCTTTTCCACTCTAGAACATTCAGGAACATTCTGGCCAGTTTCGCCCACTTCGGCCCTTGATGCCCAGCTGCTTCACCGACTTTCCATAAGAAGTCCATTGGTACGATGCCCTCTTTTGACACCCATATCTCCGAACCCAGCCCCTGCAGTTCCAAACCGAAATCTTCTTCATGGGGGTAATGGAGGGCTTCCACGCCCATAAGGCTGCGGAGTTACAGCAGCATGCTTAGACAAAACACGCTTACGTTTATTATGCATATTGATTTACGGCATTTGCAGTACATGCGATTATTTTCAGTAGGAGGTGTACTTTTTCCAGCACTGCACTATGCTTAAAACTATCTCTCTATTCTAAAAAAAAGTAACTGCCGCTGTCACCGCCGCCGCCGCCGCCGCCGCCGCCGCCGCCGGTTTTGAATTTTTTGTGACCGGAGGTCTTTCTTCGTTAATATTAAGAAAAATAATGCATACAAAAATATGAAATTCGGTAGTATTATACAGAAATGTTTGATAAACACGCTGATGCAGACAGTTTTCAGATCGAAGAATTATTTTAAGAGATATTTAATGCCAAAGTTGGACAAAATCGTTCCACTAAAAAAGTTTTATAGGAGCAAAAACTGTTCATAGGAATTTAATCATTTTTAGATCATTTTACGCGTTAGAATTTGCCGGAGTGCAGATTGCATTAATTTTTTTATTTTGACTAATTTTTTGAGGTTTTATTTCTATTTTAAATTCAGATTTTCAGCATTTCTAGAGATATTTTTAACAGATTTTAGAAAGTGATATTAATTTAAACTGTTGCCAACTGTATAAACAGCGGAAGCAATAATGTTTGCTTCAAAAAAAATATTTATACGTGTAAAGAAATTAAAAATTTATTTACACGTGACTATTATAAACAGAAAAAAACATTTGGATTTAGAATAAAATAAAATAAAATGTACAAAAAGCAGGAACTTGTTAAAAATTATGTCATAAAAACTATAATTACACGTGAATTTTAAGAGAGAAAGGAATTTGTAAAGCAATAAATTTATTAACATGCGTTAGAAGTCTTAAATAGGAGAAATTACGTCATATTTACGTCACATTACAGTTATTACATAAAATGAATACAAAATAATATTGCAAAACGGTTTAAATTTAGAAATTGCGCTAGACATTTATTTGATATTTTAAGAGGATACTTTTCAACTATTTTTGTTAGGAAAGCGCAAATAATATTTAATTTCTAACACAAGTATTTTCACTTGAATATTAAAAAGAGAAAGAATAGTTTGGTCAAAATTGCGTCGGATTAAAAACGATTAATTTAAAATGTCTCATTTAAAAGAACTTTCTTTTCACTTTGTTAAAAAATACCAGGAGACAAAGACTCTGTTTACTTAATTCCTTTTATATTAGCTTATTTCGAAATGTTGTTACACGTGTCTACGTCATCAAGTTATTTTTATTTCGACGTTTTATTTGTATTTTTATTAATGTTGTACTAATTTATTTGTTTTTTCCTTATTTAAAATAAAAATTATGTCAATTTGTATAATTTGGCGAGTGGTTTGGCGATTTATATAATTTGGCGAAATTGGTCGACGGGATAATCAAGTAGTACCGCAACGGGTTTGGCGTTAAAATTCCCCAATCAAAGAGAAATGAATAGAAATACGCTTATAGAGAGATCGCCACTGTTTTTTAAATTATAATTCAATCTTTCGAAATCTTTTTAAAGCCGATCAAATTAGCGTGCATTTAGAGTCTACGGTGTCTGGACGGGGGTTGGCGAGCGTAGCTCGTAGGGGGCCGAGCCCCCTAGTACTTATAAAAAGTATCATTATTATTGTATCTCTCTATTCTAAAAAAAAAAGTAACTACCGCTGTCACCGCCGCCGCCGGTTTTGATTTTTTTGTGACCGGAGGCCTTTCTTCGTTAATATCAACAAAAATAATGCATACAAAAATATGAAAATCGGTGGTTTTATACAGAAATGTTTGATAAACTCGCTGATGCAGACAGTTTTCAAATCGAAGAATTATTTTAAGAGATATTTAATGTTAAAGTTGGACAAAATCATTCCACTAAAAAAGTTTTATAGCAGCAAAAACTATAGATGGCAGTGTAATCATTTTTAGATCATTTTATGCGTTAGAATTTGCCGGAGTGCAGATTGCATTAATTTTTTTATTTTGACTCATTTTTTGAGGTTTTATTTCTATTTTAAATTCAAATTTTCAACATTTCTAGAGATATTTTTTACAGATTTCAGAAAATTGTACTAATTTAAACTGTTGCCAACTGTATAAAAAGTGCAAGCAATAATGTTTGCTTCAAATTAAAAATTTATTTACACGTGACTATTATAAACAGGAAAAAACTTTCAAATTAGAATTAAATACTTACGTATAAAAAACAGGAACTTATTAAAAATTACGTCATAAAAATTATACACGTGAATCTTAAAAGAGAAAGGATATTGTAAAATAATAAATTCATTAACATGCGTTAGAAGTCTTAGGAGAAATTACGTCATATTTACTTCACATTATAGTTATTACATAAAATGAACATAAAATAATATTGCAAAAAAGTTTAAATTTAGAAATTGCGCTAGACATTTATTTGATATTTTGAGAATCTCTCTATTCTAAAAAAAAGTAACTACCGCTGTCACCGCCGCCGCCGCCGCCGCCGCCGGTTTTGATTTTTTTGTGACCGGAGGTCTTTCTTCGTTAATATTAACAAAAATAATGCATACAAAAATATGAAAATCGGTGGTTTTATATAGAAATGTTTGATAAACACGCTGATGCAGACAGTTTTCAAATCGAAGAATTATTTTAAGAGTTATTTAATGCTAAAGTTGGACAAAATCGTTCCGCTAAAAAAGTTTTATAGCAGCAAAAACTATACATAGCAGTGTAATCATTTTTAGATCATTTTATGCGTTAGAATTTGCCGGAGTGCAGATTGCATTAATTTTTTTATTTTGACTCATTTTTTCAGGTTTTATTTCTATTTTAAATTCAAATTTTCAGCATTTCTAGAGATATTTTTTACAGATTTCAGAAAATTGTACTAATTTAAAATGTTGCCAACTGTATAAAAAGCGCAAGCAATAATGTTTGCTTCAAATTAAAAATTTATTTACACGTGACTATTATAAACAGGAAAAAAACTTTCAAATTAGAATTAAATAATTACGTATAAAAAGCAGGAACTTATTAAAAATTACGTCATAAAAAGTATACACGTGAATTTTAAGCGAGAAAGGATATTGTAAAATAATAAATTCATTAACATGCGTTAGAAGTCTTAGGAGAAATTACGTCATATTTACGTCACATTATAGTTATTACATAAAATGAACACAAAATAATATTGCAAAAAAGTTTAAATTTAGAAATTGCGATAGACATTTATTTGATATTTTGAGAATTAATTTAAAATGTCTCATTTAAAAGAACTTTCTTTTCGCTTTGTTAAAAAATACCAGGAGACAAAGACTCTCTTTACTTAATTCCTTTTATATTAGCTTATTTTGAAATGTTGTTACACGTGTATACGTCATCAAGTTATTTTTATTTCGACGTTTTATTTGTGTTTTTATTAATGTTGTACGAATTTATTTGTTCTTTCGTTATTTAAAATAAAAATTATATCAATTTGTATAATTTGGCGAGTGGTTTGGCGATTTATATAATTTTGCGAAATTGGTCGACAGGATAATCAAGTAGTACCGCAGCGGATTTGGCGTCAAAATTCCCCAATCAACGAGAAATGAATAGAAATTCGTTTATAGGGAGATCGCCACTGTTTTTTAAATTATAATTCAATCTTTCGAAATTTTTTTAAAGCCGATCAAATTAGCGTGCATTTAGAGTCTGCGGTGTCTGGACGGGGGTTGGCGAGCGTAGCTCGTAGGGGGCCGAGCCCCCTAGCATTAAAAAGAGAAAGAAAAGTTTAGTGAAAATTACGTCAGATTATAATTGTCAGATTCAAATTATAATTCAATCTTCCGAAATCTTTTCAAAGGCGATCAAATTAGCGTGCTGTTAGAGTCTGCGGTGTCTGAACGGGGGTTGACGAGCGTAGCTCGTAGGGGGCAGAGCCCCCTAGTTAATTTAAAATGTCTCATTTAAAAGAACTTTCTTTTCGCTTTGTTAAAAAATACCAGGAGACAAAGACTCTCTTTACTTAATTCCTTTTATATTAGCTTATTTTGAAATGTTGTTACACGTGTATACGTCATCAAGTTATTTTTATTTCGACGTTTTATTTGTGTTTTTATTAATGTTGTACGAATTTATTTGTTTTTTCATTATTTAAAATAAAAATTATATCAATTTGTATAATTTGGCGAGTGGTTTGGCGATTTATATAATTTGGCGAAATTGGTCGACAGGATAATCAAGTAGTACCGCAGCGGATTTGGCGTTAAAATTCCCCAATCAAAGAGAAATGAATAGAAATTCGTTTATAGGGAGATTGCCACTGTTTTTTAAATTATAATTCAATCTTTCGAAATCTTTTTAAAGCCGATCAAATTAGCGTGCATTTAGAGTCTGCGGTGTCTGGACGGGGGTTGGCGAGCATAGCTCGTAGGGGGCCGATCCCCCTAGTAGTATATATAATATAAACATGAATAATGCAAGTATAATTCAAGAGCAACGCCAAAAGGCGGAGATTAAAGTTCACAAGACGAAAACGTGCGATCGAGAATGCGTTTAGGAAATGCTGTCAACCTAAAGGAGGAGATACGTTCTCTTTCAAATGGTGAATTGAATGTTATGTATAGGGATATATCGCGACAGCAACATTTATTTTGAAATAAATAACTTTATAAAAATAATTTCCTGTATCGAGTTATAGGATAAGTTTAACATTCTTAGTATAGTCAAATATCTGACCCTTCTATTGATATGATTTTGTTGGAACTTAAGTCCAAAGACAACAGGGGTTAGTTATTCATGTATGCGGAAGTGGAAGTATGTCAACGATTTTAATCAGACGATTAAAATAAATGATTAAATCCTAATTTTAATCAGATAGTTTTAAAAAAAAACATTGATAAAAGTCTGAATTTTTTTTTAAAATTTTCAAACGACAATAAAAACATTAAAATCTAATATAAGCATAATTTATAACGTTTCTTAAGATGTTTTGCTTATTGAATAAACAAAAGAAATATTAAATAATAATGTATAAGTTTAATTCCTTTAAATTATTAAATTCCTTTAAAGAATGTAAAAAAGTAGTTGTAAGAAAAGGTTGGTTGTATTTATGACGGCCAATTATCTGCACGAGGGATATAGGCCCAGGGGGGAGTGCCCTTCGTGGGGGTCTTTCTAAGGGAACCTAACCCGTATTAACGCTTGGAAATCCAAGGTTCGAAGAAAACCACGAAAACTCCGAACGATTAGGCCGACGGGCGCGATTGGGATCGAACCCAGCACCTCCCGTCTACCAGCTTCGAGAGCAGAACCTCTCAGCCACTGGTGGGGCTGTAAGAAAAGGAATGGGGTTATTCTTTTTCTGTCTTGTATTGCAGACAAATCTTTTTTTATCTGTTTGACAATTTTAATGCACTTTATTTAGTTTTTCTTTAGGGTTTTTTGGCTAGAAAATACTTTTTATCCATATTTTACACACACACGCACATATATATATATAATAAATTTGAAATCACAAATATAAGAAGAAATTGATAAAGTTTTAAAGATGATTTAGAAATGAACATATGAAACCAGTATGTAAAATAAGAAACTATGAATGACTCACAGAATCATCAGAGGAGCTTGTGAGCTCATATCTATATATCTATCTATCTATCTATCTATATATATATATATATATTGCATAAAACGACAAAACAAATCTTCATCTGGCGCCCCCTTCGCCTTCAGTTGTCGCTTCCGATGGACATGCCCCCCTCTGATCCCCCGATCCCCCCCTTAATTTCGGCCCTGCTTTAAATAATCATTTTTTTTTTTACTCTTTTAATTTAATTGTGCATAGCAAGTGTAATAAATTTCTGTGACGTAAAAGAATTAGTACTGATTCTCTTATTTTCTTATTCTACTTTGACAAATAAATATATAACAACGAATTGGAGCTAAAGAAGAAATAAATAATGATAATATCTGTTCAACAGCTATTGTTAAAGAATGTAAAGGATAAAAAGACCTGCTTAATATAAAAATCACAGCAAGAATTTCTTTAGTAGAAGTTGGAAGAAAGTTTTTTACTTTTATTTTGGCTTTATAAACAGCAAATAAAAAAATCAGTTGGAAAGTGAAAAAGCAGCAAAACGTTTTTTAAAATTCAAACAACTGAAAGCTAGTAATTCCCATATACTGATTTATTGTAATAAGTGGCATTAACTATTTTGCGAAGATAATTGACAAATATAAAATGCACTAGATTAATTTTAACACAATTATTCTAAATGGTAATCAAATTCATCTCATAAGATATAAAATGGTCATTTTTAGGATTATATATATTCTGTGTATGTATAAATTAGTGGATGAAATAATTTTCATTTTTGTTGTTGTTGTTAGCATATGCATATGAATGTATAAATTTAAATTTATTCAATTATAGTAATTTTACAAAATTGCAAACAAAAGTTATCATGATATTTGATTTTATATTTGTGCTGCTACTTAATTAAACTACTTATTTGTGGTTTTATTATTTCTATAGTTAGTACACACTGGCGAGAAAAATTAAAGGAACAACCATAAAAAGGTGCTTTATGTTAATTCTATTAAGAGAACTTCAATGAAAGGTGATTTGTTGGTAACTCAATGCCAACGTTATCACGTAGTGCAATGAGATTAATCTTCGTTACAGAAAAATATGCAAATTTTTGAGCCCGTTCTTTCGGCACGTGGGAAAAGAAGTACACGTGGGTGATTTGAAATCTAATATCAAGGATTGTACGTGCAGTTGGATAACATTTTCGCTTATAGTAGGTGGAATATGTCGTCCAGAAGACATTTGACCGATTGTAAGAAATGGCGTGAGATAGGGGGAATGGAAGCAGGGCAAACACTGACAGGGATCTTAAAGACTTAAAAATAGCCAAAAGTGTCATGTCAAGAATCTGGAAACTGTTTAAAGACACTGGTAATGTGCACAAACAACCAGGTTAACGTCGAAAAGTGACACAGCAGACTCTTGGGACCGCTATTTGGCAACGATTGCTAAAAGAAACAGGCACCTGACGTCACTTCAGATTGCAAGGCAGTTCGCTGCAGCAAAAGGAACTCGACTACCCAGATTTACTGTGAGTGACAGGCTACATAAAAGAGGGCTGTGTGATACAGCCCTCTTTTATGTAGCCTGTCACTCGCAGTAAACCTGCTGTATTTAAGCAAACTCATGATTTGTATTCCACCAACTCCGGCGGCGAAATGCGCCCGGTTAAAGTGGTACAGAGATCATCGACATTGGAGCACCACGGACGGGAGCCGAGTTGTCTTAGCCGATTAATCCCGATATTGTTTGGAGACTGATTCCAGACGTGTTACCATATGCAGGGAGAAAAACACACGCAATAAGGCTGCAAACATCTGTGAAATTCACTCATACAAAAGTCGTGGAATCATAGAATGGGCGGGCATCATTTTGAATGGCCGCACTAATCTACTCATTTTTACCAGTGCAACTGTGAATGCTGAAATATACAGAGATGAGGTTATTGACCCTCATTTCAAGTTGTTTAGGAGTGCAATCGGTAATAATTTCCTCCTAATGGATGATAATGTGCGTCCTCATCGTGCTGCACTAGTGACTGATTTTCTTGAGGGCGAAGGAATCCAGCGAATGGAGTGGCCTGCATATTCTCCGGATTTAAATTCGATAGAACAGTTGTGGGAAGCACTAGGAAGTCGATTTGCATCTTTGAAACCCCCACTTAACACTCTCCAGGAGCTTCGAAGCGCTATTATCTTGAATACACATTGTTACCGCAAGCACTTCTGGATAATCTAATCCACAGTGTATCAGGGCTGCCACAGGCGACTTTTCTGTATTCTGTTCTCACCGCTATTTAAAAAAAAAATACATTTGTAGTATATTTCTCTTACAAATCATAGGCGTAACCAGACTTTTGAACGGGGGGGTGCCCAGACTTTTTAACCTGAACATGTTGGATACAAACAATATCTTATATAGCAAAACCTGCTAAAACGAATCCAATAAAACCGATCGAATTTCCGTTTTAGACAGTTTTCCATCTTAGAAAGTATAATTGTGTGGTATTTCTTTTAAAAAGGGCTCAAACGCAATTTTTGTTTGTGTGAGGAGGGTTGAGAAGGGTTCAAAACATTAAAACTAAATCTAATAGTAAAAAAAAAAAAAAAAAAAAGATATGTAAATGTCCTTGCAGCAGTGATATAAGACAGTGACTAAGTGTGGTCACAACTGTAAAACCTTTTGGCACCCTAACTTCTTATAAAGATTAAAAAAGGCCTTTAATCATGCTGGAAACTTCTATAGGCACAGGGAAACACTGCATGAGATCTAAAATTATCTCAGTCAAAGTCTTTTAGATGAAATTTTGCCGGATGATAAATCTCAGATTATACATGCGGTACATCAGTAACATGCGCAGAATATAACTTCTAATCTTTTTAGAATATAACTCCATGACTTCTTAGCGATCACCGGAGGGACCCAAGAAATTTTGGAGGAAAGTCTATATAAATAATTATTATAATATTATAAATAGTTATAATATTCATTAATAGCGCAATTTCTTGCCTATAATCCGCGGCTCAAACAATCATGTTTCGACCCAGAAATTTTATTTCATTATTTAAGTTAAATATTTATCGCGATTTAATAAGTTACATTTTATGAAACAAGATTTCTGGGTCTGAACCTAATTGTTAATCCGCAGATTATAGGCCGAAAATTACGGTAATTCAGGTTTTTACCTCATAGTGTGTTGAATATATTAGGTAAAGCAGGTCATGATAATATACACTAAATTTTATCAAAATGATAAAAATTATACTATCATGATGCGACACTAATAATAAAGATAGGCGCTTGTCTGTCTATGTGTGTGTGTGTACGCACGCGCGCTGAGCTCTGAAAAAACAATGCAGCCTGCAACCGTAAGATTTGACAGGACCTGTATGCCTGAACTCATGCATATGAAAGACAATTTCTGGAATTTTTCAATTAATTTTTATGCGAATTTTTTTCGCATTTTGCGGAAATTTTTTCAAATAAGTAAAAAAGAATCCGATTTCGATATTTTACCCAGTAAACTTTGTCTTCTTTCCAATAAAGTGTTTTCGAGATTCTTACAGCGATTTTTCAATTTTTAACAATTTTTTAATGTTATCTTTAGAGGGGGTTTTTTTCGCATTTCGCAGTGATTTTTTACATTCCTAAAACGAATCCGGTTTAAATCTTTTACCCAATTAGTTTATTTCGTTCCCTGTGGTTTTTTAATCTTTTCCGAATTTTTAATGCGCTTTCTAGCCGGGGTTTTCGTGCTTTGAGGCGATTTTTTGACATTTTTTGAAACAGAAAAAACTCTCTGGTAATTTTTGCAATTGTCGTGATTAAATTCGAATTGGAATAATGTCAAATCAGCTCTTATAAGAAAGCTGAAAATTTAATTTTGCTCGAAATAAAAAACGCAATAATTCAAGATTCGTTTGTTTCAAGACAGAAGAGGTCGTAGCTTGATCAGGAGTACGTTGCCGAAGGCAGTTCCCACCCCCACCTCAATCCTAGATTTGTTTAATTCTATGTTCGTTTAAAAAAAAAACCAACCACTTCTCTAGTAATGAAGTTTTCTTTCAAGGACAGGGTTGAAATAACGCGCAGGATCACGCGATTTGTACACAGAAAAGGAAAGTCTCTCATAATAAAAAATGCTGTGCAGTATTTCCCCCTTCAAATTTTTTCACAGACCTGTGATTCTTCAGTGAGTATTTAAAAATAATTAGGTCCGCAATTTTTATTTTTTTTATGGAATTTCTCAAAATCAATTCATGAATCAGTCCCAGAAAAAATTGAGAATTTCTCCAAACGATCGTGGTAAAATATCGGGAATTTCTATAAAAGAGTGCAGAAAGTAATCGTCAAATTCATTTAAAGATTGCGCAAAAAAATTACGAATTTCGATAAAGGATTGACGAAATTTTTTTTCAATTTTCATCAAAATGTTGCGGAAAAGAGTAGAGAATTTTGTTAATTGATACGGAAAGATATCGAGAATTTTTCCGAATGGTCGCGCAATACTATCCCAAATTTCGACAAATGATCTCCTGTAAAAATATCAGTTTCGTCAATCGGTCACAACAGAAAATAAATTTCGTCAAAGGATCGCGGTAAAAACGAGAATTTCGTCAAAAGATCGTGGAAAGAAAACGCGAATTTCATCGAAGGATCGTGTGCTAAAGAAATGCCAATTTCGTCAAAATATTGTGGTAAAAAATGCGAATTTCGTCAAAGGATAGCAGTAAAAAACACGAATTTTGTCAAAGGTAAGTGGTGAAAAGTGCGGATTTCGACAAAAAAATCGCGTAGAAAGACGTGAATTTCGTCAAACGATTTTGGGGGAAAATTGTAAATATCATGAAATGATCACATAATAAAATCGCGAATTTGTCAAAATTTACTGCACTGGGCTAAAAGGTGGAAACGGGGTTTCTTTTCCTACTTTCAAAAGAACGCCGCGAAATGAGAAAAAACTCTAAAAATCGTGTACAAATTTTCAGAGGAAAAAAATTACCATATTGACTTGAAAGACTGCAATCATGTTCCTTTCAAGAATGTCAAAAATGCCACGAAACACTAAATTCAACCAACCAACCAACCTGCAGATTAATTTGAATTTTCTGTGCTATTATTTTTCATTTACAAAAGAGGACGGGTATGTGTCCCCCCCCCTTTACCTCGACTAATCGAAATTTGGAATTATCGTTTCACATTTGCATCCCCTTTCAAATTTTTTTTTGCTTCTTTCTTGACTTTAAACTACCAAAGTAAAGAGACAAATAGTTTCTACCCTTGTCAAGAGCTTGTGTTCATTTCTCATGAAATTGCAGAAACATGCAATAGAAAGAACAGCGTTAAAAACATCTCCCACAGACAAAGGACGTCAAAGTGGGATTATAAAGCCACCTTTTTGAATTACTATGACTAATACAGATTCTTGTAAATATTCCAGTTTTAAAAAAGATAAACAACATAATTTTCTTAAAAAAAAAGAACGTGGGTTTCTTTTTTTTTTTTTATCACATTTCAAAACTTAGCCGTTTAGTTTTCTGAACTAAACTAATTGAACTCTGCTTTCACTTCTTCTTCTTTTTTCATTTGTAGATTTCGATTTTTTTTTAAATAATTGTGCTCGAGTCTGCGGAAACGGGGGGGTGCCCGGGCACCCAGGGCACCCCCCCTGGTTACGCCTATGCAAATGTTGTCAAACCGTAAGTAAAAGATTTTTGCTTTGAAAAAGTGGCACGAAATAGAATTAAAAAATAGTCGCCTGTGGCAGCCCTGTATATGGAAAATCGCAGTAAAGCTTGCATTTCGGTCAGGGGTGACCACTTACCTTATTGATTTTTTCTGTCTGTCTCTAAAATGCTGTAACAGTACAATTTCCTTATCCTCTCTTATATTACACATTCCTATGTTTTTATGTAAATTTATTTTCTGCAGAAATTGGCGATTCTGCATTTTGAATATGTATCAGGCATGGCAAAATAAAGATCTTGTGCAAATTTCATGTTCTTATCTTCAAAATTATTCAAGTTCGATGATTTTTTATAGTTGTTCCTTTAATTTTTCTTGCCAGTGTAATTATAAGTTTTTAAGAAAAGGCTAAGCATCTAATTAGAGGCTTAACTGTTTCGACAACATAAATTCTTGATTGTCATTCAGTATCTTTAAGCAGGAAAAAAAAATCATAAAAATCTTATTTAAATTTTAAAAAAATATATTACTTTAATTTTTTTTAATGAAATCCGATTTTTTCAAATTTTTAATGAAAATTATGATTTTTGTAACCCTAATTCGTATATATGTATCTATCCGTCATATTTGATATTCACGGAACACTAAATTGAAAGTATCATAATCTGAATTTACTTTTTTACTTTTTTTGCAGTGAGAAACTTTTTTTTTTTCCCCCGACAACCTCTATGTCGTAGATTGGAAAGTATTTCAGACAGGCATATTTAATCTAATTTATTTATTTGAAAGGATATTATGGTTCAAGGATAAATATGTGCGTAAGGTGTATTATATTGTGTAGGAAATTCTGACTTCAAGAGCTAAATTAATAAGAAGGACGGTGATTTTAACTTACTTCCCTGAGGGTGTTTTAACTTAAATAATTTCTGGCAATACATATTACATGAGGGTAAGTATATGTAGGTACATGAAGGATAAGGTATTACATATAAGGCAGTAAACTTACTGTGTAAGACAAGTTATGCATAGAGACTCCTTAATAGTTTCTGTGCCTAGAGTTTCCAATTCTTTAACCCTTTATCTACTAACGGCACTTATAAGTACCATTAAAATAACGTGTTATAAAATTCATTTAATACATCGATTAGTAGTAATGCAGTTTAGAATGAGTTATAGATGCATTACTTTATCTTGTTCCAAAAGCATTATTGGCTACGCAAAACAAAAATATTTTTAAAAGGAGGATTTATTTTGCCTTTTCATCTTTTCAGCTTTCGTGTGTGTGTGCGTGTGTGTGTGTGGGGGGGGGGGGGGATTTTCCAATTCGGAAATATTTCTATATTTCTATTGTAAGAACATTATATTTGTACATTTCCTAATTCTGCAAAATACTAAGAAATATATTTAAAATAAAAGATTTGAGTGGCGTTATAAATATTGCACAAAATCCCTGTAAATCATCTTAATTAATCCTTCCTAAATCTTTCAATCCTTCTAAAATTTATTAATGATTATGTAAATCTTCTAATGTAGTTTCAAAAGTTCACGAAAAAGGCGTTAGAAGATAAAGTTTTCATGAATTCATAATTCAGTACATAAAGGGTTAAACCGGGTTCTGGCCTCTCTAAATTGAATTTCAAATTTTTTTTCCAATAAATTTCTTAAAAGTTTTGTTGTAAATTTATTTTAATAATATTATGTAATTAAATAATATTCTTCAACAAAAAAATCACGGTAAACTAATCTTTAATTTCGCCGAAACGAAAGACAGGTGGAATAAACAAAACTAGCTGAAGCTAATTGATTTGATTACACGAAATATTTTAAACGCATAGCTTATTCACTTTCCGGGTGTTTTTAACCATTTGGAAAAATGGTTATTGTTCTCGTCAGGATGGGAAATGAAAAGCATATCTGAAGGTTTTCATTGGTTTAATCCGCAATTTATTCGTTTTTTGATTGGTCTATGCAGTAATCCGTATTTCCCTTTAATTTCAACAACGATGGATACTTTCTGTTGCCACTATGACAAAAAAGTAATAAAAACTACAAAAAAAATTAATAACTCAGAAACAAATTGAGATACAGCTTTCAAACAAATTGCATTTAAAAGTACATTTTTTTCTCTATCCGACGGTGTAAAAAGTAATACTGTCGGATGTTTAGAAGTTTAAGAATGAAATTTCATTTAAAATTGGCCGTCAGATTTCTTGGAAATCTGACGATGGAAAAGCCTTTTCCCGAACAGCCAATGGATATTGGAGCTTGGATATTTTTCTTCAGGTGGATAATACTTAAGTTTCATGAAATCTGACGGGTCGCAGGAGATATTTTTGGCTTGCAATTTTTACGTGTAATAACACTATTAATGTTTAATTCATGGCGTACGTAATGTATGATCAACTCCGTGCGATTTTTTATGTCTTAAATTTTAGTCTTCAAAAAAATCGCTTTCCAAATGGTCCTTATAATTTGATAAATTGCTTTTTTTTTTTTTTTTCCAAGTCCAATAAACATGATTAAACCAGAAAAATTAAAAACTTTTTTCTTTTGCGTATGTGTGAACAGTTTAACAGTTCGATGTGGTTATTAATTTATCTAATTTTACTCAATAAAATTTCTGGTTTTATTTGAATGGAAAATATTCGGAAAGTAAACAGTTATGTTTAGGAATACAGATTTGTAATTCTTTACATTGGTATATTTGAAAAATCTCGAAAACTTTGGTGTAAATTTTATTTAATATCTAGTAGGCTTCGCCCACCACGCTGTTCGGTTTCTCCAAACAATCCGTGTGTTTTAAAACAATATGGACCTTTAGCTGGTATGTCCTTCTGCATTGCATAAGAAGTCGGAAACTGTACGTCAAACGTGGCAAATGAAGTGCGTTTGTACTATAACTAGTTTTATAAATATTCAGATTTTGGTTGTTGCAGTCTTATGCAAAAATGCATGAATACAAAATTTATTACGATTCTATATATTAAATTCAGCAATACGGAAATAATAGGACTTCATCTTAAATAGGACATAATACCCGTGGCAACCTAGAATAATTACCTATCATGGGATATCATTGAATTAATTACGTGTGGTAGGATTTAATAGAATGAAGAAAATTTTTATTAATATTTTTTAAAGTTTTGATTCGATTTTAATAAAAATTTGAAATGACTCGAAAAAATTCTGCAACGATTATATATATCACTAGGGGGCTCGGCCCCCTACGAGCTACGCTCGCCAACCCCCCGTTCAGACACTGCAGTCTCTAAAAGCACGCTAATTTGATCGACTTTAATTGAATTTTTTTGGAAGATTGAATTATAATTAAAAAAACAAAGGCGATCTCCCTATAAACGGGTTTCTATTCATTTCTCTTTGATTGGGGAATTTTACAGAAAAATCAGCTGCTGTTAAAAGATACAATGGCATTTCAAAATCATCTAATATAAAAGGAATTAAGTAAACAGAGTCTTTGTCTCCCGGTATTTTTTAACAAAGCGAAAAGAAAGTCCTTTTAAATAAAACATTTTAAATATATCGTTTTTAATCTGACGTAATTTTCACCGAACTTTTCTTTCCCTTTTTAATATTCACGTGAAAATGCTTTTATTAGAAATGAAATATTATTTGCGCTGTCCAAAAAAAAAAAAATAGTTGAAAAGTTCATCTCAAAATATCAAGTAAATGTCTCGCGCTATTTTTAAATTTAAACTACTATTTTGCAATATTATTTTTTGTTCATTTTCCGTAAAAAGTGTAATGTGACGTAAATGTGATGTAATTTCTCCTATTTAAGACTTCTAACGCATGTTAATGAATTTATTACTTTACAATATCCTTTCTCTGTTAAAATTCACGTGTAATTATAGATGAAGTAATTTCCAATAAGTTCCTGCTTTTTAATACGTAATTATTTAATTCTAATTTGAAAGTTTTTCTTTTCTGTTTATAATAGTCACGTGTAAATAAATTTTTAATTTAAAACAAACATTATTGTTTCCGTTGTTTATACAGTTTGGCAACAGGTTAAATTAGTACAATTTTCTGAAATAAGTAAAAAAATATCTCTCGAAATGCTGAAAATTTGAATTTAAAATAGAAATGAAACCTCGAAAAATGAGTCAAATTAAAAAAATAAATTAATTCTGCACACCGGGAAATTATAACGTATAAAATGATCTAAAAAGTATTAAATTCCGATGTATAGTTTTTGCTCCTATAAAACTTTTTTAATGGAACGATTTTGTCCAACTTTAGCATTAAATATCTCTTAAAATAATTCTTCGATTTGAAAACTGTCTACATCAGCGTGTTTATCAAACATTTCTGTATAATACTACCAATTTTCATATTTTTGTATGCATTATTTTTCTTAATATTAACGAAGAAAGACCTCCGGTCACAAAAAATTCAAAACCGGCGGCGGCGGCGGCGGTGACAGCGGGAGTTACTTTTTTTTAGAATAGAGAGAAATTTCAAACCATTCGATTGGGTAGTTTTTGCGCTGCTATATGTGGACAGACGGACAGACAGACAGATAGATGGACGGACCAGACAACGACTATAAGTGCCACGTATTTATATAATTACGAACGCACCTAAAAACGATACGAACGCTATTGCTCTATTATATTTTCTAATGTTATTTTATATGCATCTCTAATTTTTCATACAGATATTTTCGTTATTATTTCATGCAAATATTTATATGATGAAATGAACCTACTCAAAAGAGATTAGCAATGGATTGTTAGTTAACAGTACTAAAGAAAAATACTGTACCATATGTACTTTATAGACATTCCCTCGGATTGAATCTCATAGAAGCCTCGAAGTGCAAGAGGGGAATATGTCTTTTCGAATCCCGGTGCTTACATCTGGCATTGATGGCTAACCCTGTCCTCAGATTCCAAACTGACAAGCAGAAGTTTATCAACCTGGGAGCTGAGTCTTGACGATTATTGCTTTTTTCCTTCGGATGGTGTTATCTTATACCAACTTTTTATGGATAGAAAAGACGGACCTCCTTTTTTTATTTACTTTCATAGTTACTTGGAAGCGAAAAAATAAATAAAATATCACTCCATCTCCTTGATCTCTGCAGCTTCAAAATGATTGTGTATGCGGCTTCTGTTTCCGTATGTTATTATTCTTGTAAAATGAGCTCCATGGAATCGAGTGATTGTCTAAGCTTGAGGTAGCTCAAGGGAGGAGATTTTTATTGCTAAGGCTTAATCTTTTTCGTCATTGTATAAAGTATTTCTTTGCTTGATGTATATCCAGAGTTATAGGTGGGGAAAAAATGAGAGTAAAAAATATTATGGTGAGTATAAAATAAGGTTACTGCGTAATTTCATATGAATCAAATATAAATGATTCTTCGTTTTAAAAAAGACAAAAATACCGGAAAATAGTTTATTTTCCTCGGTTTGTGATGTTTAAATCTAATGCTAAATAATGGTTGTGGTATAAAGTTCAAGTAAACAATACAAATTTAATGTTCTTGCGTGAAATAGCAGACTTTTTGCTCAAAAATAGAAAAACCGTATATTAAATGTACATTGTAATGTAATATGGAAAAATTAACGAAGAGAAACCTTTTGTATAAAATTTAAAATGTATGAAACTTTAAAATGTAATAAACTTTCCTTTTATTTAAAAGATATACTGCTACGTCATTACCGTTAAAAACATATCAAATTATGCATAAAATGTTGAATAATTTACCAAAAAAAACAATATTGTAAAGTTTTTTTTTTTTTTTTTTTTTTTTTTCTCCTTTCGAATACATATATACTTTTATTTTCGTTCGAATGCAGTGTTCGAATCATTAATGCCCCTCCGAAACGAATTTCGGTCCTTTCTGGATTTCGACCGAAAGTTAAGCTGAAAGTCTATCAAACAAAACATTAAACTATTAATACATACTTTAATACAAACATCTTACTAATTAATTATTCACAAACACACATACTATCGACAGAGGCATTTCAACTTATGCATAAGCGTGAATGTGGACAAGTTTGCTATCAATAAAAGCAGAAACATTACTTAATCATTATTATTTTCTTATAATAAAAAAATTGAGGAATTTATCCAATATTAATAAGTAATTCATGCAGTAAAATATTTATACAAAGAATTTCGAAATACTTAATATTTAACTTTTAACTTTATCGAAAAGAAGTAGTATATAAAATATGCTATTCTAAGAGAATAATAGCATACCCATTCTTAGAAAAAAGCCGTGGCGGCGGGGGGATTAGCTAGTTTCAATTTAAATTATTATTGGTTAAGTAGACATCAATATATATGTATATACCCTATATTTTTAAAATACTAATGAAACGACTGTTAAATAACTGATTATATTTTATAGCTATTTCTCCTAAAGTATGGAACGTTTGGCGGTGGAATTAATTCAGTTATCCGTATTGATCCACAGATTTCAAAAATGGTATTTAGTCCAGGCAATAGGGAATTTTACCTAGCAAAATTAATAGTAGTTCTGGAAATCAGCTTACTTTATGTTTTTTGGGTCGCTGAATCCGAATTTGTAACTTCCCACCAAAATTTCCCCCGGCAACCCCCCCCCCCCAAATTTTGGTAAAAAGCCCCCCAAAAAGGTTTTTATTAAAAAAATCAATTTCTTTATTGTTTTAGGGGAAAAGTATCTAGAAATTCAGAAAGTAGATAAAATTTGCAACAAATTAGATATATGACATTATGACTTAGGATGAAGGGGAGAGAGGGGGCTGCCTCGGAACATTCCCCGCGCTCTTTTCTCAAAAACCAATTTTTTTCAAAAAATCAATTTTTTGGGGGGTTGCCGGGTGAAATTTTGGTGGGAAGTTACAAATTCGGATTCAGCGACCTAAAAAACATAAAGTGAGTCGAAATGCAGAACTAGTATTAATTTTTCCAGGTAAAATCCCCTATTGCCTGGACTTCATAACTTAGTGCACGTAGCGCCGCAGTGCATGTTCAGAGGCAGCCCTCCCCCTCCCCGTTCATCCTACGTCATAATGTCATATATCTTATTTGTTGCAAATTTTTTCTAGTTTCTGAATTTCGTAATGCTTTTCCCCTAAAACAATAAGAAATTTAAGTTAAAAACAACTATTTGAACGGTGGGGGGGGGGGGGGTGAAATTTTGGGGGAAGTTAAAAATTCCGATTCAGCGACCCAAAAAACTTAAAGTAAACCTTATAGAGAAAGTTCGGAAGGGAGATGGGAGGGCAAATGTAAACGTGTGAATCTTTAAGTGGAATTGCGCAACTTAGTTCACGCAGCACCGCGCGCATGTTCCGAGGCAGATCCCCCCTTCCCCTTCATCCTAAGTCATAATGTCATGTATCTAATTTGTTGCAAATTTTGTCTACTTTCTGAATTTCTAGATACTTTTTTTCCCTAAAACAATAAAGAAATTGATTTTTTTAATAAAAACCTTTTTTGGGGGCATTTTACCAAAATTTGGCGGGGGGGGGGGGGGGGGTTGCCGGGGGAAATTTTGGTGGGAAGTTAAAAATACGGATTCAGCGACCCAAAAAACATATAGTAAGCCTTTTTCCAGAACTACCATGAATTTTGCTAGGTAGAGCCCCTATACGGTCTCTATTTACGGGACTAAATAGAATTTTAAGATTTGCATTAGTTTTCGACATATTATTTTTCTTTTCTAATTTTATTGACATATTGACATAATGATGGCACCTAGATTACTCCATTTTTGTGGAAAAAAGGGGAAAACACTGAGATTATTAAATTTCTTTTTCGTCATTTTCAAATCGAAATCGAAATTATCTTTTATTTCAATCTGTAGTGAAGACAATATTGTGATTAAATTATGTTTTCCAGGAAAATTTAAAAAAAAAATAATAATAAAAACATTTCTTTTCACATTTCGGTCATCCAGCATCAGTTTTTTTTAGAAACCAAAAATCGTCTGTCTCTTTCAAATTCGATAAACGTTAAAAAAAAAAAAAAAAAAAAAAAAAAAAATCTTTTCAATTTTAAAGAGAAAATGACATCAATTATCTTAAAAACAGAAAGCAAATTTTAAAATAGGAATTAAATGACCACGTGTTTAAAGCAGAAAATAAGGAAAGTTATATCAAAATATTTACACATAAATATTAAAAAAGTAAGAAAACTTTAAAATAAAATTATCACGCGCGAAACGCATTTAAAGGTGGTAATTACGTCATATGAAAAACGCCCAAACATTAAATATCGTAAGATTCAAAATGCCTAAAATAATTGAATGACACGTGAAAAACTTTTAATGGTGAATATTATGTCATATTTAAAATAGCTCAAATAATATTTCCAAATATTTTTAAGTTAAATAACATATGTGCCCGTGGATCTTAAAAGAGAAAAAAATAAAATGAATAAATTATTACACGAGAAATGCATTTAATAGAGAAAATTACGTCATATATTAAAACGAAATATTTAAAACGATTTTCATTCCGGAGACTTAAGCTGACGTCACATCATGCTATAAAAGTAGTGCGACAAGCAAAATGTTTATATTGTATTACACTAGGGGGCTCTGCCCCCTACGAGCTACGCTCGCCAACCCCCGTTCAGACACCCCAGATTCTAAAAGCATGCTAATTTCATCGGCCTTAAAAAGTTTGAATTATAATTTTTAAAAACAGTGACGGTCTCCCTGTAAACGGGTTTTCATTCATTTCCCTTTGATTGGAGATTTTTAAGACGAAATCAGCCACTGCTAAGAGATACAATGGCTGCTTTCGTCTTTGATTAAAAACAAGAAAGAAAAATTATGCGTACGGCATAGATTATGAAACACTTTCCAACACTCCCTGAAAGCTTTAACAAAACTTCTTTATTTAGGGAAATAAGGTAAATAAGATAACTAACTAAACATTTAAAAAACTGATTTCAGCAGTTACCATCCATAGCCAAATATTTATTCCAATTCTTCCGAACAGCCGTGTATTTGATCTGTAGGCTGATGTATATACTATATAATAGAAAATTTAGTTTATCAAGAAAACGCATAACAGGTTGAGATTTCTCTTTCAGCACTTTAGACTAATAGATGGAAACATACTTCAATACTTTTGTACAGCCCTGTTGTTTACCTAGTACCTTTATTACACGCCACTATTTATCTAAACTTTAATTCAAACTAAATCACTCTTAAAACTACTGAAATCGCATTTCCAGAATTTATCATCTATAGGCGGCCATGTATCCAATTCTTTGCGTGGCCCTGTATATCATTTTATCTATATTCTACAAACATTTCATAGAAAACTACATGTAGTTCAGCATAACACATTTTAAACCCACCTTTCAGCAATTTACGGTCCTACTCAGTAATCTTTACGAATTCTTTTGCGTAGCCCTGTATATCAACTATAACATTTACACACACCATATAGTAGGCATAAATATAGTGAAACTTAAACGCGCATATCATAATTAAAAATGCATTCCCTGCCATCGCTGCTAATATACAGTACTTCGGATAGAAAATACTTGTCTGAAATGTTTTGTATGTTCCTGTAAATGCTATGCACTTCGTATTATACATGAAATAACTTAAGTAAGCCTCACCGACGTATATCAATTTTATTATATATGAATTTGTATAGTTAAAATACGCCGCAAACAATTTCCCCTTATACCATTTGTAATGAAATTCTTTTGTGTAGCCTTGTAATTGAATAGTAACTATTCGTTGCACCACATATACTACAGAATATTCTGCATATTTTAGTGCATTTCGTAAACGCATATATTTTTTATTATGTTTGAAAGGGTGTAACATCTTTAAAATTCATTTGAAATGATTTTTTCCCATTGGCCGTAATGGAACGGAATAATTTTGACTGTCCTTGTAAATGAACTAAACATGCTACAAACTTCATTTGAAATAGGGTTCGTGCTAGGCTAAACGTCAATAACCAAAAAATTCACTGCGATCCGAGTATATTTACGAGAGTTAGAGCGCGAACAGACAAACCGAAATCAATAACACTTTTCAACTTTGTTGGAAAGTGATAAAAATCTCTCTATTCTAAAAAAAAGTAACTACCGCTGTCACCGCCGCCGCCGCCGCCGCCGCCGGTTTTGAATTTTTTGTGACCGGAGGTCTTTCTTCGTTAATATTGAGAAAAATAATGCATACAAAAATATGAAAATCAGTGGTTTTATACAGAAATGTTTGATAAACACGCTGATGCAGACAGTTTTCAAATCGAAGAATTATTTTAAGAGATATTGAATGCTAAAGTTGGACAAAATCGTTCCACTAAAAAAGTTTTATAGCAGCAAAAACTATACATGGCAGTGTAATCATTTTTAGATCATTTTATGCGTTAGAATTTGCCGGAGTGCAGATTGCATTAATTTTTTTATTTTGACTCATTTTTTCAGGTTTTATTTCTATTTTAAATTCAAATTTTCTGCATTTCTAGAGATATTTTTTACAGATTTCAGAAAATTGTACTAATTTAAACTGTTGCCAACTGTATAAAAAGCGCAAGCAATAATGTTTGCTTCAAATTAAAAATTTATTTACACGTGACTATTATAAACAGGAAAAAACCTTTCAAATTAGAAAAATAATTATGTATAAAAAGCAGGAACTTATTAAAAATTACGTCATAAAAAGTACACACGTGAATTTTAAAAGAGAAAGGATGTTGTAAAATAATAAATTCATTAACATGCGTTAGAATTCTTAGGAGAAATTATGTCATATTTACGTCACATTATAGTTATTACATAAAATGAACACAAAATAATATTGCAAAAAAGTTTAAATTTAGAAATTGCGCTAGACATTTATTTAATATTTTGAGAGGATATTTTCAACTATTTTTGTTAGGAAACCGCAAATAATATTTCATTGCTAACAAAAGTACTTTCATGCGATTATTTAAAAGAGAAAGAATAGCTTGGTAAAAATTACGTCAGATTAAAAACGATTAATTTAAAATATCTCATTTAAAAGAACTTTCTTTTCGCTTTGTTAAAAAATACCAGGAGACAAAGACTCTGTTTACTTAATTCCTTTTATATTAGCTTATTTTGAAATGTTGTTACACGTGTCTACGTCATCAAGTTATTTTTATTTCGACGTTTTATTTGTATTTTTATTAATGTTGTACGAATTTATTTGTTCTTTCGTTATTTAAAATAAAAATTATGTCATTTTGTATAATTTGGCGAATGGTTTGGCGATTTATATAATTTGGCGAAATGGGTCGTCGGGATAATCAAGTAGTACCGCAGCGGATTTGGCGTTAAAATTCCCCAATCAAAGAGAAATGAATTGAAATTCGTTTATAGGGAGATCGCCACTGTTTTTTAAATTATAATTCAATCTTTCGAAAACTTTTTAAAGCCAATCAAATTAGCGTGCATTTAGAGCCTGCGGTGTCTGGACGGGGGTTGGCGAGCGTAGCTCGTAGGGGGCCGAGCCCCCTAGTTAGTTAAAAAATTGAAAATAAGCTAATGTAAAATGAATTAAGTACACAGAGTCTTTGTCTCTCGGTAATTTTTAACACCGCAATGAGAAAGTTCTTTGAAATGTATCGTTTTAAATCTGACGTAATTTTCACCAAAGTTTCCTTTCTCTTTTTAATATTCACATGAAAATACTTTTGTTGTTAGAAAGGAAATATTATTTGTGCTGTCTTAGAATTCACGATAATAGTTGAAAAGATTATCTCAAAATATGAAATAAACGTCTCGTGGAAATATATTTTTTAATTTAAAGTGTTTTGCCAACTTTTATTTATTTGGCCTTTTTAAATATGACGTAATTTCCTTCATTTGTGACTTTTAACGCATAATAATGAATTTAGTATTTAAAAATTTTCTTTCCCTTTTAAAATTCAAGTGTAACTATAGTTTTTATGATGTAATTTTCGATATTTTCGTGATTTTTAACTCGCAATCACTTAATTCTAATTTGAAAGTTTTTTCTGTTTATAATAGCCACGTGTAAATAAATTTTTTATTTGAAGGAAATATTATTCTTTGCGCTGTTTTTAAAATTGGCAACAGTTTAAAATTGCCCTTTTCTAAAATGTGTAAAAAATATCTCTCGAAATGCCAAAAATGTGAATTTAAAATGGAAATAAATCCTCAAAAAATGAGTCAAATTAAAAAGATAATTGCAGTCTGCACTGGAGTCTGGAACTTCCAATGTATAAAATGATCTAAAAATGCTTAAATTCCTATGTATAGTTTTTCTCCTATAAAACTTTTTTGATGGAACGATTTTGACCATCTTTAACATTAAATATCTCTCAAAATAATTATTCGATTTAAAAACTGCCTGCATCAGCGTGTTTATCAAACATGCCTCTATAATACCACCATTTTCATATTTTTGTATGAAGCAGTTTTCTTAATATTAACGAAGAAAGACCCCCGGTCATAAAAAATATGGATGCCGATCTAATAGGAGTATACCCGAATGATCTACGCAGATTTCCATTGGTCCATTTCCAAATCAAAACATTTTTTTATATATAGAAGGATTATTTGATGTAGCATAAATACAGGTAAATGTATGCCCAAAATACTTTCGATTTATTTTGTACAAATTACTGTTAAATGAATGCATATTAGAAAATTCAGACATTCTTATTACTTAATTACAAACAATTACATTGTAAAAATAATCATGATGGCTGCTGGGCAACATATAACAATGATATGTTCCCGCACCATGTTGGTTAAATCAAAGTAAAATTGCGTAATTTGTTATTTCTGTTTGTATAAATATTTTTTTATAAAATATAATTATGAGTGTAAAATTATAATGTTTATATATTTAAGTAAAATAGGAGTGTAAGTTCATACAAAAATTATTAAGTTGATTTTAAATATTAAATATATATATATATTTTTTTAAATTGTTGTATTGTAAAATGAATGTATAATGTTGAATAGAGTTCGGATCTCAGATAACAACAATAGCCAGACGCCATGGTGTCGTTTTATGACAAGCCAGTGGAAAGTGGTGTATAATTAGAAATCGTAAAATAATAAAAATGTTGGAATAAATTTATGGCCTTAATAAAAGTGTTGGGATAAATTTATGGCTTTTCAGACCACCCAAACTTTAAGGCATATAATAATATTAAAGTATATGTAAGGGGCCATTTGCAGACTGTTAGCTAATAGGCCTATCGAAGGATAATGCAAAATCTTCTCACATCCAATAAGGGTGGACTAGACAAATAGTTCCACCCACTGCAGGAGTTGATGTGCCAGAAGAAAAAGGTTTGAAAAAGGGAGTCTAAAAAAAGATGTCGAGGACGCAGGAGCTCTCCTGAAAGCCCGTGCAATGAATCCTGAAAGCCCGTGCAATGAATCCAGAAAGCCCTAGTAATGCCCAGGCGAGATGGACATATCGGAGTGAGCCTAAGCAAGCCTAATTGAGGATGTCTTCCTGATGTTAAAATAAAGTGGATTGTTCTACTGAGGTCCGTAGCTATGCATCCTGCCATCCCGATATCGCCGCTCTGATAAGAAGCGGATTCCTGATGACATATGGATATGATCCTTAGTAACACGACAACTCTGAATTTGATGAATAAAGGCCACCATCCCGTATATGAAATAAGGTACTACCTTAAACTTTTTCTTTTACCACTTGAAATCATATGAGAAATTATAAATATCCTTTTCTGATATTTTATGGTAGAGAGCAATCTGAGATCCAACAAAACCAATAATTAAATATAATTAAGGTAATTTAAAAATGAAAGAGAATTATTCTTTTAGCAAAAAGAAAAATATATAATAATAAGAGTAAATGAAAATATTGTCTTTTTTTTTAAAAATTAAATATACATAAAATAATGAGAAGCAAACAAAAGTGTTGCTTTCTTTTTTTGAATTAATATTATGTATTTCTGTATATAGTTGTGTTCAATGTAAATAAAATATTTAATCAAGTTTTAAAAAGTTTCTGTAATTATTTAATTGATAATGTTTAAGGTGTGTCAATTTATTTTTACAGCTTAAATTTTAGTTTAATTCATAAGTGGAAGAGTTCGTCTAAATAATTCACAACGCAAACTCTTAATTTTATTCGTAATTAATTAAATTTAATAATTACATTTTGACGCGGATTATAATTTAATTTTATTAATGCTTCGCGTTGCTCTTCTACTAGAATTATGTAATTACGATCACTTATGTTATTTGAATTTGTATAAGGTATATAAAATTATATACCAATTTACTATGAGGTTGCTTGGATGATTTGGACCAATTAACAATTTTGGATGTAAATTAAATAGAAAATAAACAGGTGTAATTATCTGTCCAGCATCCCCCCTCATTAAAGTAAAATGGTGCTATGACTCAGGAACGTTCATCTGAGGTCATTAGAAATAATAATAATAATAATAATAAAGGAAAATAAATTTAAGTATCTATATTATAAAGGACAAACATATCTGTGCGTAACGCATACGTCATTTTGCGAATGGCAACACTTTGAAATTTGAAATAAAATTTCGGTTTTGCAATTATATCTACGGCAAATTTTTAAACTTCTAAACATCGCACATTTTAAATTTTAACACCGTCGTATTAGGAAAAAAATGCTCTTTTAAATGCATTTTGCTTGAAAGCTGTATCTCAATTTAGTTTTGAGATATTAATTTTTTTGTAGTTTTTAATACAAATTTTGTAATCGTGGCAACTGAAGTACTCCATTTATATTCAAAGTAAAGGGAAAATAGTTATGGTTTATTATTTTTATTGATTATATTCTTATTGATGCCATTTTCACATTACAAATAAAAGTAACTTTTTAATAATTTTTGAACAGAAAATGATGTCAGACATTAAAAAATAACACGCATTTTTCTTCATAAATCAGTTACATTTCAATATTTTTACATTACGCTGATACTGAGTTTGAGACGCTATGAAAAATGATTCAGTGTGTAAAAATTATGTCGTATTTAAAACAATACGATTATTTATTTTGATAAAACTAAATATTTGACCGATAGTAAATGGCCAATATGACAACTAAAAGCAAATTTCTGAATGGTTTTTTTTTTTTTTTTTTTTTTTTTTTCGCGGGTATTGAGATTAGAACTTAAAGTTCACATGGAAAGTTTTATCGGACAAACGTGACTTTAAGTTTGGAAATACATTCATTAATAATCTATTGCGCGTTAAAATACTTTCAAATTGTGAATTTGAGTGGTGCGTATGTAAATTATGAGAATGTGAAAATAACGTACAGTTTTGATTTTATGGGGGGAAATTTTATGATGTGACAAAGCGAAATACTTTTTACTGATTTTTCATCCTGTAAAAACAAACATAAGTGCCTCAATCGATAAATTCATCATAATTATTCATCTTGATTACGTATTCTAATAGAGGTTAATTTTTCAATAAGTTAAGCAGCTAAAGTTTGTGGAAATAATATTTTGAAAATATTATTTGTTTTAAGAGTGAGACAACCAATGTTAGAGGAATCTTTTATTGTAATTATTTTTGTAGGTTTATTATAAATTCAATCTGAAGTTCCTTTCTAACATTTTAGTTCGTCGAATTTCGACGGGTTCCAACTCGTTATTTTAATGTCACAATTTTAAAGATATAGTAGGTATGTAAGTTTAATTGATTAAAATTTTATTAAAATTAATTTTATTATTGTAACAATAATGACACACATATAATAATTTAAATAAATAAAATGAATAATATATGTTAGCAATAAAAAAAAAAAAAAAAAAGGAAATGAAAAAAATAATTCTGGGATTTATAATAGGTAAATTTAGGAATAACATTTTTTTTTTTTTTTCTTTCTCTCTTTTCTCTTTTGGTTGGATCTCAGTTACCATTGAGAAATAATGGCATTCACATCACGGATGACACATTTGTAAAAATAATTTTTTTTTTTTTATATACTGTGTAAATAATAATAATAAGAATAATGAGTAAAATTTTATAATATGACTGGTATAAAAATGATTGAAATGTCAATAGATCATGATTTTTGAAATTGTATCAAGGTGATACAAAAGAAAATTTATGAGTCGTACTACGAAGTAGTGGTACAATATTTACATTTAAAAAAAAATAAGATTGTTGTTTCTGTAGAAAAAGACAGATATTTTTCTGTTAAATGAAATTATGCTGTTTTTATATATACGTGTATTATAAACATTTTAGGGGTATTTATGTGTGTAAAAGAATAATCTACAAAACAACTTCATCTCCTAAGAAATTTTTTTTAAATTTTAGTGCTGTTGTTTTTATGTATTTATGCAATTTAGAATATTTTCATACATATGTTGTAATATAGAGAAAATAGTATGAGATGAAAAATATTCTTTTAAGAGGTATAGGATCTATTTTGAATTGATATTTTGAAAAAGTATACATTGATTACTAATATTTGTTAAAAATGACTCAGACGCTGGATATAGATACACGTATTAAGTTAGTGTCACCATTTGACAATAAAAAGAACAAAAACATTATATTTTTCTTAGAGGAATTTGATAATATTTTGAATTCGAAAGATATACAGGAAGAAACTAAATTATTAATTTTAAAGGCTAAAATTACTGGGGACGCAAAACATATTTTAAGTAAACAGATTGAAAAATATAACGAGACCAATTATAATTTATTCAAAAATAATTTGGTGGAGTTATTTGGTACAAAACTAAGCTTCCTTAATGCTCAGAGCAATTTCCTAAATTTAAAACAGGCCGCAAGTCAAACGATAGAGGATTTCATTTTGGAGTTTAAAAAGGGTGTAAAATCTTATATCTAAAGTGCAGGCGAAAATGTGGATAATAAGGAAGAGAATTTTATCGAAATCTTAAAAATGTCGAATTTTTTAAATGCAATTAGACAGGATATTGCACTAGATGTTCGTAAAAATGCGCCCAGGTCCTTCAAGGAGGCATGCGAGTTAGCAAAACTTATGGAAAGTGCGTATAATGAATCAAAGTTTGAGGAAATTAACGCAATAAATAAAGAAAACAAAGATCTTTATGAGAACATTATAGAATCAAGTAAGCAAAACAAAGAGCTAATCGAGAAATTAAAAGGGGAGATTGAAAAACTAAAAAAATCAAAGAAAAAAAACCATGCAATTAGAGATGATAGTGTTCCGCGGAATAAGAAACTCTTTAATAAACACAATAATTATCAGGGTCCCCATTTCAATAACAATTTTCATTATAATGATTATGAACGATATTATAATGATTACTACAATTCCTTTAATTACCCGACGCATTATGGGATGTATGATTATTCACAACCTAACTGGAATTCGGGAAATAGGGATTTTGGATATATTTATGAGAATTATGATCAAAATGGTTATCAATTTGAAAAGCGCAAAAAGAAAAAAAAATGGGCAAAGAAAACAGCGAAATCGGATCAAGATTCGGGATTTTCAGAGACGGAAATCGATAAAATAAATAAAACAATCGCAAATATAACAAATGCAGACAAAGATAGTCTGCCAATTATATCACTAAGTATACAGGGCGTCGAAATACAAGCTTTATTGGATACCGGAGCTGCCGTTTCCCTTTTATCACCTTCTTTATTCAAAAAAATTAAAGATACAAACGTCAAAATCAAATATTTGGGCAATCAGATCCAAATTAAAACTTTAACGAATTCAAAGATTTTTTTTAAACAATGTGTAAAATTAACTTTTAGATTAAAAGGTATATTCACAACAGACACATTTTATGTCACTAATGATGATTTTGATAGGCAGTACCAAATGTTATTAGGGTACGATTATCTCAAAGAAAATCATATGATTTTGGATTTATGCAATAAAACCTTAAAATTTAAAAATCAACAAATTAACTTAAACGTTGCAAGTGAAGTAAATAATTATGAAGTGAATAACATTACGCCATGTAATTCAGGGGAACATTCAAATAAAATTATGTTTGCCATTACTAAAAATAGAATTTTTCTCCAACCTGAAGAATCGAAAATTGTAAAATTAAAATGCCCAGAGGATATAAATATGTCAGATGTGATTATTTTTGACCCCATTCAAGAAAATAGTAAATTTTCATGCGAGACTTCGTTACACGAAGTTCAAAAAAATAATAACATAAATATTATAATAAAGAATAAACTGTTAGAAAAGTTAATTATTCAGAAAGGAACTAAAATGGGGGAAATTATAAAGAACTTTGAGTGCAAGCAAGATGACTCAACTGATAATATAGAGAAAGGGACATTTTATGAAATAAATAATTTAAATATAGAAGATGTAAGAAAATTGCGAGAAGCAGAAATTAAAGAGACGGATTTCGATTTAAGCCATTTATCAGAGGAAGTACAACAAAAATTTCGAAAAATTTTAATGGGCAATGTTCATGCATTTTCAAAAAGTTATCAAACATTGGGGCAATTAGCGTTTGTCGCACCAAGTTTTCAATTGAATCATGAATTCCCGGTACAAGCTAAGCCATATAAATTGCCTCAGGCAGTAAGACAATATGCGAAACGGGAAATTGAACAATTGTTACAGGCTAAAATTATAGAGAAGACTGACTCTGAGTATGCTTTTCCAGTTATTTTCGTTAGAAAGAAAAATCCGAGCAATAACCCGAATGCAGAACCCAAGTTTAGAATGGCAACGGACCTAAGACTATTGAACCAAATTTTACAACCGTACACTTATCCGATGCCGGACGTAAAAGACTTATTACAAAAAATAAGCGGTAAGAAATATTATACGGTGCTAGACTTACATAGTGCATTTTTTCAAATAAATTTAAAACCAGAAGATTGTAGAAAATTAGCTTTTATTACGGAATTCGGAAAACATATGCCGCTTCGTTTAGCTTTTGGCACACGAAATTCTAGCGCAATTTTTGCAGAAGTAATTGATAAAATTCTGGGACATTTTGATAAAAGCAAAGTATGATACTACATTGATGATGTGTTGATATCTGCAAACACAATAGCAGAGATGATGAAAACCTTAGAAGAAGTTTTACAGGTATTAATAAATCATAACATGACAATCGAACCTTCAAAAATGCAAATTTGCAAAGCAGAAATAGAATTCCTAGGATTTAGAGTGAATCAAATGGGATATTCTCCATCACAAAAGAATATAGAAAAAGTGAAAAATTTAGTCAGACCAAAATCGAAAAAAGGGGTCAGATCTTTATTGGGTTTAGCGAATTATTTTCGGACACTAATACCTAACTATTCAGACAAAGTTAACCCTTTAGTAGAATTGACTAAAGATAAAGTTAAATTCAAGTGGAGTCCAGAAGCAGAAAAAGCTTTTCTGATAATTCAGGAAGAAATTGTACAAAAACCAACACTCAGACCCCCCGATTTTAACAAGGAATTTTTCTTATTCACGGATGGGAGCAAAGTTGCAATTTCAGGTGTTCTAGCTCAAGAAAAGGATGGTCATTTGCTACCTGTTGAATTTTTCGGGAGAAAACTTAGAGAACCGGAAAAAAATTATCCGAGTATTAAATTTGAGTTATTAGCAGTGCATGAAGCAATTATGCATTTTAAATATATGCTTTCAGGTAGAAGGTTTACTGTGTTAACTGATTCGAAAGCACTAACTCAGCATTTACATTTACAAGACAAATCGGAAATTATAAACAGATGGGTAGCAGATTTACAAGACTTTAATTTCGACTTCGAATTCGTTGAAGGAATTAACAATCCAGCAGACTATTTGAGCAGGAATTTAGATAATCTTACAACAGACAGAGAACTCCAAAATAATTTGTTTGCAAGTAACATAGCACTTACAGACGAAAATATTAAATCGGAGCAATACGCAGACGAAAAATTAAAAATTATAATAAATAAAATCGAAAAAGACAAAAATAATAGAAGCACGAAGAGATTTACTTTAAATCAAAATAAATTATTAATTTTAAAACCTGGTTCAGATAAAAAGGAGCTTTTAATTACCCCGGATTCATTAAAAATTGCAGCCATAGAAGAAGCTCATAAAGCGCATTTCGGATTTCAAAAAACTTATGATAATGTGAAAACAAGGCTTTTTTGGCACGGAATGTACAAAGACATTAAACAGTATTGCGCAAATTGTGTGCAGTGCCTCACATCTAAACAACACGCGACAATAAAAGTCCCTGTTAAAAAAATGGTGAAAGATCACGAAGTCGGTACAGTCCTGCATGCTGACGTCATTGGACCTTTAAACCTCACGTTAAGGAAAAACAGATACATTTTAATTATAATTGATTCGACATCGAGATTCCTGGAAGCTGTTCCCCTACGAAACGTAGAGTCACAGACTATATTAAATGTACTAAATAAATATTTTGCAAATTATGGGATTTGTAAGGAAATTATCTTTGATAACGCAAAATATTTACGAAGCGAAATTATGAAAGAATATTTGGAATCTTTAAACATACAAAGGAAATTTGTGAGTGTATACCGTGCGCAAGGAAATGGACTTTGTGAAGTTACCAATAAAATATTAAAAACATCAATTGTAGCTACGTCGAAACGCACTACGGAATGGGACATAAGACTGGATTTTTTTAAACTAGCGTATAATTCCTCGAAACACCGCGCTACGGGATATAGTCCCTCACTGCTATTTTTCGCAAGGGAAATAAAAAATCCCTTCACAGCCCATATTCCTTCCGAGGAAATATATACCCACTCTTATGTTAAAAGCAGAATACAGCATATGAAGGAAATCAAAATTCAATCCCTTGCAAACCAGGAGAAAATAATGCAAGAATATATAGATGAAGAGGCATACGAAAAAGTAAAGGATTTAAATTTGGGTCAAACAGTATATTTAAAATGTATTGGAAAACCAGGCGCATTAGAGCCAAAATTTCAAGGACCCTACGAAGTTACTAAAAAGTTTAGAAACTTTAATTATTTATTACAATATGTTCCAGATAAATCAATAGAGCCGATCAAACGACATATGGATCAGCTGTACGCTCCGAAATATGCAACAGGTCATACAGAGGCGGAAATTACGAATTTACAGGGGTCTCAGAAAAAAATTAAGGGTGATAAAAATTACAAAAATAAATGTGGCATTTGTCAGAGAAAATCGCATTCAACCGAAAATTGTTGGTTTGAATTAGACAAAAATACGAATCAAAACGGTGACAAAGTTACTAAAAAGTATTATAAAAAAAATAATAAATATTCTGAGAATGTAGACCCATATTTAAAGTATCAAAGAGATTATGATGATAAAAATATGTCGTTATATGGTTATACACCATATACAAACTTATACGGGGATGTTATACAAGATCATTACATTTTCCCCCCTCCCCAGTATTATCCATGGGATATGAATTGGTATTAAAAATAAAACAAAATACATAATTAATCGAATTTCAAAATTTTAAAAATTTAAAAATAAATTTTTCTCTTTCAGGTGAAAAAATTGAAACAAAATTAATAACTTGCCTTTTTAAAATTCAAAATAATAATAAGAAAGGATAGGAACATGGGAACGCCCATTTGTCTCAGGGTTACAATATTGAGCAAATGTGCAGGGCGCACCCGAAAACATACTTATAAAATTATGAAATGTGCTTCACAAAACTTCACTGGAGCAGTGAAATATTTCTCTCCAGGCAAAAGTTATATATTTTTTTTTCTTTTCCAATATGAATTAGAAAATATAAAATCTTAACAAAGCCAAATAACATTAAAACTTAATTAATTTAATAGTGAATAATGTTGGAGTAATTAAAAAAAAAAAGAGAATTTTTTCTGTCTTCTATAAGGGTAGCCTTTGCTAATAGCCTTACAATTTACATGACAGAATTTCAGAATTACTCTTTAAAATGAGTAGGTGTAAGCTATTAGGTTCAGGGTAGTTAGAACAGCTTTATAGCATACTCATATATATATATTTTTTTCTTATATAACTATATGGTTGACAAGGAATAAATTATTAGTGCACTCTATATTAGGATAGCGGTCAGCTATAAGCCTAAATATAATAAAATATACAAAAAGTGCTAAGATTTATTCCGGTAGTTCAATTACAACTTATATGCTAAAGTCTAGAATTTAGACAGCAGGGATAAGTTTTATGAACAAAAGTGTTATAAAAAAAATAATTAAAAAAAAAGGATTTTGGTGTAGCACATTGGTTTTTAAAAAAAAACATATATATATATGACAATGGACAAGGCAAGTTATTTCAATATGATTGCACACAAAATTATAGTAAACAAATACACAAATAATTAATTGAAGCAAAATTAAAATTTTCTCACCAAAGGCTTTCTGTATAGGGTGCAATTTTGGCCTACGGCTGGGTATGCACCAACACCAACAAAATATTTGTAGTAAACTTATTCAAAGGTAAATCAGGGTGTTGGTCATCACTTGGCCATTCACTTCAGGATTCTTGGCTGAAAAAGGAATCGAAGAAAAAATTAAGTATGGTATAATTACTAGATGTTATGCTCAGAAACAATAAAGTTAGTAATACAGTGAAACTTGGATAATTCGAACTTGTTTAATTCGAAATTCTGGCTAATTCGAATTTTTTGCTTGGTCCCTAGAATTCTGTATTAAAATAATGTTAAAAAAATGTGGATATTTCGAATTTTAGTTTGGATAATTCGAATTTTTCGTAGGATTGCCTTTCGAATTTTGCGGTAAATATTAATCCTGAGACTTTTTTCAGCTAAGGTTCAAAATAGTAAAACAGTTTATTTTAATTGTCTTTCTATTTGACAAAATTCCAAGACTTAGCCGCACCCTTTCGTCTGGGGAATCTATTTCACTGCGCATTGAAAGGATCGCAGCTTAGGTGTTGCAATCGCAGATTTTCGCCAACCCTTCCCCTCCCCCCCCCTTTTTTTTTTTCTCCAGAAGTGCAGATACATTTCTTTCTATCTTAGAGTCACGTGCACTTTCACGTGAGTGAATGATTTAACGCGGTTGTAAGTTTTTGTGTGTGTGCTTTAAGTATTGTTTTTATGTTCTCTTACTATGGCGTTGTCAAAAGCTAAAACTCATTATAAGTCATTAACATTAGCTCAAAAGGTAGCGGTGATTAATGAAGTGGGAAAAGGCTTTAAAAAGAAATCGGAAATTGCCAAGGAATTTGGAATTCCACCCAACACATTATCGACATATTTCAAGAACAAAGATAAAATTTTGAATAGCGAAAATGGCACAGGAAAAAAAAGGAAAAGAACGAGAGGACCTGATAACCCAGTTGTGGACGGTTGTGTTCTTAAATGGTTTAAACAAGCGCGAGATAAGAACATTCCAATTAGTGGCCCTATTATGAGAGCCAAAGCTGAACAGTTTGCCGCTGCATTAGGCATTCAAAATTTCAAAGCCAGCACAGGTTGGCTGAATGGTTTCAAAGATAGAAACGATATTTCTTTCAAAGCACTGTGTGGTGAAAGTGGTGCAGTGGATATTCAAGCAGCTGATGAGTGGAAAAAACATTTAAGAGAAATTATTCAGCATAAGGAACCAAAAAATATTTTTAACGTCGACGAGACTGGACTTTTTTATAAGTGTACTCCAAATAAAACTCTTGCTTTCAAAGGAGAAACATGCAGTGGTGGAAAACTAAGTAAAGAGCGAGTAACGTTGCTTGTTGGAGCAAATATGGACGGGTCCGAAAAGTTGCCACTATTAATGATTGGCAAATCGGCTAATCCAAGTTGCTTTAAAAATGTTAAGTCTAAGCCTGTCTCATACGATTCAAATACAAAGGCATGGATCACGTCCGAAATTTTTCAAAAATGGCTTTTAAATATAAACAAGAAATTTGAAAAACAAAAACGACAGATTGTCCTTTTTATTGACAATTGTTCGGCTCACAACAGCATTCCCAAAATGAAAAATGTGGAAGTCATTTTTTCCCGGCCAACATGACATCTGTGGTTCAGCCAATGTACCAAGGAATCATCAAAAACCTTAAACATTTCTATAGGCGTCTGTTGGTTGAAAGCATCCTCATCGGAGATTTTGACATTAAGAATCTCAACGTTCTTCATGCTACAAGAATGTGTAGGCAGGCATGGGACAAGGTCAGTGAGATAACGATTATGAAATGCTTCCATAAGGCGGGATTTGTAAAGAAAGAAACAGAAGGAGTAAATGTAGTGGAAAACATTGACGAAATTGATCCTGAACTTACTGTCGATAATTGGGAAGATGTAAAATCGGATCCATCAATCTTGTATGAAGACTACGTCAACGTGGACCATAATGTGTCTGTGTGTGGCGAGGTAACTGAGGCTGACATTGTGCTCAACTGGCGGAAAACAACCAAGCTGAGGACGGACTATCTGAAGATGAACAGGACAATGAAATACAAGAGAAGGCCTTACCTAGTTGCTTAGAAGCTATTATGCATATACAAGAACTTTGACGCTTTTTTGAAGGTCAGTCCAATGTAAAAGATTCTATTTTTGTGTCAATTGATAAGTTGGAATCATATGCTATGACTCAAAGATTGCATTCGAAAAAGCAATCAAAAATATCTGATTTTATTCTTAAAAGTAATGAATAATTAAGCTAAATGTTTGATTTAAAAATGTAGCAGTATCCTTAGATAAAGTTTATGTGTTAAATATTTCATTGTGGAGTTAATCTTGTTTTATTTATCTCTTCTTTTTGAGCGAATATATTTAATTCGAATTTTTGGATATTTCGAACTTTTCTTTTGGTCCCTTGAACTTCGAATTATTCAAGTTCGACTGTATTATATTGTAAAAAGCAGCATTTTGAGTTTTATTTAGTAAAACTTTTTTGATTTTTAGGTTTTACACATTTATGGAGTGTCTAGCTCAGTGTATAGTTCCTAAATTTAATTAAAAAAAATAATAAATAAAAATATAAGTTGGTGTTGTTTTCAAAATAAATAACAAAAGGTATAGCAATTAGCATTTACAGTTAAAATTTATGGAATTATCAGCAAAATTAACATTAGACAAACATAGTTTATATTATATTTAACTTGATAAGCAAATTTACTTTTATTAACGGTATTCAGTTAGAATTAAAGTAGGCTTAAATCCAAGTTAAATTAATTAATAACATTGTTATAGTGTAAAATTTTATGTAAGACTATTATATTTTTATTGTATATATATAAATATGCGAATTTAATAATTAATAAAATGTATTAGCAAAATTATTTAATATAAATATTAAATGGCATCTTGCTGAAATCAGCTAGAAATTAGATTTTTTTTTTTTAATAAAATATTTTATAAATTTATGTTATTTTAGAATTTAAGCATTTTTTTTACTCGTTACTTTCCCTTAGAATTAAATGCAATTCTAAATTAAACACATATAAATATACATAGTATTGATAAATTTGAGTGTGTGAGTTCATAAAATTTTTTTTTATATAATTTGGCCAATTTTACATAAGGAAACAAAATAAATAAATAAATATATTTATACATATTGGCCTTATTTTTATTAAAATAGGTAGTATGGCTTAATAAATTTATTTACTTAATTTTTTTTATAGTACGTACAGTAATTATTTTAAAAACTTAATCTGTAACAATTGGGTGTAGATATTTATGAGTATACAAAGATTCTTTTCTGCTGGCAGAAATTCTTTGGTTCGGCCGAGTACTCATGGGTTACTACATACGATTTTACGTAGTAATTATCATTTGCTTTCGTATTTTTAAAATTACACAAGTGTATTAATTACATTTTTTTTATAATTAAATAATAATTATTAATGTTTGATTAATAATAATAATTTATTATCTTTTATTTTTAAACATATCATTAAAGTTTAGACAGTAGAATTCACATACGGAATGTTAATGATAAATAAAATTTTGAATAAATAAATTTTTATTTCATTCAGTAAAATAAATAAATAAATAAATAAATATGAAAATTTAACAATCTTTTAAGATAGAATTGTTGGCTAAATAAATAATAATTAAAGACAAAAAAATTGTTCTCTTCTTCGTCAATGGCATTTTCTGACAACACTATTTAATAGTATTAAATGAAGGTGCATTTTTAAGGTCAGCGTAATGCATATTTTGCATTTTGAGAGGCCGTAGAAGTCATATTTCCGTGTTGTTTACATTTTAATAGTAAACAATATCATGAATCAAAATTTGTGTTTGTTAGAAAGGTCTAAAAATATACAATGTAATCAGTTAAAGAAAATTATATGCATTTGTTTTTTAAATCCTGAAAGGCAATGTTGTTTAGATTTGAACCTGACAGCATAAAGGCGCGCTCGCTTCAGTTGCAGTACGAGGCAGGAAAATTCAAATGCTAGAATCGCCATTTTCCCCTGCAAAATAATAAAAAAAAGCAGAAGGTTTACATTAGATATGATACAAATACATACACTGTTTATGCATAGATTATGTTAAAAATTACATACAGGCATGCACAGTTAGTTAAGAAGAAGGTATATCAAGAAATTATACTAATTAATAAGGTAATTACAAGCATGAAATGGTTTTAAATACATACTTTTGAAAGTCGTAAAATTTTGTCACAGCCCAAATCACCTCAGCAGAAAGTGATTAGTAGCTTGGCCGACCCCTCGTTTTGGGAGGATGGGGGAAAGTCAAAAACTGGTTTTATTCTCTTTTCCTTCTTTTTTTTTTCTACCCTGTTTTGATTCTCGTCTCGGGTGAAGTTGGAGAGCATTACGTAATGATATATTAAAGGAGATGAAATAGCTTGTATATTTTGACGTATCATACAAGTTAGAAGTAATAAATAAATAAATAAAATAAGGTAACCAGTTTGTATACAATATTTTTCTGATTATGATTTGAATACATCAGATTAATTATGTGAAAATATAACATGTCATACTACAAGCATTGTATTTACTTTTATTCAGTATAAAATGTGTTTTAAATAAAACACTGTGTCATAAGATTATATGTGATGAAATAATATGTCAAATGTGTATGCCATTATTTTTCCTGTATTTAGGTTTATTTCGGCATATTAGTTTCATACAAAATTATAGCTTTGAATGTATTTTTGGGCACTTAAACTGTAAAGTTACAAAATTATTAAACATGTGTGTGGTAAAGAAAAAAGGCTTCGAGAAAGATGTCAGATTTTCAGTACAGATGTCTTCTATAAATGTGAATGTCAACAGACAACTATGCTATCATGTGTTGAACTTTCTGTTGTGAAAAATAGAAGAACTTCTTATAAAATATACCAGAACCATTGATAATTGAACTTTACAGACTTAGCTCAAAAACTGTGTAGATACACAGTCATATGGACACGTACATTCTTTTATGCTTTACAAAAAAAAAAAATAAATAAATAAAACCAGCAACCAGTTTTTATTTTTTTTTCATACCACCGGGAGAGATGCTGGACAACATATAACAATGATATGTTCCCGCACCATGTTGGTTAAATCAAAGTAAAATTGCGTAATTTGTTATTTCTGTTTGTATAAATATTTTTTTATAAAATATAATTATGAGTGTAAAATTATAATGTTTATATATTTAAGTAAAATAGGAGTGTAAGTTCATACAAAAATTATTAAGTTGATTTTAAATATTAAATATATATATATTTTTTAAAAAATTGTTGTATTGTAAAATGAATGTATAATGTTGAATAGAGTTCGGATCTCAGATAACAACAATAGCCAGACGCCATGGTGTCGTTTTATGACAAGCCAGTGGAAAGTGGTGTATAATTAGAAATCGTAAAATAATAAAAATGTCGGAATAAATTTATGGCCTTAATAAAAGTGTTGGGATAAATTTATGGCTTTTCAGACCACCCAAACTTTAAGGCATATAATAACATTAAAGTATATGTAAGGGGCCATTTGCAGACTGTTAGCTAATAGGCCTATCGAAGGATAATGCAAAATCTTCTCACATCCAATAAGGGTGGACTAGACAAATAGTTCCACCCACTGCAGGAGTTGGTGTGCCAGAAAAAAAAGGTTTGAAAAAGGGAGTCTAAAAAAAGATGTCGAGGACGCAGGAGCTCTCCTGAAAGCCCGTGCAATGAATCCTGAAAGCCCGTGCAATGAATCCAGAAAGCCCTAGTAATGCCCAGGCGAGATGGACATATCGGAGTGAGCCTAAGCAAGCCTAATTGAGGATGTCTTCCTGATGTTAAAATAAAGTGGATTGTTCTACTGAGGTCCGTAGCTATGCATCCTGCCATCCCGATATCGCCGCTCTGATAAGAAGCGGATTCCTGATGACATATGGATATGATCCTTAGCAACGCGACAACTCTGAATTTGATGAATAAAGGCCACCATCCCGTATATGAAATAAGGTACTACCTTAAACTTTTTCTTTTACCACTTGAAATCATATGAGAAATTATAAATATCCTTTTCTGATATTTTATGGTAGAGAGCAATCTGAGATCCAACAAAACCAATAATTAAATATAATTAAGGTAATTTAAAAATGAAAGAGAATTATTCTTTTAGCAAAAAGAAAAATATATAATAATAAGAGTAAATGAAAATATTGTCTTTTTTTTTAAAGATTAAATATACATAAAATAATGAGAAGCAAACAAAAGTGTTGCTTTCTTTTTTTGAATTAATATTATGTATTTCTGTATATAGTTGTGTTCAATGTAAATAAAATATTTAATCAAGTTTTTAAAAGTTTCTGTAATTATTTAATTGATAATGTTTAAGGTGTGTCAATTTATTTTTACAGCTTAAATTTTAGTTTAATTCATAAGTGGAAGAGTTCGTCTAAATAATTCACAACGCAAACTCTTAATTTTATTCGTAATTAATTAAATTTAATAATTACATTTTGACGCGGATTATAATTTAATTTTATTAATGCTTCGCGTTGCTCTTCTACTAGAATTATGTAATTACGATCACTTATGTTATTTGAATTTGTATAAGGTATATAAAATTATATACCAATTTACTATGAGGTTGCTTGGATGATTTGGACCAATTAACAATTTTGGATGTAAATTAAATAGAAAATAAACAGGTGTAATTATCTGTCCAGCAATGTCGTAAGAGAACAGAATTCATGAATAAGCTATACCTGATCTTGAAATACCTAAAACTCAATCAAGACATAAAATGTAAGCGTAAAATTTCAAAACACAATGATTTTCCATACGTGGACCTTAAAGCTATTCCAGTTTTTTAATCTCAAACCTAAAGGAAGAATATTGTCCTTAGCGTCATTATAAAACTGAGGAAGATAGCGTTATTAGGTAGCTTTCATTACAGAAAGCTACCTATTGCAGCCGTTCGGTGGAAAGCGATTTCAAAACATTTTGGTATATTTTCATCGATCATGACCCCCAGACCCCGAAACCACCCTCCGTTCAAAATTCACACACACACACACACACACACACACACATATATATATATATATATATATATCCATATATGTATATATATTTTTTGGATTCCATGTGCGGTAATATATTTTGAAAATCTACTGGGAATTAATACGGTATGTTTTGTGGGATTTCTATTGCTATAAATTAGATATTTAATGGGTTGTAGTTTTCTTTTTTTTTTTTCCCCCCATTTCATGCCATTTGATAATGTTCTGTATTCATCTTGAAACTATTATTTTGATTATATTGGTTGTTTGAGTACAGGGGAAAAAAAATTTCAGCTTATAGCTTTTTTCCCACAGAAAACAACCGATTTGCTTATATCATTCAATTCTGTACTCTTGAAAACGTAATTCAATATATAAGTTTTTCAATTTTTTCGGAATCCATATTCGTCATTTTTTCTTCCATGTTAATTCTTGTAATTAGGTATACGGTACTTTATTTTACACATGCAGTTCTATATTGTTGGTTTATGGCGTGTAGTCAATCATTCACAATATTGCAGTTTTTGATGATGGTCGGTGATGTTTAATTAATGGTTATATAGTATATATATATATATATATATATATGACCTTTGTCACACTGTAACTCTCGTATTTATGCGATTTGGATGTAATTCGGTGTGTACATAGTACATACCAATGTCTCGACCGAGTTCGTTGGCCAGCTTCATCCGCCATTTTGTTTCAAAATGGCGGCCATTTAAATTTTTTTTTTAATTTAAAATTTGAAATGTGGTACCAAAAAATTGAAAATGGAAAAATATTTTTTCTTATGTAATTGACCTTTATACAAAGATTCCGGAACAGTTTTTGTTTCGTCTATATCTTAAAAAATGGCTGAGTTATAGCATTTTGAATTTCTAGCGTGGCTGACATTTTGAAACGTCCTGAATTTTGTCACGCTATAAAAGGTGTATTTATGAACCGATTTGGATGTAACTTGGTCTGTACATAATACATACTAATGTCTCGACCGAGTTCGTTGGCCAGCTTCATTCGCCATCTTGTTTCAAAAGGGTTGTCATTTAAAAAAAAAATTAAAATTTAAGATGAGGTATTAAAAAATTGGAAAATGAAAAAGATTTTTTTTTATGTATTGGCCTTGATACAAAGATTCCGGAGCAGTTTTTGTTTCTGAAAATTTGTTCTTTTGTTTATATCTTAAAAAATGGTTGAATTATAGCACTTTGAATTTTTAGCATGGCTAATATTTTGAAACGATCTTGTATTTGTCACGCGATAACACACGTATTCCCCTATTTCGATGTAAGAAGGCATGTGGATAGTATACATCAATATCTCGACCAAGTTCGCTGGCCAGCTTCATCAGCCATCTTGTTTCAAAATGGCGGTCATTAAATTAAAAATATATATATTTAAAGTGAGGTGCAAAAAAATTAGAAATTGAAAAAGGTTTCTTTCTTAAGTATTTGACCTTGATATAAGGATTCAGGAGCATTTTATGTTTGTCTTTATCTTAAAAAATGGCTCAGATATAGCAATTTCAATATCTAATGTGGGTGACATCTTGAAAAATCGGATTTTTTGCCTGCGAAAGCACTCGTATATATCAATCGATTCCGATGTGAGTGAGAATGTGCACGCAATTACTAAGGTCTCGACCAAGTTCACTGGTTAGCCTCATCCACCATGTTATCTTAAAATGGCAGGCACTTTAAGAAATTGCCGAATTTGGCAGCCAAATATAAGTTACTTTAAATAAAAGCAGCTTGGATAAAGCTGACTAATTTCGCGAAATTCTCGTTCATAATGATTTAGTATTGATAAAAATTAGTATTGAATCTCCTATATTCGGTTTCCACTAAATTGAGCTTGGTGTGTTTGAATAATAAAAGTTGGCCTTTTTTTAAAAGAAGGAATATGAAAACTACCTCTTCCTCCCGGAACTGGCCGGAAGGACTTTTTTTAACCTAAACATTTTATACAAGATGATTTTCAAATGTGTAATTGATATTACTTATCAATCAAGAAAACTGATGTCATTCATTACGTTACAGCGAGGGCTGAGTCCAAGGTAAACGAAAAATGCCCATTCAAACAGAAAAACATGGCAACGTGATTGAGGAAGAGAGCCGCGCCGTTGTACTGATAATATCATTCAATCTTCCGTAACCTGGTAATAATTTTTAAACAGGGCACATTAGTATGTTTTCTCAGGCTGTGAAGCCTGAACGGGGGATGGCGAGCGTAGCTTGCAGGAGGCTGGTCCCCCTAGTATATATATATATTAATATCTACTTAAGCAATAATTTTGAATGAGGTAATAAAATAGGTTAAAAGTGTTCTGTGAGTTTTCCCTTCTCATATAATTTTCCAATACCCTATTTTATTTAATTTTCACCTGTCTTTAGAAAAATTCCAATATCTAAATGCGTAAGATATAATTTTCTTTTCAAAAACCTTTTAAAAACAGTTCACGTATTATTATTAAATGTTTTTCTTTCAGAGCTCATTTGTCTAGCTTGAACGACGATGTGATTTTCATTCTTAGATTATTTGTCCTTCGAATCTCATTTTTACTTCGCAATTTTTTTTTAAACTAGGGGGCTCAGCCCCCTACGAGCTACGCTCGCCAACCCCCGTTCAGACACCGTAGACTCTAAAAGCACGCTAATTTGATTGGCTTTAAAAAGATTTCGAAAGATTGAATTATAACTTAAAAAACAGTGGCGATCTCCCTATAAACGGGTTTCTATTCATTTCTCTGTGATTGGGGAATTTGGCCAAATCAGCTACTGTTAAAAGATACAATGACTGCTTCCGTCTTTGATTAAATAATTTTAGTTAAACATTTCAAAATATAAAATGGATTAAGTAAACAGGGTCTTTGTCTCCCGGTATTTTTTAACAAAGCGAAAAGAAAGTTTTTTTTAAATAAGACATTTTAAATATATGGTTTATAATCTGACGTAATTTTCACCAAACTTTTCTTTCTCTTTTTAATATTCACGTGAAAATACTTCTGTTATGAAATGAAATATTTAAGCTGCCCTAACAAAAATAGTTGAAAATATCAAATAAATGTCTCGTGCAATTTTTTTAATTTAAACTGTTTTGCGATATTATTTTTTGTTCATTTTACGTAATAAGTGTAATGTGACGTAATTTCTCCTATTTAAGACTTCTAACACATGTTAGTGAATTTATTATTCTACAATATTCTTTCTCTTTTAAAATTCACGTGTTAGTATATTTTTTACGGCGTAATTTTCAATGAGTTCCTGTTTTTTTATATTTTATGTTTACAATAGTCACGTGTAAATAATTTTTGAATTTGAAGCAAATATTGTTTGTGCTGTTTATAATCTGGCGTAATTTTCACCAAACTTTTCTTTCTCTTTTTAATATTCACGTAAAAATACTTTTGTTAGAAATGAAAAATTATGATCATCTTAAAATATCAAATAAATGTCTCGCGCAATTTTTAAATTTAAACTGTTTTGCAATATTATTTTTTGTTCATTTTACGTAATAAGTGTAATGTGACGTAAATGTGACGTAATTTCTCCTATTTAAGTCTTCTAATGCATGTTAATGAATTTATTATTTTACAATATCCTTTCTCTGTTAAAATTCACGTGTAATTATATTTTTTATGAAGTAATTTTCAATAAGTTCCTGCTTTTTATACTTAATTATTTAATTCTAATTTGAAAGGGTTTTTTCTGTTTATAATGGTCACGTGTAAATAAATTTTTAATTTGAAGCAAACATTATTGTTTGCGCTGTTTATACAGTTGGCAACAGGTTAAATTAGTACAATTTTCTAAAATAAGTAAAAAATATCTCTCAAAATGTTGAAAATCTGAATTTAAAATAGAAATAAAACCTCAAAAAATGAGTCAAAATAAAAAAAATTAATGCAATCTGCACTCCGGCAAATTCTAACGCATAAAATGATCTAAAAATGATTACACTGCCATGTATAGTTTTTGCTGCTATAAAACTTTTTTAATGGAACGATTTTGTCCAACTTTGGCATTAAATATCTCTTAAAATAATTCTTCGATTTGAAAACTGTCTGCATCAGCGTGTTTATCAAACATTTCTCTATAATACCACCGATTTTCATATTTTTGTATGCAATATTTTTCTTAATATTAACGAAGAAAGACCTCCGGTCACAAAAAATTCAAAACCGGCGGCCGCGGTAGTTACTTTTTTTTAGAATAGAGAGATTATTTATTCTAAAAGTTGATTTCTTGCGTTTTATCGGAAGAGCATTATTACGACTGTTTTTCCTACCTAAATAGTCTCTCATTTTGCTTTCTTATTCGCTAAGAACGTCTGTCACACTGCGGTAATGAAAAACTTACGCAGTCAGTATTTAATATGTTGCAAGAGTCTCTAAGTTAGTTTTCTTGTGTTTTGAGTTGTTTAAAATCTAATGCATATCTCCAGGCATGCTTCTTTGCATATCTTCTTTACTATTATGAAATAGCTCTTTTATCATCACCTGATAATTTAGATTTGGATGGAATATTAACGAAAAGTTGAGGCGGTGGAATGTCGTAATTAATCGTACTTCAATATGATGGATTCATAGCTTGTGGTGGATGCTCTGCTTATGTTCATTGCTCGATTGGCGTAATAAGCATGTTTCCGTTGTAGATAACTGTGTCGTCATTTTACTAGGGAAACACCTAAAATCTTCTATCCCATGCCAAACTTAATAGTGGCGGCTGCAAGTTAGGTTGGTTGGTTGGTTGATTTTTGACGGCCAATTATCTGCTCGAGGGATATAGGCCCAGGGGGGGAGTGCCCTTCGTGGGGGTCTTTCTAAGGGAACCTAACCCGTATTTACACATGGAAATCCATAGCACGAAGAAAACCACGAACACTCCGAACGATTAGGCCGACGGGCGCGATTGGATTCGAACCCAGCACCTCCCGTCTACCAGCTTTGAGAGCAGAACCTCTCGGTCACTGGTGGAGCCGCTGCAAGTTAGGTATTAACATGCTAGTAAAAGATTTTCACTGGCAAGAACTTCTATTTTATGAAATGTCAATGGCTTATGTATAGATGTATGTAAGTTACTCTGCTAAAGACCTACTTAATGCCTGGCATGGAATAATGCAAGATGCAATGGTATTGAGTGGAATCTTCTTTATAAAGAACAAGGGGTAGAAAGTTGTTATGGTTACCGGAGAGCCGCAGTATTACGTTAACATGTGATTGTACAGAGCTTCTTACCACACATATATGTATATGTTCTGAAGATATTTCATTTGTTATCGATGTTTCAGCTAACTTTAATACAGTTTCTTCTCAATCACGCACAGTTGAAGAGATTTAGTACTTAAGGCTCGTTTACACGGAGCTAGTTTACTAGCTACAAGCCGGCGAGAAAAGAAGCGAGCGAGTCAGCTAGCGAGATAGTGGTCGTTTACACACGAATTTGTTTACTCGCTCAGTAGCCAACTCGCTATTACATCACTTGCTGCGTTCTAAAGCTTTCTTATGTTTTTTTCTGTAAACAGTGTTTGTTTTTATATTAAGTGCAGAGTTTTCCTGCTTTTTTTTTTTCTTTTGTGTGTGTGTTCGTGGAAAAATGAAGTGGAACGCAAATGATATTGCTGATTTTTTAAATGTATACCAAGAGTACACTGTGTTATGGAACATAAAACACACAGATTACTGCAATACGAAATTAAAAGATGAAATTTGAATTTTATATTCTAATGCTCATTTATAAAATTTCATTAATTTTTAAGGTTTTAAGACCCGTGTCCATTATTGTAACGCTTCATTTGTCTATTTTCAGTAATGGACACCCCATTAAATCACTGTTAACTAGTTTGTTGTGGCCATCTCAAAACTTTCATCTATATAAATCATGTCAATTAAATCATTTAAATAGTACAAGAAATTACATCAATTTAGCACCATTTCATATCTGAATTTGAAGTTTGATGAAAATTCGTGCATTACTTCTTGAGATAGAGCTGTAGGGGAAATTCTGAAAAATGCAGCATAACAGCGCCACCTGTTGGGCGATTTACACCAATTTATATTAGGGACTACTTGAATATAAATTTCTATTAAATTCCGTGCATTAGTTCTTGAGATAGAGCGCCCACAAAATTTGTGTCACATACAGACACACAGACAGGCATTTTGTAAAAACATGTTTTTCGGAATCCCTGACCTCTAAAACGTGTAAATCCGTCGAAAACCGAAAGTCGAAAATTTTTACGAATCCAATACTTTCTTCTTGTAAAGATAGAAGAAAGTAAAAATGCAATTTCAATGATGTTTAATAGGGCATAAAATCTCTTAACTGAAAATCTAATTAATCACATTTAATTTTTAAATTAACTTAGGAATATTAACTGTGGAAATTAGTGAATTAGGGATATTAACTGTGAAAAATAGTGGAAAATATACGAATCTATGCACTGATACAAAACTTTTTTTTCAGATTTTTTTTTTCCAATTATTGCCCTTTAAATACCCTGTACAGTCTCAATAATTTGATAACTGCAATTCCCCGACATTAGTATTTAAAAATATCTACCTAAAATAATTATAACATTCACCTTGTGATAATTATGGTAGTTATTTCAAACAGTGAATAATTCTCAAAAATATTTTATTTATTGGTATCCTATTTGTTAATTTTGTTCGAAAAAATCTATTTTGTTTCATTCACACCGGCACGAACTACTCCAGTCGACATTGTTTACATATGCAGAACCACGAAACCACTGAATACTCGCAGCGATTTCACTAGCAACACCGTTTACACACAGCTAGTTTACTAGCCAGGTAGCTAACACGCCAGCGAGTAGCGAGCAAAGTAGCCGAGCTTTCAACTTTTTTCTCACTCGCTGAGCTGCCAGATAGTTCGCTAGCGAAAGTGTTTACACGGGGCGAGTTTACTAGCAGCTAGTGAATTCGCCGGCTTGTAGCTAGTAAACTCGCTCCGTGTAAACGACGCTTTAGACTACAGCAGGAGCATAACTCAGAGCAGAGCATAAAAGAAAGACAAGAAATAGTCTCGTGTCTTAATTTTTTAGAAACATATAATTTATCCAAAAGATAGAAATGGAGTTTTTAGAGCATAAAATTGCATAGTAAATTTTTTCGTGATAAAACTGTAATAATAACTTTAAACAATAGCCATTTAACTATTTAATTTATTTCAATCCTTTTTATTAAAAACAACTAATAGTAAATTATGTAGCGCGCTGGTTGAAATGAAATAAACACAAACTCGTCAATAACTCACAACGCTTAATAAATAACAAAGTGAACTGTATCACACGTTTAATTATAAACCCTCTTGGTTTCACACTCTTAGAATAGAATAAATTACATGTCAACAAAAAAGAACGTTGCCATTTTTTAGAAATTAAACTTACACAAAAATGCTCGCACTGAGCATTGGCAGACGATAAATAAATTTCGAACAAATTATATTATGTACTTTATTCTTAAAAAACATTATTTTTTCCATTTATAACGCAGAATCCAACTCGCAGGGGCGAAGCTACTGGGGGGGCGTAGGGGGGCGTCTCGCCCCCCCAATGTCGATAACCTTGATCACAGTCGGCAAATTCTAGGTAGTCAGTATCGATCGATACAATTCTGAAACAATCAATTTTTTTTTTCAGTTTTCTACGTTTTTTCTTAAAACATACACTACAAAACACCAATCCTTAGCATTTGTCTTAATTTCTTTCGAAAATCCGAAGTTTGGACCTCCTTTCTGCGACTTCGTGTGACCGCTGAAAATAAATGGAGAAAGAACCAACAGAGACTAGTTTCTCAATATACAAAGGGGTCTTTCTGAGAGTCCGCAGCGGTTTAGTAGGGTTCTGAACATCTGCATGATCGATTAGCATTGAAGATGATGACGACTTCGGTGAAGACATTCATATTAATCGTGGTGTATTGAAATGTGCTGGACTATTGAATCATTTAGTCTATTGCTTAAACGATTGCAAGCATTTTTGAAAAATCGACCCGATCTGATGAATTAAATGTTTTCTTGTTCCTTAAGGAGACATCAGATATAATTGACAGGAAAAAGAAAATTGTTCGTCTGTGTCCGAAAGAAATCGAGCAGATCCGTGGAGAGGTTAGCATTACGGAAAATGGGAACGATTCCATCATTGAACATGACCCAGGAAAAAGGTCTAAAATGAAGTCAGACAATCAGTGACATATTTGATCAATTTAGGTCCGTATCGGCCAAAACTCAGCGTATATCCTATAAGTGGGTCCATCTCGCAAGATAGACAGCGATATTTCGTGCTAGCATCCGTTTTCGGACTATAGCAAATACTCAATTCTATTTCTTTTGCCTTTTCGTGAAGGACCTAGGAGAGAAAAAATACAAAATGCTTCAGTCGAGAGTGGTGGAAACAAATGACACAAAATGAAGAGCTTAAGGAAAAGAAAAGAACAGAGAGTTCGCATCAACTCCCACCAAATTTGCTGTTTCCTATTTTGTCAGTTCATAATGACGCATAATCACTCATTAGACGAGAGCAAGCGCAAACAGATTATTCTGGAAGAGTAACAGCAACATCTTGCATTCAACACTGAAATTGTAGCAATCTTGATGGACATTACGCGAATGCGGTGTAGACAAGCTCTGGTTTGTGGAAGTGACAAACATGAAAAGGAAAACTTTTGGCAAATTGTGAAACTAATTTCCAGACATAACCCACAACTGAAGAAATCTTTGAGGGCACGCGTTTAAGGCTACACCACATAACTTACCTTTCTGCTTCATCCCAAAACGAGATGATTGAATTTCTTGCTTCAGCATTGCGCAAAACGGTAGGCAAAGATATTCAAGAAGCATAATTTTATGGAATTATGACAGATACGACACCAGATACTTCGCACCATGATCGATCAGCTGTTGTGTTGAAATATGTCGACAAAGATGAAAAAGCTCCGATCGGCTTTTAGAACTTGTAAAATAAGTCGATAAAACCAATGTTGACCATGCATGCTGGAAATCGCACATCCTTACGAAGAATGAGCTCGTAATAAAACAGGTAGTTTTCCAGTCATATGGTTTTACAAACAACATGTCTGGGGAATTCAACGGCACTTAGGACTAGGAGATGTTTTCAGATATCGTAGGTCGAATTGTGCAATATATTCCTTGTCAATGTCACAGACTCAATACTTTCGTTTCGCATATCTGCAATGCCAGCAATATTATAGATGATGTTTTCGACGTGCTGGAAGATGTTTATGTTTTTCACAGCAACTACTAAACGAAAGAAACCATTAGTAGACAAGCTCAAAGAAATAGAAAATGCTCTTCTACTGCGGAATCTTTCTAAAGCGAGATGTACTGCTTGAGCGGAGTCATTGAAAGCAGTTTGGATCTCATAAGAATCTATCCTACAAATTTTGAAATAGTTGATTCCACTACTTCTGTTAGCAAAGCAAAGATCAAGCCACGAGGTTTAAGAAAGAAAATGTTATCGCTCGACTTCATTGCTTCACTGATGTTTCGCAAGAATGTTTAGTACAAGTGCAAGTTAGTTACTGAAAAAATGAAGTAGCAGACTCTTAAAATAGACGCTACGAAAATACTGAAGACTAGTATCAAATCATTAGGAACAATCAACAATGCTAATAAAAATATGAATAGGGAAATATGGATATGGAGTGCAGTTCTCTTTTAAACCAAGTAAGGTGTTGATCTGTTAAATGAATTTGCTATATAGTATCGACGAAGATTGGCACCAAAGAAGTTAGACGGTAATTGAAACAATCTCTTCGCTCTCGAACTTCTAATATCCTAACGCAGGGGTTCTCAAACTATGGTACATGTACCAGTACTGGTACATGAAGCTCTATGTATTGCTACACGAAAGTCGGAAACTGACACGCGAAAGGAAATAAAAAATACAGCATGTGAAATAAAAAAACAGCTCAATCAGCCCGCTCCTCTCTCTTGATTTGGCAGTTCGCCGGTATTGTGGTTTCTGCTCTACTCTCTGTTTTAGTGCTTTCACAACGTTTTGCTTTCTCTTATTTTTATAATGTAATTCGATTAGAATTTTCAGATAAGTGGAACTAATGCTTTGGTAGATATTGAGTTGGTCTTTCATTCCCCTGAAAAAAGAAAAAGTTTTTTTCTTTTACTATATTGTATGTGGGTATATTACTTATTTCAACAACCTTCATTATCATATTAAAAAGTAGTTTATTTTCAGAAGCTACGTGAATTGTTTATGTAAGTTATTCACTTGTTAAATTTTCTTAAGTGTAGTTTACTATTGATATATACATAGTATTCATATAACAAAAAAAAATCTCGAAGAAGGGGACTTCAAACGTGTATTTTTTCCCTATGTTTAATAAAGCTATGTAGTATTTATGTTCTCTATTATACATCTATATTTGTCATTCAAAAATGATACACTTTATATACATAAATGCACTATAAATTATTATAAGAAATAAATTATTTCTTCGCATGCTTTCCGAAATCTTTCCATTTATCCGTTTGTTCTGTTTTTAAATAGAAACCTGTTTCATAGGTTTTTCTGTATTAGCTTTGAGTTTGTCACCTGGTGGTACGCGTAAGTATGAACTTTTATTTAGTGGTACGTCGGTCCGAGAGTTTGGGAATCCCTGTTTTAACGCATAGAGTTTCTGAAGGTACTGGATACCCTTACAGCGGTAATAGCTAAAAATCTTAATTCTTTCATCAGCATAATCACACTACTGGATAAAATAATGTATCCTCCCATTACAAGAGAGAAATAAAAACTAAATCTGGTTAAGAAAGCGGTAAATGTCTTTCGTGAAACATTGCCAATTCCTGATATGGAAGCATTACACACAGAGATTAAAGTTTTGTCAGACTTCTGCTCAGAGGCTGCAATAATGTATGATATTTACATGAAAACAGAAACTTTGAGATACATTCTGCCACTTGCGAACCATGTCAATCGTCTGGCTCTAACTTATCCAGTCATAATTGCCTTGAATGAAAGAACAATGTAAATTAAAAATTGTGAAAAAAATATCTAAGAACAACAATGACCGATCCACGTTTGAATACACTCATGATGCTTACGTTTGAGAAGGATACTTTGAAATACCTAGCTTTGGGCATTGTCGTGAATCTTGTCCAAAAAATATGAGGTGTTAAAATGCATGTTATGCAATGGATGAACAAAAATGTAATTAAAATGAGTTTTGATTTAATCTTTTTTAATGTAATGTAATGTAATCAACCGCCATAGTGAGCGGCCTCTTTCCTTCTACTGTCCTTTAAGTTTTTCTTCTCTTATTCCGACTCTTTTGCGGAAGCCAGGTTCATACGTCCCCAGCCAGGTTCCGAATATAAGAGATTCTAGCGGAAGCCATGTTGAAAAAAATAAAAAATCAAAAATTAAACCCGGACAAATTTAAAAGGGAAATTACACAAATTAAAGACACCGAAAAGCGAGAAGGTAGGGCCCGGGGCTCTGAAGTTACCGAACAACCGCTCCTGCGTCGAGCTTACTATTAGTCTCGATCAGCGGTTGGGGGTGGGTCAACCGCCGTGGGCAGCTGATAAATAAACTGATTCTGTATAAGTTCCAAGTAGCATCTTACTAAAAATTTCAACTTCTTTAATTAATCCGAATTGCAGATTTAAATCTGCTCATTCAGCAAAAAATATCAAAATACTTTACGGGAATATTTACAACAATGTAATGTAAGCGAAGAGGTGGTATATCCATCTTTAAATCTACCTTATATTCTCCTCAATATTCTAAAGCGTAAAGTATTCGACGTTCTAAAGTGAAAAATTTGATCTCAATGTGTTAATAATGTTGAATTTTATATAGAACATACCGAGTGTACTAAAATGGATTGACTAGTTTTAAAATTCAATAACTTGCAAATGGTGGCAGCTATTGTAAAAAATTCTTGCAGGAGGGTTATGTAAGATGTCAGGAGTTTTTTTACAGCGATTCTCGATTTTAGTTTAAAACAGCAGCGATACATGGCACTGCTAGCAATAGGTGCTAAATCGGGGCCTGATTTTTTGTTTCTCTTCTCCCTCAGTATTTATGCGAAAGAAGGAGATTAAGTATATGGAGTGGTTCTTAGTCGCCAATGAAATTGTGTTCTTAGGGGCCCACTGCATATACTTAATCTCCTTCTTTCGCATCAATATTGAGAAAAGAGAGAGGCCAAAAATCAGGTCTCGACTTAGCGCTTATTGCTAGCAGCGCCATCTATCGCCGCTATTTTAAACTAAAATTGATAATCGCAGTAAAAAAATTCCTGACATCTTACATACCCCTCCTGCAAGAATTTAATTTTATAGCTGTCACCATTTGCAAATTATTGAATTTTAAAATCAGTCAGTCCATTTTAGGACGCCGGGTAAATGCATATATACAGACACAGAAACGAACTTTTAAAGATATATATATATTTTTAAGTCAATCGGCAAAATCGCCATGTACGCCCCCCTAATGAATTCTGCTTAAATACGCCCCTGCCAACTCGGGCTTTCCTAGTTGTAGTATATAGGTTGAAAATTCTAATAGATTTTTTACATGTAATATATTTTTTAGATTGCAACACCAAAAAGCATTTTTATATGAAATACATTATTTATATGTATAATAATAAAGAAAGAAGTTTGTGTGTGAGTGAGTGAGTGTGTCGACGGTGTTCTGAAGAGACCATTGTACGTAGAGCTACAAAATTTGGGGAAAAGGCACGTCTATATATGAAGTTTTGCACCTCGAAGCCCGATTTTCGATTTTTTGATTAGATTTTTTTTTATTTAATTTTTTATGCGATTTTTAGCGTTTTTTTATGTTTCGAGGCGATTTTTCCATATAAGTGAGAAGAATATGGTTTCTTTCTTTTAACCCAATGTAGTACATTTTGTTCTCTTTTCAAAAAAGTTTATTCGGAATTCGTGCAGCGATTTTTGAATTTTTAGCGAATTTTTTATGCAATTATGGAACAGCATTTCCATACCTATAAGGAGGTTACCGTAGAGGGACACAGATATGTCGCCAAATGTCGCCAAGTTTGTCGCCAACTTGGGGTATATCGCCAAATTTGGCGACCAAAATGAGTCGCCAAAAGTGACGCTAACTTGGCGATATCTCTAATATTTCGCCAAATTCTCATAGACTTCAACTGTAAAAAAATAGGTTTTACTTGCTTACAGAAAATCAACAAACTGAGATATTTTAATGCAACAAAAACTAATATTAACTTAAGGGATTATATTAATTCGATTTTTCCCCATCTATCTATTCTATAATAATAAAGAAAGAAGTTTGTGTGTGAGTGAGTGAGTGTGTCGACGGTGTTCTGAAGAGACCGCTGCACGTAGAACTACAAAATTTGGGGAAAAGGTACGTCTATATATGAAGTTTTGTACCTCGAAGCCCGATTTTCCATTTTTTGATTAGATTTTTTTATTTAATTTTTTATGCGAATTTTAGCACTTTTTTTAAGTTTCGAGGCGATTTTTTCATATAAGTGAGAAGAATATGGTTTCTTTCTTTTAACCCAATATAGTAAATTTTGTTCCCTTTTCAAAAAACTTTATTCGGAATTCGTGCAGCGATTTTTGAATTTTTAGCGAATTTTTTATGCAATTATTGAACCGCATCTAATGCATTTCCATACCTATAAGGAGGTTACCGTACAGTGACACAGTTCTGTCGCCAAATGCCGCCAAGTTGGTCGCCAACTTGGCGGCATATCGCCAAATTTGGCGACCGAAATGAGTTGCCAAAAGTGACGCCAACTTGGCCATATCTCTAATATTTCGCCAAATTCCCATAGACTTCCATTGTAAACCAATATGGATTACTTGCTTACAGAAAATCATCAAATTGAGATATTTTAATGCAACAAAAACTAATATTAACTTAAGGGATTATATTAATTCGATTTTTCCACATTAGGAAAAAGAATACGGTTTATTTCTTTTAACCCAATATAGTAAATTTTGTTCTCTTTTCAAAAAAGTTTATCTGGAATTCGTACAGCAATTTTTGAATTTTTAGAGAATTTTTTATGCGATTATTGAACAGCATGTAATGCATCTCCATACCTATAAGGGGGGATCCAGTTCTGTCGCCAAATAACGCCAAGTTTGCAGCCAACTTGGCGATATATCGCCAAATTTGGCGGCCAAAATTAGTCGCCAAAAGTGACGCCAACTTGGCGATATCGTTAATATTTCGCCAAATTCCCGTAGACTTCCACTGTAAAACAATAGAGCTTACTTGCTTACAGAAAATCAACAAATTGAGATATTTCAATGCAACAAAAACTAATATTAACTTAAGGGATTATGTTAATTATATTTAAGGGAGTCCAAGTAAATTAATTACGAATAAAAGTAACATGATCTAATGCTTAGCATGATTTCCAAAACATAAATTTTAAGAGAGCCCATAGGTCAAAGGAATTAGATTTGAAACTTTTATCCAATTACAGTAAATTTTGACTTTCATGATTTTTGAACTTTTTGTGATTTTTAATGCGATTTTTGCGTTTCTTCGCGATCTGCTGAAATTTTTTGACATTCCATTTTTGACCTAAAGTACATTCTGCCCTCATTTGAATAAAGTTTATTCGGATTTCGTATAGCAATTTTCGAATTTTTCGGGAATTTTTCTGTGATTTTTAGTGTATTTTAGCGATTTGCTACTATTTTCCCACATTAGTGAAAGGAATCAACTTTCAATCTTCGAACACAATATATAATTATTTTTTCTGTGTTTTCAAAATTTTTTCGCGATATCTTATTGTGATTTTCAGAGCTTTTTCGTAATTCCTGCTGTTTTTGACGTACCCGGGCAACGCCGGGCAAGTTCGCTAGTATAAAAATAAAGTTTTGAAATTTATTAAAAGCGATACTTTCGTATTAGCTTTATGCCAGGAATTAATATCCTAAGAAATCGCCAAAGATTTCGCTACTTAGAGAAACCTTTTTGATTCTGATAATTTCAGATGATTAAGCACGTTGATGAGAAATGAGTAAAAGCCACTGAATGACGTTAACGTGTTGAACATATTGACTATCAGTTATGTTTTCGTATATGCAGTTGTGTCATGTATTCGTCATCAATATAAATGTGTACCGTCTCCCTAATATATATTGTTTGTTAGTTAAAGATGCTTCCGAAATAATATGAAGCTATACAGAAACAAGAACAAGAACCGCAAAATCTAGGTGAGGTCAGACCTTTTCTTGACTCACACTTTACATTACATCATAATTATATTATTTATCTATACTAATAAAAGAATAAATCGCTCTGTGTGTGTGTCTGTGTGCGATGGCTAGGAAAATCTACGGCACGTACGAGGTCCAAAATTTTTGTGAGAATAGCCCAAAGTCTCTAATGATATACCTGGTTCTCAGAATTTTAAAATTCTAATTATTAGCTGAGTAATTAATTAATATTCGGACATCACTCTCTTCAAAAGTACGCCTTTTTTCCCTCAGATTGCTTTCGGTTTGTTGGTTCATAAAGCATCGCTCATCAAAAATACGTTTCTTTCTTTCCACTTACTTTCGGTTGGTTGGCTGTATAAAGCTTTCGCAGAAATAATTAAGTAAACCGGGATACAATTAAATAAACCAATTTGAGTGCTTAATGTTTCAAGAGTGACTGTTTTTTCAACTAAACATTAAATTTTAGCATGAAGGTGAAACACATGCTTTGAAAACACATTTAATAACAATGAACTTTAAGTGAATGGATTAGTTTCAAATGACGCCACAATCTAGCAACCAACTTGACTACCTTGCCACACTGTTCTCTGTTTTTTCTCTACTTTGATTGGTTGAGCGATAATATCTACTAAAAAATCGGCGATTTTGGTTGGTTTACGAAAGGTTGGAGGTGCCTGTTTGATGCTAATCTATTTAGATAGCAAGAAATGTGTTTTTTAAACGTTAAATAAAAGATTAGGATACTCCTAACTGGCTCTTTTACCACTAGAAATTAGAAATTGGCAACAATAAGTCGTTGCATTCTAATGCTTTCTGCTGCTGTAGCGAGTAGCAACAGTTTTAAAAGAATTTAAATTCTCATTTTTTATATTGATAATGATTTTTTTTCAGAAGTGTTTTTTTTTAAACATTTTTAAACGCATTTTTTAATTGCTCTTTTTATGTTTTAAATACAGAGAAATGTTCCGAATTTATTGCCTGCCTGCTATACAGTGCCGCAGGCAGTGGGAACCCAAGTCGGATGTTCGTACAGAACTTTTTGCACCCTTAATTTATGAGTAGTGGTTATTTCCGAATAGTAATTTTCCGCAAATTTCTTAAATTTTTATATCATTCCCCTACCCCCTCGACTAATATATCTACAAATAGTTTTAATAACGGAGTTTCGTTCGGATGTAGGTTTGTTAAGAACAGAGTGCGCCCCCTGGAGGCGGAAAGTGGAATTAACATATTTTACGGAGCATGTACAGAACGCCTACTATAACGGTGAAGCAAAGCAAATATATTAAATTCTTGGTTAAGATCCCCCCCCCCCCATCCATGTATCTACGGGTAGGTTGCGTGAAGAGGTTTCGTTCATATACGCTTTTGCTAAGAATAGAGTGCGCTCCTTGGTGGTGGAATGTAGAACTAACAGACCGCGATTTCATTTAAAGTAGGGAATCTAACAAGGCGATCTGTTTGAAACTTCAAGATAGTTTATAACACATTAGAAAAAGTTTATATAAGAATAGCGCGTGAAATTTCGGGCAGGTGGGTAGAGGGGGAGGGGCGATAGATTTCTTTTTTTTTTAACCTTTGCGTTTCTTACCGTTTCCGGTGCGGTTTTTTGACGGTGTCCTGAGATAAATGTGTCTTATTAAACATAAAAATGTCAAAAGTTTGTTACCACTATTTCCGAATAGTAATTTCAAAAATATCTTAATTTCTTGCTTAAGACCGCCACCCCCTCGAGTAATATATCTACTGATAGGTTGTTTAACGGAGTTACGTCCAGATACAGTTTTGTTAAAAATACAGTGCTCTCCCTGGTGGTGGAAAGTGGAACTAAGAGACCGCGATTTGATTTAAAGTAGGAAATCTGACAAAACAATCTGCTTGAAACTTTAAGATAGTTTATAACACGTAAGAAAAAGTTTATAAAAAATGGCGCGTGAAATTTCGGGCAGGTGGGGGGGGGGGGGGGGGAGGGGCGAAATATTCCTTTTCTTTTACCTTTAGGCTTCATACCGTTTCATGTGCGGTTTTTGGACGGAGTCCACAGATACATGCTACTTAGTACATATAAATGTGACAAAAGTTAAGTTACACTATTTTCGAGTAGTAATTTCAACAAGTATCTTAAATTCTTGCTGAAGACCGCCACCTCCTCGAGTAACATATCTACTGATAGGTTGTGTAAAGGAGCTTTTGTTAAGAATAGAGTGCGCTCCCTCGTGGTGGAATGTGGAACTAACATAACGCGATTTTTTTTAAATTAGGAAATCTAACAAGCCGATCTATTTGAAACTTTAAGAACGTTTATAACACAAGAGATAAAGTGTAAAAAAGAATGGTGTGTGAAATTCAGGGTGTGTCTCTAGATTTCTTTAAAAAAAATTAACGTTTCTGACTTTTTATGTGCCGTTTTTTGAGGGAGTCGTGTGATATATGCTACTTATTAAAAGTTGCAGACATTATGTCTGCTTTGTCTGCTTTGAAAAACACCTACTTTTTTTACCTACTTACCTTAGTAGATAAAAACCATAGGGTAAAATTTTAATGGGAGTTCAAATTTAAATCAAAATTTTAAAAATACAGCATTTACAGATTTTAAACTTTAGCATCTCGGCCTATATTTGTACACTAATTAAGAGTATGTAAATTAAAAAAAAAAATTGATTCAGAACTTTTTGTTCGAAATTGAAAAAAATCGACTTTTAAGAAGAAAAAGATACGCTTTTTAGGGTTCCGTACTTAAAAAGTAAAAACCGAACCATTATAGGATCACTCTTGTGTCTGCCCGTCTGTCTGCCTGTCTGTCTGTCACAGCCATTTTACTCGTAAACTATGGATATGGAACGTGGAAAGTTCAAATTCGGTGAAGTAATAAAGACTATTGACCCACATATTTTTAGATTATTAAACATTTATAAATATATTTAGTAAAAATGTATAGGGGCAAATTCAGTTGCTTGAAAAAAAAATATTTTCTTTTTATATCGTGTGGGGTATCGTGTGAAAGCTTTCGTAACGCTGAATTCAAAAATATATTTCTTTTAATTTTAGGTATTACATTTTCAAACATATAGTTGAAAATGTAGAGCAAAAATATGTCCCCCACCCCGTCTAATTCCGAATCTACTGAAGCTAAAATTATTAAAAAATTAGAAGGAGTAGACTTTAATTTAAACCTTGCAGGAAAATTATAGCGATTACCCTAGGTCACATAGTTTTTGAGAAAATCGCATTTTTCCGTTACACACAAATTTCGATTTACGGGCATTCAGCAAAACTGTTGAGCAGCACTGGAGGTACTTATCGTAGCAGAAGTATAAAAGCATTTGTTGATCATGATTTTCGAAAAAAAATCGTTAGTAATTAGCCGAGATATAAACCCTTAAAGATATGGACGGTTTGGACACACATAATGACAGGGGTGACGTATTCTATGTACCACTGGCTTTTAAAGCCTAGATAACAACTTTTAATGATATATGTGTGTAATGCAATGGCCAGTAAGAGTATAAAAGCAATAAACGTCAAATTGTTAAAAACAGACTAATTCAAGGGGTCTCAGGACTCTTAAAGGTTCAAAAAAATTTTTATTTTAATTTTTTTAGATGTAAATCGTCCATCTTTTCTGAACATTTTAATATAATTGTTTCCTTTAAATTCTCATTAGAACAGAATTTATGGCTTTTAGACTTATACCCGCTCAATATCTTAAGCGGCCTTTTCGAAACTTTTAACTCATTTTTCTCCAATTGGCTTTTTTTGGCATAACGCTCACGATATCTCAAAAACTTTTGAATATTTTTTCACGAAATTTTCAAAACATACGTTTTATATTAATCTGTATAAACTGAATCTAAAATTTCCTTTTTATTGTTCAAAAAAATATTTTTTAAGTAATTATATTGTTCAAATTTTCAAATTTTTCTATTAGCTAAATACAACTTTGTATTAAAAATATAAAAATGCTTTAAATACAAAGTTATTTAGGTTCGGGGTAATTATTATAATCTGAAGTATAAGTAGGCGCCAAAATTTTTATTCTAGTTACAATATTTATTTTCTAATCATGCGCGTAAGCTGTTATACCAATATTCTGCTTATCAAATGTCTGACTGTTTGGAGCACCCTGTAAATGCTAATTCTTCATCTTGCAAATTTTTAAATACATAAAATGAAAGAACGTACTTATATTTCGTCTCAATAAAAAGTGTGTTTTAAAATCATATACATTTTAAGTTATTAAATGTTGAATATGGTCTCTTTTTTTTTTTTCATTTTTTCCAATTTTTGAGATCCCTGAGACCCCTTAATTAGAATGAATTACATAAATACTATGGGATTCACGACAATTTGCATTGAATGGCTCTTTCAATACGCCTTGAGTGGCTTTAAAAGTTAATTAAAAAGCTATTTGGGAAACGCGGCAAGGACCAAGGCGGCGTTGCAAATTTGTGACCTCCTTAGAAGCGCGCTTAGCACAATGCCAAATGGGAACTTTGAACGAATGTTTTGTTTTAGCTGCACTTTAGAAAGAAAGGTTATTACTATGATGAATTAAGTTTTATGAAATGACAAATGAAGTTTAAATATGCATTTCTTTTATTGTCAGTATCGAATTAAGTTCATTATAAAGAGATTAAAATAATATTAAACTAGTCGGATGTGTCAATCCCAAAACTTTCTTCTATCTCATACATGTCAATACTTCCTGATAAATGCAGCATAGCAGTGCCACCGGTTAGGCGATTTATACCAAAATCTAATCAGGGACAACTTTCGTGAACTTCTAATTGAATTTGAAGTTTGGTGAAAATTCGTGCATTAATTTTTGAGATAGAGCTATTACGGAAATCGTAAAAAGTTTTGAGTTACAGTGGAACCTCTTGGGCAATTTACACCAAAAACTTATAAGGATCAGTTCATATCAGGGACTAACTGAATCTAAAGTTTGATGAAAATTCATGCATTAGTTCTTGAGATACAGCTATTGCGGAAATCGAGAAAATTGCAGCATAGTAGTGCTACCTGTTGGGCGATTTATACAAAAAGTAATCAGCACCAATTTATATCATGGACTAAATCAATCTAAAGTTTTATTAAATTCCGTTCAATAGTTCTTAATACGTTCACTAAGCTCCAGGTTTCGCTGCAATACAAGCAATACTTAAAGTAATATAATTCGATTGATTTAATGTATTTTTAATACATTGAACATTGATTAACACTTGCAAGGATTGCATTCATATTCGTTATTAAGTTTTTTTATAAAATGTTCAAAGAATCATTTTTTTTTTTTTAGTATTTAAAACAAAATGCAGAGAAAACAACATTACAATTTTGCCCTTTTCCAAGACAGTCGGAGGGTTAAGACAGAGCGCCCACAATATTTGCGTCACACACAGATAGACAGACTCACAGACAGACATTTTGTAAAAACATGTTTTTCATTACCTCTATACTCTAAAAAGTATACATCCGTCGAAAACCGGTATTCGAAAATTTTCACGAATCCAATAAATTCTTCTTGTAAAGATAGAAGAAAGTAAAAATGAGTTATACAGATTAGCTGTATTTGAAATTTTTTAGGTTCCATATATCTTTGAACTTTCATGGTATATCCATTTACATTTTTCTAGTATATACTGTTATGCCCAACCCTACTTTGCATAATTTTTTACAAAGTGTTAGTATTCTTTTAGCAATGGTTTTTTTTTAATAATGCAATTACTAATTCATATATTTATTGTACGGAACCCTGTGTGCGCGAGTAATACTCGCACTTGACCATTTATTTTAATAGAGAATGAACGCGAATTTGTTAAAATTTGGAAAACGAACTAAATGATTGAGTTGAAATTTTCACGTAAGTTATAACAGCCCTTTGCCCACTGTTTCGTAGAGTAATATTTGTATAGAACATATTGCGCTCTCTGTCGGTGGAAGGTTGAACTACCCACTATTTTCGAATAGTAATTTAAGCAAATTTCTTAATTTAGTCAACGTCCTTATTTTAACACAATGTTTATCGAAGCATCTAAATAGACCAGATTTACATCTCCTATAAAAATTTTTGAAAATTTCGGACGAGTAGAAATATTTTTTACAAAATAAAATGTCTAAAAATGTCCACGAAATCAGTAAAAACTTGAGTGTTTTGTCGCAGTTCCGCTCGCTTTCGGTACGCATAAACTCCAAAAATCAACTTACGCAAAATAGCATGTATCTTCAATTTAATATTTTTTTTACGATTTTTTATATCTAAAAATATAAATTCAGACAAAAGGAATTAAAGGTACAAAATCATACAAATTTGAGGTTCATTCATCACGGGCCCGGGCAATGCCGGGCGGGTCTGCTAGTAATAATATAATTTACTATCTGACTCACCCGACGTTGTCTGGGCCTGAGATCAGAAAATAAATTAATAATCACAAAGAATAATAAATAGCAAAGGACAAAATTTACTACATTGCAGAGTTGCAAAAAAGTTGTCTAAAATTAAAGACCGTGCGGCTGGTGGCTTTCAGGTTTTAATCGGATTTCTTTCAGTCAAAATAAGCTTTTATGCAGTGAGCTTTTTAAATATGAACCGTACATTTTTTAGCGTTTTTAATTGGTTTTAAAGACATTTAACCCTTAATTGCATGAATTATTCTTTTAGAATTGTGTTTTTTATTTTTATACTAGCAAACCCCGCGGCTTTGCTCGCGTAATATTTGAAATATGCCAAGTGATATTTATATGTTTAATTTTTATTAAAAGATACTAACTAAATTTTTATTTTATTAAAAGGTAATATTTTATTTTATTAAAAGTTTTTTCTATTAAAAGGTAATTACTTTTAGGAATAATTCAAAAATTACTATTTAAAACACAGTTTGATTAAACATCATTATTACACTACATTAGGCAGAAATGAGACTTAAATTAATAAAATGAAATAAAACTAAATAAAAGATAATTTAGAAAATATTTTGAAACTTTTATGCTCAATTAATACGCTCATTTCAGTATTCATTTGAAGTTTTTAATTTTTTAGAAACGATCTTCTTACATCTTAAAATTAACCATCATGTCAAATTCTAAGTCCTACCACCTCTCTCAACATAAAGGGCTATGTTGAAATAGGAACTGTCACCATTAATTTGCCAACATTAATTTTGAAATCGGTTTGTTATTTCCTAATATTCCACAGAAACGTAATTTAAAAAGGTTTTAAAGACCTTTTTTAGAACGTTTGTTGTTCCTGTGAACCCCAGGTGGTAGAATCACCGGCATAAAATATAGCCTGTGTAGGATCAGAGAATGTTACCATTGATTCGAAACTATTACTTTTATAATCGGTTTATATTCCCTGAAATTGCATAGAATCGTAATTTAGAACTTTTTTAGAATGCTTTTCGCACCTCCCCTTCGCTTCACCCCTTTTTAATTCGAATTTATTTTCGACGTTCCTTTGAGGGCATTTATATTTTATAAGTAACTACCATGTCATATTTAAAGTTTCTAGCCTGTTCAGTATCACAGAAATCGCAATTTAGAAAGTTTTTAACTCCTGCAAGCCTCTGGTGGTAGTGGAACAGACATACAATATAGCTTATGTTTGAGCAGGTTCTATCAGCAAAATTTGTCATCATTTTTTTTTTAATCGGTTTGGTAATTTATAAGTTTGCTTAAAAATTGTAATTTATAACGCTTTTCACTCATTTCATTTTTTTAAATTTGGAATTTTCTTTCGACTGTTCTTAGAAAGCAGTTGCATCTTGTAAGTAAACACCATGCTATACTTCAAAGTGTTAGACCCCCCAGTTGTGCAAAAAACGCAAATTAGAACATGTTTTGCTTTTGCAACCCTCAGATGGTAGTGACAGCAACATAAAATTTAACCTATGTTATAGCAGGGACTGTCACCATTGATTTGCAACCATTACTTTTGAAATAGCTTTGGTATTTCCTTAGATTGAGTAGAAATCGCAATTTAGAACGTTTTTAGGACGCTTTTCGCGCATTTTCACCCCTTTTTAAATTTCCAATTTTTTCGAAACTGTTCTTAAAGATCATTTATATCTAATAAATATGCACCTTGCCTAATTTTAAGTTGCTAGCCCCTACCGATCATAAAAATTGAAATTTAGAACGCTTTTTTGCTCCTGCAACGTCTTGGTGATAGTGATACCGACACAAAACAGCGTCTATGTTAGAGCACAGGCTGTCAGCATCAATTTCCTACCATTACGTTTGAAATCAGATTCATTCTTCCTGAAATATTGCCGACAAATCGACATTTAGAACGTTTTTAGAACGCTTTTCGCGGATTTTGCTCCCGCATCTCCTCTGGGGTATTAGAAACAGATATAAAATATAGCCTATCTTGGAGCAAGATCTGTCACCATCATTTTTACACCATTATATTTGAAATCGGTTCAGTACTGCCTGAGATTGCATAGAAATCGCAATTAAGAATTTTTTACAACGCTTTTTGCGCATTTTGACCCCCTTTTAAATTTCGATTTTTTTAGGAAATGTCCTTAGAGATCATTGATATCTTATAACTAACTACCATTTCAAATTTCACGATTCTAGGCCCTTCCGTAACGCAAAAGCCGCAATTTAGAACGTTTTTCTCCTGCACCCCCTTTGGGGTAGTGGCACCGACATAAAACATCGCCTATGTTGGAGCAAGGGTTGTCACCATCATTTTGACGCCATTATTTTTTAGATCGGTTTGGTATTTCTTGAGATTGTGTAGAAACCACCATTAGAACGTTTTTTAGAACGCTTTTCGCGCATTTTCACCCCTTTTAAATTTCGAATTGTTTAAGAACTGTTCTTAGAAATCCTTTATATCTAATAAGTAGCTAATATTTCAAATTTTATATTTCTAGGCCCTTCGGTAACGCAAAAATCGCATTTTTAGAACGTTTTTTCTCCTGCACCTCCTTTTGGGTAGTGGCACCGACATAAAACATAGCCTATGTTGGAGCAACGGTTATCACCGTCATTTTGACACCCTTATTTTGACACCATTATTTTTTAAATCGGTTTGGTATTTCCTGAGATTGTGTAGAAATCACCATTTAGAACGTTTTTTAGAACGATTTTCGCGCATTTTCACCCCTTTCAAATTTCGAATTGTTTAAGAACTGTTCTTAGAAATCCTTTATATCTAATAAGTAGCTAATATTTCAAATTTTATATTTCTAGGCCCTTCAGTAACACATAAATCGCATTTTTAGAACGTTTTTTTGCTCCTGCACTCCCTTTCGGGTAGACACACTGACATAAAACATAGCCTATCTTGGAGCAAGCGTTGTCACCATCATTTTGACACCAATATTTTTTAAATCGGTTTGGTGTTTCCTGAGATTGTGTAGAAACTACCATTTAGAACGTTTTTTAGAACGCTTTTTGTGCATTTTCATCCCTTTTAAATTTCGAATTGTTTAAGAACTGTTCTTAGAAATCCTTTATATCTAATAAGTAGCTAATATTTCAAATTTCATATTTCTAGGCCCTTCGGTAACGCAAAAATCGCATTTTTAGAACGTTTTTTCTCCTGCACCTCCTTTTGGGTAGTGGCACCGACATAAAACATAGCCTATGTTGGAGCAACGGTTATCACCGTCATTTTGACACCCTTATTTTGACACCATTATTTTTTAAATCGGTTTGGTATTTCCTGAGATTGTGTAGAAATCACCATTTAGAACGTTTTTTAGAACGATTTTCGCGCATTTTCACCCCTTTCAAATTTCGAATTGTTTAAGAACTGTTCTTAGAAATCCTTTATATCTAATAAGTAGCTAATATTTCAAATTTTATATTTCTAGGTCCTTCAGTAACACATAAATCGCATTTTTAGAACGTTTTTTTGCTCCTGCACTCCCTTTCGGGTAGACACACCGACATAAAACATAGCCTATCTTGGAGCAAGCGTTGTCACCATCATTTTGACACCAATATTTTTTAAATCGGTTTGGTGTTTCCTGAGATTGTGTAGAAACTACCATTTAGAACGTTTTTTAGAACGCTTTTTGTGCATTTTCATCCCTTTTAAATTTCGAATTGTTTAAGAACTGTTCTTAGACATCATTTATATCTTATAAGTAACTAATATTCAAAATTTCATATTTCTAGGCCCTTCAGTAACGCTAAAATCGCATTTTTAGAACGTTTTTTGCTCCGACACCCCCTTTGGGGTAGTGGCACCGACATAAGATATAGCCTATGTTCTAAGTTGGACTAACACCATCATTTTGATACCATTACTTTTGGAATCGGTTCGGTAGTTCCAGAGCTTACCTCCTACAAATAAACAATTTTTTCCTCTTTATAATAGGAGTATAGATAGATTAAGGATTAGACACCAGAAATCGTAAGATAGATTTTTAAATTTATTTAGTAGAATATTTTTGTAATTTTTAGCGGATTAATATTTCTATATAAATATAGTGATTGTAAGAACTTAATTTATGTATTAAAAATTAAATAAAAAGGTAATGAAAATTTACATCTCTATGCAATTAAGGGTTGAGTTAGTTGGAATTTAATAAATAACTTAATTTTTTAATAATGAAAACATTGACGGCGCTGCTAGTGATTTGAAATCAGAATTGCAAATATTGCATCTAAACATTAAATGGATGTGGAATTAACAAATATTAAGTAAAATCCCATAGAAATCGTAATTTAGAACGTTTTTAGAAGCTTTTCCCCTCATTTCATCATTATAAATTTCGATTTGTCAGAAACTATTTTCAGCGTGCATTTGTATCTTAAAAGTAATCACCAGGCCAAATTTCAAGTTTCTAGTCCCTTCAGTATTACAAAAATCATATATTTAGAACGTGTTTTTTTTCTCTTTCACCCTTTCCAATTTCAAATTTAAAAAGTCCTTCCGGCCAGTGCCGGGAAGAAGAGGTAGCTTTCATATTCCTTATTTTAAAAAAGCCAACTTATATTATTCAAACACACGAAGCTCAATTTAGTGGAAACCGAATATAGGAGATTCAATACTAATTTTTATCAATACTAAATCATTATGAATGAGAATTTCGCGAAATTAGTCAGCTTTATCCAAGCTGCTTTTATTTAAAGTAACTCATATTTGGCTGCCAAATTCGACGATTTCTTAAAGTGCCTGCCATTTTAAGACAACATGGTAGATGAGGCTAACCAGTGAACTTAGTCGAGACCTTAGTAATTGCTGTGCACATGCTCACTCACATCGGAATCGGTTGATATATACGAGTGCTGTCGCAGGCAAAAATCAGATTTTTCAAAATGTCACCCACATTAGAAATTGAAACTGCTATATCTGAGCCATTTTTTAAGATAAAGACAAACAAAAAATGCTCCTGAATCCTTATATCAAGGTCAAATACTTAAGAAAGAAACCTTTTTCAATTTCTAATTTTTTTGCACCTCACTTTAAATATAATTTTTTTTAATTTAATGGCCGCCATTTTGAAGCAAGATGGCTGATGAAGCTGGCCAGCGAACTTGGTCGAGATATTGATGTATACTATCCACATGCCTTCTGCCATCGAAATAGGCGAATACGTGTGTTATCGCGTGACAAATACAAGATCGTTTCAAAGTGTTAGCCATGCTAGAAATTCAAAGTGCTATAATTCAACCGTTTTTTAAGATATAAACAAAAGAACAAATTTTCATAAACAAAAACTGCTCCAGAATCTTTGTATCAAGGCCAAAAATTATATTTAAAGTGAGGGGCAAAAAAATTAGAAATTGAAAAAGGTTTCTTTCTTAAGTATTTGACCTTGATATAAGCATTCACGAGCATTTTTTGTTTGTCTTTATCTTAAAAAATGGCTCAGATATAGCAGTTTCAATTTCTAATGTGGGTGACATTTTGAAAAATCTTATTTTTTGCCTGCGACAGCACTCGTATATATCAACCGATTCTGATGTGAGTGAGCATGTGCACAGCAATTACTAAGGTCTCGACCAAGTTCACTGGTTAGCCTCATCCACCATGTTGTCTTAAAATGGCAGGAACTTTAAGAAATCGCCGAATTTGGCAGCCAAATATAAGTTGCTGTAAAAAAAAAGCAGCTTGTATAAAGCTGACTAATTTCGCGAAATTCTCATTCATAATGATTTAGTATTGATAAAAATTAGTATTGAATCTCCTATATTCTGTTTCCACTAAACTGAGCTTCGTGTGTTTGAATAATATAAGTTGACTTTTTAAAATAAGGAAAATGAAAGCTACCTCTTCCTCCCGGCACTGGCCGGAAGGACTTTTTTTTATGGCAACCCTTTTGAAACAAGATGGCGAATGAAGCTGGCCAACGAACTTGGTCGAGACATTGGTATGTACTATGTATAAATGAAGTTACATCCAAATCGGTTCATAAATACGCCTTTTATCGCGTGACAAACTTCAGGACGTTTCAAAATGTCAGCCACGCTAGAAATTCAAAATGCCATAACTCAGCCATTTTTTAAGATATAGACGAAACAAAAACTGCTCCGGAGTCTTTGTATAAAGGTCAAATACATAAGAAGAAAATATTTTTCCATTTTCAATTTTTTGGTACCACATTTCAAATTTTAAATTTTTAAAAAAATTTTAAATGGCCGCCATTTTGAAACAAAATGGCGGATGAATCTGGCCAACGAACTCGGTCGAGATATTTGTATGTACTATGTACACACCAAGGTACATCCAAATCGGTTCATAAATACGCCCGTTATCACCTGACAAAAATCAGGACGTTTCAAAATGTCAGCCACGCTAGAAATTCAAAATGCTATAACTCAGCCATATTTTAAGATATAGACGAAACAAAAACTGTTCCCGAATCTTTTTATGAAGGTCAAACACATAAGAAAAAAATATTTTTTCAATTTTCAATTTTTTGTTACCACATTTCAAATTTAAATTTTTCTTAAAAATTTAAATGGCCGCCATTTTTAAACAAGATGGCGGATGAAGCTGGCCAACGAACTCGGTCGAGACATTGGTATATACTATGTATAAACGAAGTTACATCCAAATCGGTTCATAAATACGCCTTTTATCGCGTGACAAAATTCAGGACGTTTCATAATGTCAGCCACGCTAGAAATTCAAAATGCTATAACTCAGCCATTTTTTAAGATATAGACGAAACAAAAACCGCTCCGGAATCTTTGTATAAAGGTCAAATACATAAGAAAAAAATATTTTTCCATTTTCAATTTATTGGCACCACTTTTCAAATTTTAAATTTAAAAAAAAAATTAAATGGCCGCCATTTTGAAACAAAATGGCGGATGAAGCTGGCCAACGAACTCGGTCGAGACATTGGTATGTACTATGTACACACCGACCGTTACATCCAAATCGGTTCATAAATACGAGAGTTACAGTGTGACATAGGTCAGATATATATATATATATATATATATATATATATATATATATCAATTTTGAACGGAGGGTGGTTTCGGGGTCTGGGGTCATGATCGATGAAAATATACCAAAATATTTTGAAATCGCTTTCCTCCGAACGGCTGCAATAGGTAGCTTTTTGTAATGGAAGCTACCTAAAAATAATAAACTGCTGTGTGCTTGCCTTTGCTTCTTAAAAGTAGCAACCATGGCTCAAGTTTTAAGTTTCTATTATTTACAATTGCATAGGAATCGTAATTTAGAACGCTTTTCGCGCATTTCACCAATTTCAATTTGGATTTTTTTTTCAAGTGTTCTAAGCAATCTTTTACGTTTTAAAAGTAACAAATATCAAATTTCAAACTTCTATCCCTAACATTTATATCACAGAAATCGTAAATTGTAAAGCTTTTAGAACGCTTTTCGTTCATTTCACACTTTTAAATTGCGATATTTTTTCAGAAACTGTTCTTAAAGAACATTTACATGTTATAAGTAACTACCATGCCAAATTTCAAGTTTCTAGCCCCACCAATATCACAAAATTCTCAATTTTAAAACGTTATTTGCTCCTGCACCACCGCCCCTTTTGGTATTGGCACCGACATAAAACATAGCTTATGTTGGAGCAGGGACTATAACCATCACGTTAGCAAAATTACTTTTGAAATCTGTTATTTAGAAAGTTTTTCGAACACTTTTTGCACATTTCATCCTTTTAAATTTCGAAATTTTTTAGTTATTGTTCTTAAAGATAATTTACATCTTATAACAGTATTCTATTCTATTTCTATCTACCATGCCAAGTTTCAAGTTTCTACATTTAACATTTTGTAAAAGTCGTATAATTTAGAACATTTTTAGAACGCTTTTCGCTCATTTCAATCCTTTTAAATTTTGAATTTTTTCCCAACTGTTCTTAGAGAGCCTTTACATCTTATATGTAACTACCATACCGCATTTCAAGTTTCTAGACCTTTCAGTATCACAAAAATCGCAATTTTAGAAAGTTTTTTGCTCCTGCAACCCCTTGGTGATTGTGGCACCGACATAAAATATAACTTATGTTGGAAGAGGGACAATCACCGTCGATTTGCAGCATTACTTTTGAAATTGGTTCGATATTTCCTGAGATTCCCTAGAAATCGTAATTTAGAACATTTTTAAATTATTTTTCGCTCATTTCACCCTTTTATATTTGAAATTTTTTAGAAACTGTTCTTATAGAGCATTTATGTCTTATAAGTATCTACCATACTAAGTTTCAAGTTTCTATATCTTTCAAAATTCCATAGAAATCGCAATTTAGAATGATTTTCGTGCATTTTCACTCCTTTTAATTTTCTAATTTTTTACAAACTGTTCTTACATTTACATCTTATCAGAAACTACCATGCCAAATTTCAAGTTTCTAGGCCCTTCAGTATTACATAACTCGCAATTTTAGAACATTTTTTATTCCTGCAATCCCCTGGGTTAGTGGCACGAGATAAAATATAGCCTATGTTGGAACAGAGACTGTCATCATCAATTTGCAGCACCACTACTGTCTAAATAGGTTTGGTAGTTCCAGAGAATACCCCCTAAAAACAAACAAACATTACTTCTTTGTAATATTAGTATAGATAAACTGTGGCCGAGAACTTCTCAAGGTGCTACTGCTTCGAACATTCTTTCTGATCTTTATTTATATTACAATGAAAGGAATTCATTAAGAAAATGACTGTGTTTACTGTTGGTTTTACAGATGATATTGTTATTTTTATTACAATGATTCTACTATCACTTCATTGCATACTCAATGTCCTATTCAGTTTACATTAAGTCAAAATGATGTCGGATGTGATCAATAATGCAATTAAACGAAAACATCATTTGCAGAACAAATTAAAAACAAATCCATTTATTTCCGACATTGTTTAAGCCCGAGAAGGGAGATATTAAGATATTTCATTCAGTTAGTTCTACATTTAATGTTAAATTTTCGCAACAAACAAGTTAAACCAACTGAACATTAAAAAATAAAAATAAAATACAAGCAATAAGATACTTAAAACACTTTAAAAACTTAGAATCCGTTGAAATGAAATCGAAATAAATCTTAGACCTTTTTAAAGGTTTGTACTTTGTATGTATCTTATCATTTTAAATACAATCATCATAAACATGATAAAAAATCTTCAATACAAATATTTGCAACTTAAGAATGGTAAAAAAGATCTAAGATTTATTTCGATTTCTTTTGAACGGAAGCTAAGCTTTTAGGGCGTTTTTGAGCATCATATTGTTTTATTTTATTTTATTTTTTATTACCTCCGATATGCTATTTCTTTAAATAATCTAGAATGTTCTAGGATGCCCTATAATCATCTAAATTGTTTTAAAATGATCTACAATGGTCTATAATGTTCCAGAATAATCTAAAACGCTCTACAATAATCCAGAATGCTCTAGGATGCTCGATAATAATCTAAAATGTTCTCAAAAGATCTACAATGGTCTATAATTTTCCAGAATGCTCTAGGATGCTCGATAATAATCTAAAATGTTCTCAAAAGATCTACAATGGTCTATAATTTTCCAGAATAATCTAAAACGCTTTACAATAATCTAGAATGTTGTAGGATGTTCAATAATAATCTAAAATGCTCTAAAACGATCTAGAATGATCAGTAATGTTCCAAAATAATCTAAAATGCTCTACAATAATCAAGAGTAATCTAGAATGTTCGAAAATGAACTGAAATTTTCTAAAAGGATCTAGAATAATATAGAATGTTCTAGATAGTGCGAAATTTCAATCGTCAATCTAATATATAAAAATAAAAATTTGTCTATCTGTCTGTCATGCTATACAAATCCACAGTTTGGAAGCCAGTATTGTGAAATGTGTATTAAAACACGGCCGAGGCAACTAAAACAATCCGGAATCGAAATAATTTATAGTTAACTTTTAATTAATAAAAAACGACCAATTTAACAGCAAGTTCCTATCAAATTTAAACATTTTTTGTTATAGCAGTTGCAAACAATTAAAAATTCACAATAAAATCCCTTTTTTTATGTTCAACCCGTAATCGCGCGAGTTCTTTAACCAATGTGAGATATACATATTACGTACGCCACGCTACAATACTAAAATGCTATAGCGGGTATTACGATAATTCCTTTACCTCACATGCAAATAATTAGAGATATACATATTAAGTACGCTACGCTGCAATACTAAAAATATCCAGAGGGTACTACGTTAATTCTTTTACCTCACATGCAAATAATTAGAAATTATTTAATTGCGCTTAATTATTACAATTTTTTAAAAAATAAAATCAAACATGTTATCACAAACATCAACAAAACTTTTTATTCTATTTATTCTCTTATTCCAAAGATAGCGTTTTATCGTCAGCTGCTATAGTAACATGATAAATTAAATTTCATTAAAAAAATGCGCAGTAGTAAAAAAATATTTTACTAAATCGAATAGTTATTTTTAATTTTGATTTTAGAATTAAATTCACGAACTCCCATGCATAGGACGGGTTGAACAGCTAGTGGTATATAAGTTGAAGTTCAGTGCGTTTTCGTTAGTCACATTTTAGCAACGATCAAGAGAGGATCAAAAAGAAAAATACCAAAAAATCAAAAGTGAGTATTCAAACGATAAATTCCAGTGACTTCGAAAAAAAAAATATTTTGTTCTTTTTTTCTTTTCTTTGTATTCAATTGTTTTCTTAAAAATTTTATCCGAGTGAGTATAAAGCTTTTTTTTACTTCTTTTATATACTGCTAATGATTTATTTTTCAAAGCTTTTGTTACAGATAAAATGCCAAAGTGTAAGAGAGTGTTTACACAATCTTGTGTGAATTCGCAAAGAAGAAAAGCAGCACGTAGAAACGAAACAAAAGAAGAAAGACAAAGACGACTTACGAAAATTCGAGAAGGAGTGCAACAAATGAGAGAAAGTCAAAGTAAATAACAAAGAGCAAACATTAATAGAGAGACGCGAATTACAGTAAGTTCAATTAGAAACCGTGAATAAGCTCATCAGCGTCAAATGCGAAATAAACAAAATAGAGAAAGAATGCACTCTACGTGAACATCAACGAGTTGCACATACGTAGAAACGACAATTTAGAACTTGGGGCGTTCCACTATGATTCCATGAAAAAATACAATGAACATCCAACTATCATCATCGGGAAAATGGATAAGATATGCAAGTACTGCGTCGCAAAAAAATTTAAGTGCGAAACTGTAGGTATGCGCTTTATGAGTGGTAAAGTCAGATTACCAGTATTAAAAGTACCACCATCAGAACTATTCGCTTATATGATTCGAACGGCACCAGAATCAAAACATTTTTTACAAAATATTCGTCGATACAATTCTTGCTTTCAAATGACTTCATTCGGAGCTACATCGATATGCAACGTAGAAAATTTCAGCCAAGTTTTTAAAGTCAAAGGGCAAATTTAGCATCGAGTAGGCTCGCCAATGCCCATACAAAATAAAACACCGAAATTTTTACAAATACATTTTGTCGGTGATGAAAAACTCGAAATTAGATCAGCATTTCACTCACATTCAGGGGCTACAGCGAGAAATTGTGTAGGAGTTACAACGTCTACGTCTACCCCATAACCATAATCAACTGCAAATCAATAATTTAAGACTTCTCTAGAACGAATGGTTGCAGACAACAATAAGATCGTCATTCAGGCCGACAAAAGACCAGTCGGTGAGCATAAACGAAGGTCTAATGCACCTCAAGTCAATGAAGCTGCAGTAGTAATTGTCGATAACGAATATAGCCATCATGATAGCATTATTCAACACCGAAGCAATGAACTGCAACGAATTGTTGAAACACGTCGAATAGGGACACTGATCCTCATGCCATAAAGCGTATGATATATTCTGACCAGGGCAACGCCGGGTATTGCAACCAGTATCATATAAACAGTATTTGATAATAATGAGTAACATTGAATGATAACGTAAAATATATTCTTCAAAATTTCTGTTGATGTTAAAAATACCTTTGACTATATATATATACATATATATATATATATATATATATATATATATATATATATATATATATATATATATATATATATACCCTATATATATAAAATCCTAATGAAACGAATTTATGAAACGGAAGTATAAATCGACAGATTAAACAACTCATTATGTTTCACGGCGATTTCTCCTAAAATATGGAATACTTTGCGATGAAATTAACACCAAAAATCAATATTGATCCGCAGATTTCAAAACTGGTATTAGAATTTTTAAATTCGAATTAGTTTTCGAAATATTAATTTTTTTTCTAATTTTATATACATTTTTCTAATGATGGCAACTCAAATTTTAATCAAACACATTTTTTTTTTTTGTTTTAAGAAACAGTTGACATGGTAACGCGGCTATTGTTGTTTATTTGATGATAAATGTTTATTTACTTTTATTTCTTTTTACAAATTATATAAATTATTTTTTTCTATGATTATTAATTATTTTTTTGATATTTCCTTTAGAAAATAATAGAAAATAATTAAGAAATACAATACTTCTTAGTTATTCCGTCGACCAATTTCGCCAAATTATATAAATCGCCAGTGTCGCGATTGTTTACTCGCCAAATTATACAAATTGACATAATTTTTATTTTAAATAACGAAAGAACAAGTAAATTAGTATAACATTAATAAATATACGAATAAAACGTCGAAATAAAAATCACTTGATGATGTAAACACGTGTAACTTGCTTAAAGTCAAGTGAATGTGACGTTTACGATCAACCATTATTGGCATTTAATCTTATAGTTTGGCGATAGATTTTTGGTCGTCGGGATATCTAAGGAATACCAAAAATGCATATGTAACTGGTATTTGAAAACGAGGTTTTCGCCAAATTTTCGTAAAAAAATAAAAATCACGCCAAACCTGCGGTGCGTATTTGGCCAAATATTACCACTCGAAAAAAAAAAAAAATAAAAATGCTAACTGGCGAGTTGAAAAAAAGCTATTGGCGAGATTTGCATCCTGCTAGCGTAACAGTACCTAGAATTCTTTGCAACCATGGCAACTTTTATGTAGTTTTATTCGAAAAAATATTTTTTGATTTTTTAATCAAAATGGAAAACTTACGATCCCATATTGGCGCGATTTTTTTCTGACGCCAATGTTATATACGGAACGGGAACATAACTAGCGCCAAAGTATCGTTATTTTGCTTGATATGGTAAGCCGGATGTTGCTGTTTATGCGTTCCCCAAACTGGCGTCGTTAAAAAATCACGCCAATATGGAACGTATATGACATCTTTACCAAACTTTTATATGAACGGCGAAGGGATCAGACCGTATTTGTTTATGGCAGTTGATGACTTGAACTATTATAATATAGATGAAATGATGGCGATAGAATAATATTTAGCGACTTATCACCTGTACCTGGCTAGCACTAAAGTACCAAAATGGCACCTAAAGTATAAAAAGTGAAGTGGTCCGCCTGGAACTGTTGATGATAGTCACATGACTTAGGCTATTGTTATAGATATTGTTTTAAAATACCGGGAGACAAAGACTCTTATACTTAGTTTATTTTATTTTAGCTTCTTTTCAAATGTTTAACTGATCCTCTTTAATCAAAATGCGAAAACAATCATTGAATGTCTTAACAGCAACTGATTCGCCCTTAAATTTGTGCAATCAAAGGGAATTGAATGGAAACCCGTTTACAGGGAGATCTGAACAGCTTTTTTCAGTATAATTCAATCTTCTCTAATATTTTTAAAACCCATCAGATTAGCGTGTTTTTAGATTCTGCGGTGTCTGAACGGGGGTTAGCGAGCATAGCTTGCAGGGGGCAGAGCCCCCTAGTATATATATAAAATCCTAATGAAACGACAAATTATGTTTAACGGCTATTTCTCCTAAAATAAAGAAGGTTTGGCTGTTAAATCGACACCAATTATCCGTATTGATCCACATGTATCAAAACTGATATTCGAATTTTAAAATTTGAATTAGTTTTCGAGTTATTAATTTTTTTCTAATTTTAATGATAATTCTCTAATGACGGCAACTATATTACTCTATTTTCTTGGAAAAAAGGAGAGAACAGGGAAAAACTACAGGGATTATTAGATTTCTTCTTTTTCGTCATTTCAAATTGAATTTTAAATTATCTTTTATTTCAGTCGATAGTGAAACAATAATGTAATTAAATTATGTTTTTCAGAAAAATTTAAAAAAATAAAAATTCGATTTTTCTTTTTCTTCATTTTCAAGTTGAAATTGAAAAGTAAAATTGTTAAGAACAGAAACAAAGATTTTAAATAAGAATTAAATGATCACCTGTTAAAAGCAGAAAATAGCGAAAATTACGTCAAAATATTTACGTGTAAAATGTTTAAAAAGTGAGAAAAATTTTACACGCGAAACGCATTTAAAGGTGATAATTACTTCATACGTAAAATCCCCAAATATTAAATATCGTCATAGTTAAGGTGCCTAAAATAATTAAATTATTGCGCGTGAAAAACTTTTAATGGTGAATATTAGGTTATATTTAAAAATATCAAATAATAATGCTCTCAAACACTTTTAAATTAAAAAATATATGTACCCGTGTATCTGAAAAAAAGAAAAAAGTTTAAAATAAATAAATTATTACATAAAAAATGCATTTAATAGGGAAAATTGTGTCATATATTAAAACGATTACATTTAAAACGATTTTCATTCCGGAAAATTTTAATGTGACGTCACATGGTATAAAAGTAGTGCGATTGGCAAATTTGTTTATACATTACATCACTTGATACAGCGTAAATACAGGTAAATGTGTGCGCAAAATACTTTCGTTTTATTTTGTACGGATTACTATTCGATAAATACATTTTAGAAAATTCGGATATTCTTATTAATATAAACAATATACTTTGTGAAATATGCATGATTGTGTATTAAAATAAAGAAAAGAATTCATGAATGAGCTATATCCGTTCCTGAAAATATCTGAAACTCAATCCAAACATAAAATATAAGCTTAAAATTTTCAAAACACAATGATTTTCAATATTGTAGTTCTGAAAGCTATTACCAAGCAGACGAAGTTTTGTAACATCGAAACTAAAGGAAGGATATTGTTCATAGAATCGTTATAAAAGTTAGAAAGATAATGATATTTTTAACCTAACTATTTTTATACAAGCTTATTTTCAAATGTGTAATTGACCTTATTTATCAATCCCGAAAACAGCCACCAGTTGTTACGACAGTGATGGATGAGGCCATGGTAACGAAAAAATATCCCATTCAAACAGAAAACCATGGCAACCCGATTACAGAAGATAGCCGCCGTTATAGTGATGATATCTTTCAATCTTCCTTAACCTGGTAATATTTTTTAAACAGGGCACATTCTATGTTTTTCGAAGCTGTGAAGTCTGAACGGTAGTTGGCGGGCCTAGCTTGCAAAGGGCAGAGCCCCCTAGTATATATATATATATATATACTTAAACATATAATTAAATTTATGAAGTAAAAAGTATCGAATAATAATTAGTAATAAGGAATAAAACTGAATAATAATACAAAAATATATTGATCAAAAATGCTGGTGATGTTAAAAGTATTTTTGAAAAGGAAAATATATACATAATTAAACATATCAAATAAATGTATTGACTTATAAGGGGTGAAACCGAATAATAATTCAAAATGTGCATTTTAAAGCATACACATATTTATCAAAATAGTTAGAGTCAATGATAGTGTTAAAATCACTTTTACTCTCAGAAATTTTACTTTCTGAAGAAGAAATGTTTTTCATAATCTCCGCTATTTCACCATCAGTCAAATGCCTGCATAATTTAGGCATTTAATTAGTTTATGAAATACGATGACGCATAAATATACAGAGTGATTCAAAATAACGTGGCCAAAATGAAAGGGCAAAGCAGGCATATAAAATTAATCAAAAACAGCATAGAAACATCGGGTCGCAAACGCCATCCGGGGCAGCTTAGAGGGGGTTGCCAATTACGTGTAATACAAGAAGAATAAACAAAAATCATTCTACATCATCGTATTTATACTGTATTTTCACACATTACACATTTGCGATCAATAATACTACAGGAGATGCTCAAAGTTTTTGCCAGACCCCTGAAAACACGCATCGACGCTGCGTGGACTGGCGCACCTTCTCAAACATATCAGGTGTATCTCGAACACATCCTGCTGCCGCAACAATTCTTCTTACTAAGCTTTCCTGCGATTAAACCGGTGTTTCGTAAATAACTCCTTTAAAAAAACCCATAAGAAAATATCTACTGGAGACAAATCTGATGATCGTGGTGGCCATGCGATTGGTCCCATGTACCAATCCATCGCCCTTGAAAAAGGGCAAGCAGATGTTTTCTGGCTTGTCTACTAAAATGTGCGGCAGTTCGTCGTGCTGAAATTATACACGTCAAGGCGCTCAATTTGCTCAGCTCATGTTTTCATGGTAACGCCTTCTAGCGGCCCCGGATGGCGTCTGCGACCCCCCAAGTTCAATGTGATTTTTTATTATCTTTGTATGACTACTTTGCCCTTATATTTTCGCCACGTTATTTTGAATCAACCCGTAGATCAGTTAATTTAAAACGAATTGTAATTCGAAACTTTATGAAAAATTTTTGAAGGTAAAAATCAAAATTAAAACCAAAGGAGAGCACAAAAAAGTCGCCTTTTAACTTTACTGTGCCGAAACAAACTGTTATGGGGGGATACAATACCACAATTGGTAACTTCTTTTTCCACAAGGAATTTGCCGCAACAAAATAAAAATATAAAATAGAGCCCCCTTTTCCTTCTCTAAAAACAAAAATTCAAAACTCGGTAATCATGATGACAATAAACCATTTCCAAATCGAGATAAAAGTAAACAAAACTAGAAAACAGGAATTCTGCTTTTTCAGAATTTAGTGTTAACCCCGATGAAAAAAAGTATATGTATATATATATATATATATATATACATTGCAAAACATATTTCAATTTTTAAGACTTAAAGCACACACTTTTTATATTACGTCATTCGCATCCGCTTAAGAATTCCACATTTACGATTCACTCTTAAACATCTACAGTAAAGCATGTGTTAAAAATTTGCTCCTCGATCAATTTAATTGAACGGTAGCGAAGGGGAACAAATCTCTCTACCATGGAAAATTAATCAAAAGTTTTATTTTGAAATCTTGAATACGTAGAATACAACAAAAATAATAAATTAAATGCGTAGGTCGTTGACTTATATGATTATATAAAACACTGAGTCCTTGTAGATTCAAATTTGGAAATTAGTTCACTCTAGAACTTCTCATTCAGCAGCTAGTTCGTTGGTCGGGTGGCTTTTAAGGGAAGGTCCCCCGCCGTCCTATACAAGTTCCGAGCGCTTCGCTCAATTTTCTCGGCACCTCTCGTGCCTTCAGCCCGGGAAAAAATCTCTTTTTCCCTCGTTCGTGCGAGCCAAACGCACACTCTAGTTCCCGACTCCAAACTGATCCCCTCCTCTATTTTCCTCCGGAAAAATGGTCACTCTCTCGGACACCGTGAGAAAACTTTCAACATCCATCTCTGTCAATGCCTTTAGGCATTAGCGAATTCCTTTGCGAGACCTAAACAGGGTGGTCTATACTCCGAACCCTTAGATGTATCTCATATCCTTTATCAGGGCGTGCTACGTCCTAAGTGCTAATCCATCATCACTTACAATGTCCTAGAGCGTGAGAAAAATGTCTACTAGAGTTTCTATACACCTGGGTGTATCCAGTTTTTCTTTAGGAAGACTTCTTCCCCCATCATCTGAAAACACAGAAGTTCATTTCTTTACACATGCATAGGATGTCACTATCGCAAAATAATACACAAATGCAGCAAAAACATGCCGTCATTAAAGGAACTCGACAAAAAAAAGACTATCTAATGATACACAGGCATTCATTTGTTTGTAACATTAATTTCATTGATTTCAGTCGTGACGTCAGTCATGACGTTTTGGTTGGAAACTGACACCAAACAAACGGTTGCTATGTTGTATTTTCTATTTTGTTTGTGTGTTGCAGCTATATCTTATATCTATATCTCACATCTAAGTGTTCTAATACTTGATATGTACTGGTAACATTTTCCATGATTTATATTTAAAAAGAAATTACGCATAGCAACCGTTTGTTTGGGGTCAGTTTTCAACCAAAACGTCATGACTGACGTCGCACTGAAAACTTCTATAGATACTTAAAATTAAATATACAGCCCCGATTATCGGCGGAATTGGGTGGCAAGGGCACCGCGGATAACAAAAATCGCGGATAACCCGAAAAAGACTGAAAATGGGGTGCAAACACAAAAAAAAAAGGAGCTTCAATATAAAAACTATGTTTTAGTGCACAAAAAACATAATAAAACGTTTAATACTCATATTTAAATTTTATATGCATATTTAATGTGCATATTTAAATATGCACAGTACAGCAGAAACCTTTGCTTTGCGTCTAAATCACTAAAATAAAGAACAGTAAATAAAAAACAATGCCATATATACTGTACAAAAAGAGTTGAGTTACACCTTTTTTAAAAATTCCGTCCATTGTTTTTGCTTCTTGCTTTGGAAACACATTTTTTCTTTATTCTAAATTGTAAATTATTGTTTTTCTTTTAGTATGGAATAATTTTTATCTTGAAAATGAAGCTATTCTTGATATGCTCTCCTTGTAATTTATCATAATAGTCTTATTTAATTGTTAAATATTTTAATTACTGTGTTTACTACGTTTTGTTAATAAAATCAAGAAAAGACATGAAGACTGTATATCTGATATTTCAAACATCGCAACCGAATCTAGAAATATTCTTCTATTACTTTCGAATACATGAATGTTTCTGTTTATATTTATTAGAAGGGCTTATTGTATTTTCCTTGCTGTTGGCTTGAATTTAAAAAAATTCGCTTCGCGGATCATCCGCTCGCGGATAATCGGGCTGTACTGTAGTTTATAATAGCTCCATGTTTCAACAGAAATTTTTCGTTTATATTTTTTCAAAATAGCACGTATTTTAATTACATTTTCTTTCGGTTGTTATGAGAAAATGGCAACAAAAAGATATAATTGTTATTAACCATTTGGAAAAATGGTTATTGTCCTCTGTCAGGGTAGGAAATCAAAAAAATACCTGAAGCTTTTTATTTGTTGAATTTGCATTTTATTCGTTTTCTGATTGGTCTATACAGTAATCTGTATTTTCCCTTTACTTTCAACAGAGATGGATACTTCTGTTGCCACTATGACAAAAAAGTAATATAAACTACCAAAAAAAAATTAATAACTCAGAAACAAACTGAGATACAGCTTTCAAACAAATGGCATTTAAAAGTAAATTTTTTTCTATATATGACGGTGTAAAAAGTAATATTGTGGGATGTTTAGAAGTTTAAAAATGAAATTTCATTTAAAATTGGTCCAGGAATATTAATGTTTAATCCATGGCGTACGTAATGTATGACCAGCTCCGTAGAAGTTTAAAAATTTACATTACCGAAAAATGTAATCCATGGCGTACGTAATGTATGACCAGCTCCGTAAAAGTTTTAGAATTTACAGTACCGAAAAATGTAATCCATGGCGTACGTAATGTATGAAATTTCATTTAAAATTGGTCCAGGAATATTAATGTTTAATCTATTGCGTGCGTAATGTATGAGCAGCTCCGTAGAAGTTTAAAAATTTACAGTACCGAAAATTGTAAAACTGAACTTTCTTTTAAAATTTGTTCATGATGGGCCCAGGAATGTTAATGTTTAATTCATGGCGTACGTAATGTATGATCTAACAAAAACATAGCTGTGAAAAAAGGGAGCCAAGCTCTGTAAAGACAATGGCAAAAAAAGAAGTGATATCTAAGTGGGTACCAAGTTCAAATAAAATTCACTCAAACTTACCTACTGAAGTATTATAGCATTTTTAAAATTGTTTAGAAATAAAAATTATTGATAGCATATTAATAATAAATCTAGAACTTGGCAAGTTTTTACCTACTAGTCATTTATTTTGAATAATGACATTATTATATCAAATCTTGTTATTTCATGATTGGAAGCCTTAATTTGAGTGAGCTCCTTCCCCTTGAAGGGCGGTGGGATAAAATGTATCCCACCTAATTTAACTGCAAAATGCCACATTGACACCAGAATTCAGGACTAAAAAGTTTAATTTTATTAAATACGTGAAAAGAAGCTTTTACCCATTTTGAAATAAATTTGTTTTTAAATTCTGGTGTGATTCAATCATTTCAGCATTTCACGAATAAAAGTTATTTGCCCCTGAAAGGGTTAAAGGGGTGCAGTCTCTAGAGTGATGACCAAGAACAAGCGTAAGTATACCTGTCTCTTTGTCAGGTATATCTGTAGGTTTGTCTGTTTGCCTTGAGAATTCTGAAGGATGGGTGCTAGATTGATAACCAAAGACGAGTGGGAGTGTATCTGTGTATTTATTGGTTTATCAAATCTTTAACATGAGTCATTTGTTTATAATAATAACTATATTAATTTTTTTTGTAATGTCATTAAAATTAATATTAACATCACCATTTTATTAAGACATGAAATTGATAGGCATAACATTTATCAAAAACTTGCCAAGTTCTAGATTTATTATTAATATGCTATCAATAATTTTTATTTCTAAACAATTTAAAAAATGCTATAATACTTCAGTAGGTAAGTTTGAGTGAATTTTATTTGAACTTGTCACCCACTTAGATATCACTTCTTTTCTTGCCATTGTCTTTACAGAACTTGGCTCCCTTTTTTCACAGCTATGTTTTTGTTAGATATCATTACTTTTTCTAAAGTTACAATATATTTAGACACTTTACTTAATGCTTTTTAATGTGTTTACATGTGACTATTTTATTCACCAAGCAACATTCAATTTTAATTTTAATTTCCTACAACAAACTATTTGACTGTCAATATGCGGCAGAAATCTATATTTTAATACTGCTACATTGAATGCATGTTTTTAAACGAAATGTATTGACCCCGAGTATGTAGATAGGTTTACAATCGAAGTCTATGGGAATTTGGCGAAATATTAGAGATATCGCCAAGGTGGCGTCACTTTTGGCGACTAATTTTGGTCGCCAAATTTGGCGATATATCGCCATATTGGCGAGATACTTGGCGGTATTTGGCGACAGAACAGCGTCCCCTACTACGGCAAATTAAAATTTCGCCCAATAGACGTAATGTTAAAGTAAAAATGGACACCCCCAGGTGAGTAATTCATCGATTTTCACAATTTTTTTATTTTATTCCTTAGTTTCATAGTGTAAACGAACTTCGCACCGAATTTGAAGTCTGTAGCTGGAGTAGATATATGAGATCTTTTTGATGAGTGAGTCAGTCAGTCAGTTCAGAGATAAAATTATCGATTATCAGACATTTTCAAATGTCATTATCTCGGAAACTAAATGCGTTATTTATAAAATTTTGGATTTTAGGTAATTAGGGTGGTCTTACTACACATTTCGTATAACAAGTACGTAGGTCTCATAGATTTTCAGTAGTAGAGCATTGAAATTTGACGAAAACAGTGCTAGATAGCCTAGACCCATGGTGATCACACATCCATGATCAATATTTATTTGGGTTAATTCGCAGTATACTCTCCTTCGCCAATATCCTTCGATAACTGCACCAATATGGCAACCCTGGTTTATCGGGCTGTTCCTCTGATGTCATCAAATATGGCAACCCTAAGATTTTTCTTGAGAGAGTTGATGGTTTGAACTCCTTGTTTTGTAAGCTGCTTTCTAATTGGACGCTTATTTTTTTGTAAAAGGCTTTCTTATTGGACAAAGAGGAGAATCGGGGATCATTTTGAATTTGTTTGGAAAAAACGTTATTACTGCTGCAATGGATTTCGTGTTGACAAGTTCTGTGTGTTGCAGTCGCGTGTTTTTATTATTTGTTTTCTCAATCTCCTATATTTTGAAACAAGTACCTATCTGGATAAATGCTTGACAGGTGAGAATAAATATTCGATCAGTTATTTTTCTTTTATTTTTACCTGTATTTTTGAGTGTTGATTGAATTATGTACGAAAAAGACGCCGATTGTTCCAAGCTATGATTGACTAAAAGTGACAGATTGAGTGATGCTTTTGAATGACATCCTAGAGCACAAGGTAAAATTATGAATAAAAAAACGGGGGGTTCAGGGGGCGGTAGCCCCCTGATTAAAAAAAAAGAGCCCCTCTGATTAAAAAAGCCACAACATTGTTTTGCTCCCCTTACTGTTAACAAACGTTCTTTTTTAATAATTTGGGTAAGTGAAAGTTTTGTTTTTTGGTATATTTGATAAAATGTATTTTTAAAAAATGTATTTCGAAAAAATTTGAAATTTTATGTATTATTTTTACTCAAAAAAACAGGTTAAAATAAGAGAAAAATAACTGGTTGAATATCTATTCTCACATTTTAAGCGTTTGTCTAGATAGGTACTTATTTCAAAATATGCGAGAAGAGAAAACAAATAATAATTTTGCGTACTCTCTCCCGGATGTTGCAGCTCTGGGAGTTAGTACGCGAAAATGCGCCAATTTGACGATTTTTGAAAATCGCGCCAAGAAGGAGAGTAAACTGCGATCGCACCATTATTTGAATCATAGGAATGACTCTCTTTTGTTTACATTTTTAATTCTGGGATTGGACGAATTTCAACTACGGGTGCCTCGAAATATATGCGTATTTCGACATATTTTTTCTTTCAAGATGTTTTTGTTTTTTCACAAGGGGTATAAAAAGATAAATTTTATGCACCATTATTCAAAAAATTAATTATCTGAAATTAACGGAAAATTGCTGATATTCAGGTGATTTTGCTGCATGGTCAGCCCGGATTCAATATTTGGCGCGTTTATTGGCAGATTAAAATTTCGCCTAATAGACATACTGTTAAAGTAAAAATGGACACCCCCAAGTGGGTGATTAATACCCCAAGTAATCGATTTTCACATTTTTTTTTTTCGATTCTTTAGTTTTACAGTGTAAACGAAATTCGCACCAAATTTAAAGTCTTTAGATGCAGTAGATATATGAGATCTTTTTGATGAGTGAGTCAGTCAGTGATAAAATTATCGATTATCAGACATTTTCAAATGTCATTATCTCGGAAACTAATTATGCGTTAATTATAAAATTCCAGATTTGGGGTAATTAGGGAAGTCTTACTACGTACTTCGTATCACAACTACGTAGGTCAAATAGATTTTCAGTGGTAGAGTGTCGAAATTTGGCGAAAACAGCTCGAAATGGTTCGTGTAATATAACGCACTAGTATGTCAGGCGAACTTAGCTGACACACTGCCGTGTGTCTAGATCAACTCCGTGCGATTTTTTATGTCTTAAATTTTAGTCTTCGAAAAAATCATTTTCCAAGTGGTCGCTGTAATTTGTTAAATTGCTTTTTTTTTCCTTTTTTTCCCTTTACTTTCTACATAAATGAAGTACTTGAGTTGCCAAAATTAGACAAAAGGTGCTCAAAACTACAAAAAAAATAAAAAAAAAAAAAATAAATAAATAAAATAAAATAAAATAATAATAATAATAATAATAATAATATTTGAAAAAAAAATGGAGATACAGTTTTCAAACAAATTGCATTTAAAAGTACTTTTTTCCCCCAATACGACAGTATAAAAATTGAAAATGTGCGATGCTTAGAAATTTAAAACATTGCTATAGAGTATTTAATCGTACTGCTTTGTTTTACGGCTGGCTTCTGTAAGGTAACGTTATTTTTCGAAGACGACGCAAAATAAGCTGGGAGAAAGAAATAGCATACCGTACTGGGGGCTAAAAAAGTGAAGTGTAATAAATTCAATTATGTGAAGCTTAAATATTTCAATGCAATTTAAATTTTGCTACACATATGTTACCTTTCAAGTATTTTTTTTTTGCATATTTATTTATTTATTTATTTATTTTTGCATATCTGCATCTTTATTTATTTAAAAAGATCAGGAACTTTTATGTTAGTAGGGCGCAAATTCCGCCAACATCATTTTTTCTTGCTGATAATAGCTGCTATTTTTTGCATATGGAAATTAGAAACAATACTTTCATAAAAAAAAAAAAATAATAATTTTTTTGCTTTATGGTATTATTTCTTAGTTTTTTTTTCTGTATTTTAATTGAAATGAATAATAGGCATTATGTAATTTAATGAAAGTTGAATATTGAAATAAATGCACGGCTTAAATTTAAAATAAAAAAGCCCGTGCCGGGAGGAAGAGGTAGCTTTCATATTTCTTATTTTTAAAAAGCAAGCTTATATTATTCAAACACACGAAGCTCAGTTTAGTGAAAACCGATTATAGGAGATTCAATACTAATTTTTATCAATACCAAATCATTATGAATGAGAATTTCGCGAAATTAGTCAGCTTCATCCAAACTGCTTTTATTTAAAGTAACTTATATTTGGATGCCAAATTCGGCGATATCTTGAAGTTCCCGCCATTTTAAGACAACATGGTGAATGAGGCTAACGAGTGAACTTGGTCGAGACCTTAGTAATTCCTGTGCACATGCTCACTCACATCGGAATCGGTTGATATATACAAGTGCTGTCGCAGGAAAAAAATCAGATTTTTCAAAATGTCACCCACATTAGAAATTGAAACTCCTATATCTGAGCCATTTTTTAAGATAAAGACAAACCAAAAAATGCTCCGGAATCCGTATATCATGGTCAAATACTTAAGAAAGAAACCTTTTTCAATTTCTAATTTTTTTGCACCTCACTTTAAATATATTTTTTTATTTAATTTAATGGCCTCCATTTTGAAACAAGATGGCTGATGAAGCTGGCCAGCGAACCTGGTCGAGATATTACGATATACTATCCACATGCCTCCTTACATCGAAATAGGTTAATAAATACGCGTGTTATCACGTGACAAATATCGGATAGTTTCAAAATGTCAACCATGCTAGAAATTCAAAGTGCTATAATTCAACCATTTTTTAAAATATAGACGAAACAGAAACTGCTCCGGAATCTTTGTATCAAGATCAAGCACATAAAAAAAAATCTTTTTCTTTTTTCAATTTTTTGATAACTCATTTAAAATTTAAATTTTTCTTTAAATGGCAGCCCTTTTGAAACAAGATGGCGAATGAAGCTGGCCAACGAACTCGGTCGAGACATTGTTATGTACTATGTACACTCCAAGTTACATCCAAATCGGTTCATAAATACGCCTGTTATCGCGTGACAAATATCAGGTCGTTTCAAAATGCCAGCCACAATAGAAATTCAAAATGCTATAACTCAGCCATTTTTTTAGATAGAGACGAAACAAAAACTGTTCCGGAATCTTTGTAATAAGGTGAAACACACAAGAAAAAAATCTTTTTCAATTTTTTGGTTCCTCATTTTAAATTTTAAATTTTTGAAAAAAATTTAAATGGCCGATATTTTGAAACACGATGGCGGATGAAGCTGGAGAACGAACTCGGTCTAGACATTGGTATGCATTATGTATACACCAAGGTACATCCAAATCGGTTCATAAATACGCCTGTTATCGCGTGACAAAAATCAGGTCGTTTCAAAATGTCAGCCACGCTAGAAATTCAAAGTGCTATAACTCAGCCATTTTTTAAGATATAGACGAAACAAAAACAGCTCCGGAATCTTTGTATCAAGGTCAAACACATAAGAAAAAAATATTTTTCAATTTTAAAATTTTTGGTACCAAATTTCAAATTTTAATTCTTTTTTTAAAATTAAATGGCCGCCATTTTGAAACAAGATGGCGGATGAAGCTTGTCAACGAACTCTGTCGAGACATTGGTGCGTATTATGTATACACCAAGGTACATCCAAATCGATTCATAAATACGCCTGTTATCGCATGACAAAAATCAGGTCGTTTCCAAATGTCAGCCAAGCTAAAAATTCAAATTGCTATAACCCAGCCATTTTTTAAGATATAGACGAAACAAAAAATGCTCCGCAATCTTTGTATCAAGGTCAAACACATAAGAGAAACATATTTTTCAATTTTCAATTTGTTGGTACCACATTTCAAATTAAAATTTTTTTTTTTATTTAAATGGCCGTCATTTTGAAACAAGATAGCGGATGAAGCTGGCCAACGAACTCGGTCGAGACATTGGTATGCATTATTTATATACGTAGTTACATCCAAATCGGTTTATAAATACGAGAGTTACAGTGTGGCAAAGATCAGATATATAGTGGTCAGTAATGTTTAATTAATGGTTTTATATATATATATATATATATATATCCAGTCCTCCATGTTTTCATACCTTTTGGTGCAGGAAAACACAGTGGTAAACCTACGAGCCAGCCGCTAAAATCGAGTTTTCAGGTGTTTTCCACCAAGATATGACTTGGCAGACCGATTGCGTTTTAATATGCGAATCAAAATTTAACTAATCCTAGAATTTCATCCATGAACTCGATGAGATGATTGTCGGTACTGCCGGCTCCCGGTCTATTATAATTTATTCATGTGGTAATTATTACTACATTTGTAAAAATAACTGGAAACATTAAACAAATAAAAAGAAAAATAACAGATAAGGATTTTTTTTAATGAGAAGAGGAGGAGGGTTGCAACTACCCTATGCTTTCCTTCCTAAATGACGCCTCTAATTTTTATTTATTTTATCTTAACTTGTGCTTTGTGCACGACGTGCAGTGTCACATGCGGAAACATTTCGTCCACGCTACCACTATTTTTTTAACTATTTGGAAAAATGGTTACTTTTCTCGTCAGGATGGGAAATTAAAAGCATATCTGGAGGTTTTCATTGGTTTAATCCGCATTTTATTCGTTTTATGATTGGTCTATACAGTAATCTGTATTTCCCTTTAATTTCAACAACGATGGATACCTTCTGTTGCCACTATGACAAAAAAGTAATAAAAACTACAAAAGAAAATAATAACTCAGAAACAAATTGAGATACAGCTTTCAAACAAATTGCATTTAAAAATACATTTCTTTCTCTATCCGACGGTGTAAAAAGTAATATTGTCGGATGTTTAGAAGTTTAAGAATGAAATTTCATTTAAAATTGGCCGTCAGATTTCTTTGAAATCTGACGATGGAAAAGCCTTTTCCTGAACAGCCAATGAAATGCTTGGATATTTACGTAAGTTTCAGGTGGATAATACTTAAGTTTCATGAAATCTGACGGGTCGCAGGCGATATTTTTGGCTTGCAATTTTTACGTGTAATAACACTATTAATGTTTAATTAATGGCGTACGTAATGTATGATCAACTCCGTGCGATTTTTGATGTCTTAAATTTTAGTCTTCAAAAAAAAAAATCGTTTTCGAAATGGTCGTTGTAATTTGATAAATTGCTATTTTTTATAGAAATGTTTCAGTGTGTGCCACTGCACAGGTTAAGATAAAAATAATATAAATCCGAGGCATCATTTAGGGAGGTGGCAATTGCTGCCCCATCTAATTTTTTTAAAATCATTTTTCTTTTGTATAAAGCGTAATTATTTACACCGCCTTTGATTTTCAACATTATAATTTCTAAGACTTTAAATAGAGTCACATTGAATCGATAAACGTACAGCATTTAGAAGCAAATTAAGTATTTGATTTGTAGTTATTTTTTGTAAAGTAATATTTTATTTATAATCTACAACTTATTTCATATAAAAATTCTTACAAATAAAAAAGTTATATTAATTTACTAAGTTATGTTTACGTCTTCGGCCATTTGAATTTATATTGAAAATTTTAATTTTTAAATGAATTCTTCTCAATATTATTGGATTTTTTCTAAAATATCGTTTTAACTGATATTTATTAGCCCCCGGAACGGTATGCTATTTCTTTCTCCCAGCTCATTTTGTCTCTAAAAAATAACGTTAGCTTACAGACGCTAGCAATGAACAAAGCAGATGTATTACTGTACAATTAAATGCTCTATAGCATTTTTTTTTTAAATTTCTAAGCATCGCACACTTTCACTGTTTATACCGTCTTATTGGGGAAAAAAAAGTACTTTTTAATGCAGTTTGTTTGAAAACTGCATCTCCATTTGCTTTTGAAATATTAATTTTTTTGTAGTTGTTAGCGACATTCGTTTCATTTTGGCAACTCAAGTACTCCATTTCTGAAGAAAGTAAAGAAAAAATTGTTGAAAAATAGCAATTATATCTTTTTGTTGCCATTTTCTCATAAAAATTGAAAAAAAAAATTAATTAAAATACGTGCTATTTTGAGAAAAATATAAATGATAGATTTATGATAAAACATGGAGCTATTATAAACTATATTTAATTTTAACTACCTATATGACGGCATTTTACATAAAATAAAAGCGTGTGCTTTAAGTCTTAAAATTGAAATATGTTTTGCAGTAGAGTCCCGATTATACGAGTCCCGCTTAACCGAGTTATTTTCTTCTGATGGACTGGTGGCTTCTATTATTATGAAACAGACATTATAAATGAAGCGTTAGATGAAGATGAAAGAGCAGCCGTAAAAAGTTAGAACACTGATTTTCTGGTCAAAAAAAATTATGGCCTTTTTTTTTTTCCATTCTGACCAGAAAATCAGAGTTCTAACTTTTTACGACTGCTCTTTCATCTTCACCTAACGCTTCATTTATAATGTCTGTTTCATAATAATAGAAGCCACCAGTCCACCAGAAGAAAATGAAGTAATGGAAATGCCGGGGGCGACACTAAATTCTGAAAAAGCAGAATTCCTGTTCTCTAGTTTATTTATTTTTGCCTTTAACCCCATTCGAGTCTATGATTTTTAACCCTTTCGGGACAACATACCTCACACAAATTTTATTCGGTTGTGACCGCTTTTTTTAAACGCTATACTTATCAAATACCAAAAAAGACTCGAAGTTAAAAGTGCAAATATTACCTTTACTTGTTAATGGTGATAAAAACGATGCATGCATCTTCTGACGGTGCGTATGCATCTAGACCTGATCAGGTCTATTGGCACTTTCGAAGGGGTTAAACATCTAGTTTAACAGTTGTAAGCATAGAGCGTGGCATGGCAAGATTACTACTTTGTAGTATTTTTTAGTATAGTTTTCAGTATTTTTGAGTACTTGTTTGCCGTTAATTTTCAATAAATTTGATACAGCAAGAATTTAACTTGCACGACAAGTTAGCTGAAAGTTCAAAGTGTGGTGACTTCTGCGTTTACGTTATCTTGCTGCAATCTTGTTATGAACTTTCAGTCCTGTTATACTGAACTTGTTGCAACTTTGCAGGTTTGCAAAGCAAGACTGCTGCAAATTTGCTGCAAACTAAAATTGCTATCTGGATACATTCTACGTCACGACCAATGAGAAATATAAAGCAAAGAGTCCTGACAATTTGTAGCGGATGGATTTTATAGTAAAAAGTAACCCAAAGCGCGAAAAGAATTTCTTGGAATAAAAAAGAAAATGAATAAAACATTCGAATTCACAGAAAGGATCGGAGATCATGATATAATTTAAAAATAACTAAAAGCTTTATAGTTAAGTAATTCGGGCAAGATAAATATTAATTTAAGGGGAATTTAACAGAATTAACAATGATATTATTTAAGAATAAGGAATTAGTGAATATGGTGGTAATTTAATATAAAAAAGGAAAAATCGCGAAGGAAGATCTAATAATGTAACATATATATATAAGCTTTTTGCGTGTATTGCTGAGGTACATAATTTTATTTTTAAAGTAGATTCTTCCGTAAGGAAATTGTACAACCCTTGATAAGGGACATGCACTCTTTGCTTAATGCTCCGTGGTGGTAGCGGGAGCATAGAGGAAAGAAATAGATGGAGATGCAGTATGCCATAAAAACGGTTTGTAATATAATGCGCCTATCGCTCAAATTTAAATGTCCTCATTCGGCCCAAACAAAACAAGCACGTGGACCGAATTCTTTGACATCTCCCGTGCATTTTTTTTTTTAAATCTAAATATATGAAAATGATCTGCTTATATTTAGGCATTCGAAAGTAGCAATTCATTGTATTATGAATTAAAAACTAGAAGCTTTCTTCTTTTTTTGCGAAAGTACGTGATTCTGTTTGGGCCGAACGTAGCGGGTTTTAGGGTTACATTTTTGGCGTCACCTCCAGCCACCACACTTCATCTCTATTCTTTCTCTTTATTCTATGAGTGGGAGTGGGGTAGGATTGCAGGAAGGGGTTCCTCCGAGCCACCTCCTAAATTCATCATTTTTCAGAACGTCAAAATCACAAAAAGCAATAATACTAGTCCTTTAACAAATAATGTTTCTACATTTCTATAAATAAAAGAGCCCTACCCTTTTTAATTGAAAAATGAATAAAAATTTAAGTATATCGGGTTCCAAGTAGAGATTAGTTCAAGGCCATAGTATTTTATAAATCCTTCCATGTATTCATAGCTTGCTAATGAACGATATTTAATTGCCAAACGAAAGTATATATATAATTTTTTCTGAGATAGAAAATTTAAAAGAAATTTTTTATAAATATTTATGGAATATTCCGGCAATATTTCATTACAATCAAAATTCAGTTGGCAACAAGTTTTATGATGCCTGTGACGTCATTATTTATTTAATGGTGGTCAGAATTATCGTGTAGTGGGTCGAGATTGTCGCTAATCTCAAAAATTCTCGAATTATATTTTCAAATTTCAGTGCTAAAATATTTTAATAAACTTTAATGAAATGCATTTTTGAAATAATCTAGTTACAGGCGATTTTTTTTTTCTTCGCGATTGTGATTTAGGATGCTGTACTTTTAATGGTAATTTTAATCTCTTGCCCTGTAGATAAATGTTCTCAAACTAGCCTCGAAACTAGATTATTATGATCTAAGTTTCAGTTTCTGGTGCGGTGTTAATCGTCTGTTTAAAATTTTACTTTTGGGTGTTAAATTTTTGCTAGTGTGTTTTGATTTACTTTCGGACTTCAAGAAGTGTTTACCATGTATACCGCCATTGCTAATTCAGTGTTTAAAAAAGAATAAACTCTTTGTGTTATTTTGTGCACTCACTATTATTACGGCTCAGTTGATTTTAATAGCTGTCCTGCAAATCAGTTTTAGTTCTACTACTTATAATTGCTTAATCAGTTATTTAATTTAAATTTTTTCAACCATGCTAATAGCTAACAGATTTAATTTTTATGTCGCCGCTGTTGTGCGCAAATATCATCGTTACAATTTTCTCAGTTCAGTTTATGCACTAGCACCTATATTTTTCTATCTGCAGACTTGATACAAATGAGAAAATCGCATTGCTCCTTCCTGATAATGTAAGAAAATTAATTTTTGTCGTAAACGACCGTTCATTAAGAATGGCGTATTATTTGACAGTATGTGTCTATCCTTATTTAGTACGCATGAATTTTCTTGTATTATAAATAAATAATGGTTATATAAATAATCTTAGCGAGATTGTTTTAAATTTTTTTTTAATTATGATTTTTTTTTCATTTTATTTATAGAGTTATCACTGTATGATTTTTTAGAGTGAATTAATATAATAATAATAATTATTCTGAATAAATTGTACATTATTTATGTTGTGGATTCTGGTCTAGCTAATTGCTTATTTAGATAATTGGTATGATAGCTGATCCCCCCCCCCCCCCCCCCTAGTATGTTTGTATTTGGGTCATTCCCCAAAAAAATGTAAATTTGATCTTTTGAAACTTTTTTTTCTAAAATTATATTTTCACAATAACTTTATGCTTCAGTGACAGCCAAGACTCTGAACTTTATAATGCTATAAATTTTAACTTTGTAAAAAAAATTTATATTATATTTTTTATAAGGTTTTGTGATGAGAAATGAAAGATTTTGCATGTTACATGAATAAAATTTGTTTTCCTGTGTAAATTATTCAGTGCAATTGGGTTATTCTCTGCAATAGTGCAAAAAGTGCTTCCCAGCCATATAAATGCTCTTAATTTTATTACATTTTTATTTATTTTTATTTTTATTAGAAGATCTAAACATAGTTTATTAGGGGCAGAAAGTAAAATTTAAAAATAAACAAATTTAGTATTTAAAAATATAATATATATCATGCAAACATCATTCCCTCACCTTTCCCCACCTGTACTACCATATTTTATTGCCTATTTCTTTCCATCCAGAAATAAAAATAATTAAAAATACCCTAAGCAAAATAAAGTTCTTATTTGGTACATTACAAAAAATAATAAAAATATTAATTTTTACTATTATTATATAGTCTACTCAATCAATTATATGTTTCCCCATGTTAGACCATCATTCCCTCACGCATTGCTATTATCTCAAATATCTACCACTAATGAGCAGTAGCAGTCTAGCATCCTTCACAGAGAAGAAGCTACTTTGAGCACTTGTCAGTCCAGCAACATAAATTGGTGGTGTAAGATTTTGTTAATTTTACAGAATTTTTTTTTAGTCAGTATATCCGGAAGCGTTTTTATTAGCAGTCATTCCCTCACACAGAATATTAATTTTTTTGTAAATATCAAAAATTTTAATTTTATCATACATTATATATTAAGTGTTTCTCTTAAAGGAAACAGTTTGGATTTCTTCATAATTTTGCATTTTCCCCCTACAACTAGTAAAAATGTCTTATTTCATCATTCCCTCACTTGTCATTCCCTCACATTTTTTATTTTATTTTTTCCACAAATTTTTATTTTATTTTTTTTGTTAAGTCAAATTTTTAAAACAATTTCTGTTGCTATTAAAATCTTCAATAATTGACTGATTTCTTACCATTTATCTAATTTTTATGAAAATTTACATATGCATCATTCAAGTCAGACTGCTGGCCAAATTTGCAAGTATTATAGAGAATAACCCAATTTAAGCTTTTTGACTTTATATCTTTGCAAGCACTGTATATTTCTTGTACATATAAAAAAATTACAAGAAATCTTAAATTGTATGTTTTTTAATGATATTGCAGTCTACTCTGTTACAAATTTTGGAATAATACTGGATAAAAGTTTATTTAAGTGTTGTGCTAATTTAGGAAATATTATTTTTATATGTTAAAACATGTAGCACAGTTTCTAAAATAATAGGAGGATACCTTTACTTCACATTATTTAAGCAGTTTTATCCTAGAATTAAAAAAATCTGTAATGTAACAGAGTGGACAACTGTATTTTCTTGGAAAAATATCAACAGTATTATATACTATAAATAAATAAAAACATCCTTACCTTCCACCTAATATTTTATTTGCCATCTAAGAAGATTTACATGAAACTTGTGCTTTCTTGAATACATCTACGTTATTTGGAAATTCATAGTACAGATGACCACCCCCGGTAGCAGAAAGTTCGAGACGCGCGACGTGCGTCGCAGATTTATTTTGGACCTTGCAGATAGATTTGCCAGAAAAAAAAATATTTCGTTTAAAAAAAAAAAAAAAAAAAAAAAGTACGAAAATTCTGACTAAAAATATCGCGAATTCGACAAATGGTTGCCGAAAAATATCAATTTCGGCAATCGTTCGCATAACAAATCGGTAATTTATAGCCAAAGGGTCGCTAAAATATCAAAAATATTATTAAAAATGCGAATTTCGTCAAAAGAGACCGGAAAAAAAACATGAATCTCGTCCCAGGGTTGTAGAAAAAATGTAAATTTCTGTCACAGGATCGTGGAAAAAACACTAATTTCGTCAAAGGATCGCGGAAAGAATGCGAATTTAGTAAAAGGATCGCGGAAAGAACGCGAATTTATACAAACGATTGTGGAAAAAACGCAAATTTAGTCAAACGATCGTGAAAAAACGCAAATTTATGTCAAAGGATCGCGAGTAAACGCAAATTTATGTCAAAGGATTGCGGAAAGAAGGAGGAATTTCGTCAGAAGATCTCGGAAAGCGTAAATTTCTGCCAAAAGATCGCTGTACAAATTTAAATTTTATCCAAAAATCCCGGAAAAACGCAAATTTCTGTCACAAAATCGCGGAAGAAACTTGAATTTCATCAAAGGATCGAGGAAAAAACACGAATCTAGTCAGACAATTGTGGAAAAAATGCAAATTTCTGTAAAACAATCGCGAAAAAACGCAAATTGTTGTGAAACGATCGCGAAAAAACACAAACTTTTGTAAAACAGTCGCGAAAAAACGCAAATTTCTGTAAAACGATCGCGAAAAAACGCAAATTTCTGTCAAAGGATGACGAAAAATGCAGATTACTGTCAAAGGATCGCGAAAGAAGGAAAATTTATGTCAAAAGATCGGAATTAAATTTGCGGAATTTCATCAAAAATCGCAAAAAGTGCAAATTTATGCCAAAGGATCACTGTAAAAACGCGAATTTCGTAAAAAGATCCCGGGGAATCCGTGAATTTCGTCCCTGAGGTGACGAAAAAACGCAAATTTCTGTCACAGAATCGCAGAAAAAACACGAAGTTCGTCAAAGAATCGAGGAAAAAAACACGAAATTCGTAAAGGATTGCGAAAAAAGCTCATTTTTGTCAAAAGATCGCGAAAAACGGCAAATTTCGTCAAAAGATCGCGAAAAAAACGAGGAATTTCCTCATAAGATTGCAAAAAAAAACCCCAGCAGATTTCGTCAAAAGATCGCGAAAAAACGGCAAGTTTCGTCAAAAGATCGAGATAAACGGCATATTTCGTCAAAAGATCGCGAAAAAACCCAAATTTAATCAAAAGTGCACAAGAAAAACACATAACTAGTGCCGGTAGTGGATTTTCGCTCCCTGCCACCCCCTTCTCTCTGTTGTAAGCTTTCGGAAATTTTGCTGTGAATTTCAGAATTTTTTTTTTTTTTTTTTTTTTTTTAACTCAGAATCACCCCTGGTATTAATCAGTAAGAACACTGTTTATTTTAACACTCATAATGTTTGTACATAAGAAAATGTAACACGCTACTCCCGCAGACAATTTTCATCCCACTAAATTGCTGTCGCAGACACAACCGTAACTTTCTGCTACTGCGTGACCACCTACAACTTTCATTTGAGTTCAGGAAGAATTGTTATGATTTCTTCTAAACGAATGTATGAAATATTGTTTTCATCAGCTCAAAATAACCTCCCACAATTCTTAATAGTCTTTAAATACATTAGTACTTTTACTTCTCCATCTTCATCTTCTATTTCTTGAATAAGTGCAACATACTTGTATTTCAAATTACACATAGCTTCATCTGTTTTAAATGCAGCCAACATGTATTTCCCAGTTTTTATATTATCCGGCAAAACTTTTTGCATGGAATCATCAACTTTCACTTCACACTCTTTGTTTGTGGAGGTTCCATTTGAGTCAGTCAGAAGAATAAACATCTAATGCTTTGAGTATTTTATGAATATTTTTATGAGAAGCAAGATTGGATGTTATTTGACAGTTGTATTACTTTAAAGCGTAGCTTTAAAGCACAGACTATTTTTTCGGCAAAAACAAGATACACTTCTCTACCTAAATAATCCATTATCTGTTGTCACCAACTGCTGAACAGCCAATATTCCTTTAAGAATGGGAATTTTATTTGGAATAGCCCTACTCATCTTATCTATCTCTGAAATAAGATACAATTTCACATTGATGATGTCTTTTAGTTCTCTAAAAAAATTCATTAACATCTGCCATGCTCTTTAGCATTCTTCCTACTCCATTAGCGGCTGCTGTGCCATTGCCTGATTCAAAACAATTCTGTGTGCTCTACTGAAATTTAAATTTATCAACATGTTTATTAAATAGGTAGAAATTTTTTTTGAGTGTTTGTACTGGTTAAAAGGTCCATCTGAAAAAAAGTGAACTATGTTGATCTTGTAATTATTGCTAGTCATTTTCAATACTTGTTCCAAGTGGGCCCAAATGACTGCTAGGCCATGCGCTAAAAAAGATGAGACTAAAGATGAAAATAAGTAATTTTGCTTAGTATCCACTGGCCGGTAAGTTTTGTTTTACAGTAACCAGTTACTGGCTAGTGAGAATAATTTCTTTAGTAGCCAGTAAGTACATTTATGTCACTGAATATTAATTTAAAATATATATAATGAGTTTACAGTAAAAAATAATTTATGTACTAAATAAAATATTTTTATTTATATCATTTTGAATAAACTTGAGATACTAATTTCCCATCTATTTTAAATTTTAAAATAAGTAAGCAGCAAAGTTATATACAACATGCTTACACAGCTAACTACATAAGTACCTTTTTTTTAATAATTTGTATAGAATTAAGATCTGACAATATAATAAAATAGGTATGTTTATCCACCGACTAGCAAGTATGTGTATGAGAATAAAAAGATCATCGAATTGCCAGTGCAATATGAAATCAGAAATGTCCGAGGTAAAGGGAATAGGGAAGATCAAATCAGAAAATCCTGAATTTAACCGGCTCTTTCCATAATCGCCAGTTTTTAAAGTTTAATCGTTGAGTGCTTATTTTTATCTTTAGATGAAATAGAACAAAATGTCATTGGTTTCTCTTGCGATTTCATGTACAGAACCTGGTATGTAAGCATACTTGCTTTCAAGAGCCTCTAAAATGGTGACTCTAATTCCTCGTCCAATTTGCTTTTGAAGCTCTCACTGAAATCTAGATGAAGTGCAGCTTCATCTTCTCCCAAGTTCTTCAGGCACGTTCGGTATTGAATGTTAAAGATATGTTTTTTGAAAAGTTTGATATATTTTTTAAACGCATTAACAAGCTCACCAATTTGATTCATCTTTGTCTGCTTCACTATCTTTGTTATTGTTTTAATATTTCTTGTTCATCAAGTCTTAAGAATTTATTCTTTTTCCCTGATCCACTCTGGCCATTCCAAAATCATATTATAGTCCAATACTCACTGTATTGGTACAATTTTTACACACATCATACATGCAAAATTTTGGAGTTGATTTACAGACATATCCTTAGCTGATTTTTCTCAGTCTGCACAGTCAATTAATCATTCCTTTCTTAAATAAAGTCATTGATTTGTGTGGATATTACAATACTGTAAACATAAACAAGTAGGGGAAGACGGGGTACAATGAAACATTACTTGTAAAATCAATCAATTTTGTCATAGAGAGTTGCAGTTTATATATATGTTATACAACTATATGTTCCAATTACTGATGTGATTTGGATACATTCACACTTCTACAACAATAGCAGTAGAAGATTATTGCTTTTACACCATTGAAAGTAACTTTCTTTACTAAAAGTAATTTTGTTTCTTTTTCCTTGTTGTTATATGTAATAATTATTTTTTCTATACATTGTTATCTTTGGGTTCTTGTCTTCATACCTCCAAAACCAAACTAAAAAAAAATAAATATTAGAAGTTAGAAAATAAATTTTTATTTAGTAACCTCAGTGCGGGGTACAATGAAACACTTGCAGACGGGGTACAATGAAACATGTTTTATTGCAGTAATAAAAGTAGTAAATAGAATATATTAGAAGTAAGAGTAGGAAAACACACAAAAAAAAAAGAGTTTTGTTCTAACCAGGTTAGTAAAAAATGCTCTTGTTAAGCAATTAAAAAATAGAAAGAGAAAAAAAGATAAGAAGGGATTGTTTTGAAAACAAACTCTGCCTGTTACAGACTCTGATGATGATCCAGATTTTTTTTTCCAGGCCCAGCTAGTCATCGAGGTACTAAGAATGAGATATCCACACACAACATGTATGGCACAAGCAGTATCCGTATAAATGGAAACATAAGGAAATATATACCGTTGGAGAAATCATACATTTAAATGAAGTCAAATGTGAAGTACTTGATATAAAAAGACTCCAACCTAGTTATATTAATTTTTTTTTTTTTAGAAACTTACATTTAAAAAAATATCATTGTGTTGATATTGAAACTACCACCCCATATTCCTCCAGGAGCAACTGAAATATAGGCAGAAATGCTAATTTTTGAAACTGGCTTGAGCCAATCTAATATAAAATGAAAGGTATTTCTTAAACTAATAGAATTTTCTTATTTTTCATCTTAGACTGTAATATTTTTATCAAGTTTCTTATTAATCAAGTTTTGTTTTTGTATTTATCTCATTTTTCATAAAATAAACTATACTGGGTGAAAATTGCTTCCATCATTTCGAGTGTTTCATTGTACCCCAGTATGTGTTTCATTGTACCCCGGCATACGGGGTACAATGAAACACTGTAAGACATTTATTTTTTGTTATTTTTCAAGCATAAAGATATTGTTTAGAAGGTAATAAAAATTTATTTAGATGGGGAAAATACAAGGTTAAAAATATGCATTAATTATATTTTTGTGCATGCAAAATTGTGGATAGGAAAAAAAAATTAGTAAATTTTGTCTCATTGTACCCCGTCTTCCCCTATTTGTCTTTTATTTTTGGGAATACAACATTAAGCAAACAATATCTAGAAAATGTCTGATAGCTAAATTTTTCTCCCTCCTCTTTTATATACCTTTTATGGAGGTTATAAAGTGTATTAAGTAAATAGCTTTCTGCTTTTTAGTTACTGTTCCATTTCTCCCAGCTGTTGTCCTGCTGAGATCATCTCTACTTTTTTTTTTTTTAAATGCAATTTTGTTTTACATTGTGGATTGTTTTTGTATCTGCAATAGCTTTTCTGTCATTTTTAAAAATTTTCTTACTCTCTCTGAGCGTCTAATTTTTGACGTCGTTGTTAATGACATTGACGTTCTGTATTAGTATCATTTTGCCATTATCTAAAAAATTATATTTGATATTCGAGTGTTAGATTAAATGTATATAAAATACTTTTAAAAGTAAAAATATAAATTATAATAGTAAAATATTTGTTTAGTAAAAGAAATAGCATGTCTGTTACAAATTGTCCACTCTGTTACAATACTGGTCCACTCTGTTACACAGTATGTGTAACAGAGAAGACAACTAACTCAAAAAGTAGAATTGTAGCTTAAAATTTCATGCTCTGTAAAAAAAAAAAAAACTAAGGAATATTTAACAGCTATTAATAATGATCTTCTTCCTAATGGTTTATTGTATTAAAAAGTAGTTATTAGATTTAAAAAAAAAGATGTAACAGAATGGACATTTACTATTTACATTTCGGTAATCCATAGACATAAAAGCCATCTTATTTTTTGTTCATGAAGATTCAATCTAATTTCGCTGACAAAGTGAACACATGCCCTTTAGAGAATTCAGTACTATTGCTCACTTTAATATATTTTCATTTTTTATGTTAAAACTCCATGTAACAGAGTGGACTTAATGGAGTTGAATAAAATTTGGGACACACACATAAAAATTTATATCTCTAAAAATAAAGTTAAAAATGTGTTTTGTTAGTAATTTTTTTAATTAGATGTTCCATTATATAGTATTTAACTTATTATTATAGCTAACAACCAGTTCATTATAAACATATTCAAATGTTCTAAATTTGAGCCTGGGACAGCTTGTTTTCTCTGCCAAGTTTATAAACATTATTTTCTGTAAATTATTGTAATTCATTTTTAAACTTGCAAAATATTTTTAACTAAGAACAATAAGATGAAGATTAAGAAATAATCACAGCTATTTTTCAAAAGCATATTATTATTTAAATAAAAATTATTAACTTCTTGGACATAGTTTTTACACTTTTTTGGGGAATGACCCATTTCTGCCTCTTCTTGCTGCAGACATTTCTTCCAGTCTGATCATTAAGAGTTCTTATTGTTGATCTTTTAGTGCAAGAATACCATAACCACCACTGTTTATATAGTATTGTTAACATCATCTTAGGTCTAGGCATCAGTTTTTTAAAAATTATTATTATTATACAGTAAACTCTGTCTAAGGCAGAATCGATCGGGACTGAGAAAATTTTCCATGGTAGACAATATTCTGCCTTAGAGAAAATTTACTCTATGTCTATGGATTCGCAGGGACTTTAAAATCTTTCCGAGTTAGACAAATTTCTGTCTTACACAGAGTCCGCCTTACAGAGAGTTTACTGTACCATATTTAAACAAGTTGGAAATTGCTCGTTAAACATGGCAAATGAGGTGAATTCGTAATATAACTAGTTTTATAAATATTTTTTGCACTGCATATTGTACTGAATGTATATTGTAGTGCACGTCATAAGTGCATATCAATTTCATTCTGTTCGATAGGCTGTAACGTCATTAAAATGCACTTGCAATATTTTTTCCCCATTGGCCTTAATGTAACGGAAAACTTTTGACTGTCCCTGTAATTAAACTATACATCCAATTTTCATAAAATTTGAAATGACTTGACAAAATTTTGCAACAATTATATATTTAAAATTTCATACCATTCGGTTGGGTAAGTTTTGCTCTGTTATATGCAGACAGACGGACCGAACGACTATAATAGCTGCTGCATATTTATATAACAGGGTTCGTACGCGACTGGAAAACCGGGAATTGTCAGGGAAAATGACAAGTGCTCAAAAAGTCATGGAAAAGTCAGGGAAAATTGCAATTTTTTTTCTAAAACCTGGAAAAGTCAGGGATTTTTTTATGTGGTATCATGTCTCAAGATTTTGCCAAATTCCGAGGTTCGTCCGCAAAAAAGTTCTTATTTTTCACTTGGAAGTAGAATTTTCGCTAAATATTTTACTAAATTCACATTTTGACAGGCAGAAGTTTTAGCTATACAAATTTGTCGCCAAATGGGCAATATCTTTGCCAATGATGGGACTCTGTAAAAGAGCGAACCGCGCAATAGAATAGAGTTATTTTCTGGTTTCTTTTGTCAGCTTTAAAGTTGAATGTCGCCAAATAATTTCGTTTGTTATTTAATGCAACCCTTTTTCATGAAGAGTGAAATAGGCGGAAGCTGAAGGGCTGGTTAAAGCGAACGGAGAGCCGCGATCTTCTTGTCTTCTGCTGACTGCTGCTGAGTGAGAAGGTGATTTAATTTCGTTTTGGTGACGGCATGATTCTTTTCTGAAACCGAAAGTTCTGTTAATTGCAGGTAAGTAATCTTAATTAAAAGTATTCTTTAATAGCCCTAGTTTTTTAATAATAAATAATATATATAACAACTAAACGATTTTTTCAGAAACGAGATTGTTATTATTAAATATCTATTCTGAAGATATGTTTTTATCCCCTTTTATCACATTATTATATACAACTTTGCTAGTAAAAAAATAAAAAAGGTGAATCCTGGAAAAATTTAATTTGGTTGCACTATTCTAAAGCTAACGTAATGCAAATATTTCGCATGAACTCATCTATTATTCTTCACTCGTATGTGTGTCATTTTTCAAAAATTTAGATTTAAATATATTTTGAATATATAGTACAGGATATATTATCCGGAACGCTAAATGATCCGAAACCGAAACTTAGTGAAAGCTTTCATTTAAGAAAAATTTGCAGTTTTTTTTTTCCATATTTTATTGAAGAGTTAACATGTTTTATAAATCGATATTTTGAATATTTTAAACTTTTTCTCATGCATCTCAAGGTACCACTATAACCGATTAATTCCCCCCCCCCCCCCCCCCAAAAAAAAAAAAACACGGCAAAAAATCGTAAAGTAATCGGAGAGGACTTTTACAGGGATTAAAAGCGACTATCGAAATCTACCGCCTGTAGAGATCCGAAAATGTGTATAAGAATAGACCAAAGCCTACCCTGATATTCATTTTTTCTTTTTTTTTTTTTTACCCAAGATAATTAAAAGTCAGAACCTAAAAAGCACGAAATACGCGCTCTCCCTGCGACACTCTGAGCCTACTTATGACGCTCCTATGAAAGATAAGAATTGAATGTACGCGATCGTCGCACATAAGTTTCTTTTGGATCGTTTTTATGACTTCTCATTGGTGTAACTTTTAGAAATATGGGAAAACTAACTACATATTTTTAAATTTCGTATTTTTCTGTTTCAAACGCTAAAATCCATTGTAAAAAAATTTAATTTTTAACCTTTTGAAAAAAAAAATTCGAAACATCACTTAGAATTTGAACACGTTTTCTGCGATCGAAAATCTATCGGCAAGCCTCTGGTCTGAAAATTCCAAAAAATTAAGGTGATCATTTCCGAAAATTGAAAAAATCGGTCATAAATCTTAAAATTCAGGCATAAAATTTATCGCAAAATTTGACGAATGATCGCCGAAAAAAATCAATTTCGTCCATCGGTTGAAGAAAAATTGCTAATTTTGTCAAAGGAGCGCAGAAAAATCCGAATTTCATCAAAAAAACATGAAAATTGGCAAATTTCATAAAAGGATTGTGAAAAAACGGCAAATTTTGTCAAAGAATCGCGGAAAAACAGCAAAAATCGTCAACAGATTGCAAAAAAACCCCTCTAATTTCTTCAAAGAGGCGCAGGAAAAAAAAACACTTAGTGCCGGGAGTTTACTCCTTTCAGAAAATTTCCTTTGTTTGTTTTTTTTCCTTGTTTAACCAGAATAATTATTCTCTAATTAATATTAATTAGTTTTTAATTTTTTATGGTAATTATTTTAAACCACTGTTTTTAATTCATAAGTAAAAATAATATACGTAATTTTTTAAGATTAATTTGCAGAAAGTTTTTGACCAAATATTTATTTCTGCAGAAAGTTTTTGGTTTTATACAAGTCTGGGATAGTGTTGCCAGTGGGTTACATTTTTTTTTTAAATTCAAATTTCTTGATTGGCAACACTTTTTTGAAATGATAAAATTTCTTCTCTTAAATCTGTTGTTTAATATTTTCAGCATTCTAAAGAGCATTTTTAAGCAGGTTCATGTACAGTTATTTATTTAATTAAAGAAATATGTAATTTAATATCTAACATTAAAAAGAAATCTGGCAACATAGTATAAATAAAAAAAGTACTGTTATTATAATTTATTTTGTCTCACCTAACCCTAAATTAAGATTTTATAAATTAAAACTAGAATAGATTAAGATTTTTTTCCCTTTTGCATTAATTGTTTTGGAGCTACTTTTGATAGAATGTAATAAATATACAAAATCAGTTTTTTAAAAATGATTGCAGTATAATTGTGTATTTTCTTCTTTTAGGAAAAAGTATATATAATACGTCTAAGAAAAGAACATTATTTAATCCAGAGTGGACAGACAAGGAAATAAATCCAGAATGGTGCTCTTGGTTAAAAGAAGTAAAGAGTGATCCATTCTCTGCCCACTGTTCTATCTGTCGGAGATCATTTGAACTCAGTAATATGGGTAGAACAGCCATTACCAGCCATGAGGAAGGTTATAAACATCAGAGAAACGCAAATTCTGCTAAGGGTTCTTTGCCATTGGAAAAAGTATTTCAGACTGATAAATCTATGAAAGAAAATACAATTAATGAAAATAAAAAGTCCATATCTGAAGAAAAAATCATAGCAGAAACGAATGATACCTCTACTGCAACATGTGTTAAACCTTATTGTAGTAATAAACTTTCTTTAGAGAATCATGTTTCAAAAGAAGCTGTTTTAAGAGCTGAAATTCTCTGGGCCATGAAACTTGTCATGTCCCATAGTTCGTATAATTCCTTTCATGATGCTTCCAGTTTGTTCAAAGCAATGTTTCCAGACAGTAAAATAGGACAAGCAGTTACTTGTAGTAGTTCAAAAATGTCAGATCAAGAGTCAAAAATGTCATGATTTGTTTTGGCTTATCACCATACTTCTCTGAACATTTAAGAAGGGACATAGGGAATTCAAAGTTTGTTATTTGCTTCGACAAAGCTTTAAATAAAGTAGTTCAAAAAGGTCAGATGGATATTGTAATTAGGTATTGGTCAGAATCATTTAAAAGAATAAAAACTCGATATCTGGATTCTGTTTTCCTTAGCCATTCCACAGCATTAGATTTAATAGCTAAACTTCATGAAGAAACTGAAGGCCTTGACCTTAGCAAACTATTACAGTTGTCAATGGATGGCCCCAATGTAAATATCAAAATGGCCAGACTATTGACAGATGAACTTGCCACTGAACATTTATGTGAAGTTCTGGATATAGGGACTTGTGGGTTGCATGTAGTTCACGGTGCATTTCGTACGGACCACAAAGCTGCAAATTGGTCTTTAAATACTGTGTTCAGAGCTATGTATCAATTATTTAAAAATTCACCTGCAAGACGAGCAGATTATATTGAAATTACAGGCAGCAACAAATTTCCTCAAAAGTTTTGTGAAGTACGGTGGGTGGAAAATGCAGCTGTTGCTGAAAGAGCTATTGAAGTTTTCAATTTTGTAAAAACGTATGTTCAGCAATCGACACTTCCTAAAACACAAACTGTTGAAGTATTACAGGAAGCGTGCAATAATAAATTGATTTTGCCATATATGGCCTTTTATTCATCCATTGCTACACTTTTGCAACCATTTCTTAAAAAATACCAATCTAGTGATCCACTTTGCTCATTTATGCATCAAGACTTGCATTTTATAATTTACCAACTTATGAAAAGATTCATTAAATCTGATCTTATGAGATTAACAGACACTGCCCAAAAGTGTATGAAAGTAGATATCAATGATAAAGACATTTTATGCAGTCTTCAGGCTCTTGATGTAGGAGTAGCTGCATCAGGTCTTCTTGCAAAATGTGGTGCCACAGAAAATGAAAAAAAAACGATTCCGGCTTGATTGTCAAAAATTTTTTAAAGCAATAACATCAAAAATATTTGAACGTTCTCCGCTGACATATTCTTTACTTAGATATATCTCATGTTTAGATCCTAAGCTAATTCTATCCAATTCCAATACTTGCAACATTATTCCTGAAGATAGCTTTAAGGATTTATGGAAAGTTTTAAAAATTGTTTTAGTTCTTTCAAATGGGAATGCATCTGTGGAAAGCGGTTTTTCAATTAACAAAGATGTATTAATAGAGAACTTAGCAGAAAGATCTGTGTGTGCCCTTAGGACTGTTTATGATGCTGTTAAAGCAGCTGGTGGAGTTGAAAAAGTAGATATTAGTAAAGAAATGTTGAGCCATGTTAAGGTGGCTAGAATGAGATACCATGACTATTTAAATGAAAAAAAAAAAAAAAGAAAATCATGAAGCAAGCAAAAAAGAAACAGAAAAAAGAAAAGCTGTAGCAGAAATTAAATTGTTAAAAGAAAAAAAAATTAAACTGACACAACAAACTGCTTCTGAAACAGTACATATAAACAATATGATTGCAGAACTGTCCAAAAAAATATGAATTTTTAATATGCATAATGTAAATTTTGTTATAGAAGTAAAAAGTTACTTTGAATCCTTCTGAGTTGTATTTTAGTGTTTTTTTCTTTCTTTTTTTAATTATTATACGTTATTTTCACTTTCAGAGGTAAGTTTACATTTTATTCTTATTAATGTACCTCTTATGCTGTACAAATTTAATCATTAAAATGTAAAATTGAAATTCATATTTCTAAAAAAATGTCGTGAATTGTGGTCAGGGAATTTTAAGAAATATGACCTGGAAAAGTCAGGGAATTTTGTAAATCAAAAAGAGTATGAACCCTGTATAATTACGAATGCACCTAAAAATAATTTAGCATTTCCTGTAGGCTGTCAGTGATTTTAATCAGATGATTTCAACCATTCATTAAATCGTGATTTTAATCAAATATTTAAAAAAAGGATATATCATTAATCAGATCATAAACTTTTTAAAATCACATAATTAAAATCTAAGATTAACAAAATTTGGAAAGTTTTTATAAGTATTTTGCCTTATGAATAAACAACAACAACAAAAAGCTTTAAATAATTGTTTCTTAATTCCTTAGGTTTGCAAAAAATTAAGCACAAATAAGTTAATAGAAAGTTTTTATCTGGAAAAAAAAAAAAAAGGTATTTAAAAATATTTAATTAAATCTAATATAATTTGATTTGACAATTTCTTTTGAGTAATCAAATTATTAAAATTCTTTTATATAAAATAAGCATAGCAATAGCAAGTAGCATAACAAATTTCTGCAAGTAAGAAAATAAGTAGAACCATAAACAATTTCTTACTTTATTATTCGACTTTTGCTAATAAACATATAACAAATTAAAGTTTAAAAAGAATGAAATAAAGATAACATCTGCTCAATAACTATTGCAAAAGAACATATCAGAGAAAAAGAACTAATTCAAATATATATAGGGTAGATGCTCCAGATTTGGCCACATTGGATCAATTTGTCCAATATTTAACCTGTGAATTGATGCTAACAAATAATATGCATTCTTACATTTTAAGCAAACTCTCTTTTATCATTTACATTATCATTTGTTTTTTTTTTTTTGATAAAATGTGACTTGCAAAAAAAAAAAAAAAAAAAAAAAAATGTGTGAAACTGTAGTGTGTGCTTACATGTATTAAGATATTTGCTTAGCTGACAAGTTTTCACAATCTTTCAACATTAGGCACTTAATGGGTTCTATTTGTTCTGAAACAAATTTCTATTAGGTTTTATGAGGTAAGCTTCCTCTACTGTAATTTTACATTTAAATTAATTATTTAAGTTTAATGGGGGGTGGCCAAAACTGGTGCATTAAATTTGCTATATGTGCCAGTTATGGCCATGAGGGTGGCCAAAAAGGGTACAACATTTGTTCCACTTTTGGCAGCATGATTCATTATAGAGGGAATTTTAGCCATTTAATTGAAGAACATCTGGATAAATCAAAATCAATCTAGTTTTGTTATATAGTAATGGCTTCAATAATAATAAAGGACCTCGCTAAGAAATTATGACTATTCGCCAACATATTAGCCAAATTTATTATTAACCAAAAGTACATTAAAAGTATATTCGATCTTTTGACGAAATTTTTTGGTCTTTTGATGAAGTTTGTGGGGTTTTTTTGCTCTTTTGATGAAATTTGCGGTTTTTCGTGATCTTTTGGCGAAATTTGTGGATTTTTTCGCGATCTTTTGGCGAAATTTGTGGATTTTTTTCGCGATCTTTTGACGAAGTTTGCGGGGTTTTTCGCGATCTTTTGATGAAATTTGTGGGGTTTTCGCGATCTTATGACAAAAATTTGTGTTTTTCCGTACTTCTTTGACGAAATTTGTGTTTTTCCCGTGATTCTTTGACGAAATTTGCAATTTTTCTGCAAATGATTAACAAAATTAATTTTTTTCGGCGATCATTTGTCGAGATTCGCAATAATTTTTATGTCCAAAAAGTTGGGGATATTTTTTTTTTATTTATATATATATGTAATTTGTTTTTACAATTTTTCCCTTGTTTTTTTCGTTTATATCAAAAATAATATTAAAACTTGACCTTATTTTAAAAGGTACATATTTAAAGTTCAGTTTATATATATATATATATTAACCATTAAATAAACGTTACCGACCACCAACAAAAACTGTGAAATTATGAATAAAGTGACATTAACAAATATAGTTCCCCCCAACACACTTAACATAGTAAAAATCAGTAGAAATTGAATAACAGAAATGGAATGAGGGAAATTTGTAGAACTTAGACAGAATCATCGGGTCTCAAATGCCTTAAGTTCCAGAAATAAAATGTGTGGTTTCATCTTCATATTAGCCATAAATTAGCTAAAAGAATAAATGGAAAGGGAGAGCTTCCTACACATTCTCTGAAGAAAACCAAAGAACATCTGTAATTTCTTTGAGAAAACATTAAGAAGCGGAAACTTCAAATAAATTAGAAAATTAGATGGGTAATTACTTTATTTTGGTAATATTAAATAAATAACAAAGGCAGATGCTTTATTTTTTATTGAAATTTCAAAGGTATTATTCTCTGTGCAATAGAGAGAGGCAAAAGAAGGGGAGGGGCGAAAATTTTGAAAGTAATCCAATTAATGAATTGAATGATTTTATTATTAATTCATAATAAATAGATGTCGAAAACTTAAATTAGTAATAATATTTTTAGATTTTCCTTGCTATAGGGGCAAATGTAAAAAAGGGAGATTTCACGTGTATGTGTGTGTGTTGGGGGGGGAGGTGGCAAAATTTAGCTGATTGATTATTTATGTATTTTATTGATTGCTTATACTCTTTACTGTTACTTTGCAATAACATTAAAAAGAGAAAAAATAAGATTTTAACTTGTATATTTTCAGGAAGGGAGGTAGGGGGGGGGTTAAAATCTCAGGGGAGACTGAATTGGATGATTTGTCTTAAAAAGTGAAAATATTCACCATAATGAAAAGTGGAATATTCTCATTTCTGTAAAAGAAATCCTGTAAAAAAAGAAAGTTAAAATTTAATACAAACCTGCCCCTTCTATTGCGCCCCCCCCCCCCCCCCTGCTCCTCCCCAATCTCTTTCCCCGTAACCCCAATTACATTTATTTTAAATTCACAATGTAATATCATTTAGAATGTTATAAAATAAAAAATTAATCATGTACAACCACTTGGAAAGCCAGAAATGATTTTTGGCCACTTGATCGCGATTTGGGACCACTGTGCGGTGGTCCAACCAGAATTGTGAGGGACACACACAGACTTGGATTTCATAAATAGATACTATTAATATTTCCATAATCTGCTTTTTATCATGATTGCAATATTTTCTTTACACCATATGTGTATGGAAAGTGAAAAAATCTATAACTGTGTATAATCTTCCTATATTGTTTTATAACTTAGAATGAAACATAGTAGTTTTTGGTTTAAATATGAGAAAAGTGTATTAGCATCTTCTCATAACACATTTCTGTATAGCTGAATGAGTTTTTCACACTTGCCTCGCTGCAGTGATGAATATTTTCTATCTCGGTTTTTAGTGTTTCAAAATTCAAATTAAATAAATAACTCATTTCTAACTTTGACGAATAAAAGACTTAAACACTTCTTTTATTATATACAGCTGATTATATATTTTTTAGTTATAATTTGGAAAAGCTTATCATTTATGTGGGTTTTCTTTAATAGTCATAAAGTTCAATCTAATATTAAGGTGGCTGGTCACTCAGCTTTCGAATTCTCCCCCCATAATGTTAAGTGTATAGACTTTTGATCCATTCATATCTTAAAGGATGTCTCTTTTTTTCTTAGTTTTCAAAATATTTCTAAAATCTATGCTGAATTTAATAGTTTGTGTTAAAAGCAGGTGAACTGTGAGTCAAATTTTAACTTTAGAAATATTTTGAGAACTAAGAAAAAAAGAGACATCTTTTAGGAAGTGTACACAAAAAATAGAAGTTAAAAATATTAATTTCCCGAGGAGATATTTTAAACTAGCTAACTTGCCCGGCGTTGCCCGGGTACGTACAAAAACAGCACGAATTGCAAAAAACCTCTGAAAATCAAAATAAGATATTGCGAAAAATTTTTAAATCACTGCGCAAATTTCAAAAAGAGTATATATATATATATATATATATTGTGTTCGAAGATTGAAAGTTGATTCAACGTCTTTCACTAATGTGGGAAAAGGGAGGAAAATCGCTAAACTACACTAAAAATCACATGCAAAATACCCGAAAAATTCGAAAATTGTTCAAGGGCGGATCTGGAGAGTCCTCAAGGGGGGGGCGATTTTAGAAATTTGGAAACTCCAATCTGATGCGCGGGTCGGGGCTAATTTTTTCACTGCGGGTCGTGTTACTTCTAGTTTTTGCTGTGAGTCGGGTTTGGGTCCGGTTGACTTCTATTTTTTGCTGCTGGTTGGATTAACTTATACTTTTTTGCTGTGGGTCGCGTTTTGGTCTGGTTGATTTCTATTTTTTGCTGTGGGTCGGGTTAACCTCTACTTTTTTGCTATAGGCTGGGTTAACTTCTACTTTTTCGATGCGGGTCGGGTTTGGGCCCGGTTGACTTCTACTTTTCTGCTACAGGTCGGGTTAACTTTTACTTTTTAGCTGCGCCTAGCGCGTTAGGTTTGGGGCAGATTGATATACATTATATCTGGTTTAAGTCAGTTTCGGTCAGTCTACTGCGACTTGCGAGAAGGGTTCGGGTCGACCCGTTTTTTTTTTTTTTTTTAAAGAAAGTCTAAGTATTTTTGAAGATAAAAACTATATGCAGTAAAATCTCCATAACAGACACGTCCAAATAATTATTTAGGAATACTTTTTAATCTCCAGAATTATGTAAAAAATACTAATTTGGTATAAGACTGCTTGTCTCTTTATATCTAAGGTGAGTTGTAATCCAGTAAAGAATGCTTTGAAACTTAAAAAAACATACCGGGTGTCCTTAAATGGATTTTAAAATTTAGTACTTTTCGAATGGTGACAGCTATTTTAAAAAATCTTGCAGGAGGGATATGTAAGATGTCATGAGATATTTTACTGTGATTCTTGATTTTACTGTATAATAGCAGCGATAGATGGCGCTGTAAACAATGGTCGTTAAGCCTACCTTCTCCGGGAACCGATTTAGCGCCTCTTGCTTCCAGCACCATCTTCGTTGCTATTTTAAACTAAAATCAAGAATCGCAGTAAAAAAGAAAAAAAAATTCGGAAATTCAAAGAAAATTTTCTGAAAGGTTACAGCATATGGGGGGATTCCCTTCTGGCACTAATTATTTTTGTTGCAGGTCGGGTTAGCTGTTTTGGATTCGGATCGAATTCAAGCTGAGTGTAGATTCCTGCAAGCTGGGTTTGGGTTAACTTGTTTTTTTTTTTTTCAAAAATTAGTTCAGTATATTATTTCAAGTTAAAAATTATACCTATAATAATAAACGTATTGTGTGCTGTTTTCTAAAGAGACCACTGCATTTTCCTCACGACTCTTTGATGAAATTCGCTCGTCTTCGACCCTTTGATGAAATTTGCGTTTCTTCTGCAACCCTTTGACGAAATTAGTGTAATTTTGTAGACCTTTGATAAAATTCGCGTTTCTTTCCGTGACCCTTCTACAAAATTCGCGTTTTTTCAGCGATCCTTTGACTAAATTCGCGTTTTTAAAGCGATTTTTTGACTAAATTCGTTTTTTTCCCACGATTCTATGGAAGAATTCGTGTTTTCTCCACGATCCTTTGACGAAATTCGCGGGTTTTTTTTTTCGCGGCTATTTGATCAAATTTGCGTTTTCTCCGCGATCTTTTAACGAAATTCGAGTTCTTTTCCGCTGCCTTTTGAAGAAATTCACGTTTCCTGTGATCATTTGAAGAATTTCGCATGTTTTCCGTGGTTCCCTGACCAAATTCGCGTTTTTTCTGTGATCGTTCGGCGAAATTGAAGTCATTTTCTGCGAACGATTGACGAAATAGATTTTTTATGGAGACCATTTATCAAAATTTGCGATTATTTGTATGTTCGAATTTTCGGATAGGTGAATTTTCTAAATTTTTGGAACCGAATGCCGTAACCCTGAAGCTGCATATTATTATTTATTTATTTATTTATTTATTTATTATCAAAATAGGTTAAAAAATTGCGTATATTTTTTATTACACATTTCAAATCTGCACACATTTTAGAGTAAAATATGTCCCAAAATCTTTGTGAAACAGGTTTTTTTTTAAATAGAATTAGATCATAAAAAAAAAGATTTGCTGCGGAAAATGCGGGTTGCGCAAATTTTGCCACTTTACATTGGCCTTGGAAATCGCGGGTTGCGCAGCGAGAGGGTTAAATTTTCGGAAAATTTGGAACAAAATCACCCCTGTTCTCGACATCTATAACCCTTCTGCAAGTATTTTTTTAATATCTGTCACCATTTGCAATTTATTGAATTTTAAAATTAGTCAGTCCATTTTAGGACACCCGGTATATTCAGTAGTTATGGGATGATGGCTGAAATTAAGCATTTAAAAAAAAGTTAAGCTGGCTTCGATATGTCAGTTAGATGTTTACCTGGGCTGAAGTTATCAGGCCCAAGCCCTGGTCCAACCCACATAAAAAAATAAAACTATTGGCCCCGCGCGGTATAAAAGATAAAAAATCAACTCCAGCCCTGCCTGCATTTTGCAATTAAAATTATTCATAAAGTACACTTGCTTATGCTCATATTTTATTTTCAGATTATGTTTGAAATTCATGAATACAGAAAAACAACAATATTAATGACTATAACGATGACTATTTAGGCAATTATGTATGTACGTAAACACTACATAAAAATATGACTTAGACAATTACATTCAAATAAAAATCCAGTAAGATAATCAGTTTAGAATGAAAGAAGCGGTTGATAACAGAAAATCATAATTTTAAAGCTCTACAAAGTAAAAAAGTAAATTTTTTAAACAAGTTGGAAATTTCTCGTCAAACGTGGCAAATGAGGTGCGTTAGTACTATAACTAATTTTATAATTATTTTTTGCAACCCATATTGTACTGAATGTATAATTTTTTGCACTTCATAAAGTGCATAGTCTGTAGAATAATTAAAATGCACTTGCAATAACTTTTTTCCCATTCCCAGTAATGTAACGGAACACTTTTGACTGTCCCTGTAATTAAACTATACATCCGATTTTCCTAAAATTGGAAATGGCTCGACAAAATTTTGCAACAATTATATATTTAAAATTTCAGACCATTCGGAAGGCTGTAACATCATTAAAATGCACTTGCAATATTTTTTTCCCATTGGCCGTAATGTAAAGAAAAACTTTTGACTGTCCCTGTAATTAAACTATACATCCGATTTTCATAAAATTTGAAATGGCTCGACAAAATTTTACAACAATCATATATTAAAAATTTCAGACCATTCGGTTGGGTAGTTTTTGCTCTGTTATATGCGGACAGACAGACAGACGGACGGACTGACTGAACGACGACTATAGGTGCTACGTATTTATATAACTACGAACGCACCTAAAAATGCATCTCTGTAACTTATCAAATCAAATTAAATTTCTAAAGATTTCGCTAAACAAATGTACAAAACAAATATAATTTTTACGAATGACAAATAAGTAAAATTGCAGACCAACTTGGGCTCGGGAGAAAGAATTTAGAGGAGTGCACGGGTCCTGGTCGGGCCAATAATGCTTATCATACGGGCTGAAACGGACCAAATGTTTAGCTTTTATTCCGGACCGAGCCCCGACATGGAAATTTTGGGCAGTGCAGGCCTCTAGGAAAAATGAAGGCCAGGCCATGCTCGATCTGGAGGAAAAAGAAGTCTGGCCCGAAACGAATCTGCAAAAAAAATTAAGATCGGGGACGACCCGACTCTAAAAGAGAAAAGACCTGACACAGCCCGAGTCTCGTGCATTTAAAATGGCGCGACGCGGGTCGGATCGGACCAACTTGGGCTCGGGAGGAAGAATTGAGAGCAGTGCACAGGTCATGGTCGGGCGAATAATGCTTATCATACGGGCTGACACGGACCGAATGTTTAGCTTTTATTCCGGGCCGAGCCCCGACCTGGAAATTTTGGCCAGTGCAGACCTCTAAGAAAAATGAAATCCAGGCCATGCTCGATCTGGAGGAAAAAGAAGTCTGGCCCGACCCGAATCTGCAGCAAAAATTAAGATCAGGGCACGACCCGGTTCTAAAAGAAAAAGACCTGACCCATCCCGAGTCTCGTGGACTTAAACTGGCACAACCCGGGTCGGGTCGGACCAACTTGAGCTCAGGAGGAAGAATTTAGAGGAGTGCACGGGTCGTGGTCGGCCCAATAATGCTTATCATACGGGCTGACACGGACCGAATGTTTAGCTTTTATTCCGGGCCGAGCCCCGACCTGGAAATTTTGGCCAGTGCAGACCTCTAGGAAAAATGAAGTCCAGGACAGGCTCGATCAAGAGGAAAAAGATGTCTGGCCCGACACGAATCTGCAGAAAAAAAATAAGATCAGGGCACGACCCGACTCTAAAAGAGAAAATATCTGATCCAGCCAGAGTCTCGTGAATTTAAACTGGCGCGACCCGGGTCGGATCAAACCAAATTGGGCTCGGGAGGAAGAATTTAGAGGAGTGCACGTGTCGTGGTCGGGTCAATAATGCTTTCTTAGGCTGCCTATCATACGGGCTGACACGGACCGATTGATTAGCTTTTATTCCGGGTCGAGCCCCGACCTGTAACTTTTGGCTATTGCAGAACTTTAGGAAAAATGAAGTCCAGGCCAAGCTCAATCTGGGGGAAAAAGAAGTCTGGCCCGACCCGAATCTGCAGAAAAAATTAAGATTAGGGCACGACCAGACTCTAAAAGAGAAAAGACCTGACCCAGTCTGAGTCTCGTGGATTTAAAGTGGCGCGACCCGGCCCGGGTCGCGCCGGGCTCGAGCTCCGCCCCAAGTCATTTCCCGTGAGGATGTATAATGTCATTTTACAAATCCTTTATTAGCCCAAGGGGGGGGCGATCGCCCCTTCGCCCCCCCCTTAGATCCGCCATTGAAATTGTTATACGAAATCCGAATAAACTTTATTGAAATAAAGGTAGAAATTAGGTCAAAAATGGAATGTCAAATTGCAGCAGATCGCGAAGAAACGTAAATATCGAATTAAAAATCACCTGATGACGTAACAAACACGTATAAAGTGTTTAATGTCAAGTAAATGTGACATTTACGATCACCCATTATTGGCATTTAATCTTATAGTTTGACAATATTTTTTTTGGTCTATGGGATAATCAGGTAGAACCACAAATTATTTCTGTTCGTATTTAAAAGTAGATAAATAGCTCTTCTTTATATAAATAAATATTGAAAAAAATGCTTATATGTATATGAAAAGTAAATAGTTTGCCAGTAAATATACGTAAAATTCACTTCACTCGCCAAGGCCATTTTCTGTAACTCACCAAAGCTCATATATTAAAAATATACAAAATACTCTTCAATCTGTTGCCTGATACTAAGTAATCACAATAATGTAAATAACTATTAGGCATAGATACGTACCGGGTTTGGCGCGATTTTTTTTCACGCCAATTTGGTGAAAACATCGTTTTTGAATACCAGTTACATATATATATTTAAATTATTTTCTATTGTTTTAAAAGGAAATAGCAATAAATAATAAAAAGTTTAATTAATATCATAGAACAAAACAGTTTATATAACTATAAAAAAGAAAATAAAAGTAAATAAACAATTTATTAATAAATAAACAACAATAGCCGAGTTACCATGTCAGGCAAAATAACGCCATTTTGGAGCCCATTATGTACTATGGAGCGTATATGACATCTGTGCCAACAAAACTTTCAATAATATAGTAAATATGTCATTTGATGGTGGCTTGATTATCGAAGATTATAAAATATGTGTGTATATGGCACATTTTTACACTAAAATTTAAATACTTGACTACATAATTATAATTTTAAATCCTTTTTATATAATTTACGTTTGAATATAAAGATTTACTCCAAAATGTTCTCCTATACTTAAAAAAAATTATTGCGACCTTCGCCTGGCTTATTTCACGCTTCTGCCTTTGTGGCTTAAAATTGCATTGTTTGGCAACCAAGGTAATAATTAAATAGCATGTAACTCACAAATAAAGCCTTTCTCCTGTAAGACATACGATGGGAAAATTACATAAAAATGATAATTGAATTGAATTAAAAAAAGACTAAAAGACTGTTACTTAAATTTTATTTCTTCAAGTTTTCTCAGGCACATTTTTATTAACCTGGCGAAGAGAAAAATCGCCAAATAATGTATCAATTGCTTCTTTCATACTAATTTATTTTTTAAGTTTTATAAACATTCCTTTCATATTTAAATTAAATATTTTCATTTTATAAATTTTATCCTGCATTAAAAAGGTTTTTGATTCTTTCTTTTAAAATTAAACAAATAGCAGTTATTTTCTTTTAATTTGCGAGTTGTTTACATTATTTTATAACGGATATAGCCATTTCAATTCATTTATCAACTATAATTTTCGGCAAAATGACCACTGGCAACCCTTTCATTGAAAATATCAATAAAATACAATAATCTAAGCATTGTATCATGTTACTTTTGTTCACAATTTAATTTACTTGGATTCCCTTAAATATAACTAACATAATCCCTTAAGTTAATATTAGTTTTTGTTGCATTAAAATATTTCAATTTGTTGATTTTCTGTAAGCAAGTAATACATATTGGTTTACAATGGAAGTCTATGGGAATTTGGCGAAATATTAGAGATATCGCCAAGTTGGCGTCACTTTTGGCGATATACTACCAAGTTGCCGACAAACTTAGCTGCATTTGGGGTCAGAACTATGTCCCTCTACGACAACCTCCTTATAGGTATGGAAATGTATTAAATGCTGTTCAATAATTGCATAAAAAATTCGCTAAAAATTCAAAAATCGCTGCACGAATTCCGAATAAACTTTTTTGAAAAGAGAACAAAATTTACTATATTGGGTTACAAGAAAGAAACCATATTCTTCTCACTTATATGGAAAAATCGCCTCAAAACATAAAAAAGCGCTAAAAATCGCATAAAAAATTAAATAAAAAAAAATCTAATCGAAAATCGAGTTTCGAGGTGCAAAACTTCATATATAGACGTACCTTTTCCCCAAATTTTGTAGCTCTACGTGCAGTGGTCTCTTCAGAACGCCGTCGACACACTCACTCACTCGCACACAAACTTCTTTCTTTATTATTATAGATAGACGAATACATCCAATGACCATAGACTTTACATTAGTGAGGGGAAATCGGAAGCTGAGTGACCAGCCCCCTTAAGGTTTGGCTTTAACTTATAATTATTAGGAAATTTGTAGTTCATTAAAATTAAATCAATAAAAGTTTTGATTTCCCTCTCTAAATAATCAATGTTGGTAAAATTTATAGGAGGTTTATAAATAAATATATATATTATTTATTACGTCATTTTACTTTTTAGGTCTTCTGAAAAAGAGGAGTAATATGGAATCGTGTGATGTTGCACTCTCTCAGCCAATTGAGTATATTGATACAATATGTTTAGATAAAAGCGTAATATTAGCTGATGGTTGTGGTACAGCTACTCTGACTACAGAAAATGGAGAAGCATTGCCAGTTACATTCATAGTGTCTCAACAAATTCTTGATAACAACAATGAATCTGCTAAAGAAATAATTGCAGCTAATGATGGTGATATCATTCCAGAAGCATCATCTGAAAGTCTCAGTTTGGAAACTGATAATGGTGAATAATTTACTTTTTAAAATCCATGCCCATTTTTACTTTATTATAGAGATTTTGTTAACTTTTATATACTAATCTGAATTTTAAAAACATTGTGTAATGATATCTTTCTCAATTTATGTATCGTAAATTGTGCATAAAAATTATATATGAGGTAGGATTCAAATGTTCCCAGACTGACTCTATAACTGTAAAAATATTACCATTGCTGAAACACATCTGCCTTCGAAATAAGATCCTTGCGCAACAACACACTTTTGCCATCATCTGTAAAGATCATCGAAGGACTTCTGGAATCCATTTTTAGCCATGTCCTTTAATTCAGCATGCGATGTAGTTTCAACTTCATCTGAAGATTGAAATCGACGACCCAGCAAGCGACTTGCCAGTTCAAGAAACAGGCTGAAGTCGCAGGGTGAGAGATCAGGGGCGCTGTTGACAAAGATCCTTCCCTACTTGGCAGAATTGTTACTGAAGACGAGAAATGGTATTTTTTATACAACCCGCAATCCAAGAGAACATCGGCATGAAAGCAGCAATTCTGCCAAAATCATTCTAAAGGGAAGTTCATGCTAGAGGTATTCTTCGATATCCAGTGGATTGTGCTTCTGGAATGTATCCCTGAAGGACGTGTACTCTTAACAAAGAACTATATGTAGACATCCTGCATCGTTCGAGTGAGTCGGTCTGGAAGAAGAGGCCAAAATTGTGGGCTGAGCAGTCATGGGTGCTATTGCATGACAACGCTCCTGCACACCTAGTCGTCATTGACTTTCTTGCGAAAACGAAACAACTGTTTTGCCACATCCTCTTAACTCCCTTGATCTCTCACCCTGCGACTTCAGCCTGTTTCCTGAACTGGCACATCGCTTGCTGGGTTGTCGATTTCAATCTTCAGATGAAGTTTAAAGTGCATTGCAGGCTGAATTAAAGGACATGGCTAAAATTGGATTCCAGAAGTGCTTCGATGACCATTACAGCCGCTGGCAAAAGTGTGTTGTTGCGCAAGGATCTTATTTCGAAGGCGGATGTGTTTCAGCAATGTTGTTAAAATAAATAAAAAGGCAGACATAAAGACGTGGATCGAAGTGAGTATATTTGATATTAACAAGAACAATTACACAAACATACTGAAAGAAAACAGAAAATTTACAGGTATTTATAGATTTTGCAAGGCCCATAGCAGAGAATTGGCGGCCGTGAAAGAAAGCTACATTAAACAACCAATCACAAGAAACATAGTTGTACAAAAAGAAATTAATAAGAATTTAATGTAATGCTATGATTATTTTCAACACCCGCCCATAATCTAGCATTACATCAGAAAAACAAAGAAATTTCTTGAAATCAATCATTAATAATAATATGACACAATTTAAACATTACTTGTACAAACAACAAAGAAATAATAGTTCATAAAATTTAACTTTAGGTAATGCCTTTGTAAATAAATCAGCAATTTGCATATTCGTAGGAACATATTCAATTTTGATGTTATTTTCTTTTATAATATTGCGAACAAATTTCAATTTAATATCAATGTGTTTCATTCTACCATAATTACTCTCATTACTGATACATTTTATACATGATTGATTATCCTCAAAAATTACTAAATCCTTAATATTTACAATTTCACTAGCAATATTTTTAAACCATAACAAGTCTTGCAAACTTTTAGTTAAAGCAATGACTTCAGCTTCAGTTGACGATAAAGCAACTGATTTTTGTTTATTACAACACCACAGAACAGGCATGTTACAAAACATTAAAATATAACCTGTTACTGATTTGCGGTCATTTGTGTTAGCCCCCCCAATCAGCATCAACATACATGGATAATTTAGGATCAGAATTTTGCTTTTTATACACAAGTTTTAAAGACAATGTTTCTTTTAAATATCTTAAGATTTTCTTAAGTGCTTTCCATACAATTTCAGTAGGATTTTCTTGCAATTGACTTAAACAGTTAATAGCATACAAAATATCAGGTCGAGAAATATAAGCTAAATATAATAAACAACCTACAAGTTCACGATATGGCCCATTAAAAGGTTTACCATTTTTGAAATCAGATGGGGTGGACTTAGGAGAAATAGGAATGTCACTGGGTTTACAATCTAGCATATTAAACTTACTTAACAATTTAATTATGTAAGACTCTTGATCCATTATTAAACTATCAGAATTGAATTTCATTTGAATACCTAGAAATTCTGAAACACTTTCCGATTTTGACATGTGAAACTCGTTATGTAATAGGGAAATAACTACATTAGTTTCATTTACATCTGAACCTGCAATTAACATATCATCTACATACAAAGCAATAATTATTTTATGATCATTATTATACCGAATAAAAATACAAGGTTCATTATCACAAGATTTAAAATTTAACTTTGAAATAAATTCATGAAACCTTTCAAACCATTGTCGTGGGGCTTGTTTTAAACCATATAAACTTCTTTTAAGTTTACACTTTCGCCCACTTTTATCATCATAGCCTTGCGGCTGATCCATAAAAACAAGTTCATTTAACTTACCATTCAGGAACGCTGTTTTAACATCTAACACAGATGCATATAAGTCTTCATTTAAAATCAAAATAAGAACCAAACGTAAAGCTGGCATACTTATTACAGGGGAAAAGGTTTCACTATAGTCTAGCCCTTCTTTTTGCATAAATCCACGAGCTACGAGTCTCGCCTTATGTCGACCATCTCTTTTGATGGTAAATACCCATTTGCAGGAAATAGGTCGTTTGTCAGGTAGTAATTTTTCAAGATCCCAGACATCGTTGATTTTCATACTTTCAATCTCCGCGTCCATAGCTTCTTTCCACAAGCGTTGTTCATCACTAGGGAGGGATTTGATATCATCAAACGTTAATGTTTCTTGTTGGCAAAGTAATGCTTCGTAAACTTCAGGATCTGGATACCGTACAGGTTGCTTTTTAAATCTTTCAGATTTTCTTGTTTTGTCTTCTTTCTCTTCAGGATCATCTAATTCATCACTCGTATTTTCTAGAACATCTGGATCAATTTCATTATCGACTGGTTCTGAATTTTCTAGAATTTATTCTTTCGACTGAACATTTTCCTTTTTCTCTTCGTCGAATTTCACATTTCTTGATACAGTTATGCGTTTCGTTTCAGGATCTAGTAATCTATATCCCATTAAAGAATAACCAATGAAGATCATTTGTTTAGACCTATCGTCAAGCTTCTTTCGATGAACGGAAGGAATTAACATGTAAGCACTGCATCCAAAAACACGTATGTGCTTGAAATCGGCTTCTTCTCCATATTTCAGGAAGTACGGAGTTTTGTTCTCAATAGTGCTGCTTGGCATTCGGTTTTTCAAGTAAGCTGCTGAAAGGATAGCTTGACCCCAAAAAGTCTTTGGTAAATTTGATTCAGCAATCAAAGCACGTCCTATATTCAGAAGCGACCTATTGCAGCGTTCAGCTACTCCATTCAAAGATTGCGTGTATGGAGGAGCGGGATCTATCACTATACCAAGATCTCTAGTAAAATTCACTAAATCATTAGAAAAATATTCCTTCCCGTTATCACATCTAATTTTCTTCACTGTAGGGTTGGATTTTAAGAACATTTTTAATTCTTCTGAGACTTCACTTTTATGTTTCAGTAAACGTACTTCAGTAAAACGAGAAAAATCATCGATAAGAGTCATAAAATAGCACTCACCAGAAAAGGTTGTCGGAAAAATAGGTCCACAAATGTCACTATGAATCAAAGTCATTGGCTTGGTTTCTCTTTTTCTTGGTCCTCTTCCCATTGGTGTTGCACTCTGTTTTGCCCGAGCACAAATATCACAAAAAGAATCAGGTACCGGAAGCTTCATATCTTTCAATACTTTGTCACTCGGATGACCAAATCTGCGATGCCAGATATCACAATGATTTTTCTTTGAAGTAAGAACGGTTTCGTAAACAGGGACAAAGTCACTTACGTATTGTCCATTCAAATCCCGTTCACCGAAGTAAAAACGGTTTCTCCCTTTTTCGATAAATACTTTTTGGTTCTTGAAAATAACTGTATAATTTGCACTTTCAATTTTCCTAACGGAAATGAGTTGCCCGTTTAAGTCTGGAACATAAAGGACATCCTTTAAAGTAATTTCCATTCCATTTGACAGTTTTCCATTAATATTTCCAATACCTTTGATTTCTAGATTCGTTGTTTTTGATGCGCATTTAATAGTTCTTGAAGAAGGTACTAAGGATGCGAAATAATTCTCATTAGAACACATATGGGAAGTTGCTCCGGAATCTACTATAAATTCATTCCTTTTCCTGGAAGCATTTCCAGCAACGAAAGAAACAGCTGAAGAGGCAAATTTTTCTTCATTTGAATTTTTAACAGCTTTACAGTTACGTTTTATGTGTCCGAATTTTCCACAAGAATGGCAAGTAATTTTCTTTCTACAATATTTCGCTGTATGCCCTTTAGAGTTGCAAATTTTACAAAAGAATTCTTTGCGAGTCGACACAAATGCAGTATTATCATGAGCAGCCTTAGTATATACTTTTTCTTTCTTTGAATCCAAAAGAAGTGCTTCAGCATCTAATAATCTTTGTGTCACGAAATCTAATGTCAAAACAGAATTCGGTTGGTTTTCTAAAGCAATCTTTACATTTTCAAATTCCTGAGGCAATGACATCAAAATATAAACAATAGTATCCGTTTCATTAACTTTTGCCCCAGACAGCTTAAGATCCGAAATTAATTTATTTATTTCATCAATGTGATTTCTCATAGAAACTGTACGATCTTTCTTAATCGTTGCCAATCTCTTCCGAATTAAAATTTGATTCACTGCACGCTTTGTATCATAAGTGCGTTCTAATTTAATCCATATTTTATGAGCTGTATTTTCATCTTGAAGTGACGCAAGAACATTATCACTTAATAATGATAATAATAAAGCGTAAGCCTTTTTTGCTTTCACGACATCGGCGGCATTGTCTAGAGCTGCTTCATTTTCCAGGAATTTTTCCAATTCTTTAGCAGCAAAAATTGCCATTACTCTTCGTTTCCATACCGAAAAAACTTTTCCATCACCTTCAAAAAGAGGGACACCGTAAACATCTTTTGAAGAATCCATTCTGCTCGATAAAATATATAAAAAGAAGGATAAAATCTTTTTCACTCAAAATCCCAGCAGAAATGAAAAACAGAAAGATAACGGCGTCAGTATGTCTCTCAGCTCATTTCAACACTTGTTAGAACCAACGCTCTGCTGTTAAAATAAATAAAAAGGCAGACATAAAGACGTGGATCGAAGTGAGTATATTTGATATTAACAAGAACAATTACACAAACATACTGAAAGAAAACAGAAAATTTACAGGTATTTATAGATTTTGCAAGGCCCATAGCAGAGAATTGGCGGCCGTGAAAGAAAGCTACATTAAACAACCAATCACAAGAAACATAGTTGTACAAAAAGAAATTAATAAGAATTTAATGTAATGCTATGATTATTTTCAACAAATGTAATTGGTAATATTTTTACAGTTATAGAGTCAGTCCAGGAACTTTTGAATCCTATCTCGTATTTCAACTGATCTCATACTTAGTCAGTTAAGCCAATAGTCAGATTTGCAACAATCCAACATAATTGGCTGATTGTGTGCATCTTTTATGAATTAATAACAGAGCTAGAACTCGTTGAAATTCAACAAATAAGCAATTGTTAGATGAACTTATAAAAACCTATAACAAAGATTGGAATGAAAAATCAACTTTATGTTGGTTACTCTAACTCCAAAAGGAATTATTTTGAACTATAGTTACAAAAATACAAATTTCTATTCATTTATATTTTTCACATATTTGAAAAATTAAATTTCCTTAATTCTAATCTATAGTTTACTTCAGAATAATGTAATGAGTGGCCTAAAATGAAGATAAAATAAATCAATTGAAGCTGTAAGTCTTGTAATTATTAAATAAAAAATCGGCAAAAATTTCTATTCATTTTTATTTTTCATACTTTTGAAAAATTAAATTTCATTTATCTGTCTAATCTATAGTTTGTTACTTCAAAATAATGTAATGAGCAGCATTAAACCAAGATAAAGTAATCAATTGAAACTTTAATCTTTGTAATGTTATCAAACGAAAAATCTGCAAAATTTGTCACTTTTGATCAATTGTTATACAGTAAAGTACCTATTGTACGTCTTTGAGGGAACCGTTCTAAAATGACATATAACTGAAAAAGTCATACAATCAAAATTTTAGTTGTCTGAGGTGTAAAATCTTTGAATGTAGAAATATAATGCTGCAATCATACACATTTAATTTTGGAGTATTTAAGGTGCACTATTGAAGAAAAAGTTAGAACATTGAAATTTTTTTTTAAATAAACATTTCTAAAACTGAAACATAAAAGTAAGAATTATCAAACATTATATCAGTTGCACATCTTGAATTACACTTTTTTATTTCATTATCGAATGTACAAAGAGATTTTAATTAAACTAATCTCTAATCATCGTCTGATTTACATTGAGACTTAAGCAAAGCATTTTGTGTAGAGTTCGTGGAAAGTTTTCTCACTAGTATTGTCAGAAAAAAAAGGTTCTAAGTGTATCAATGTAGTCCACCCACTGCCCATTCTTATTCATCTCACCTGCTCTACAGGTTCCCTTGTGAAATAAACCTTGTAGCAGTCACACATGCTGTTTGTCTTTCATCTTTCCCGAGATGCTAGCAAAAAAGAAGGATGCTGAGAGAAAAAATTCTTAAAAAGTCAATTAAGGCATGAAAGAAACGCAGAATAACCGGTGTTATGTGTCATATCGTATAAATGAAACAGTGCAGCATTAAAATACATGGCTAATGTCAGACGGATGTCTTTTTGCACGCTTCTTTCCTTGCGTATTATCCCTACACAATGCCGCTAGCATTGTATAGGGATAATACATAAAGAAAAAAGCATGCAAAAAGATGTTCGTCTCACATTAGCCTTAGGATGAATCGGGACTACGCTGAAATGACTTATAAATGTAAAAGATATATAAATGTAAAAGATATATAAATGTAAAAGATATATAAATGAAAAATGTATGAACGGTGCTTTACTGTATATATATATGTTGTAGTTTTAAAAAAATTGGCAATATTATGAATTAGACTGAAATTAGAAAACAATGGGAGAGTTCATTTTTTTTTTTTTGTATTCGATTGAAAAGATTATATGGTTCGAGGATAAAGTTTTTATATATATGTTTTACTTCACTTCTGAAATGTCCAAAAGAAAACTATAGGGATAAACAGTTGAAAATATGACATACAAATAAAATAGTTATAAACAAATTATGTTTATTTTGGATGGATATCTTGTGATTTGAGATCTCAAATTTTTTGATTTGACCACTTACACTTAAGAGTCCCATTCCGATATTCTGAAGTGGAATTTCTTTTAACTATATATTTTTTATAATAGAAAAGGCAACATAACTTAAGAGTTACTTATCTGAATCATTTTTTGGAGCTGGGATAAATTACCAAGATCTTCCTCGAAATTCAGTTGTCAGGATCTTCATCTTCTTAAAATACATGAAAATGGCTAAGCACACGCCATGCTTTCCCATCACTAATTCATGAAGAAAAGATACACCATCGTTTTTTTTGCTGCTGCTACTCAGAGTCAGACTTCAGACTAGACTGAGAAAAACACAAGAGGGAAAAATTAAGCCAGAGAAGGTTTACCTTAGAATATCAAACTCACCAATTACACGACGAAATCATGCCAAAGAAGAAAGGCTAGCATTACACTATTTAAAAAAAACTGAAGTTATTACAATAAATAAAATATAACGAGGATGCCAAAATTGGTAAACCTGTACACATACCAATGCCATTGGGTAGAACATTCTCGAAAAATCTCTAATAACTATCACTGACCAATGAGAAGAGGGGCGGGAAGTAAATTTATTTCGCCTTGAAGTAGAAGTGCTTTTTCTTGACATCAACGATTTGAAATAATAAAATAAATACTGGATATGCAAAATATGAAAAAAGATAATACATGGAGTTAAAAGATTATGAAAATAATAATTAAAATAAATATGGAGAAATATCGATACTGATAAAGTATGAGTTTAGAAATATGACGCAAGTAAATAAACCGATTATTGAAAAGAGACATAAATAAAATGAACCATAAAGTTAAGAGTGAATGGAGATGAAATCATAATGGTGTGAAGAAATTGATATAAAGGATTGAATCAATTATCTTCACAACAATATATATATATATTATATCACAAATTAATGTAGTAAGATGGGAAAGCAATGTTAAATTTTCAGTATACGTTTATTTACCCTATAGATGGTGGTGTGGTAAATGTAAAACCTGCTACCTGTATTTCTGCGATGCTTTTGAATAAGGAAGGTATTAATTTTTTTTAATCGGGAAATTTGAACTTTACTGTTTGACTACTTGTTTGAAAATCAAACAAGTAAAAATTTCATTATACAGTAGGCTCCCTCAAATCAAGGGTGGATCCAGCTCGCCATTTAGAGGTAGGTCATGGATTTCCTTTTTTTGGGTGGAAGAGGATCACATCTCTTTATGTGAATTTTTTTATATTGAAAAGCTATTCCCAAATCCAAAGTAACTAGTTTTCTGATTTCACAAAGTCATTTTCATTCGTAAATACAAAAAATTTGCCTCAATATTCGTAAAAATATAAAATTTACCGATTTTGTTCAGATACCAAGAAATTAAGGTTTCCCATTTTCTTGATTCATTCAGATTTCCAGATTCATTCAGAAAATGTTGCCAAAGTTAGCATTTTTAGCCAAGTTTTACGAGTTCACAGCCACAGAAATGTCGACGCAAGGGAACAATTGGCTGTCACTTCTGGAAGTTGTTTAAAAAGTCTAACAATTTTCAACGATTAAATATGGCAAAAATTTTTATTAAATTTTAGAGGTAACTAAACCGTACCCATTGGCAGCTATGTGATTCTATCAGTGTCATGAAAATTGCAGGTGTAGCCTCTTCCGCTAAAAGTATTCAATAGTTTTTTTTTCAATAAAACTTATACCTTTGGAATCAGTCATTTTCTTCTGATGGACTGATGGCTTCTATTATTATGAAACAGCCATTATAAATGAAGTGTTAGGTGAAGATGAAAGATCAGTCGTAAAAAGTTAGAACTCTGATTTTCTGTTTCATAATAATGGAGGCCATCAGTCCATCAGAAGAAAATAACTCGGTTAAGCAAAAGTCAGATAATCGGGACTCTACTGTATATTTCATTTTAAAAATGACCTTTAGAATATTTTTGTTGGTGTTCAGTAGTGATGCAACGAATAGTGTTTTGGCCGAATAACCGAATACCGAATATTCGGCCAAGTTACAGCCGAATATTCGGCCTATTCGGCCGCCGAATAATGAACTTATTTTTGCCTAAAAACAAAATATAATATGCACTATATGCACAATTCTTGTATATTTCACAATTAAAATGTATTGTTTTCTTTTAAAAAATTATTTATATATAAATTTTTAATTTTTTAAAGCATTATTTTACTCTGAAAAAATATTCGGCCATGTTCGGCCTAAAAATTGCCTCAATAATATAATTCAGACCCCCCAAAAAATTCTTAGCAAAGGTTCCTCATCAGGTACTGTCTAGTTACATTTTAATAGATATTATGTGTGTTGTTGTTACATTTTAAAATAATGACAAAATTTTAAAAGTACTAGGAAACATAAGTTTCAGCTTTCAGATGAAATAAAAAATAACAAATCTTAATATCTTAAGAAAAACCACTGATAAAAAAGGTAAAAGTAATATCCTCTAAAATGGTGGAAAGAAATCATTGTAGACTTTATAAAGTTCACAATTAACAAAATTTTTGTTTATCTTTATTTTTTTTTTTTTTCTTTGCTGTCAGCAGTGAAACCTCTATAGAAAGTGACCCTCAATGTGATGAAGTAAAAGAAATTAGTAATTTTCTTTCCCAGCCACTACTAGAAAAACAAGTGTCCTTTGGAGTGGTGGGTGAAAAATTCGGAAGACTTTCCAAACCTTTCACAATTAGCCTAAAAGTACCTTTCTGCACCAGGAAGTACCGTATATAGTGAGAGATTATTTTCAGAAACAGGTAACGTTTACGAAAAAAAAAAGAAATAGACTATCACCTGAGAATGCTGAATTATTATTTCTGCATCATAATCTACGTTTATTGAAAACATTTTAACTGTTTTTTAAGGCATTACAATGCTGTTCTTGAAAAAAATATCTAAAACGTAAATGCATACTAATTAAAAGAATTTAGTATTTACATTTCTTTCATTATTTAATAAGAAATAGTAACAGACTTAAAAAAATCACTTAAATTATATTTAACTTTTAAGCGTATTTTACTTTAAAAAAAAAAGGCCTTTAAGCATTGCAACATATACGACTTAAATATCTTATACATATAAGACATCTATATCTAATCAATCATATATTTATGTTCTTTATAGGTATAAATCAAAATATTATTGAAAGAAATGTTTTTTTATGTAACAAGGGTTAAATGTTAAACTTCCCATTATGATAAAAAAAAAATTTGAATTAGCTTGTACAGCTGTTTTTACAGCTAAACAATTTTGAATAGATTAATTTTAAATTTAACAGATTATGTTAGCTTATTACAGATACTTTTTGTACTTACTGATACAGCATAAAAATTTTTTAAGATGATTCCTAAATTAGCCTCTTATATAAAAATGGGTAGATAAAACCCATTCGGAGTATGAAAGTTAATGGGAAAAAAAAAGTGTTAGTTAATTTCAAATAAAATTTTCGTTATATATGATGAATATAAATTGTCAAATTAAAAAGTTATACTGTGTAAAAATTAAAACATTTATTACAGTATTATTCGGCCAAAGCCGAATAATGGACTTGATATTCGGCCGAAGCCGAATATTCGGCAGACAGGCCGAATGGGCCGAATATTCGGCTTCGGCCGAATATTCGTTGCATCTCTAGTGTTCAGAGGGGGGGGGGGGGGGTCATGACCCCTGTGACCTCCCACTTGGATCCACCATTGCCTTAAATTTGCAAAATTAAATCCACAAATGCCTAAAATCTGCACATCATCACAGATGTAAACAATGAAACTTTCAGTTTAGGTGTAGGGTCAAAATTATAGATATTTTTATTTCATTCTGTATGTATTTTAAATGTAATTCTCATTAATATGACTGGACTCACGCTTTTTTCATGAAGGAAGTATAAATTTATTTTTGAAAAAATTCAAGATATTGCTGATATCTTTGGTAATCACAATCGTTTTACCAAATATGTTTAATTATTAATCAAATTTTTTTGGTTATTAAATCTGGCTAAACCTGAAATAAAACTTCCCTTCTAATTCACATCAAAATCATAAAATAAGGAAGTACCATTATGAGGCAAGTTGCATTGTAACATTCAAGAAAAATGCATCTTTATGGGTGCATATTTAATTATACATTATTTATTTGATATTTACTTATAATAATTTAATCCTTTTTAAAATCATTTAAATTTTTATTATTTTAGTTTATTACTTTACTTAATTATTTTAATGTTCTCCTATGTTGTAAGCATTCATTCTAATTTCGGTTGCATTATTACATTCAAATTATGTTTAGAATCAATCAAACAACCACGTTTAAACCATGGTTTAAACCAAATGGTTTTTTTAATAAAAACTATGCTGGTTTTTTTTCATCTGATTTTTTTCTCTTTTTCCCCTAATGTTTGCATTTATTTTACACATTATTGAAAAATGCAAAATTCAAGTTATGCAGAAGCTACAAGCAAAGCTTTAGAAAAATGATGAAATAATAAATTTGTATTTGTAAAGTAAAACATTTTCATTCAAACTTTTCTTATAAGCTTTAAATCTAAATGGCAGACTAATTTTTCTAAAATGAGCTGGGAAGAAAAAAACAAGTAGTCAGTTTTCTTCTTCTTTTTTTTTAAGCCTTTTATTTTAAAAAATAGCCAAAATGGCAGTTTTGAGCTAAAAATACATTTTTACTATTTAGATTGCTTGATTAGTTAAGATATACTAAGGATTGCATTATGCCTCAATGATGACATAATCATAAGTAATTCTCTCCATTGGTTACTCTTTGTTTTGTATGCTAATGAATGATTGGCTTTGAGTTTTCTTTGCTGTATGCCTATTGGGTTTTGTAAGCCTTTGTTTTTCTTGCATTTCTACATTGGGATTGGAGTTTTGCATTATGATTTTATTCTGTTACCATCAGGGTTGGCACGGTTTAAATCAATTAGTTAACCAACTGTTTTTTTAGAAAAAATCTAATATAATATTTTCTCCTTTTTGTAATTTAAGTTTTTGAAATTTTTGGATATAAATAATTTCTGCTTTTAACAGTCTTATCCCAGCAGTCACAGTGAGACATAGTGAGTCTAGGTTATATTTGTATGCATGTAGAATGCAAATTGCATGTGTTGATGAATATATTTGAAGCTCTAAAGAGAAAATTTAAAACAGGTGAATTTAGCAATGATAAAATAGATTAAAAATATTCAATATTTTGAATAAAATATTTTCCTTTGAGAAAACGTAGATTATTTATAATTAATAACATAAAATGTCCTTTAAGATTTCAGTCAAGCTGTAAAAGAAAATTTTCTTCATTGGGAAGATTATCTTTTAGGGCTGTTCTCAACAAGCACCAAACGCTTTGACAGATGTACAAATTCATTTTTGAATGGAACGATATAAAATTGGAAGCCCTAACTATGGAAGCTATTTGGAATCGAACTGTGTTTTCCATTTTTGATAAATTAATTACCTATTGAGTTGTAAGCAATTTTGATCATGTGACAAAGATGTTTTCAATCTTCCTTGAATGGTTATTCTTCTTTCGTGCAGAAATTCGGTTCAAAATGCCCACTTTGACAACATTTTATAAAAAATCTATTGCGTTTGGGAAAAAAAAAAAAAAAAAGAAAGAAAAAGGAAAACACAGTTTGATTACATAGTTTCTGAACAACAGCATCTGCTAGTTTCATGCATTTCTGAAAAAAAAAAAAAAATTTAAAACTTCTGTCATAAAGTTGCTCTTTCAGATTTGAGAACAGCCTTAAAAAAAAAAAAAAAAAAAAAAAAACTCAAGATATGAAGTCGAATAAGAGGACACTGTTGTGACAAAATTGGGTGCTAGCGAAGCACCTGCTTACTTTAACTAAAACATGCAATAAGATATATTTAAATCGTCTATTGCATAATCAAATCCACTATTTAGATCTGACAAAAAAATGGGGGGAAATCGAGATTAAGGTTTGCTTGATAGAAAAAAGTCTCATAAAAATGCCTAAAAAGATATATTATTAATTTTTAGTTTAGACATTTAAAAGTAATATGTATTATAACCAGTGTTGGGCACGCTCACACAAAAAAAAAAAACGAGCTAATTCAAACTCAAACTCAGTTTCTCAAAAATGAGTCAAGTTCATGTTCAAATTAAAAAATTTTCAAATGAACTCGTTCAACTCAAACTCATCTATGAAAGTGAGCGAAGTTCACTAAAAACTCGTTTTTTTTTTTTTTTTTTTTCTTAATATGTTAGAATTTGATCGTCCAAATTTACAAAAAAATATGAACTTATCTTTTGGTTATTCAATGTAAGGATCGTCTTCATGGGTCCGGCACAATTTTCATTTCCTGACACCCGATCCGAGGTTGGTTTGGAGATTACTTTTTTCTAGAGCTTCAGACCGAGATGAGCCGGGGACTGGATTTATTTTCCGGCCAGAGTCGGGGCTGGACTGCATTCTTCTTGAGGTATGAACAGGCAGAAATTTTCAGTCCCAGCTCCAACCCAGCCGATATGAAAATCATTGGACCGGCTAATTAATATCAGTAAAATTTGGCCCGGCCCCAATTTTTTTTTCAAAAAATGTACGTATTTTTAAATCTCTATTATTCCACAATTAAAATTGGTATATTTATTTTTATTATTTTTTAAGATGGGTAGATGCATTTCTTGGCAATAAAATTAAAATACGGTAAAACCTCAAAAAAAGAACCTGCCTATGACAGAATCCCGTGTTTAACAAAATAAAACAAAAATGTTGATATATTTAAAATGATGATAACAATACTTTTGAAAAGAATGTAATGCATTTACAACAGACGATGAACTTGCTCATAGGGGAACCAGCCCATAACGGATTTTACTTCTTTCCTATGCAATTCTGCCTTAGAACATTTTATTGTATAGAATTTTTTAAATCTCCAAGCCATAGAAAGTGGATTAACGATATTAATGGTAACTGTGATATTTACATATAATCAGATGCATTTAAAAAATAAACACCACAGCTCCGAAGACTTTTTTAAAAATGAAGAATATAAACATGATGTAGAAAGATAAAATAGGTACAGCAGAACCTCTTTTATTCGAAACTCTTTTAACCGAAACTCTCGCTTAACCAAGATCCATTTCTATTTTTTTTTTTTTTTTTTACTATCACATTCCTTGTGTGCAAAATCCATTTTGAAAGCTTTTTTCTTTCTTTCTTTCTTTTTTTTTCTTTTTTTTTTTTTTTTTTTATAAAGCCATCATATTTTTTGTGCGCAAGCGATTTTTTCCGAACTACTAGTACATATAAATATTTTCGATCCCGTTTCTTAGAGTTCCTTCGAATTTAACTTAAGGTCCTGTAATCTGCGGAGTGGAACGAAGAAAACGAACAAATTAGCAATTCTGAAGCTTTTGAATGTTTTGCTAAAGGTTTAGCATGGCTGGAGCAGCAGAAAGACTGCGATACTGGGGAACTAATAATATTTAAAAACTTTGTGATAGAGCTTCAAAACAAAGTCAATCGAAACTGCGACAAACAAAATATTTTTCAAGCCCTTCTGATATATGCAAAAGGTACTTAATTTCAAAATTAAAATTCAGGTAATTTATTCTTGTTTCTATTTTGCTATCGCTTTATTTTTATTAACCCCTTGGGGACGAGCGTCTTTTACAGAATTTTTAATCCTTAATTACCGTTTTTTTTAAACAGAAATTTTTGCCTAATTGAATCGGGAAAATGCTCGGATTAAATAAGGCAAAATTTACAATAAAAATGTACTGGTGAGAACAATGCTCGATTCTGAGCACCTTCCGAGTCACGAATACCGGTCGCTCTTCCCCAAGGGGTTAAGCACTTGTTACCATAATAAGAAATATTGCATTTATTTATCCATAATCTTAAAATGAAAGTATTCTCGATTATCCGAAAATTTCGATTTTTCGAAAGAGGACCGGTCCCAATTACTTCGGATAATCAAGGTTCTACTGTATTTTTAGTTAGGACTTCTCGTACAAGACAATTTTAACCTTATAGGCGTAAAAATCTATGTTTAGCCCGGTGTAGCGTGGTCGGGCCTAGCCGAGGCAATTAATTTTTTGTGCAGGCTAGGCCAAAGGTTCAGTTTTTATACCGGGCTTGGTCAATAATTTTTTGGAACGGAGCGCGCTTCGGCTCGGAGCAGTTCTAGCCAAACTTTAAACTTTTTTACCGGGCCAAAAGAAAAATTGTATATGGATCTACTCTATATGAGTTGAAACAATAATAAATTTAATTATGCGCCTATAAAAGTTAGCCGAAATATGCCAAATGGCTGTCAATTTGCAACAATGAAACATTTTAAAGGCTTAAAAGTAACATAAAAACTATTATAGATAAAAAATGAAGTGTGTGATATAATAATAATAATACTCTTTTATTAATAAACAGTTTACCATTATTAATTTTCCGATTGTACATTGAGAAATCAATTTAGAGATCCTAAAAAGTTAGTTTAAATAATGTTTATTTTGTTTGTTTATTATTGTTCTATCTTAACTCGTTCTCAAATTACCTGTTCAATAGCACGAAACGTTCTGACACATTCTGTAGCTAATTTTTAAAAGTAAAAGCATAAAATTGGCAAGTCTGACTACTGAACCGATTTCGAATCGAATAGCATTTTTCATTTTTTCATAAATGGGTTATAAGTTATTCTTGTCACGTGATGACAAGTTCTTCCCCTTTCATTCGCTGCTGCATCGGGAATTCGGTTCAAAACTCCCACTTTGTCAGTATTTTCTGGTAGATATTCTGACTTTACAAAAAAAAAAAATGGAAAATGCCATTCGATTACATAATTTCTGAACAAGAACAAAAGCCAATTTCATTTATTTACAAACAAAAACGAATTAAGAAATGTCACATAAAGTAGCTCCTTTGGATTTGAAAACAGCCTTAAAAATCAGAAGAAAAAATATATATTTCAATAAATTCACTTGCTCGTGCTTTCTACCAAGCGCGTAAAATAAGCGGGAATTTTTCATAATTGAGTTCGGTGCCCACACCAAATTAATGTATTATAACAGAAATTTTTGTGAAAAAACATGAATTGCTATCAAAAGATAGAGCTTAATTTTCAGGATGAGCATTAAATGCTTGTAAAAGAGTGTTTATAAAAAAACAATTTTTACTCTTATGCTTATTTGTTTAAATGGTATTTGTCACCGAGATCTCAAATTCACTTCATTAATGTTAAATCTATTGACATGGAATGCATTTTTATATTTAAAATATTTCTCCAGAAAATGAATAGCTTTAACTTTTTTTTCTGGGTAATTTTCTTAAAGGATTTCTCTTTTTTCTTTTCTTTTCTTTTCTTTTTTTTTTTCTTTAGCTTTCAAACTTAAGCAATTGAAATTTTATTGCAGAAATATACATAAATACATCAGAGAAAACTTAAGCATGTTTTAAGTTTATTTTACAGCTTTCATTAATTTAAAATAAATGAGATGTTCTGAGACTTATAAACTTTAAACTATTGGTAATATGTTGCAATGTATGGGCCAGATTTCGGGGCATTGCTTTCTAAAATTAAATAGGATAAAAACAAATCTCAACTGCCAGTGGCGTATCAGGGGGTAGGCTGATGGGGCTCCAGCGCCCCTCCAAAATTTGTAGAAAATATCAAACAAAAGTTTTGCAAAATGTAATGAAACTTGCTAAGATGAAAAATTCAAAAGTAAGCAGAAAAATATTCCGTTTTAGGCGGGCTTTCATCTTAGAAAGTGTGGTATTTCTCAGAGACTACGAAATAGCTATTTCAGCCAAGCTTCCGTTATACACAGACTCTCTTTACATGCGTTTTATTATGTAAAACGTGACATGTGGGGATTAAAAGTGCATTATTAATTTTAATTAGTTTATAAAACATTAATAAAAGGCTTACTCTTGCTATTTATCAGTTAAGAATAAGCAATTTAAGGTAATTCACAGATTGAGACATCGCAGTATGAACTGCAAAGGCTTTAACCTTTTTTAAAAATTTATTTGTACAAATGTTTGATACGTTATAGTATTGTTATTCAGATCGTTACAGCGCTGTGATGTGTTATTTTATTTCCATAGGATTACAAAATATTGACAAAAACGTTTTTTCTATGGTTGTGTAATTTTTTGACTAGAAATAAGCTTTATTTACATTTAAAATACATCATAAATCTAATTGAGCGAGTCTGAATCTCGAATACACAAAAAGCTTCCAATCAACCACAATTTATGATTAAAAAGAATTCAGAAAATACTGTCAAATTTGGCAGCTTAAGCCGATTTCAGAGCCGTGGCAATCTAGGAAAAGTTATCATGAGGGAGCTGCTATTCAAAATGTATCCCATTTAAAAGGAAATGGACAACGCTATTCAATAATCAAGTATTACAAATGTCATGCACATATACTTCAAAATTAGTCTTAGAAAGTGTTAAAGGACTTAGGAAGGGGATAGAGTGAAAACGCTGTTAAATAGTTTTAAATTTGAAGTTTATTTCGGTTTTATTTACTATTTATTGAGATACCTTTTAATACATAATTCTCAGTATCCAGTTTTTAAAAATGCGGGTAGACCGGGGCTAGTTGGCCCAGTCGCAATATTTTTTTAACTTTGCGTTAGATAACATTGTCAGTCCAGCCAAGTATGCGTTTCTTCGCTTTCCTCCTCCAACATAAGCACCATTGAAGTCGGAGCGTCCATTAAAGAATTATTGAGAATTTTCAAAATTTTGCAAAGGTGAGTAAATTTCCTCTCTTATAAATAATCGTTTTTTATTTGTTTGTAAATTACATTTTAGATTTTGATAAATAATAATTCAGAAAAATAATTGTTCGTAGTTATTGTAGGGCATGTTTTTTTATTGAAATACTTTCAGAATAATTCGTTACAGTCATGTAAAACAAAAATGGCGATACGGGGTTAGTTGGCCCATTTGGCATGGGGCATGTTGGCCTGCAACAGATTAAGGGAAATGTGATTTTTTTTCTTATACAACCTCCCCCCCACACGCACACTTTTTTTGTTTTTAATTTCTTTTTGCTGTAAGAATTGCTCCTATCAAAAGCTTGTCAATACAAAAATTGTGGATAATATTAAGAGGATTTATGATAAACTTAAGTGAATTTGATATCTTGTGAATTGACAAAATTTTTTATTTTAATTTAGGAGGCTATATTGTGTTTTCGTTTGAAAGAAATAAAAATTAAGATTTGGTAAAATTTTGATCATTTCTTAAACTTTTACACTATCAGAACATTAAAAAGTGATGTGGGCCAACTTACCCTGCAATCGGGGAAGGTTGGCCCAAGCGACTTGGTGTCAATTTGAGTTTCTAAACTAATACCGTATTTTATGGAAGAAGTATGGGGTGTAAGCGGCAAATTAAGTTTGTGCGTATTGTTTTTGAGATTTTGAAAATATGGCAAATCTTAAATGCAGAATTGATGTCTTTTCCTTCAAAAAGAGTGAAAAATTTAGTGTTCCTTCGGACCTGATTATCGCCTATACAAATTTACACCACTTTTTTCTAAAAGTATTTTTCAGCATTAAACCTTATTTAATTGCTGAATTTTGGGATTAAATAAGGCAAAACATATTTTTCGGAAATACTAATGTGAATTTGCTTAGGCCGTAATCAGGCTCTGCTCCCTCTTCTCGCCACATTTCGATATGAATCTGGAAATACTCTACTCAACTTTCTGAACAGTTTATAGAAATACTGTGAGTTCAAAGCAGAATAAAAACTTAGATCCTAATTTTATACAAAGGTGAAACATTTTCACTCATGATAAAGATCTCGAGTTTTAAAGAAAACGTGCACTTTCATTCATAAAGTTTAAATACTTTTTAATGACATAATTTCCCTTTCAAATATGCTGAAATAAGGATAATAATTTTTTTAAAAAAAAGGAAAAATAGGACTTTACAAAATTAAGTCATATTCTGGTAGGCTGAGACTGGCCCGTCGGGCAACCGACCTGTGGGTTGGTGTGCCCTAAACCAGATAACGTTGAGACCACGCCCAGGTGAAGCTAATAGTTACAAAATTTGCTACAAGCATTAGATTTGAAAAGTCTTAAATTATTTAATAATTAAAAAAAAAAAAACTTTTTGAAGTGTTTTTTTATTAAGGATTTGTGTTTCTCTTTCCAAAGTAGGAGAATTGCAATTTTTTTTCTTGAAAATTTCTTTGTTTCAGAGGACCATTTAAATCTTAAAAAATATGTATATATTCTCTAATTCTGTTCGTTACCAATGGCGGCATGATCTTCTCCAAGAATTTTCAGCCAATTTGAAGGTTCTTTTGCTCCCTTTCGATTATACTCTGTTGCTAGGGTTTACAGAGCATTTTGCATAAGACGAAAATATGTGTTGCACAGAGCTTTAGACAGTTTACTGTATAAAAATCTATTTGCACGTTTCTTAATATTTCTAGCAGCATTAAGACGTTTTATCCTCTGCTGCAAAAATAGTTTAAAATAGATTTAATTAATCATAACATTCTAATTTATCACTAAAATTATGAATGCTTAGAATCCTACTCTGGTAATTCCCAAGCTAATGTTAAACCATTGTCGGTGTTCTTTAAAAATTTCTCATATACATTTAATTTTTTTTCCGTAGCATATATGACGTCGATGTCTAAACAGTTATTTTACATGGTTTCGATTTTCTTTTTTCTGTAAAGACGCTTTCAATTTCGGATCCAGTTCCGAAATTGAAAGCATTTGCAGAAAGAAAAACTGGAATGTTAATGGATATTGTTGGTTTCTACTAGCAAGGTGGTAAAATTATAAGTTTCTAAAATGTTGTGCTCTCCAAAAATGCAAGGTCTGCGTATTTCACAGTAACTGAGTCCGACCCTGCGTGCAGTAGAGGCTCTTCAGAGTTTCACAATCACTTTCCTATCAGAAACTAGTATATAAAATTTGATCTGTTTTAATAGTAGGATTTTCTACGATTAAACAAGGAGAATTTTTCTTCTGAAATTACTGGTAGTAAAAGCAGTAAAGTGATTGTGAACCCCTTATCGAGCAGACACTGTCTGCATGGTGAAATGTTGTTGTATGGATAAGCTCAACGTGAGCAATAAAAATAATTTGATTGAGATATAAGGGAAAACGCTCATCAGTTATCGTTGCAGAATGATTGATAAAAAGTTTAGATACCAAACTATTCGGCCACTCGAAACTTCGAAAATTAATGAAAAATTTGTAACGTTTCTGCCGACATTATCAAAAACACACCAAATCGTGCTCTGGGAATCTGAAAACGTGAGTAAATTCTAACATACACGCATACCTATTGAATATTTGAAAAAATTGTGAGAACTGATTCAGAGTATTTGAAAATGTAAAATATACCGTTATTTTCATTTATTTTTATTGTGATTACTATGCATTCCTATTTCCTTCCTGGCATTGTATGTTTATGGAATGTAAAAACTGGAATCTTTAGTAATATATAAGGGTGTCAATCAGGCCGATCGCCACTGCGCCAAAATGTTTTACAAGACGAGGAAACTAAAGATTGAAATGGTCAAATTGCAAGAGTTTTTGTTTTTTGTTGTTGTTGTTTCGGCGACTCTCTCAATGATGTTATTGTACGATTAGGCCTTTTCCGTCTAACTCATTATTTGTGTTTTGATATTCTTAGTGTTTTATAACAAATCTATTACTACCATTATTTGAATTTGGCTAGTTGTCCTTTAGCGATTTAGCCAAACTGCTCAGATTAGTCAAAAGCCAGTGAGAACCCCGGTGTCAACATTTATTGGCTAATATATTTATTGGCATTATTCATTGGCTAATTTTCTTAACCATTAGCTGTAGAATTATAGTTCCAATAGTAAAAAAATTTCAGAGTTATTCTTCATCCTCTTAAAAGTGATTTATGTCATAATAGTTATTTTTGAAAAGTTACGAGGTTTACATTTTTTTTCCGTTCCTTGGTTCTATATGTTAAATTTAGAAAATTCTACTCCGTACTTTAACAGGTAAAATAATACATTCTTTTTTGTATGACCAAAACTTACCGAGTTTTGTTACTTTGAATTTTGAATTTTCTTGCACTAAAACCAAAAAAACGTATTTCATCCACATGTAAAAAGTAAAAAAAGAACTTGACGAGTGTTTTTTTTTTATTAGTATTCTACAATGCTTCGAAACCCTTGAAAAGAAACACATATATTAAGAGCGACAGATTGTACTGGCCCATTGGCGCATTTAAAACAAAAATCCCGCCCTATTCGCAAAACATATCTCGGTACTTACAGAATAATTTATTTAGTTATTCATTATTTATTTTTAATTATTTGTATTTAACACGTTGTTGAAATACTTTGACTTTCAAATAGAAGTAAAACTTTAAATCGAATTAAGAATAGTATATAAATTTTAAATTTCATAGCAAAAAATCCGCAGAACTTTTTCGAGTGAGAATAGGGCGCACAAACTTCACTTGCTCCAGGGCGCTGAATATGTAGCTACGCCACTGCTTAGCAGGTTTAATTGTGTAATAGATGCGTTACATGCTATGATAAAAACCTCCTTTAAAGCGGAATTTTCTCCGTTTCTTGTGATTTCTTCTTAGAAACTTTTATTTATAGCTCAGCCCCCTCCGAAATGATAAGTCTAGATACGCCACTGTCAACTGCATTCTTCATAAAACGCATTTGTTTCTATTTTGCTATATTTTTTTAGGACTAAGACACATTTGAGGCAGTAATTTACTTATTTTTATTTATCTTTTGATTTATACTTGATTTATCTTTCAATGAGATTTTGATTTATATATCTTTAATTTCTTAAATGGTTTTTAAAATGGAGAAATTGTGGAAAAGGAAAGAATAGAAAGAAAGAAAGAAAATAACAAAAAAAAGAGAAAAGATTCTTTGAAAGAACGCTATATTTCCTTTTTCTTTTTTCTTCCAATAATTAGTAAAAAATAATGCGGCTTTTAAAATCAAATTCCACATATCGATTTGTAATTCCTTGCTCGTATATAGCATTTATCTTAACGATGTTCTGTAAAATACATGAGAATATACGGGAAATTTTCAATCTCTTTGCTTTAAATAAGGAGTATCACCAGTACTAGTCAAACAACACAAAAGCTACCTTATCAATGCACTGTCGCCTACTGCCTGCTGGTAGGGAAATAGTCATGGTGTCCGTTTTATGATACCCATCTATCAACATAATGAGATAACAACAAGCAAAACCAATTTCTAAAGGCCCAGAGATGAAAAAAACCTCGCGGCCATAACTGCCCTTAGCAGACAGTTTTGTTCTTGGAAAGTAAACACTTTTCTTTTCCACAATGATATAGGAATAAATAAAATGCCGATGCTTGAAAGCCAGTAAATGAAGGATTTCTAGAATTGAAAGAAAAAAAATACCTCATTCGTTTTGCTGTGTCATTGCGAAATTTGGTGATGAAGAAACGTATATATATGTAAATATATAAAGAAATTATCTGTCAAAATTTAAGCATGACAGAAGGTAAGAACACAAAATGCTTCTTTAAAAAAAATAAACATTACTTAAAGTTAAGTAAATTCAGATAACTATTTTCCCATCAATTTTAAGATTTGCTTTTGCAGAATAAAATCTATGGCCTTTTATGTCGCTGATATTTTAAATGAAATGAAAATATTTTTTTAGCTAAAGACGCCCTAACTCCAGTATGAATATTTTAATTATATTCTTTGCAGAGTTTTTCATATTAAGTAATATACATCCAGATAAAAGATGAATATTGTGTAGATATTTGACAAAATAATTTAAGGAAAAATAATTTATTTATATTTAAACAAAAGAATCTAGTAAATAGACTTTTCTGTTAAGAATAAAAATTCGCCGTGTTTATAGTTAAAACAAGAACAGACTAGATTATTAAAAATATTTTATTCATTTGTATTGTTATTTTTCGAATACTAGATTTCGATTAAGGCTGTTCTCAAATCCGAGAGGTAAACTTTATGACATAAGTTTTAATTTATTTTTGTTTGGCATGCAAACTAGCAGGTGCTGTTGTTGAGAAACTGTGTAATCGAGGTGTTTTTTCCGTTTGCAAAAAAAAACTGATCTTTCAGAAAAGTGTCAAAGTGGGTGTTTTGAACCGAATGCCGCGCGGAAGTAGAATAATCACTCAAGAAGGGGCGAAAAACATGTTTCTTACGTGATCAAAATCGCTTATAACTCAATAGGTAATTTATTTATCAAAAAATGGAAAACGCAGTTCTATTCCAAATCTCTTCCATGGTCAGGTTTTCCAATTTTATATCTTTCCTTTAAAAAATGAATTTGTAAATGTGTCAAAACGTTTTGTGCTTGTTGAGCAGAGCAGCAAAATATTTTTTTTAAGATTAAAAATCTATAAACAATAAGATCTTCATAATGGATATTCCCGAAAAATACGCATCTATTCAGCAAATACTTTTTCAATTCTTAATGCTTACATATTTATAAATTTATATCGCTGAATATGGACACCTTCCAATCTACACACATCTAACGTGTGTGTGCAAAGACTATCATAAACAGTATATATGTGTTTTGTGTGTGTAAAAACGAATTGTTGATAGCATTTTTCATATTCCGAGGGAAGAAAAAATGGTTCTTAACTATACCGTACTAGACTTGCAAGAACTATTCTAAACTAACTCAATATGGAAAAAGAAAAAATAATATCATTAATGCCAGAAACAGAAATTTATGCACAACCTGACCCGATGCAGGACTCTATTTAATGATCCCACCGTCTCTACTATTCGGAGGTTTTAATATATTTGAAAATTAAAGAATGAATTTTATGAATATTTGAATATTAAGCATTTGTGCTTTTTTTCTGTAAAAAAGCATAAGGTTGGTAGTGGAGATATAATTGTAGATTACTTTTCATAATTGCATTAAAACATAATTTACATTCCTTTCATTTCGGGTTCGATTCGGTTTGCTGTCCACAGAAAATTATTTTGCCGCATTCAGGTGGGGTTGCAGACCGAGCTTATTTTTTCTGTCAGGTTCGGGTCGAGCTGCACTCGACCCGCACAGGACTCTATCTCTGATGAACTAAAAAATAATTGTAAAATTTACTCATCTCGTCGTAAGTGATGCAAAAAAATTAAACATTAAGAAAACCAAGAATCAGAAGTTTGTGCCCTCAACACCCTGTAGGAAACAATTTTTAAATTATGTTTTTCTTTTTATGCGTTTAAAATTTCACTTAAACAGGCACTTTAGGAGGCCAAGTAGAGTTCTGAGTGGGTCGGGTACAACCCGACCCACTCAGAAAATTTCAGTTGAAGTCAAGTAAACCATCAACCCCATCCGCATCTACCAAAAAAATTTCTTGACTTGCAACACGAAAAAAAAAAAAATTGACGATCACAACCCCCACATATTTCCAGCCGCACCTGTTCCGACCTCTAAATACTTCAACCCGCAACCCGACCAAATCGAACCCATGATGAAAGAAAAATAAATCATTTTTAATGTAACCATTGAAAATAATCTATAATTATATGTTTAATATTAATTTTATCTTTTACAGATAGAAATGTACACATCTATTATATTCTTTATTATTCAAATATGGTAAAACCTTTGAATAGCTAACAACTCGGGATCGTTGAATAGAGTCCTGCATCGGATCGGGTTGTACCTTTTTTTCAAATTCGGGACGGGGTTATTTTATTTTCTTTCTGTGGGTTGCATTCACTCTAGAAAAAATCTTATGTGTCAGATTGAAGTTTTTTGCTTATCGAGTTGGGATTTTCACAAAAAGTTTGAGCAGAATTATGTTCCAGATGAAAATGCATGTGTACGAATGAGTATATTTTCAATTTACTGCTTGAGAAATAAAATGTAATGATAGATTATTCTTTCTTTACGGTACAGTTAAGAGCCATTTTTTTTCTTCTCCCGTAATGTGGAAAATATTATCTACAATTCGTTTCTGAGACACACAAAACACATATAGTGTTTGTGATAGTTAATGCACAGGTAGACATATTACGTTTGTATAGATTGTAAGATGTCCAGTATTCAGCGGTAAGAGCAGTACAATACAAATATATAATTGTGTTAAAACTGGAAAGTGTTTGCTAAATAGAAGTATTCGCTTTACGTGTGTGTCTGCTAGTTCTTATAGCATATAGATTTTTAAACTTTTTATTTTAGACATTCTTTTGAAAAACTGGGTCTACCCATACCCGACGTGCAAGAGTCAAAACCAAATCCGAAACAGAAGTCAACCTCTAAGGCAAACTCAGATCCTTTTTAACCACTACACAGGCCACAAACATGCTAAATCTGGTGGATTTTTTGCTCAGAAATTTCGAGAATAAAAATTTCAATAATAATTTTCCTTTATTTTATTCACGAAATATTTATACTTATAATAATCAAAAATAACTATTCAAACTTTCTGGGAAGAATTTGGAATTTCTTAATGATAGTTTTTATAAATGACGCATAAAATGCATGAGTATTGAGTAGCCCATATAGTGTTAATTGTTCTGTACAGTTATTTATTTTTACTTCCATATGTTTAAACTTTTGTCTTGTGCGAAAGAGTTCTGACAAAAAAAAAAAAAAAAAAAAAATTCTCTTTTTCATGTTTATATTGTTCATTTTAAATAAAAATACCAGAGATCTGCACGGGCCGGGCTTGGGCCTATTTTCATTCACAGCAATACAAGTCACTTCTCTTTCTGTGCCGAGCTCGGGCCTTTTTTCCTGAAGGATTGGGCAGGACCTAAATTTTTAGACCCGGTTTTGATCCAGCCCATATGAAAATTATTGTCTCGGCGTGGCCTGGTCCATTCAAAGATCAGTAAAGTTTGCCCTGCCTCAAAATTTTTTACAAAAAATGCGTACATTTTTTAATCTTTATTATTCTTCAATTAAACATTTAATTTTATTCTTTATAAAGAATAATACATTTCTAGGCTTATTAAAAGGGTGCTAAATTAAAATATTGTAATACGTGTGAAAAAGAACCTGCCTATGACGGAATCCTCTCTTAACGTGAAAAATATGTTGATCCATGCAAAGTGAATGTACTACGTGTAAGAATATATCATATAATACATTACACTTGTTAAGAAGGGAACTTGTCTATAACACATTTTTTTTCTTTCCTATGCAATTCCGTCTTAGAAGATTTTACTGTATAGCATTTTTCAGATTTTTAAGTCACCAATACATGGAATATGGATTAACTACAGTAGAAGATCTTTATAACGCAAACGTAAAAACGCAAGGTTGTGCGTTATATAGAATTTTGCGTTATATGGATCACATCATTAAATTCACCTTGTAAACATGGCCAAATATGCCTGAAACATATCAAAATACATTAGAATATCTTTATACTGCATTCCTTGTTACCAAGGGTTATCCAAATTATAAATTTTTACATAATATAGGTCAGGCATTGAAAAATTTACTTTATAAACATGATCCAAATGTAACTGACACAACCATCCCTTATATTAGACATTTTCAAAAATGTTTATTGTAATAATAGCATTTTTTTCAGTAAAAAGGTCTTAAATTAGAAGATAAAGTTGAACTAATGTATCAAATTTAGTCCTAGAGAGTAGCAATATTTTACAACGTGAAAATGCAGATGCTTTTTAACTGCAAAAGTCATTGTTTACATCTGAGAAGTTGTGCATTATATGGAGAATTGCGTTATATAGAATTGCGTTATAAAGATCTTCTACTGTATATCAATTATAACTGAAACATTTACATACAGCAAATAGCGATTCACTAAAAAAATAAATATCGCAATAACTTCTATAAAAATGAAATCTATAAACATGACAATAAAAAGCAAATATAAGTATTTTTGGTCAGAACTCCTCGTACCAGACAAATTTTTAACTAAATCGACGTAAAAATCAATGTTTTGTAGAAATTCATTCGGACCGGCCCGATCTCGGGCCGAACTTTTAGCTGTTATACCTGGCCAGGTCGGGCCAATAATTTTTTTCCCCACCCCAAAACTCTGTTTCTACTACATTTTTTTCTATATATCCTATTGCAAGCTACATTGTTTTTTAATGGACCTCTATTTATATGTAAATATCTGAATTATTATTAATACCATTAATCCATTTACATGGCTTGAAGACTTAAAAATCTGAAAAACTCTATATCGAAAAACCTTCTAAGACGGAATCACATAGGAGAGGGAAGAAATCGTTATAGTTAAGTTCATTTTTTACCAGGTCTGTTGTCTTTTGCAAATGTATTATTTATTTTAGAACGGATTATTATATTCATTTTGAAGATCCAGATCTGCCGATCCAGAAATTTTTCCGTTATAAACAAGATCTCGTCATGCACAAATTCTTATAACAGGTTTTACTGTACTGCATCCTCGACCACCTAGAAATGTATAGGTACTACTATTCTTTAAAGAGAATTTTAATTGTAGAATAATGGTAATTTAAAAATATATGTATTTTCGGAAAAAATTGTTGACCCAAGGTAAGTTGTTCCTTAAACAGATTTTTGCACTAGTCAGACTGGGACAGGGCAATAATTTTCATACAAGCAGGGGCGACCGGGCCAGAAAATTTCTGTCTGTGCAGACTTTTAGGAAAAATAAAGCATAGGTCCAGAAATAAGTCCATTTCGGCCCGGCCCGAGCCTCCAGAGAAAGCAAGGCCCGGGCACGACCCAGAAAAACTGATGATCAGACTCGACCCGTCTCGAGTCCGTTTAGGCCTCTAAATGGCATTTGAATGGGAAAAATGTGTTCTTAACAGTTCGAAAAAATTTTAAAATAAGTTATGAAAAAAATTGAGTTGCAAATTTCGTTCAAACTCATGGAATTTTTGAGCTTTCGTTCACTTCACGTTCGTTTATCAAAAAGTGAGTTAAGTTCAACTCAAAGTTCACAGCAAGTGAACTAAGTTCGTGAGTTTTCGTTCAATGAACGCACTCATACCCAACACTGATTATAACATAGCTCAGAAAAAAAGCCTGTGTATTAAGTCTGATAGCTGTTTAAATGTTTTAGTGGATGAAAACTTTTATAAATCTACTTTCCATTTTAAGAAAAATGTTTTCAGTAGTGTAAAAAGCTGGTAAATAGGTATTTCTGTTTATTTTACTGTCGCCTTTTCTTTTTTTTTACCTGTCAGTTTCAGAGGAGAAGTGTCAAATGACAATACACAATAACTTCTTGAAACGTGTAAAGACTCTACTGCTAAATTCAAATCATTCCAGGAATTCTTTATAAAAAGCTTTACTTTCAATAAAAGATAATAATTGTCCTGTAGTGTTCGAACAGAAAAATCAGATACATAGATGCCAATGTCTCCGGAAATTCCGGAGTTTCTCCGGAAGTGTAAGATAAAATACGGAAGTACGGTAATAAGGTAGAAAATACGGAAATTTGTGGCAAAAAAAAATCGCGAATTTCTTCGATCGATCGCGGCAAAAAATCACGAATTTCGTCAATCGGTCGTTGAAGTACTCGTATATCGCGAAAATTGTCTATTAGTCGATAAAACCGTGAATTTCTACAATAGTTCGCGGCAGAAAATCGCAAATTTCGCCAACCGGTCGTTGAAAAAAGTTGCACCTTTTGTCAATCATTCGCTGCAAATAATCGTGAAAATCATCAATAGATCGTTGATAAAAATCACAATTTTTTTACTCTCCAAAAAAAAACTCTAATTTCGGCCGCGGCAAAATTGCGTTAATCAATTGAGGAAAAAAATATCCTGAAATCCGATAATCGGCCAATGATAAAAATCGCGAATTTTGTCAATCACTTTCTGCGCTGCAAAAAAATCACGAATTCCGTTAGTCATTCGCTTCAAAAAATTGCTGTTTTCGCCAGTCAGTCGCAGCAAAAAATTGCTGTTTTTGCCAGTCAGTCGCGGCAAAAAATCGCTGTTTTCGCCAGTCAGTCGCGGCAAAAAATCGCTGTTTTCGTCAGTCAGTCGCGGCAAAAAATCGCTGTTTTTGTCAGTCAGTCGAGGCAAAAAATCGCGCTTTTCGTCAGTCAGTCGAGGCAAAAAAATCGCGCTTTCGTCAGTCAGTCGAGGCAAAAAATCGCGCTTTTCGTCAGTCGAGGCAAAAAATCGCTGTTTCGAAAATATAAGGCTTTCGGTTCTGAAAGTTGAAAAATTCGGTCATCAATCCGAAAATTAGGACATAAAAAATAGCGCGAATTTCAACAATAATCAATTCCGTCAAAATAATCAATTTCCTCAATCGTTCGTAAAAAAAAAAATCGTCAATTTTGCCGAAGGATTGCGGGGGAAAACGCAAATTTCGTCAAACGATCGCGCAAAAAAAACCCGAAAATTTCGTCAAAAGATCGCAAAAACTCCGCAAATTTCGTCAAAAAGATTGCGAAAAACAACAAATTTCATCAAAGGATTGCGAAAGAACACTAATTTTGTCGAAGGGGCGCAGAAAAAAAACATCATATAGTTAGTTTTGGGAGTGGATTCCCCCCTCAACCGTCTGCTGTAATCTTTCAGAAAATTTGCTGTGAATTTCAGATTTTTTTTTCTCCTCAGAATCGCCCCTGGTCTGTGAGTCGCGGCAAAAAATCGCGATTTCCGTCAGTGAGTCGCGGCAAAAAATCGCGATTTTCGTCAGCGAGTCGTGGTAAAAAAGAAATCGCGATTTTCGTCTGTCAGTCACGGCAAAAAATCGCGATTTTCATATGTCAGTCGCGGCGAAACATCGCGATTTTCGTCTTTCAGTCGCGGCAAAACATCGCGATTTTCGTCAGTCGATCTCGGCGAAAAATCGCGAATTTTGTTAATTGGTCGCGGAAAAAAGTCACTTTATCTTTTTGGAGGGGAAAAATAGTCATGTAATTTCACACAGTTATATCAATCGCGGATTTTTTGCTCTGTAGGGATAAAAAAAAATATTCCATTTTTATAAATTTATCATAAAAAATTATTAACACATTAAAAGTAAAAGTAAATTTAGTAACCTTTATTTAAATTATGTTTGTGTTGATAAATGCAAAAGCTGCAAGAGGACTGAAAATATTTGTAAAAAATATAGCTCGTAAAAATATATGTACAACTCCTGAAATGTGAACATTTTACTCCTGAAGAGTGTCCAAAACTCCTGAAATTTAAGTGGTTTACTCCTGATACAGTCTTTACAATGTTGGCGTCTATGCAGATATATCAGATTGCAAATATTTCAAAGAAATTATTTTAAATAGCCATGGGAAAGTATAGTATATTATATTTATGTTACTACATCATATATTTATTTATAGTACTACTAGTAACTAAAAGATTGTTTATTAAGATTTTCAAGGTATCAATGTTTTTCTATGTAGAGCATTTTATTCATGGAACATACGACAGCTTTTACTTAAAAATGTTTAAATATTACATGATTTCAATTTTCTACATGTAATTATTTAATTTAAATTATTTTTAAATGAAGTTATGTTACTTATATATCCAACGATGTTCATTTTTATCAATAAATATGAAGGTATATGTAATAGAAAAGTTATTAAAAAAAACCTGGTTTTAAAAAAAAAAGGTTTTTTACCAACCCTGATAGTACATAAAATCTTCTGATTTAACTGGAAAGCTGAGTAACCAAATTAGATTTTTAAATTGCACTTATAGGAATCTAATATGTTTTTAATTAATTTCATGTAGTTAATAAAATTTTCAATAATAAGTAGGATGTCAACAATTTTAATCAGTTGATTTAAATCAGTGATTAAATCATGAATTTAATCAACCGATTTAAAAAAAAAATCATTGATTTAAATCAAAAATTCTCTAAATGTTTAAAATGTCAAAAGTATTAAAATCTAGCATGAACATAATTTCAAAGTGTCTACAGATATTTTGACTTATGAATAAACAAAAAAAAAGAGCTTTAAATAATTGTTTCTAAGCTTAATTCATGAGTATTGTAAAAAATTAAAAACAGTTGAGCTTGTAAAAAACATTGTTTTTAGCATTTATCCAAATTAAAACAGTTTCATTTAAAAATGGTATTTAAATCTAATATAATTTGCAATGTCATAATTTCCTTTTAGGTAATCAATTTATGCATTATTTTATATAAAATACACATAGCAAGTGTAAAACATTCTACAAGTAAAAGAATAAATAGTAATTAATAGCAATTTCAAGTTAAAGAAGAATGAAAGAATGACATCTGCTCAACAGCTAAATTGTAAATGAATGCATAAGAGGAAAAGAAATAATTGGTATAAAAATGCTAAGCACAGCAAGAGCTTCTTCGGTATAGGTTGAATAAATGTTTTTAAACTTTAACTCATATATACTAAATGAAAAAAATAATTAGGGATTGAAAAGGCAGCAAAACTTTTCTTAAAAAGGAAAAAAAAAATGAACCATTGAAAGCTAATAATCCACACTGAGAGGTAACTTAAATATGTTGAGGATTTCAGATATAAGTAGCTAACTTATACTTATTCTATATGAATAGGTTTAACTCATTTTCATAATTTTTTTGGTTAGCATACACATACATGTGTGTAAGTTTAGATTTTGGTGGTTTACAGTAATTTTCCTAAATACAAATGCAAAACGAGCTGCAAATAATATTTGTTAGTTTTGTTATTTGTGCTACTAACTAATCAAATTACTTATTTGCAGTTTTTATTAATTCTGTAATTACTTATACTGTTTCTTCTAGGCCATTTTTTTAATGGTGCCGCACCTTTTGAAACTGGCAAAATGCACCCTGCCTTTAACCCTTTCGCTACGAAGCCGCCCCAAACAGCCGAACAATCAAACTACGGCGAAACCGCCCGAACGCCTGAGAAACAGGTATTCCGTTTCCACCCCCCTCGGAAATATCCAGCTATTGTCCCTGAGTAAGTGCGAGGGGAGTGATTGATGCGGGGACTATTGCAGTGAACGGATGGGGAATTTCAGAAGGAAAACACTTTCTACATTTTCTTTCTATTGGTGATACATGATATATTTGCTAAACTTTATGCGTTATTGAAATTTATATTTTACAATGATATTTTTTTTTTAATTTAACTTAGTTATTTGAATTTTATTCAGTTATTTGTATACAGTACATAAAATGTATCGCAGAGGAAAAAGTCTAACTCAAGAAGAAGCGTTAGCAATAATTTTTACGAGGATACAGATGAATCTGAATCTGATAAATCAGAAGATGAATATGATTCTAAGGATCACATAAGGAGCAAAATACATGTTTTCCCCGGGCACAAAAAAGCTAGTTTCGGCCTTGATAATGAATATTAGATCCATTTATTACAAATTTATAAAATTGACGACGTCCACTTTCCAGAAAATAAAAAGAAAGAAAAATAAAGGCAATTTTAATTCTTCTAGATAACTTTGTTTTCTATATGCTTTTCTTTTTTTTAGATGCTGTATTTTCTATATGTTATGAATAGGGCTGGACGATATCAAAAATTTAATATCGCAATATATCAACGAGTTAATATCAATATCGGTGATATATCGCAATAACTACTTTAAAGTGTGAGGGAATAGAAAAATTTCTTATTGCTAAAGACAAATGGTATAGTAGGAATAATTTTATTGCAAATAGCTGTAGGAAGCAAAGAATTAATGTTTTATACCTATTTGCTCACGCAATATTCTTTAAATATATATATATATATATATGATACAAATAAATGCTTTAGAAAAAGGAACCAATATTCGTTATCTATTTGCACTTATATCATTGATTACATAGTGGTTTTCTTTAGCTTGTTCTCGATTCTTCCTGTTTTATGTATTATTTATGAATAACTTTTTAACTATTTAATTTTATCGCGTAAACGGAGAATATTATTTAAAAAAAAACTTTACTAGATAAACTAAAAAGTTCTCAATTTTAGGACGTTGATGATTTTAAAATGATTAAAATAAGTGAAAAGCAAAAACTGAAACAGATTTAATGTCACAATTGCATGTACTCGTAATTAAATAGTCTTCAGTGAATGACAGATGCAGCAGAAATTTTATTTTTTAATCTTTTTCTAAGAGTATCAATACATTCTTAATAGTTAAAATATTAACAAAATTTCTCTGTCTTTATACCTTCATATTTGTTTATCTATGGATGAATAAAACATTAAAATTTTTAAAATATACATATTCAAATCCCATTTGGAAATAGACCTATGCTAAGGAAAGTTCACTTTTTTATAAATATTTTGTAAATAACATCTAGACCCATAACAACATATTTTTCCAGAAAGAAACTAACAAAAAAGAAAAACTTACCATAAAATTCTACTTGATTACGCAAAATACTCTGTTTGATATTTAAATCTGTTTTTTATTTCGAAAGTGCCACTGAATTTAAAAGGAAAAAAAAAAAAAAAGAAATGTTGCAAATGAAAAAAAATAGAAATAAAATAAAGTTATTGGCTAACAAAAACAAATACATAAACAAAACAATCGATATTCTGCATTAGATTTCAAGAAGTTCGAAATCAGAGAGTTTTGGTTAGTTCAAAGAAATCATTGCATTATAAATTTATGAAAATACTCATAACATTTATTTTAAAAGATTAATAAACAAAAAAATTTAAAACATTAATAATCATATAATTATTTACAAATGAATATACATCTTATAGATACCCACGCCTTGTCCGGATGGCTTTTTAAAAAGCCGTCATGACAGAAAACTCCCCCCCCCCCCTCATTTTAGCGCGAGAACACACCTTGAACACACAGGACCTTGAAAGTGACATCAAGTTTGTAGTGCTCAGGGATGTAGTGGAGGGTATACGGGGGTATACGCCGTATACCCTCTGGATTTTTTTAAGGAACACCGTATACCTTCTGTTTCTCAAAAAAGCTATGGTATATGCACTCTAGGGTATACGCTCTGCTTTGAGCGTATACTCTCTGCTTAGAGCGTATACCCTCTGTTTTTTTTACGACTACACCACTGGTAGTGCTTAAGTGCAGAGAAAAAAAAAACAGTTGCAAGCAAACAAAAAAAGAAAAAGAATGAAAATCAAAATCTTCTTTTCCTTACTGTTAAAAAAATAATAATAATCAATATATCCATATCTCCTATGTAAATTCACCGATTTCTTTCAAATTTTCAGCTAGTTGAAATAATAGTAAATTAGGCTGTGTAAGAAATTTTTATTAAAATTTAATTATTTATTAGAAAGTTACAACGCCTTCCGAAACTTCGAATGAAAAGCAGGAGCGCATCTGCAGTTTGTTTTCGTTATTCACCTCGCTCCGAGAAACCGGAAGTCATATGTTTACACAATCAGATCATTATGTTTTTCAATGCAGAAAGAAACCATGGATAGAGGTTTTATTTGTTTATTTTTTCTTTTTAACTCAAATATCTACTTTAGTTTTATTATTTTTAAGTACTATCTTTTTTCAGTATTGTAAACGTGTTTCTGATATAAATAATTTGCGGGGAAAGAGAGTGTTCAATGTGGATAGATTTTTTTTTCTTACATTAAAAAAAATTCGCTATTAAAACATCTGCTTTAATATTATGGTTTTTTAGTATTGAAAACGCATTCTTGACGTAAATCATGCACTGTTTTTTGTATTTTGGGAGAGGAGGTGGGGTGGAGGGCGGCGGTAGATATATATATATTTTTTTAATTAAAATGAAACGAAATTCGGAATCGCCAAGGTCCAATGGGTGCTGGATTTCGAATTTTGTACCGCATATTTATGTATAAAAATTAAAGTACTGGATTTTTCAGATTATTTGTGCGTCTGTGCCGGCCATAGAACATGGTATATCAATTTTAGTGATCTTGATCTGATCACTTAAGCAATTATAAGCACTAGTGTTGACTCTAAGCTGCTTTAGCAGGGCGCAGCGGCCGGCGGCCCTTTTTAATTCTATTTTACGCCTGGCGGCCCTTTTTAACTCTATTTTACGCCTGGCGGCCCTTTTTATTTCTATTTTGCGCCCAGCGGCCCTTTTTATTTCTATTTTGCGCCCAGCGGCCCTTTTTATTTCTATTTTGGCACCCGGCGGCTCTTTCGAAATTCTTCCGATGCGCCCGGCTGCCTTTTTAATACTTCCTATACGCCCCGTGGCAATTCAGTTGATCTCGGAAAAATATCACAAATTCTAGGGACTCTAAACAAACCAGCTCAAAATATTTTTTGTAAACAAGGTACAAGTGTGCCCTTTGATTAGAATAGTATTCCCTTTTTGAGAAAAAGTATCCTTTTTCAGAATATTGTCCCCTATGTGAAAAATTCCCGCACGGCGGCCTTTTTTTTCTAGAGCCAACACTAAGCACGTAAACCTATAAAATTTTTAATGTAAATTAAAATGAAAGGAAAATGTGGTTAAAGAAAATCCAAACTTTTAAACAATGAAAAAAGAAAATAGATTTTTAAATTATTACTCTGTAGCTTTTTAAGCAAAAATAAAGCTTCAAAATTTCTATTAAAAATGTATTATATAACTATTATTTTTACCAAAAAATAGAGAGATAAAAGTAAAGTAAGGGAAACTATCAATTCGACGTATACTACAAAAAAGTTCAAACCCGACCCAGTCTTCAAATTAGATTCTTGCATCGTCTCAGGTTACCCGAACCCGACCCGACACGCGGTTCGTGTAGACCAACCATTTTAAAAGAAAGTCAGGAATATATTTTATGAAAAAAACTATATAATTGAACATTAATGAGTGTATATGTATTCAATTTTGTACTAAAAAGATAAATTTGATATTACAGAATAATTCTTTTTTTATATTGTATTAAAATATGAATTTATTTTCTTCCACTTCGAGTTTGTGATGAAGTGTGCCGGGTGTCGGTCGGGTTGACTTTAAGCAGAGTTTTCGGGTTTGGCTCTGGTAAGACGCGACCCGTGCCGCACTACACTCCGAGTGAGCAGAAAAAAAGGCCGACCTAGCCTGCATGTCCAGAGCAAAAAGCAAACACGGCTTCAGTCTAATGACACGAAGTTAATCCAAGCGTTCCAGCCCAGTTTGCAGACATCCAGTATAATGCCATTTAATAATATTACATTTACAGACTTTAAAAATAAAGCCCAGATGTAGTAATATTTTTTATTTTTATTGTTCTTTTTTATCTTTTTGCTCATTTATGTCATTTTTTAAAACACCATTTTTTTTTTTTTTGTCTTATTTAAAATTAAAGAAATTATATAATAAAAAAAAAGAAAATCAGAAATATATTTTCATTGAAAAATTACAACTGGAATTCGTTTAACTAATTTCCACGCCCGTGTGAATATTATCAATAAAATCAATCAGTAAAGTAAATCTTATAAATAAAGTAAATCAGTAAAATAAAGTAAATCAATTCTTACCTTGAATGTAGTCCATCATATTGTAGAAGATGATTATAGCTAAGATGGCTCCATAAATTAGAAGTAGCTTTTGCAAATACCGGTCGAACGCATATACAGCATACTGCAATTTTTTCATTTATTACTTCACCATTTTCATTACCTGGGCATCCAAAATATTGCCACACGTTACTCTTAGCCTCTTTTTTTTTAAATCACGTGATTATAATTCGGGCAATTTACCCGACACCGTACATTCATCTTACTATAAAATATAAAATCACTGCCGATAACTCGCTCGGGAAGACCATACGAACGAGCATTGAATGAAGCCTATAGACAATAGCAATTATTGACTCAACAATGAACAGATGTTCTAGCTCATGTCATTGGCCAGGACGTATCAAACTTGATATGTTCTAATATGTCTAGACCAATAGTAGCAGCGAAATTAAATCAACGACGATTAAAACATTATTCAGTAACGAACGGACATATGTATGTTGATATATTAGAATATGAATTATTCTGGGTCTGGGATATCAACTAAAGACAGATTATCACAGGAGGGGAGTTTAGAATAAAGCGGGGCTGCGAATAAATGCATCTATCGGATGAGAGAAAGGTTTGAAGAAGTCATTGGCCAGGACGTATCAAAGACTTGATATGTTCTAATATGTCTAAACCAATAGTAGCAGCGAAATTAAAACAACGACGATTAAACCATTATTCAGTAACGAACGGACATATGTATGTTGATATATTAGAATATGAATTAGTCCGGGTCTGGGATATGAACGAAAGACAGATTATCACGGGAGGGAATTTAGAATAAAGCGGGGCTGCGAATAAATGCATCTATCGGATGAGAGAAAGGTTTGAAGAAGTTATTGGTTACGCAATATTCGGCGCTTTTTCTTCTTGCGGTTCGAAGTCGTGGTGCGGAAAAAAATGTTATTGGGATATATAAGTAGAGCCAGAGATTAGATATCGCTATTGGGATATATCGTTAGAGTCAGAGCTTACATATTGTTATTGCGATAGTTAAAAAATATCAATATTTGACCGATATATTGATAATTAATCCAGCCCTAGTTATGAACTTAGAAAATCCATTACATCCATTCGGACCTATAATAATGAATCTTAGATCCATTTATGACAAATTTATAAATATTGACAATGCCCATTTTCTAGAATAAAAAAACAAAGAAATTTTTAATTCTTCTAGATAACTTTGTTTTCTATATGCTTTTCCTTTTTTTTAGTTACTGTATTTTCTATACGTTTGGAAACTTAGAAAATCCATTACAGCCATTAGAATCTATAATAGCGAACCTTAGATCCATTTATTACAAATTTATAAAAATTGACGATGTCTATTTTCCAGAAAAAAAAAAAAGGCAAAAAAAGAATATTTTAATTTTTCTCTAGATAACTTTGTTTTCTGTATGCTTTTCCTTTTTTTAGTTACTGTATTTTTGTGTCTGAAAACATAAAAAAAAAATCTATTAATAATATAAGGATTTAATGTTTATTTCACTTTTATTACAAGTTTGCTAGATTAAAATATATGTACAGTAATATACATATATTTTCTGTATTGCATAATATTTAAATACATTTTGGAACAAATAGTTATTAAGTTATTATTATTTATTAATTCAAGTCATTATTTATTTTAACGTTAAACATTTTTTAAACATTTTTAAAGCTTTGACTTCTAGGAAAAAGTTGAAATTTTGTTAAGAAAAAATAAATTGAATTTTTGAGATATTAGTTTCTAGATACAGCTTTTTTAGTTACTATGTTTTCATAAATCGTATGTGTTTAATAATTGATAGAAAATTAATATGAACTTTTAAAATGCTAAAAAAAAAAAATAAATTGTTTACTATAATTCTTTTAATGGCATCAATCAGTAATTTTTTTTAAAATCACAATGATGTTATTCCTTGAATAATTTTAAAATTCAATATTAAAAATTTGGTACTTTCTTAGGATTCACAAATATATTACAAAAAGTAGAATTTTTATTTTTGATGTGATTTGTAAAATAATTTTCGAACAGAATATTTTTTAGTTATCTTTTAGTTCGCATCTGATGTTTCTCTTTTAACGATTTGACTTATGACATAAAAAAAATTATCTGTCAAATACAGTTTGGCAATTTAGAAATACCCGTACAATGGAAATATTGGTATATTTTTTTATAAAACAGAAGTCGATTTTTTTAAATGTTATTTGTAGAACAGATTTTTTTCAGTTCACTGCAAATATTTATCGGGAAAAAATATACAGTAAAACGAAAAGCAAGAAATTGTATTCTCCCTGCGACAAATTTCATTATTGGACAAAGGTTACTCTAATTCTAACACGTAAAAAGGTAATTTCGAGAAACTCTAAGAAATAACATGCCAGGAATAAATCCTGAAAGATAAAACATGCACAAATAATTTGGGCTTTAGTACAATAAAAACATTCCCTTGAAAAGGATTAGCCTTTTGTATGAGTGACCTTACGAGGGATAGTAGGGGAAAATAAGTTCTACTTTCGAAGAAGGCTGCCTTCTTATTGTGCTTCTGACAGGTCAGAAGCGCAGAAGAAAGGGGGTGAAAAAATCTCGCAGCAAAATTTCAGCATTTGGGCGTTTCCGTATTTTGAATGCCAGTGCGTTTTTAGACTTCAGTATTCAAAGGGTTAAAAAAAAAAAAAAGGTTGAAATTTATTTGTAGTTGTAGCCAGAGATTTCTTGTAAAAAACTTCTCCATTCAACAGTATTTCTAAATTCATGTGGCCTAGATCTTGCAAAAATATAGAACTTTATTCCTTTAGAAAAAACAGGATGTTATTAAAATGTTATTTAATTGTATTTTTCAATTTGTTATTCATAAAATTATTAAAAATTAAGGACACTTTAGACTTTATTTATCATACTAAAAATTATTCTTTTTTTTTTTTTTTTTTTTTTTTTTTTTCTTCTTATTATTAAACACATTACTAATATATTTCCTCATGAAATAGTGTCCTTTTTTGGAACTAGCATCATGTCCCTTTTCTTTCTAAAATGAATATTACATTATTATCATTTTAATAATTAAGGCTTTAAAATGTATAATATGTTCCTAATTAGAGAGTTAATTGTTTAATAATTATTAATTTGAAGTACTGTTGACTATTTAATATAAAATGCGGTTAATAATTTTAATAAATGTTAAATATCACTAGTATTTATAAAGTTTTACATAATTATTACAATATTAATGTATATAACATTATTGTATGATACTACCTAATGCAACTACTAATTTACATTTTTTAGAATTTCTGTAATTACTAACTAATAATTATAATTTTATTAAAGTGTAAAAACATAGATTATGTTAGCAGTTAGTGGTTTAATTGTTTTGGAAACCTAAAACTCTTGGTAGCTATTCAGTATTTGAAAACTGGGAAAAAAAATCATAAAAATCTGATTTAAATAAAAAAAAATCAGATTTTTTAAAAAAATTCATGATTTTTTTTTTTACACCCTAATAATAAGGCAGATTGATTTTCTTAAACTCTGAATTGCATATTTTATAATTTGTCATCAATCAAACCAGTCAGAAAACAGTGAATAAATGGTCAAGGGCAAAGGAAAGGAGAGGGCTCAAGCTCTTCTCATTCAAATAAAGACAGTTTTTTAAGTGCCAGAAATTGTTAAAAATCTATCTTAAATATTTGATTTATTCACCTCTCACAAAACAACTTTGTACCTAAAAAAAAAAAAAACTAAAAATATTAACAAAATTTGTGATAGTAATGAAACTAGTAAATCTGCATCCATCCACAAACGTCAGTTCTGCTGTTTTGCTTTGAAATAATTTTATTTACAGAGTTGCCAAGTCTCCGGCTTTTTGCACACCACTATTATCTTAGAGAAAATGTTGTTCTTTTAAATCACCTAAATGTTCCAATTAAAATAAAGAACATTTTCTGTATTAAAATACTGGTATCCAAATAGCCGGAGACTTGGCAGCTCTGTATTTAGTATTTAAAACATTTAACCTGAAGTTTCATTTTTTTCATATTTGTATTACTAATTACTACAAGTAATTTTCGGGAAATTTAACTAATATCAGATAGTAATTTAATATCATTTGATATTCAAGATAATCAGATTATTAGATGATCACCTTAATTATTCTAGAAATGGGGGGAAAGAAAGGGGGAGGGGGGCAAAGCAATTTTTTTAAAGTTCTTAGTCTTACACTTGCACTGCTGAGTGAGGCCCCAAATATTTTTTACTGTACAATAAGTCATGGGGACCAAATAAATACTTGCTTATATGGGCCTTATGTCAGTTGGATACTAGTCCAGACCCTTTACAAAAATTTATTATTTTTTTGCTTTAAAGCATTTATACACAATCTTAAATTTATTGACCGAAGCTTCAATCAAAGATTATATCGAATATTCGGTATTAGGCAACCGAATACAGTAATGCCTCGACTTACATCAGCAATTTGTTCACAGACTAGCGACGTAAGTCGAGGTACATTTAGATAAGAAAAAAAGGATAAATAATAAAAACTTTCTAAAATCTGATGCACATATTTTATTGTATTTATGGATTATGTTACATACATTTAGCATAAACAAAAAAATGCATTTGCAATACAAGAATTTGGAATAAATCAATAAGTTGTTAACTTATAATTTATTGTTCTTCTAGCTGCCCTGTTCTATTCTTTCAGGATGCGAAAAAATTTTGCAATACAGTTTGAACCGATAAATTTTTCTTTTTCACTTTTAGAAGCTCTTTCTAACATCAGAGTCACTTTTATAAGCTTTTTCTAGTGACTTTTTTTATTTGTTACTAACACTTGACTGTCGTGGGAAAGTTTCCCTTCATAGAACCAAAAGTTTTCAAAAAAGTTCAGAGTGCGTCTCAATTAAGGATTTCTTTTTCCTCCCAGGCCAAACGTTGTAAATGTGGGGTGATGGAAATCGAGGGGATGGAAGTTGGGTACTACTGTACTTAAAAAAATTTAATAAACATTTTTTGCATATATTAACTTTTTTAATAAACTTTAATTAAAATTTAATTCAGTTACATTTTTATTCTTATATCTAATTGCACAATAAAATTTAGTGACTTCCTTCCACTCACAAATTCATTAATCCATCACTTATTTTTTATTATTTCATCACTAATCAATACCCCAAATAACCTATAAAAGTAGAAAGTATTGAACTGAACCGGCTATTATTAAGGATAAGGATTGTCACAAAAACAAAATTTCATTTAAATAAAAAGAAACAATATTGTTGTTAAGCTGATTTACTGATTGTCTAATTATAAACATATTGAGGATAAATGTTCTCAAATACAAAAGGTATCATATCAATTTGCACATTAAACTATTTTCTGTCAAATTATTGATATTTATATTTTGATTAATGATTTAACTTTGTGGTGATGAAGATAAAAAATTTGAGCGATTTTAACTTAATGGATATAAAAGCTACAGTGTAGGCATAGGGGTATACTTTTTTTTATGTGTATGTAGAAGAAAATACACATTGAATAAATTTAAATAATAATAAAAAAAATCTAATGTAGAAAATATTAAAATTAAATGATAAGGGAAAGATGTTCTATCTTCCTTACTTTTTTTTTCTCTGTTGTAGACAGTTGTTTTTGATTTTACCCCTATGTAGATTATTTTAGGAAGTAAAAAGTTTCTTAAAAAAAAACAAAAAAAAAACAACTAAAAATGATCTTTGACTTGTTTTGTGTAGAACAAATGAACTCTGAACTCATGCATATAATATAGAAACTCCTTGTTTAGCCTATTCTACTTGTAAGTAAAAGAGAATTCGTTTAGAAAAGAAATACTTTTAAGAAAATACTTATCCGCACCTACCAACAGTGTTTATAGCGAAGATTTATTTTCTGAAGCTGGACGGATTTATAAACAGAAAAACTGATTACAACCAGATAATGCCAGAAAACTTATTTAAACACCATAATTTGTCCATGTTAAATTTTGATTACAAATAGTAATGTATCTGCTTTTATAAATGATCACTTATCACTGAAGCATATTAAAATAACATCAAATGAGCATTGGTCATCATGTATTTTTACAACTAGTAATACTTTACCTGTTGTTTTTCGTAAACTAATTATTTGGAAAATTCGGCTGAATACTTTTAAGTATTCAGCTGAATTTTCGGTTTATATTCACACTCGATATATACTTGGACCAAATATTCGGTTTACATGCCAAATCACCGAATACTGAATTGACTGTTCGGTATTCAGTCAATCCCTAATTCTAACATATAATCCGAAAATGTTCTGTTAAAAGAATAGACTTATGCGAATTACAGCACTCCCTGTATTTACAAAAATTGCATTTGCGTTTGTGGCAACTCATTCTCATAGAGGTTAGTTTTATCAAAGAAATCATGTAGTCCAAGCTAAACATAATGTTATATTCACTAGTGTAAATTTTCTTTGCTACTCCTTATCTTCTTTAATTTTATTGAATGAAAATGAATGTTTTCATTCGAATAATTTTTTAAATTGACTTTATTTTCAGAGATCAAAGTATTTATAGTAGTAACTACTTCCTTAGAAGCGTAGGGGCATTAATTTTAGTACTAATAGAATGAAAATTCAGTGAAAAATTGAGTACATTACAACTCTGCTCATCTCAGTTTTCAAAGTTATCATTTCCACTCAGGCACGTAGCCAGGGAGGGGGCTAAGGGGGCTGAAGCCCCTCCCCAAAGTTTAAAAAGACTTTGCAAAGTTATTTCTAAAGATACTAAAAACTGGCAATGTTTTTCTTGTTTTTAATCTTCCATTACATTAAAACTACGTACATTTTCAGTTGTAAAAACATAAATTTATTCAATTAAAGTTATAAGATATAGCAATCACCCGTTATATCGCTCTTTCGGATACATTGTTCTTTTTCATATCTACCACTAAAAATATATGTTCTTTTTAAAATGCAATTTTAACTATCTTTATGCACAGTAAAATTCGATAAGTGTAATTCCGTATCATTTGACTAAGAAAAGGTGTAATACGCACATGGCATTTAAGTTATTTTTAGGAGTCAAATATAAAACATTTGCTTGCAAGTTATGATCTTTTTTAATTTTTTCTACCCTCATTATATATTAATAAAAAGTTAGAGTGGTCAATATTAAAATGTTTTGTACAGAAAGGAGTCAAAAACTTTAATAGCCGCCTATAATGTAAAATCATGTAAAAATTAATGATTTTAAGGAAAGTATCTTTAAAAATGGTGTTCTAACTGTGAGACTTTTTATTTGAAAGCAAAACTAGTATAGCAGGAAATTTTGAAAAGTAATGGTTTGGAAAAAAACTATAGGGTATCAAGAAACCTTCGAATGTGCCACGGTGTCCAGTGTCCCGCAGGATCTTCATTGAACGACTTTGCTTTAAATTGTTTACGTATGAATCTTTAATAGAAAGGAAATGTGCACCGAGTATTCTGTTTGTCAGGGAAATTTTCTGTCTTTTGAAGATTTATCAACTTTAGGGATGGATAACCCTATGTAGAGATTTTTTTGTCAACAAACAATATCTAACATGTTAAACATGTTAACAATCTTATTTTGTGCAGAGCACGAAATGCCACTTAGAGGTGATCATCACAGCGGAGCCCTAATGTTAGACAAACCAATAAAAGAAGACCGTAAGCTAAGAACGCTTTTAAGATGAAAACGACATATTATAAACAGCCGTAGAAATGCTACTTACTTCAGCCCAGATATTCAGGATGAAATCATTCAAATATGCTCGCATATAGTTACCGAAGAACTAATTATCGTAATAAATAACGCAATCTGTTTTAGCTTCATTGCTGATGAAACTAAGAACATTGCAAGCACAGAACAGCATGCCCTTTGTGTTAGATATGTGGACTATTTATAAAATTCGCAAAATCCATATTTCAAGAAGATTTTTTAGGTTTCATCCTAGTAAATGATTTGTCTGCCGAAAATTTAACAGAAACAATATTACAATGTTGTGATGAACTATATCTTAACATGTTTAAATGCCTCGCATATGAGGCAGCGGCCAGTACGAATGGTTATGTTATATAGGTGTAAATTGGCGGTCGCCACTCGCATCCACGTGGCGATTAAACTGATAAAAGTGGCGATTAAAAAATCGGCCATCGATCGCCACCCTAGTCGCCACTCGCCAAGTGGCGATACAAAATCTGTTATCGATCGCCAAGTGAAATATAGCTTTTTTCATAGAAATATGCATCTCTACTTTGGTTACACCTAATTAGCAAACTGGTTAATTCTTTTTCTTACCGGATGCAAGCAGATTACAATGATTTAGCTGTATTTTCAATATTTCAGCTTTTTGCCATTGCTTTTCAGTTGGATTATTTTTTCAAGAAATGCAGTTTTATTCTGCAAAATATATTGATCAGCTTTGATTCCACATGCATTTCAAATAATTTATTCCTTTTTTTTTCTTTTTTTCACTGGATGCAAGTGGATTTTAAGGACATTGCAGTATTTTCAATATTTCGACTCCTGCCACATGCTCACCAGTTAAATTTATTTTTCTTCAAAAGATACCGTTTACTGCGGAATACACTCATCAGCTTAGATTTCAACTGTATGTAATGTGTGTAGTATGTTAATAACACATTTACTTATTAAATAAAATCCAATTAACATTTTATTGTGCTTTGATTTTTTTTTTAATTCTATACACCTAACTGTTGGAATTTTGATTCAGTTAATTTTTATATCAAGAAAGTAATAGTAATTTAAATTGATAATAGTCTTTATGAACATATACAAATAATCTAAAAATATTTTCTAAAAAATTAATGTAACAGATTCTGTGGTTTTAAAGTAATTTTCTTGAATTTTGACTGCTTCCCTATTCTTATCATGGATAGTTGGTGGTATAAAACTCTGACTTATAGAAAAATATGAATATATACAACGATTATAGTTTATGTAGACGTCAAAAAAGTTTGAAACATTATAGTGGCCACTAACTTTAAAAAGTGGCCACTAATGAAACTGAGTCTACCGGCCACTGGCTACTAGCTCAATTTCCTAGTTTTCACCTATATTATGTTAGTGGGGTCCAGTCTGGAATTCGTCAGAAGTATCCAAAAATTAGTTACGTCCATTGTGCAAGCCACCAGTTAAACTTCGCATTGAGCAGCAGCATGATGATTCCTGCCTTACGAAACTATCTTGGAACTGTTGATGACAATTTTCCAAACTGAACTAAAGATCCTAAGACTAACATTTAGGCCGACAACACGTGCAAAGCCTCAAATTACATCCATTAAAAAATTTTATAGGGTCTCAGTCTTTATTCTCTGTGTAATAAACCTTTTTCAAAATTTGAATGACAGACTCATTTTGAATGAAGACATTCTAACAGATTTTCAAGTACCTTTTCCAGGATTTGCTTCTCCGGAAAAAGCTAGGATATTAGAGAATCTCCCTCTTGATTATAAAGCGACAATGTCACCAGTAAGAGCTGAATATGAATTATGATGCGAGAAAATTGCAAATGTTGACACAAATACAGAGATCTTAGAATTTTTAAAGTACTGTAATGCAACGTATTACAATACGATCAAACTCTAGCTGACAGTCTTAGCTACAATCCCAGTAGTAACAGTCAGTGTTGAAAGGTATTTTTCGGCAATGAAAAAAATTAAATCTTTGCCTTGAAGCGTTATGGCCGATGAGAGACTGGCATTGATTTCCATTCATTGGGACATTACAGTAAATACTGATAAAGTAATCAGCCTCATGGCCGAGAAGAAGTCACGAAGATTGCTTCTGTAGCACTATTAAACTTATTGTATCATGATTACTGCATTTCTTATATTCTAATTCTAATCGGAGAATGGGAAATGTAAATATAATTTTTATGATTAATTATATCTTTAACAATTATTTCTTTCTTTGGAAAAAATGTGTAAAATTCCATTTATGGGTTAAACATTTTAAGACCCTGTGCTCGTAATGCGAGACACTACTAATACACATGCTAACATAGACACATGATAATATTAATCCCGCTCTTTAAATCTATGCAAGTTACTTCACAGGATACATGTGGTTCATCTCGAACATTGTTACTTTGTGCTTTTTTATTTTCGTTGCAGTTTTCTCTGAAATCACTGCCGGTTTGAAAAACTGGAAGTTCTAAACCCTTAATTGTAACAGAAATCGAAAAAACATGAAATAACATTTTATGAGATGGACATCAAGTGTCCTAAACAGAAATACACCTTTGGTTAAGCCTTGTTTAATTTTTTTATTTACGCTTTAAATTATGCAAATTATCGCTGGTAGATCAGAACCAATTCTACGATTAAGGGGGCTGATCACTCAGCTTCCGATTTCCTCTCACTAATGTAAAGTCTACGGGCATTTGATGCATTTGTATATTTAAAATATCTCTTCAGGAAATTAATGTTTTTAACTTCTATTTTTTGTGTACACTTCTTGAAAGATGTCTCTTTTTTTTCTTAGTTCTCAAAATATTTCTAAAGTATAGACTTAATTTTATACGAAGTGGTAAAATCTTACTCACAACTCTCCCACTTTTAACACATAAAATATTAAATTCAGCATAGATTTTAGAAATATTTTGAAAACTAAGAAAAAAAGAGAAATCCTTTAAGAAGTGTACACAGAAAAAAAGGTGTTAAAAATATGAATTTCCTGAGAAGATATTTTAAATAGACGAATGCATCAAAAGTCCATAGACTTTTACAGAGGAGACAGACATTACAGAGGAGAATTCCGAAGCTGAGTGACCAGCTCCTTTAAGCCCCCTCCGAAGGAAAATCCTGGCTACGGGCCTGTTTCCACTTGCTTCCCCCATTTCAAGGAAATGACCTACCTCTAAGGCAAGCATTTCAAACTCGTTTCCCGCTGCAGGCCAAATTAAGCATTATAAACAAAGCTGCGGGCCACAATTAAAAAAAGTAGATAATATTACCAATGCACAGAATTAAATGTGTACATACAAAACATAGGCAGTTCAAAGTAATATTCACATAAAGTTTCAAAGTTATTATTCATAGTTTATTTTGATGTTAGTTTTTGAAAAATACACTACATCATTTTTATCAACCAAATAAAAAAAAATTAACTAAATTCTCTAAACTGTATTTGTTTTTAAATTTTATTGTACATGCTGGTCTGTTAATTTTTATTTAGTTAAAGTATAGCTGTCAGACTTTTGAATTTTTCATATCTACACAACGATGTCGTACTAAAGTGCGATACCAAACAAAGCTAAATTATTAAAATAATAAAGCTTTGTAAAAAATCACCATAAAATAAAACAAAACATAGGACTCGTTTCGAGCTAAAAATATTAACAGCTCATCATCAGCTACAGTAAACACATGTCCGAAAGGGGACAAGGTAAAAAATGAACTGAAAGGTAGAGAATAGAGCTTGCAAAGAATGCGACAGATGGCGCTAGCTGAAAGGGTCACATGCAGAAGACGAAATTGTTGCCAAAATCATAGAAGAGAAATTAATAGGGAAAAATGGAAATAAAAGAAATAAACAAAATTAAAATAAAAGAAGTAAATTAAAAAATATAAATATAAATATAATAATAATAAAAAATATAAAAGAAAAAAACCAAAAAATCCTTTTTTTTTTTTTTCTCAAACAAAATAAAAAGAAAAGAAATAAAAGAAGAGGGAAAAGAATTACAAAAGTAATTTCCACACTGGAGAGAGGAAAGGAGATGATGAGAGATCATTGACAAGATTATCAGAATTTTTAGAAATAAAATATGCTTCATGAAAATCTGAAGGAGGGCAGGAGAAGAAATAATTTTGGCCATGGAGAAATTGAAACAATGACTGGAAGACCAATAATGAGAAGCAATTGAAGATTTAGAGATTTCTTGATTTGCAATATACCTCTGATGCTCGCCTAATCTGAATTTTAAAGCTCTCTTTGTTTGACCAATATAACCTAAATTGAAAGAGCAAGGAATAAAATAAACACCCCACCGGTTCTGAGTAGGAATAGGATCTTTTAGAAAAGAGTCATATTGGTCAAACAAAGAGAGCTTTAAAATTCAGATTAGGCGAGCATCAGAGGTATATTGCACTCTTCTCTAAAAGATCTATTCCTACTGAGAACCAGTGGGGTGTTTATTTTATTCCTTGCTCTTGCAATTTAGGTTATATTGGTCAAACAAAGGGAGCTTTAAAATTCAGATTAGGCGAGCATCATATTGCAAATCAAAAAATCTCGAAATTTTCGATTGCTTCTCACTGTTGGTCTTCCACTCATTATTTCAATTTCTGCATGGCCAAAATTATTTCTTCCCCTGCCTCTCCCTCTCACTTGGATTTTCTTAAAGCATATTTTATTTCAAAAAATTCTGATAATCTTGTCAATGATCTCTCATCATCTCCTTTCCTCTCTCCAGCGTGGAAATTACTTTTGTAATTCTTTTCCCTCTTCTCTTTTTTGTTTTGTTTGAGGGGGGGGGGGATGATTTTTTTGGGGTTTTTGTTTTATTTTTTTATATTTCTTTATTTTTTATTATTATTTATATTTATTTTTTAATTTACTTCTTTTATTTTATTTTAATTTTGTTTATTTCCATTTTTCCCTATTATTTTCTCTTCTATCATTTTGGCAACAATTTCGTCTTCTGCATGTGACCCTTTCAGCTAGTGCCATCTGTCGCATTCTTTGCAAGCTCTATTCTTTACCTTTCAGTTCATTTTTGACCTTGTCCCCTTTCGGACACGTGTTTACTGTAGCTGATGACGAGCGATTAATATTTTTAACTCGAAACGTGCCCTATGTTTTGTTTTGTTTTATGGTGATTTTTTACAAAGCTTTATTATTTTAATAGTTACATATCGCCAGTTTTCGGTGCTGTTTCGCTATAGCTAAATTATGCTTAACTGCATACTATACTTGAAAAAAAAAAGGTCAATTGATAAATAATTACAGAAATTTGAAAATCTATCTAATATATTTTTGCTCTAATATGCAGTGGCATTGAATTTTGATTAACTGCAGTCTTAATTTCTGAATAACAATTTCAACATCAAATATTAGAGGTCAAGAAATAGATTCAAATTGATTTCCATATTTCTTGAAATTCAAAAATCTTCTTTTGAATTTATTTTTAGTATATTCTAAAAATTTCTTTTCCAATGATTTTTGTAATACAGTATACTCCCTCAAATCCACACAGCTGAGTCATTCCATGTCAATTCAACCAGACCTTGTAACCCGACCCCCAGGGATTTGGATGAAACTCGGTGTATATACTAATTCTATCATGATATGAATACATCAGAAATTTTTCCTTCCTAGACGTCTTAGTTTGTGAGATATGGGGGGTCCAATTTTTAGATTTTTCTCAAATCGCACATTTCTGAGTCTGTATTTTTAGACTGCAGTTCCATTTTCAAAAAATTGTTTCTCTGGATCTAAAATGCAAATCATCTTAAAAATATCACCATAAGTACATCAAAAGACGCAGATTTCAATAAAAAAATATTTAAAAAATTAATTTTAAATATTTAGGGCCAAAAAATTAAACCAAAGTTGAAAGTTATGGTTATTTTTCCAAATTTTTGTGACTTTACGAAAAACACTCTACACAAAAAGGCAAATGAAATTTCCAATTTCTTTTTATTTTAAATAAAAGTTTACACTTTGGACTTTCTATTTATGAAATAAAAATGATGTCTTTCTCATGGCTTATGCAAAATTTTTGACTTATTTTGGGATGCTGTACCTATCAAAAGATAAATATCCTTTACTTTGTTTATGGTACCAAAATAATTGCTGCACATTTTAAATATAAATTTATTAATCATTTTGATTTATTTCCTAAAATGAACCCTTAAAATCAGACTGATTTATTTATTTTTATAACAGTAGAAAATTTGTATGTTATTGGTACATATAACACATTATCTGAATTTTTGTTGTTCTCAATCTTATCGCATATGTTTGTCACATAAATGTACCTCTATCATTGGATTCAGTGGTATAGCATTTCTATAAATACTTTCATAAAGGTAGTATGTAAAGAATATGTACAATATTTAATGGAGGGGGTGTAGATATTGAAATCGTAGATTTTTTTCTCATTTTACTCAGAAAAAACAAAGCAAAAACTTTACTTTGTTGTAAAAAAAAGAAGCCCTTATATTAAATAAATTCAACAAGTCATAGGTACCACAGTTTAAATTAGACATATTAGAGGTATTTTTTTTCTTGAGTGGTGCAATTTTCCAAAACAGGGCAAAATTTTTACATAAGCTAGGAAAAAAACTTCATTTTTATTAAAATTGAAATAATCATTAATTAAATCTAATACATTAAATAAAATTGCTTATAAATAATTTAAAGGTTTAGATTGTTGTATTTTTTTCTGTAACAAATAAAGAATTTGTTAAATTATATGCAAATTTTTAAAGCTAAAAAATCAGAATAAACATTATATCTAAAAGATTGAAATTCAAAAATATAACTGAGCTAAATATAAATATAGAAATAAATGACGCACTTTTGCAGTATCACTTAGACTTATTTTGCAACATTCTTTTTTTGCGCAATTTAAAATTTATATTTATTATGAATAAGCAACATTGAAAACCTTCTAATATATATGTCAATTTTCCTATCTTACTGTAACTCCAAACATAATAACACAACAAAACATCGGTATATTAGAAGATCTTCGTGATTTAGTATCTAAAACATTAAATCGGTGGCTATCTCCCCTCCTTCCCCCCACTCCCAGAAAAGAATTTAAATATCTTAACCGGAAATTCTCTTCATTTTGGTAAAGGTTTATGAAAATTTGCAATTTTTACATTCCAAGAGCACCCATCACAAAAGTCAAGGACTTTCTTTACATCAGGAAATGTCTCTTTTACAAATGATATCACTTCCTTCTGTGTTAAACACACAAGAGTGACATCATGTTGCATATCATAAGATAAAATGTGTATATTGCTTGCTGATAATCTAATACTGAGAGATACAGTGTATATAACAGTTGGATCAAGAGTGTAGCTTCTTTGGTCCAATGGTAACTTTAAGCCTCATCTTGAATAAGAAAAGTAAAATTTTTGCAGAAATCCTACAAAACAATAGCCTTTTGAGGGCCAAAGTTTGCTTTAGTTTCTTTTCGGAAATTAGATTTAGCTTTCGTTATAAAAGAGTGGAATAACATTTTCCAAATATTTTACTTAGCTTGTCACAAATTCAATTAAATGAACACTGCTGCTAATACTAAATTGAATACCTAGAGTTATAATTCTCAAGTTTTTTGGAAATTCCTGTTTAAAAAGAGAATACAACTCATATAGGTACACATAATATCAATCGCTTTTGTGCATAGTACATTCTTAGCAATGCTAAAACTACATTTTTTTTTCAGTCATGATTCTTCAATATTCATTACAATTATAAAACTTTTCAATTAGTTCAATTGTTTCTGGACCTGTAGCTGTGGCTTTAATTTTTCTTATTTCTGGCATAGACAAGATTCTCTTTTCTCTCAGAAGTTGTCATGACGCTCTTGCAGCATAATTAGTTACTTCAAATTCATCTATTATTTTCATTTGCAGCACAAGGAAAAATAGATCCCCCTTCTATTATGAGAAACAGCAGACTAATAATAATTTGATTAACAGATTCGAAAACACCTGCCTTAACTAAATAATTTTATCCTGCCTTTGTCAGAATTTGTTTATACAAGGCAGGTGTAAAATATGTTTCATACTGTTGAAATGAACTGGACCCGGTTGGATTTTCGTTTGAGCGAGATTGCCCTTTTTACAAGATTTTGCAGTGCGTGCGCAGCACGCCTTCTATACGATGCCGTAGGCAGCTGGAACCCGGTTCAACGTTCGTTCGCTTCCAGATTTCATGTTGTTAGAGGTTCATAAAAAGGAGGGGGGAATGCAGTGCGTGCGCAGCACGCCTGCTATACGGTGCTGTAGGCAGCGGGGATCCGGGTCGAGGTTCTTTCACTTCGAGATTTTATAAAAAAAAAAGGAGGGAATCTTGAAGAGGAGGGGTTCATGAAAAGGAGGGGCCCGCTAGCGGGCGAAGCCAGCTAGTAAGGTATTTAAACTATAAAAAGCAAATTTAAAATGATTAAAATTATCCAAGATAATGAGATAGAAAGTTTTAAAAGAATGTTAAATATAAATAAAATATTTTAATTCAAACACACATACACACGCAGAAAAAAACATTGAAAATTTGATGGGTAAAAAGTCATTATTGCATTTTCTTATTCTATATCAACAAAAGATTTTTTGTTTACAGTTATATTTAAAACACAAAATTAAGGGATTGTTTAAATTTTAAAAAAATGCTAATAATAAAAGAAAATATATGAATGAATAAATAATGGAAACGTAAGGATTATGCACAAAATTTAATGGAGGGAGGATAGACTGCAGTCATAGACTCCCCCCCCCTTTTACTCAGAAGAAAGTAAAAAAAGCAAAAACTTTACTTTGCAAAAGAAAGGAAGAAAGAAACATTGAATAATATATTCAACAAGTCATATGAACCACAGTAGTTAGGTACCTCAGCTAAATTTAGGCAGAGATTTTTTTTTCTTGATAGGTGCAGTTTCCCAAAACATGGCAAAATTTTGCATAAGTCATGAGAAAGATATCATTTTTATTTCATAACTAGAAAGCCCAAAGTGTAAACTTTTATTTACAACAAAAAGAAATTGGAAATTTAATTGGCCTTTTTGTGTAGAGCCTTTTTCGTAAAATCACAAAAATTTGGAAAAATAACCATAACTTTCAACTTTGGTTTAATTTTTTGGCCCTAAATATTTAAAATTAATTTTTTAAATATTTTTTTATTAAAATCTGCATCTTTTAATGTACTTACTGTGATATTTTTAAGATGATTCGCATTTTAGATCCAGAGAAACAATTTTTTGAAAATGGAACTGCAGTCTAAAAATACAGACTCAGAAATGTGCAATTTGAGGAAAATCCAAAAATTGGACCCCCCATATCTCACAAACTATGACGTCTAGGAAGGAAAAATTTCTGATGTATTCATATCATGATAGAATTAGTATATAGACCGAGTTTCATCCAAATCCCCGGGGGTCGGGTTACAAACCATAAAAAATTTGGTTGAATTGACATGGAATGACCCAGCTTGAAACCAGAGGTAGTGCAGATTTTAGAATTTTGCAGATTTCTGGTCATTGTTTTGTTTACATTTTTTAAACAGTAATTTGAATGTAGTTAAACACAGGAAATTATGATGAATGCTTACAATAAAGTAAAATATTAAAATAATTAAGCAAAATATTAAAATAATTTATTAATTTAAAAATTACATAAAGTAATTATGCAAAACATTGGTTTTCACCGGCGACAGGTCTGGGAAAACAGGGCTTTTATCCCTGACTTATCTCGGGGCAGACAGTGAAGTGGTTAATGACCTTGAAGAAGACTAAGATGATTCTGATTATTGCTATTTTGAGGAAATTTAATAAGTTTAATATTTGGTATGATATAAAGAACATATTTTCAATGTAAAATAAATGTGACAAAGCTGTGCTCAATAATAAAGTTTAATTCGGATTGTGTCATTCGATTCAGAATTAAAAATATATAAAAAACGATATCCCAATTGATCTAATTTTAAAAAGTTGAATTCACTACCTCCCCACCCCTGAAAAAATAAAATAAAAAGCAATTTAACAAATTACAACGACCATTTGGAAAATGACTTTTTCAGAGACTAAAATTTAAGACATAAAAAATTGCACGGAGTTGATCATACATTACGTACGCCATGGTAAAAATTGCAAGCGACAAAAATCGCCTGCGACTCGTCCGGAAACTTACATATTATTCAAGCATTTCATTGGCTGTTCAGAAAAGGCTTTTCCATCGTCCAAGAAATCTGACGACCCATTTAAAATGAAATTTCATTATTAAACTTCTAAACATCCCACAATATTACTTTTTACACCGTCGTATAGAGGAAAAAATGTACTTTTAAATGCAATTTTTTGAAAGCTGTATCTCAATTTGTTTCTGAGTTATTAATTTTTTTTTGAAGTTTTTATTACTTTTTTGTCATAGTGGCAACAGAAGTATCCATCTCTGTTGAAAGTAAAGGGAAATACAGATTACTGTATAGACCAATCAGAAAACGAATAAAATGCGGATTAAACCAATAAAAAGCTTCAGATATGTTTTTGATTTCCTACTCTAACGAGGACAATAACCATTTTCCAAATGGTTAAAAAACACAGTAAAACAACTTTATTTTTGAGTATTCATCAGATCTTCATTTCTAGGGCCAAAACAATGTTCTTCCTTAATTTTCTTGAATGGCCATCAGTTGTTACTGTAAAACATATTTTATCTGCATGAAGTATAATTTTTGGCATTTTTATCCATAAAACTCGTAAATCATTTAAAAATTAAAATAATAAAACTTTGTAAAAAATCACCATAAAATAAAAACAATACATAGGACGCGTTTTGAGGTAAAAATATTAACAGCTCGTCATCAGCTAAAGTAAACACGTGTCCGTAAGGGGACAAGGTAAAAAATGAACTGAAAGGTAGAGAGTAGAGCTTTCAAAGAAAGCGACAGGTGGCGCTAGCTGAAAGGAGCACATGCAGAAGACGAAAGTGTTGCGAAAATGATAGAAGAGACATTCTATCATTTTGGCAACACTTTCGTCTTCTGCATGTGCTTCTTTCAGCTAGCGCCACCTGTCGCTTTCTTTGAAAGCTCTACTCTCTACCTTTCAGTTCATTTTTGACATTGTCCCTTTATGGGCATGTGTTTACTTTAGCTGATGGCGAGTTGTTAATATTTTTAGCTCGAAATGCGTCCTATGTAATGTTTTTATTTTATGGTGATTTTTTACGAAGTTTTATAATTTTAATTGTTACATATCGCTAGTTTTCAGTGCTGTTTCACTCATAAATCATTATTCATAAATGAACATAAAAATGGAAATTCTGAAAGAAAACTGGCTCAAATGTTTAATTGTGGGAAAATGCAGAAAAACAAAATTTTGAAGAATAAAGAGGCTTTTTTTAAAGAATGGCAAGACAGTAAATCATGTGGAATGAAACAAAAACACAAGGAAAAATTCATGGATGTAAACGAAGTCTTGATGGAATGGTTTCGAGCAGCAAGACTCAAAAATATTCTAGTTAATGGAACTCTAATAAAAGAGAAAGGCATTCAAATAGCCGAAGCCTTTGAATTTCTCGATTTTTATCCAAGTAATGGTTGGCTACAGAAATTTTGTAACCATAACAATACAGTACAGGACCTATTATCCGGAATCCTCGAGACCGAAGGCTTTCCGGATTTTGGATCCTCCTGAAATTCATGTTTTTTTTTCACAATTCTTTGATGCAATTCGAGTTTTTTGTGATCCTTTGATGAAATTTGCATTTTTTGTGAGATTCTTTGCGAAATTAGCATTCTTTTTTTTTTTTTTTTTGCAACCCTTTGACGAAATTCACGTTTTTTCGGCTATTCTTTGACAAATTTTTTTTTCTTCTACAATCCTATGATGGAATTTCATTTTCTTTGCAATCCCTTGACGAAATGTGCATTTTTTTGCAGTCCTTTGAAGAAATTTGCTTTTTTTTTCGCAATCCTTTGCCAAAATTCACATTTTTCACGTGATTCTTTGACGAAATTTGTGATTTTTTGACAAAATTCATGTTTTTTCTGTGATTCTTTGACAAAATTAGCATTTTTTCTGCGATTCTTTGACGAAATTCACGTCTGTTCTACAATTCTGTCAAAATTTGCATTTTTTTCTACAAACTTTTGACGAAATTTGCGTTTTTTCTGCGATTCTTTGACGAAATTGGCATTTTTTCACAATCCTTTGATGAAATTTGCATTTTCCCCCTGATCCTTTGACGAAATTAACGTTGTTTCTGCAATCCTTTGACGAAATTGCCGATTTTTCCTGCAAATGCTAGAGGTAATTGATTATTTATTTATTTATTTTTTTTTTTTCGGTGGAATCTGTCGAAATTTGTGATATTTTTTATGTCTGAATTTTCGAACTGAAGACCAATTTTTTAAAGTTTTCACATTTCAGAACCGAATGCCTTAAATGTTCAGAAAATTTGGAACATAATCGCGCCTGGTGAAATATCTTAACTTTTTTTTTTCCTTAACGAATCGTAATATAAATTAATTTTAAACTAAAATTTGAGAGAAAAATTATTTTTTTCTAATTTCAGTAGGGGGGGGGGGGGGGTGCTCCCCTGCCACTGAAGTAACATTTTAGTGGCTACACATGGAAAAAAAAATAGAAATCTGTAAAATTTTCAAAAAAATTCAGAAATTCTAAAATTTTTAGTAAACATTTACAATTTTAGGAAATTTTCGAATAATTTTTTTTTCCAGATTTCGGAATTCTGGATAATGTGTCCTATACTGTATTGCTTTTAAATCAGTTTGTGGAGAAGCTGCAGCTGTGTAAAGATTGGATAGTGTGACTTTCTTGATTCTTGTCATATATGAAGATCAGGGGTGTAGTGGAGGGTATACGGGGGTATACGCCGTATAACTTCTGGATTTTTTTAAGGAACACCGTATACCCTCTGTTTCTCAAGAAAGCTATAGTATATACACTCTAGGGTATACGTTCTGCCTTGAGCGTATACCCTCTGTGTTTTTTACGACTACACCACTGATGAAGATCAAAATATTTATATTGTAATATCGTCCAACGAAGTGGCAGTTCTTTCTTTCATCGAATGTCGAGAGGGAAAAGCAAGTTAATCGAATCCATCGTCCTGCGAAGTAGCAGTTTTTTCTTTCATCGAATGTCGACGGGGAAAACGAGTTCATCGAATTCCCGGTAGGAGGTGTCACATGCCGGCAAAGAGAGAGGAAAGGAAAAGAAATGAAGTCAGAGACGGCAGGGATGGCGACGAGAGATGTCGTTTGCTAAAGAGCTCTGTGTGAGCCGAATGTTTTTGTTATTGTTTTAAAAACGTTGTGATGGTGATTTTAAAAATAAGTCTGGAATGTGGTCTGTAAACTCCACTAAAGAAATCTGTATAGTTGTTTCCTGTGTAGATATGTATATAGCAGGGTTCGCACAGACTCCTTAGACTCCTTGGAAACTCCTTAGAAATGAAATCATTCCCAAGTAGTACTTAGAACTACTTAGATAAGCAAACCACTACTTAGAAACTCCTTATATTCTATTGCGGCTTCGGACGCAAGCGATATTGCTGCCGAGGAAAAAAAAAATCGTGATTGGAAAACGCACGGTAAATCCTTTATGTACGTCATTCATCTGAAGCACAGCATTGATTGGGTAGGGTAATCTTAATATCAGGGCTCCCACTAGGTCTGTTTTCCAATTATTAGGTCCGTAAAGTCCGTTTTTCGACACTGTTAGCCGACCTTATTTTAAATTGTATAGATGTTTGGCATTTAGCCAAGAATCTCGGAAAAATCGCGTTTTTCGCAAATATGTTCCAAAAAAATACCGTCAAATTTCGTCAATCGATCGCGGAAAAAATTCGTAATTTTATCAAAGGATCGTGAAAAAATGCGAATTTCTCCAACAGATCGCGGGAAACTCGGATTTCTTAAAAGACAGCGAAAAACCGTGAATTTATTCAAAGGATCACGAAAAACGGCGAATTTCGTTAGATCGAGAAAAAAAGCAGATTTCCTCAAAAGATCGCATAAAACGCGAATTTTCTCCAAAAAATTGCGAATTTCCTCAAAAGATCGCGAAAAACACGCGAATTTCCTCAAAAGATCGCGAAAAACACGCGAATTTCCTCAAAAGATCGCGAAAAACACGCGAATTTCCTCAAAAGATTGCGAAAAACACGCGAATTTCCTCAAAAGATCGCGAAAAACACGCGAATTTCCTCAAAAGATCGCGAAAAACACGCGAATTTCCTCAAAAGATTGCGAAAAACACGCGAATTTCCTCAAAAGATTGCGAAAAACACGCGAATTTCCTCAAAAGATCGCGAAAAACACGCGAATTTCCTCAAAAGATCGCGAAAAACACGCGAATATCCCCAAAAGATTGAGAAAAACACGCGAATTTCCTCAAAGGATCGTGAAAAACACACGGTTTCCATCAAAAGTTCCAAATAAAACGCGAATTTCATTAGAAGATCGCGAAAAAACGCGAATTTCCCCAGAAGATCGCAAAAAACACATGAATTTCCTTAAAAGATCGCGAAAACACGCGAATTTCCTGAAAAGATGGCGAAGAACACGCGAATTTCGTCAAAGGATCTCGAAAAACACGCAAATTTCGTCAAAGGATCGCGAAAAACACGCAAATTTCGTCAAAGGATTGCGAAAAATACGCAAATTTTGTCAAAGGATCGCGAAAAACACGCGGTTTCCATCATAAGATCACGATAAAAGCGAATTTTCGCAGAAGGTCGCGAAAAAAAAACGCGAATTTCCTCATAAGATCGCGAAAAAAAATGCAATTCGTCAAAGTTTCACCTTCAAAGAAAGCGATTACCGCTGTTCTGAAAGAATAAATTAAAAACTTGTTATATTTTTTCTTGTATGTTGCATTTAGCATTCTTTTTTTTTTTTTTTTTTTTTTTTTTTTGCCTTTTAAAATTTTTTTTAAGATGTATCATGTATGTGATACACATAGGTGTTTGGGGTTTGACTAATCTCTATTTATATGACCTAGGGGTGATTCTAGTCCGAAAATATTAAAAAATCGGTCACCAATCCAAAAATTGGGACATATGGTCGCCGAAAAAAATTAATTTTGTCAATCGTTTGCAGAAAAATCGCCAATTTCGTCAAAGGATCGCGGGAAAACGTAAATTTCGTCAAAGAATCGCGAAAACCCCCACAAATTTCGTGAAAAGATCGCGAAAAACCCCGCAAATTTCGTCAAAAGATCGTGAAAACCCCAAAATTGCGTCAAATGATCGCGAAAAAACAGCAAATTTCGTCAAAAGATCGCGAAAAACCCACAAATTCCGTCAAAAGATCGCGAAAAATCGACAAATTTCGTCAAAAGATCGCGAAAAATCGACAAATTTCGTCAAAAGATCGCGAAAAAACGCGAATTTCGTCAAAGAGCCACGGAGAAAACGCATAGCTAGTGTCGGGAGTAGATTTCCCCCTCCCCCTCTCTCTGGTGTAACTTTTCAGAAGATTTCCTGTGAATTTCAGAATTTTTTTTTACTCAGAATCACCCCTGTGACATGACCATTGGTCTCTGCATAAAAAAGTAGATTGTCAATTTTGTATTTAAACTTACGAAATCAATAAGCAATATATTGTGAATACTGTGCAATTTCAGCACTAACAATTAGATTCTAGTAAAATTTGTTTTTGAAATGTTTTTATCCCCAAACAGGCATTAAAATTTGGAGTGTGCATATCACATAACGATGCAGCACATAAAAACATCGAAAACAACAACAACAAATGCCAAATCCTTAAAATTTTTTGGACTCCTTGGATTTTTTGTGTACTCCTTGGATTTTTTTCTTCCCAACTCTGTATGAACCCTGATATAGTTTCTGTTTATTAAAATTGTTACGTTTTAATATTGAATTGAGAGTTTATTCAATGATTGGGCTAGCTGTGGAGATTTTTTATTAAAGTGAAGATATCACAGCTAAGTATATTATATTTTTGGTAGCTTGTGGTGTGATATAGGAACTAGATAAATTAGTTCCGCAAATTCATAGACACTTCTAGAAAAATTTTGAGACAAGCAGTGTAGCTAATATTGTGTGCTAGCAAGTGAATACAAGAAGCTGTTTTTGACGACTGTTATTGTCGGCCCTATGTAATTCAAGCATCGAACAGTAAGTTCCTATGTTTCTCTTTCATGCTAAATTTTGGGAGGTCCCAGTGCTAAATTTAGTATTAATATTGTTTGCTAGGAAAACAAAAATAGGGTTTTTTGTTTTTACAAGGTTCATGCATGAGGGTTATCTATTTGTTATATTTTTATATGTTCTTTGGTAATTGGTTTGCTATTTTGTTCTCAAGTAAATATTAAGTGTAAAACTGGAGTATAGGTATTTTATGTGTAATTTGTTAGTGATTTTTATAAAGAGTAAATTAATTTTCATTGCCCGTGTTAGGCCTGGGCCTTAAATCGATTTAAAGCTTACATCGGAAATCAGATTTAACCATTGTTCTTAAATCGATTTAAGCTAAAATCGGAAATCGCAATTTAGCTAATGTCAAATCGCGATTTAGCCAATGTCTTAAATCGCGATTTAGCCATTATCTTAAATCGCGATTTAGCCATTGGCTTTAAATCGATTTAAAACAAAATACTGATTCTGAGCTAACATCGTAAAACCGATTTATCTACTTTGATGTATCTACCACTTACATGCCAAGCTGGTGTTAAATCGATTTAGGATGATCCAATTTAAGCAAACATCGCAAGCCTCCATGCTTTCCGATTTAAAAAAAAGACGATTTAATGAAAACAAGGCAAGCTGGTGTTAAATCGATTTAGCAGGATCCAATTTAAGAAAAAGGCGATTTAAGAAAACGATGATTTAAGTAAGAATTGATATTAATTTATTTATTTTGTAAACAAGATTCAGAGTTTACAAGATTGGAATGTGTATTTTTCAGAAATTAAGAACTTATATAGTGGAAAGTTGAAAGGAAAAAGTAAAGTTTAAATCTTAAAATCCAAATTCATCGAATTTCAATTTAGGGTGAACTTCCAGTAATTGACCACATGCCAGTAATTGACCAAAAACACATTTATGTGTTAAAAACAAGAATCAATGTGTTGATAAAGTATTTTTGAATGCTGAATAAAAATATCTAACATCCAATGAATTGCATAGGAAAAAATTACTTTTGCTATCTATATTCTGATTGAATGTAAAAAATTAAAGAAAATGCATCTTCTAACAATATCAAAAATGAATACATTCTGTAACAGTAGTGTTGTTTTGTGAGTTGTTTTATTAATCTTGCAGCATCAAGTTTAATTTAGTTCCATTGGTTCATCAAATGAGGTGTGTAGTTCATTTTTGTTTGTTTTAAGTTAATCATTATGCATTTAATATTAAATTCATAAATTAAATGACGTTAAGGGGGGTGGTCAACTACTAGATGTGTGAATGTTGAAAGCATTCAGTAATTGACCAAAGTGGTCAACTACTGACTTTTTGCTTGTTTGCATCCATTCCTTTTGATACTTAAAAAAATACATAGATTTCTATTATGAAAGCAATATTCACCAATTTTTTATTTAAAAAATGAGTTCTTTCAGTAGTTGACCAGGGTGGTTAATAACTAAATATGCTTGGTCAATTACTGATCAAGCAAGCACACATTTGTTATGTTAAGAGGGTCATAACACATTTATATAATAATAATGTAAGAAAAGTGTAATTAAAATGTAAAGATAACAAAATTAGTATAGTGAGGCTCTAAATATTGTTAGGGTTTGTCACACAAATCTTATAAAAAAAGTTTTACCACCATCAGCTCCAAACATAGTTTGTGATAGATTTCTATTACAATTGTTGTGAAAGTATGCTGTTAAAATTGCTATATAAAATATTTTTTATGCTAATTTTATCCATGACAAAGTTCAACCCTAATTAACTGCAGTTGTATAATAATAAAACATAATAACAATACAGAATTTACATTAATATTACAGTTAAGTTTTGAGGGACAAAAGTAGAGTGTTGATTGCCAAGTGCTTCAGAAATGTATGCATAACTGTAGCACAAATAGGACTACAACTAAAAAAAAAAAAACTTTTCACTAAACGAAAATGGCATTTAGAATATTTAAACATAATTTAAAATTAATTATAAATAACATGACAGATTTTGTCATCCCACAAAAATATAAAGCAATAGGGAAAATCTTAAATATATTTTATGCATATATCAATTTTATAAATAGAGATTAATGATTATGTATCTCGGGCCACAAGTAATAAGATTACTGGGCCATATGTGGCCTGCAGGTTGAGCATGGCTGCTTTAAAGCATGACTAAATAACTAAATTATTGGGAAAGTAAAGAAGAGAAACAGAAGAAAGAAGACAGGAAGTAAGGCAAGTTAAAAAATTAAAGAAAACCAAAAAAAGGTGAAAAAGCAGCAATAAAGACTTCTACATATAAGCAAAGTCTGATAAATGATTGGGTGTGAAAGGCATGTGAAGAAATCTAGATGGAAGAAGATATGATAGGAATAAAAGAAATCTGGTATGAGCCCTATCATACTAAAATGTGCGTCTACGAGACACGGGTAACAATTTGCATTGGATGACAGAGTGACAAAGAAGTTGACTTCATGTGTGTCAGTTGTTTTGGTGAAACAGATGAGGATTAAGTTTCATTTTTGTGTTAACTTTAAATTAATGGATTTTTTTTTTATAAATAAATTTCGAAGTAGTAACTATTCTTTTCTTGTCTATATTTACATATAAATATCATGTTTTACCACTAATTTCAATCTTACAAAACATTGTGAAAATTCACTAATATGTTTTCTGTTCAGAAACAGTTTTAATTTTTTTACAAAAAATCTCTTGACTAGTTTTTTAAAATCAGATCATAATGTACTCTATATAGAATGTACATCTATGTTTTCCATACAGAGTGACTGACTAGCCAAGTTCAGTGATGAATTTCCTTTACTGTTCTAGGTTTTCCATGCCAATAAAAACAATTGGTACTTTTTGATTAGCCAGGTGGCAACAATTTTTCAGGTGTCGAGATTGTGTGATGTTACATACCAAAAACCTTAATAATTGCCAAGGAGAGTAAAAGAGGATAAGCAAAAAAAAAAAAAAAAAAAAACTATAAGAGGTTCGAACAATCCTTATAAAGAGCACAGCTACATATTTTGCTACTACTGCAATTTAAAAATCCTTGGTTTTATGATTGAAATTCATTTTCTAAAAAATTTCTCAGAAATTTCAAATTTGTCAGTTTTTTTAGAAATTTGAAATTTTCCCGATTTTTTTCTGGCTGTCCAGGAGGCTAGACATCCAGTTTCTGTAGAATAAAACTTGGCAAACTTCCCCATTTTTTCATATGATTAATTTTAAGAAGGTTTATCAGTTCAACTTCAGAGTGGTCAATTACTGACACAGTGATGGTCATTTTCTAGCATTAAGTGGTCAATTACTGGCAAAATCTGACTTGACAACTATTATATTTAATAAAATAAAATGGCAAAAAAGTAGACAAAAAATGTTTATTTATTATTGATCCTTATAAGTGATTGTTACTTTAAAAAAAAAGTTTCAAGAAATATCTCCTTAAATTTAGCAGAGAAAAAAAAATTGTGAAGAAACTTTCACTAAATGGTCAATTACTGGGTAGTTCACCCAATCTTTTGATGATAAATTAAGTATTCACATATTTGAGTAATATTGCAATATGTATTTTTTATTTTCCAATATTCTGTAATTAAAATGTTTTAAAGTAGAATCCTGCATTGTTTCAAAAGATTGTTTTCCTGAAATTCATTCAGCATTATATGATTAAAAATAATAATAATAAAGTTTTATATTTAAAATCCAAACTCATCGACTTGCAGTTTATACTTTTATGCATTTTTATGATGAAAAATTCATTTTTTACATGTTTTAGTAATATTTTAACATTTATTTTTTATTTTCTATTATTTTGTAATTAATGAAATTATTTTAAAGGTATAGTCATGCATTGTTTTGTGTATCACTATTTGGCCGTGATCCACATGAAATATTTTTCTTTTACTATTAATATTTTTTTTCCTGAAATTGATTGAGTATTTATGGTTGGAAAAAAAAGAATAGTTTCATATTTAAAATCCAAATTCATCGAATTTCAGTTTTTATTTTTATGCATTCTTTTAATGAAACATTCATTTTTCACATGTTTGGGTAATATTTTAATACATATTCTTTATTTTTTATTATTCTGTAATTAATTAAAATATTTTAAAATAGTCATGCATCAGATTTGACATCCGATTTCAATGCCAGTCACATGGATTGAGTATCTTGCTGAAATTGATTCACTATTTATATCCAAATTCATCCATTTTTAGTTTATATTTTTATGCATTATTTTCATGAAAAATTAATTTTCATATGTTTAGGTATTATGGGAATACTTTTGTTTTAATTTATTATTATTTTGTAATTAATTAAAAATACTTTAATAAAGTTCTGAAAAAAAATCAGCAATTTCAGTGATGTGCTCCAAGGGTCACACTTTCAATCCTTCTCCATCCGCTATATAAATGTCAGCATTTGTGTTAAACAAATCTTATTTTAATCTAAAAGTTAAAAAGATATAAAATTGCATCTTATTTCTCATATCTCCCCCCCCCCTTTTTTTACTACTTTTCTCATCATGGTAAATGAATAGTTAAATTCATCATTGAAGTCTTTTAATATGCTTCTGTTTTACCTCAGTAATTTTTTAAATCTGTGTCTGTAAAAAAAAAAAAAAAAAAAAAAAAAAAAAAAAAAAAAAGTGTATGTAGGCTGTTAGCAATGAAGTGCTATTTGAGTGGGCTAGGGGAAGCCCCCCCCCTCCCCCCCCCCCTTAAGGAATTTAGATTGTAGCATGCATAACAAGTCAGACAAAAAAAAAAAAAAAATCATTTTCTTTTATATTACTTCTTATAGAATGAGTTTATAAAATGTATTACAATAGGTCACTAATTTTTAAAATGGAAAAAAAAAAACTAGTGTTTTGGGACATTCAAAGCTTTTTTATGTGTAAAATATACCTCTTTTCAAAATTATTTGACAAATTAAAAGCCAAGTATACTAAATAATACAGGAGGGGGGCACATAAAGATCGTATTTTGTTACTAAAAATTAAAAAATAGGCTTCCATATTCTAAAATGTAAAATCGGTGTTAAATCGCGATGTTGGATGGATGATAAATCGATTTTAAGAAATTTCTACATCACCCAGTCCTAGCCCGTGTAGTGCGGTAATGTAACTTAACGTTATAAGTTAGTGTAACAGGGTTGTAGTGGGTAGCTGCCTGGGTACCCACTCAGCTGCCTGCCCGGGCTGGGTTTTAAAAAAAAAAAAACCCAGGTTTTTAAAAATATATTTCTGGAAAAGAACAGATGATGTATTTGTTAAGTTTATTGTTATTTTGTTTTATTTATTCACTTCTTTGAATCTTAGAAAATATATTTGTATTAATTAACTTGCACTTTTAGTTTGGAAACACACAATTGATAACTTTGCAATTTAAAATTTGTTATTTAAATTAAAGGGATCATATCTTATACAATAATGCAAGCAAAAATTGTGTGTGTGTATGTAAATTTTATCTTAAAAACGGCTCTAACGATTTTGACGAAATTTTGTATTTTACCATTTTCGGGCATGATAAGACCATTGGGCTAGGTCACGTGTTCGAGAAAATTCGATTAGTGGGTCATTTTGCGTCGTAATGGGTCAAGGTCAAGCTAATTATATCTAATAAACGGCTCAATCGATTTTGACCAAATTTCACATCCAACCGTTTTTCGACACAAAGAAACTTTTGGGCTAGGTTACATGTTCGAGAAACTTTGATTAGTGGGTCATTTTGGGGTCACTATGGGTCAAGACAGTTTTATCTAAAAAATGGCTCTAATGATTTTCATTAAACTCTATATTCTACAGTTTTGGATTACGAGAAAACTATTGGGCTAAGTCACATGTTTGAGAAAATTCGATTAGTGGGTCATTTTTGGGTCACCGTGGGTCAAGCTAAGTTTATCTATATAACTTCTTTAACAATTTTGACGAAATTTTGCACTCTACTGTTTTCGGGCACGAAAAGACCATTGGGATGGGCCTCGTGTTAGAGAAAATTCCAATAGTGGGTCATTTTGGGTCATAATGGGTTAGGGTCAAGCTAATTATATCTAGAGAATGGCTCAATCAATTTTGACTAAATTTTGTATCTAACCATTTTCGGGCATGATAAGACCATTGGACTAGGTCACGTGTTCAAGAAAATTCGATTAGTGGGTCATTTTGGGTCGTAATGGGTCAAGGTAATTATATCTAAAAAACGGCTCAAGTGATTTTGACCAAATTTCACATCCATCCGTTTTTCGACACAAAGGGCTAGGTCACATGTGCGAGAAACTTCGATTAGTGGGTCATTTTTGGGTCACAGTAAGCCAAGCTAAGTTTATATAGATAACGGCTCGAATGATTTTGACGAAATTTTGCACCCTATACGAAAAGACCATTGGGATGGGGAGAAAATTTGATCAGTGGGTCATTTCGGGTCATAATGGGTCTGGGTCAAGCTAATTATATCTAGAGAACGGTTCAATCAATTTTGACTAAATTTTGTATCTAACCATTTTCGGGCAACAAAAAAACCATTGGGATGGGTAACGTGTTCAAGAAAATTCGATTAGTGGGTCATTTTTGGGTCACCGTGGGTCCAGCTAAGTTTATCTAGATAACGGCACTACGATTTGACGAAATTCTGTAATCTATCGTTTTCGGCCACGAAAAGACCATTGGGATGGGTTACGTGTTCCAGAAAATTCGATTTGTGGGTCATTATGGGTCATAATGAGTCAGGGTCAAGCTAATTATATCAAAAAAAAGGCTCAATACATTTTCACAATTTTTTAGAGGACCATTGAGCTAAGTCACATGTTCGAGAAAATTCAATTAGTGGATCATTTTGGGTCAAAATGGGTCAGGGTCAAGCTAATTGAATCTAAAAACATGCTCAAAACATTTTGACCAAATTTTATATTACGTATGCCGGTTCTGGACATGAGAAGATAATTGGGCTAAGCCACATGTTCGAGAAAACTCGATTAGTGGGTCATTTTGGGTCACAATGGGTCAGGGTCCAGCTAATTGTATCTAAAAAACGGCTTAAACGATTTTGACTAAATTTTGTATTCTATCTTTTTCGGGCTTGAGAAGACCATTGGGCTAAAGATGAAAATAAGGAATTTTGCTTAGTGGCCACTGGCCGGTAGGTTGATTTTTTTAGTAGCCAGTTACTGGCTACTAGGAATAATTTCTTTAGTAGCCAGTAAGTACATTTATGTCACTGAATATTTAATTTAAAAATATGAGTTTAGAGTAAATAAGTAACTTATGTACTAAATAAAAATATTTTAATTCATATTGTTTTAATAAACAGGGGTGATTCTGAGTAAAAAAAAAAATCTGAAATTCACAGCAAATTTTCTGAAAAGTTTACAACAGAGGTGGGGGGATGATCTACTCCCGGCACGAACTATGTTTTGTTTCACACCACTTTGACGAAATTTGTGGATTTTTTCGCGATCTTTTGACGGAATTTGCCATTTTTTTACGATATTTTGACGAAATTTGCCATTTTTTATGATCTTTTGACAAAATTTGCCGTTTCTTTGCGATCTTTTGACGGAATTTGCCGTTTTTTGCGATCTTTTGCTGAAATTTGTCATTTTTCCGCGAACTTTTGGCGAAATTTGTCGTTTTTTCGCGATCTTAGGACGAAATTTCTTGCTTTTTCGCGATCCATTGACGATATTTGCGTTATTTCCGCGATTGTTTGACGAAATTTGGACTTCTTAGCGATCCTTTGACGAAATTCGGGTTTTTCTGCGATCCTTTGACGAAATTCGCGCTTTTTCGCGATTCTTTAACGAAATTCGCACTTTTTTCGCGATTCTTTAACGAAATTTCGGGTTTTTTAGCGTTCTTTTGACGAAATGTGCGGTTTTTTTCACGATCTTTTGACAAAAGTCGTTTTTTTTTCCGAAATATTTTGACAAAATGCGTGGTTTTTTTTCGCGATCTGTTGACGATGTTTGGGTTTTTTCGCGATCCTTCGACAAAATTTACGTTTTTTTCGCAATCTTTTGACGAAATGTGCAGTTTTTCGTGATCTTTCGACGAAATTCGAGGAGTTTTTTTCCGCGATTCTATGATGAAATCCCTTTTGGAAAATCCTGCATTTGGCCGGTACTTTCCATATTTTTAGTCGCCAGTTTTTCACATTTAGTCGCCGAGTGGCGACTGGCGAGTGCTTATTTTCATCTTTTACATTGGGCTAGGTTGCATCTTCAAGAAAATTCGATTAGTGGGCCATTTTGGATCACAGTGGATCAGGGTCAAGCTAATTGTATTTAAAAAGCGCTTCAAAACATTTTGACATAATTTTGTATAATATCGTGTCCAGGCATGATAAGAGCGTTGGGCAGGGTCGCACGTTCAAGAAAATTCAATCAATGTGTCATTTTGAGTCCTAATGGATCAGGATAAAGCTAACTGTATCTAAAATCCGCTCAAAAGATTTTGACAAAACTTTGTACTACACCATTTCTGGACAAGATAAAACCATTGGGCTGGGCCGCATGCTCAAGAAAATTCTATTAGTGGGTCATTTTGGTGATAATGGGTCGGGGTCAAGCTAACGGCATCTCAAAAAAGTTCAAACAATTTTGGCAATTTTTTTTTTTTTGTTATACCGTTTCACAGTACAAAAAGACCATTGAAATAGCTCACATCCGTTGATGAATTTCGGTTAGTGGTTTTTTGAATCAACGTGGATCAAGCTTATTTTACCTAGAAAACGACTAATGATTTTCACTAAGTTTTGTATTCCATAGTTTTCAGGCTTGAGATAAGCATTGTGATAGGTCGCATGTTCGAAAAAATTCGATTAGTGGATCATTTTGGGTAACTATGTTTTCACGGTCAAGCTAATTACATCTGAAACAGCAAGAATGATCAGTGGGAAAAATATATCGAGATAAACAGAAAGCTAATTTTGACCGAGCTTAGCTCGGTCATTCCTGCTAGTGTATTTTAAGAACAGAGAAAAATAGTGAGATCAATTATTAAGACTATGAAGTCATTTCCATCTATTAGACTATGAAGTGTTCACAAAGATTGTATCTGAGATCAGGATTGCCACTTATTTCGGCAATCAAATTCCTTGCACTTTCCTGAGCAAAAAATTAAATTTTGCCAGAGTAATTCCTCCGAGTATTTTCAAAATTTCAACGGATAAATTTTGCAAAGTACCAAAGTTTAGTAAAATTTCTTGTTTTTAATACTCATTTTTAAATTCCCTCAGATTTTCTAGTTTTCCTTATACAGTGGCAACTGTGAAGATTATTGGCATTTTAATTTAATTTACCCGGGGAAAATTGCCCATTTAACCCGGGTTTTTTAATAAAGCCCGTACGGGCTGGGTTTTTTACAACCCTGCAGTGTAAAGGTTATTGTATTAGAAAATTGAATTTGCTGAAATTATTTCTTTGATTTTTATTTATAATTGATGTTCCTAGTAGAGAGGAATTTTATTTGAAATTTTCGTAGGGCATTAAAGCAAAGTGACTCAAAGTAAATTAATATACAGAGTCTTTTTTTTTTTTATTATGCATTATTTTTTTTGAGTTCTTTGGTTACGCCTTTTATTATTGATTGGGCTTTGTGAAGGGAGTTACTCAGTTTTGAAAAAAAAAAAAAAAAATCACATCCTTGATTTTCTTTGGTATTTAAGTGCTAATTGTGCTCAGGAAAATTACTGTAATATTTTGTATTTGTATTATTTGTAGTGAGATATTTTCTGAGTTCAATTATGGCTACTTTCTTGAATAGGCAAAATAAAAATGTATTGTTTTTGCTCGCGGCAGAGTTTAATACAGAAGTATCCGCTGACAGTAAAAAAGTGCCAATAATTCAGGCAATTTTGAATGCTTCTGATTATGATGAGCAAATAGCAAAAGATATGTTAGAAGGAATTTTAGAGGAGAATGAAAAATTAGCAGAACAGGAAAAATTAGATAAATTAGCGGAACAGGAAAGATTAGATAGGTTAAAGCGCAAAGAGCAGGAAAGTTTAGAAAGAGAGAAAGATAGACAAGTGGAATTAGAGAAGGTGAGATTACAATACAGTGTAGATACTAGCTCTCTAGCTTCCACTGTTTCTATAATGGCTGAAAATAAAGATAAAAAAGTTAGTTTAAAGGATTTAGTTCCAAAATTTGACCCTAAATTGATTGATATTACCTTGTTTTTTATGGTTTTTGAGAGTCAGGCATCAAAAGAGAATTTAGAAGAATCAAAATATGTATCTCAACTTATACCTTTGTTACCTGTAGATGTAGCTGAGATTGTTCTAAAAGAACCCCTAGGAAAAAAAGGATGATTATCAGCATATCAAGAGCGTTTTGTTGAAAAGGTTTAGATTAGGAGCAGGGGCCATGAGAACAAAATTTGAGACTCATCAAAAAAAGCCGGATGCACTAGCGCTTTCGTCTGAACTTGTTTATGAGTTGAGAGGGTATTTAGAATACTGGTTAGAAACTGTTGAAGTAAATGATTTTGAATCGCTCAAAGAACTTCTGCTGACAGAGCAGGTGAAACATAGAGTACCTTTTGAAATTAAGGATAAATTCTTAGATGAATGGGACAAGATTAAGAAAGCGTCTTATTTAGCCGAAAAATGTGATAAATATGAAAGTGTGAGAGGGAATGTCAGGAAATCGGATAACAAAATCTGGAATAATAAGCCATATTTTAGGGACAGGAACGGGCAGGATAGTGCTAAAGTCAGGTGAGGCTGATAAAAAAGATCATGTGAGTAGGAATTCTTGGAATAAGGATAAATTTGATAGAAAAAGACCTTTTATTTGTTTCCAGTGCAATCGAGCAGGGCACATCAGACCAGATTGTCCGGATTTAAAACGTAAGGGTTCTATAGATATAGTTAGTCATCTAGATATAGATGTGAGTTTAGGAGAGTGTTTTACATATTAATTCAAAAAGGCAGAAATTAATGGGATAGAACGAAATTATTTACGGGATACAGGATCTGGAATTGATCTTTGCAACCGTAGTTGGATTGATAATGAGGATTTAATTGGTGAAGTAGCAAGGATAAAACAACACCTGGATAATGAGTGTAAATGTTTGCCATTGGTGAGAGTTACAATTAAGGGAGATTTTGGAAGGTTGGTTACCAAGGCTGCTGTGATACCTATTGAGTTAGAACAAGGTTATTATTTGTTGGGAAATAAAATTGCTGAACTTATTGAGAAATCAAAAGATAAGCCTGTATCGGTGAATGCTGTAATGACGTGCAGTCAGAAGCGGGAACATGAAAGGGAGATATCCGCAGTTCAAGTTGAGAGGGAAATTGGTCCGGAGGCTGCAGATCAGGAGGAAGAGAAAGCGATAGTTATACCAGAAAGGTTGGAGATTGAGTCAGGTTTGGTAAATGTATCTGCGGAAAAATTTAAGGAAGAGCAGAAAAATTACCCTTCATTTAACGAGTTGTGGGAGAAATCCAAAAACTCTAATGATAACGAATTTTGTGTTAGAGAAGGTAAGCTTGTGTGGGTGTCGCAGTCAAGGAGAGGTGATGAGAAAGTGCAGTTATATGTGCCGAAAATTTATCGTAAAGAAGTGTTAGCATTGTGTCATAAGCAAGTGTCAGGACAAATAGGTGCGACTAAGTCAAAGGAGACAGTCCTTAGGTGTTACTCTTTGCCAAATGATTATCACCATATTGAAAATCATGTTAAAACTTTCGATAATCAAAATGTAGATAGTAATTGGTATAAGTTTAAGGTCCCTCTAAGTTTGATACCCACAATTTCAGGATGCTTTTCCATGATAAATCTGAATGCGATTGGTCCTGTCCAAACTATCAGCAAAAAGAATAAATACTTCCTTGCTTCCATTCGCTCAGCTTCTAGCTCCCCTGATGCTATTTCAGTGGAAAACATGACTTCCACATCCATTATTAATGTTGTGGATGTCAATACTCGAAAGTATCATGAATTGACAATGAAAATCTGGTGTCTATATTTTGAAAATCAAAACAGAGATAGTTATATTAGATGTAAATTTCCAACTGGGCGAAAAATGTCCGGACCAGGATTCGAACCCGGGACCCCCTGGACCGGGTTCGAATCCTGGTCCGGACATTTTTCGCCCAGTTGAAATTGGAAATTTACATCTAATATGATTTGTTTACCAATTAGAATAATTGTGTTAAAGTAATCTAGAGATAGTTATCTTAATGTCATTGGTTTTGAATTCAGTCATGCTAGACTGAAGGATCCTGTTGAATGTACGACTGTGGTTCGAAAAGTTGAATGGGTCGATTTTGGCTGGTCCCGTCATTTAAAAGATGGTCAGATTGAATGGATAAATTCATTAAATGAAATGAAATATCTTAAAATTCAAAAGTATTGTTTCATGGGTGGGAAAAGTTGTTATACAATTTTTCATATTGATTTCAGAGGTACTTCTCTCTGGTATCTTATCTTATGTTGGAAGAAACTAGTTAAAGAGTGCAAGCATGATACAGAGAATTGCTTGCCAGATAAAGAAACTAAAGGACGCAGAATGTTTTGGGGTAAGGAAAAGTTTAATCGTGATCGTTTTGAAGAGTGCTTTGATGACGAAATGAAAGTAGAAGGTTTCAAATTAAAATGCTTGCGAGAACATAGTTTTGTGAAACCTGTCTTAGTTAATGACAAAGATGGTCGGGGAATGAGAATGTCAAGTGCTGATTTTACTGTTAATGAAATCCGAAAGCGTATTGGTAGGCGCAGAGTTCTGAGTGGTCTGGAAATGTTTGCCTGGCCATACACTGATGATATTGTGCTATTTTTACTTACATGGGAGTATCGCATGAAAGATATTCCTGAGATTAGGAAGCTGTTGTTAGAGGCCAGTTTAACAGTGAAACCTACAAAGTGTAATTTTGAGCGGGATAGTGTGAGTTCTTTAGGTTATGAGGTAGGTTCGGGAAAGAGGTCCCCCAGTGATGTAAAAGTAAAAGCTATTCAGGAATTCCCAATGCCCTCAAATAAGACACAAATAAGGTCATTTCTGGGAATGACAGGTTACTATTCCCGTTACATAAAGGATTATGCAGTAATTGCGGTCCTTCTAACAAATGTCTTGAAAGGGAAAGTTAAGAAAGAAAAGATAGAGTGGAGTGAGGATTGTGAAAAGGCTTTACAGGAACTGAAAGGGAAGTTGACCCAGAGTCCAGTTTTGTATGTCCCTGATTATAGCCAAGAGTTTATTGTTCAGACCGACGCTAGTTTATATGGTGCAGATATAGTTCTGTCGCAGGTTCGAGATGGGGAAGAACATCCCATTTTATATTTAAGCAAGAAGTTTTCTCGGCAGAGCAGAACTATAGTACTATTGAGCGTGTATTAGCGGCGATTGTGTAAAGCCTTAAAAATCTGAATCATTATCTGGGTGGGCAGCGGTTTGTGATACAAACAGATCACAACCCGTTGACTTATCTTAAAACAGTGATGGGAAAAAATGCCAGATTAACTAGGTGGGCATTATATCTGCAGGCGTACAACTTTGTGGTGAAGCATAGACCGGGAAAGCTTCACGGGAATGCCGATGGGTTGAGCAGAACTGAGTAGTGGTGTTCTGTAAATATTAAGTTTGTCATTGGTTTCACTCATTTACGTATATTGTGTTTTTTGTAATTGTATATGTTTTATATCATTCAGTCTTGTATAGAATTTCCTTTATATCACTTGTTCAAGCATCGCACTATGTCATTTGTTGAGCTCAGATGAATATCTCATCTATTTTAGGGAATTTAGTTTTCATTGTTTAAATTTAGAATTTAAAAGTAAAATCTAGGATGATGATGAGTATTTTAAAACTGAGTACACGTGCGTAGTATGAACCTCTTGCATAGAAATTTAAAGTGTAAAAAAACATTATGTATTAGATTTTTATGTGCATAAATAGTGCTTAGGTGTTGTGACCTCTCAGATTTAGTGTGTTGGGAATGAGGGACTTAGTGCCATGTTTCAGCTCTTCATTTTCATAGGTGTATGCACCGTATGAAAATTTTTTAGGGGGAAGGAGCTGTAATATCGTCCGACGAAGTGGCAGTTCTTTCTTTCATCGAATGTTGTTAGGGAAAAGCGAGTTAATCGAATCCATCGTCCGTCGAAGTAGCAGTTTTTTCTTTCATCGAATGACGACGTGGAAAATGAGTTCATCAAATTCTCGGTAGGAGGTCTCATGTGCCGGCGGAGAGAGAGGAAAGGAAAAGAAACGATGTCAGAGACAGCGGGGATAGCGACGAGAGATGTCGTTCGCTAAGGAGCTCTGTGTGAGCCGAATGTTTTTGTCCTATTGTTTTAAGAACGTTGTGATGATGATTTAAAAAATAAGTCTGGAATGTGGTTTGTAAACTCCACTAAAGAAATCTGTATAGTTGTTTCCTGTGTAGATATGTATATAGTTTCTGTTTATTAAAATTGTTATGTTTTAATATTGAATTGAGAGTTTATTCAATGATTGGGCTAGCTGTGGAGATTTTTTATTAAAGTGAAGATATCACAATATCATGGATAAAATGGGACTTTTCTTTTGTGCACTACCAACATTAAGTTAGATGAAAAACACAGAAGAAGCTAATGGGGGGAAAAAACAAAAGAACGACTAATTGCGTTTTTTTGTGCTAATGCCATTGCTGAAAAGGGCAAACCTTTAGTAATTTGGAAATCTCAACAACTACAGTGCTTTAAAAATGTAATTAGGACTAAAATGGATATAATGTTGAAGTAAATTGCAAAAGCATGGATGACGTCGTCAATATTTGAAGCATGGTTGATGACATTCAATAAGAAAATGAGTATCCAGTAAAGAAATGTCATCCTATTTTTGATAACGTCCATTCCATGTTAATCAAACAAAATTAAGCAGTGTAAAAATTCAGTTTTTACAGCCAAATACAACACCACACTTCAACCTTTGGATCATGGCATTATTCAAGTTTCAAACTGGAATAACACTATTTCAACATTTATAAGCACCTGTAAGTCAAATAGAGGATTCTAAAAGTGCTTCAGATTTGTCAAAATCCATTATGGTATGTGATGCAGTTACTTGGATAACATTGTTTTGGGATAATGTAAAAATTCAATCATTCATAAGATGTTTTAAAGCTTGCGGATTGTTGTTAATGAGTCAGTAGAAAATGTTCTTGACTTGGCTGACATTGATACTGTAGAAGAACCCATCAAACTGTCTAAAATAGCTAGAACAGAATAGAACCCCAATGCCTCTGAATATGAAAAAAAAAAAACCTTAATGTTACGACAATTTTTATTTTTTTTCCTGATGTGAAAGATATATTTTCATAACACTACTTGTTACCTTATTTTCAACAATCAAAAATTAGTTTTAACCAGGACCTTCATTAAGAGACCACCTCTCAGAGTAACCAATTTTTATTGGAGCGGAACGCAATCACTTTAGGGAGGTTTTACTGTAATTGAGTTTAAATTTTTGCCTTTGCAACTATTCGTGGTTTAAGCAGCTGAATTATAACTCCTACAACAGTTGATTTTAAGAAATTTTCTATCTGACTAACTGTACAACATTCTTAAAGGTTCAAACATTATGATAACAATAGTAATAATAATAATAATTACATTGTTTTTTCATCATTTCTGCTCCCTTTAAAGATAATTTTCGTGCTTCGTTTGAATGAAACAATGTAACATTTGAATTTGTTAAAATATGTCATTAATAATAATACACTGGTTATCAAAAATTAAAGGAAAAGTCACAAAATGCTAATTTTCAAATACATGAGCACTCAAAAGGAAATAATATAATTAGAGTAATTACCATCTCTACAACACAGCTAGCCCATATAACATCTCATTCATGTCACACATGGTCACAAGTGTCACAGTCACTACGGTGAAGTAAAAAAATAGGAAATTCCATACATCTCATTATGAGTCTCAAATGATCACTATATGCGACTCTATTGAGAAGTCAATGTGACTGCTGCTTTGTGATAAGTCACTAGGTGACTTTACAATGTAGTTAAATTGTGACTCTCATCTGACTGTCATTTTGAGACTCAATTTCATAGTCATCATGAACGTTGCATTATAAGTCACCAAATATCATATTATAGTTTATAGTCACATGGAGACTTTTCCCAAAAGAGCACAATGGTGACTTCACAGTAGTCTCTTTGTCACCTGAAAGTCATCATGTGACTTTAATGTGACATTCGGTAACTTATCACAATGCAGCGTTCACGATGACTTTGAAATTGAGTCTACAATGACAGTCACATGAGAGTCACAATGTAAATACATTGTAAAGTCACATGGTGACTCGTCCCAACGCAGCAGTCACAGTGACGTCTCAGTGGAGTCACATATAGTGATCATTTGAGACTCAATGAGATGTATGGAATTTCCTATTTTTTTGCTTCACCGTAGTGACTGTGACATTTGTGACCATGTGTGACATAAATGAGATGTTATGTTGACTATCTGTGTTGTAGAGATAGTAATTACTTGAATTATATTATTTCCTTTTGAGGGTTCGCGTATTTGAAAATTAGCATTTTGTGACTTTTCCTTAATTTTTGATAACCAGTGTAGTAATAAAAAATTGCCTTTATTTTTTAATTTGCTTATTTATTATTTTTTATTTACAATTCTAAACTATTTAAAAAAAATTGGTACTCAGCCCCAAATTTTGCTGAATATTCACTATTTAGCGAAATTAATTTTAATTTATTCACTGTTTGGTTATTTAGCCAAATCACTTATTTATTTTGATGTATTTTAGATCATTCATTTATTTGTATATAATGAAATTTATTGATGTTTTTAACTTTCTTTTTTTTTCAGTTTCTGTTGCAGATGATATAAAAACTGTTTATGCAATTCATTTTCCTGCAGAAGCAAAGAACGAGATCGCTGATGATTTCATAGATATATCTGAAAATGGAGCAGTTAGTGAAGTTAAATCTGTTATATCTGAAAATTCCATGGATAATGAGTATCATGATCAGTCTGATATTGATGAACTGAACTCTGCAACTAATTTAGAAGATTTTATGGATGTTGTTACTACTTACAAATGCAAGTTTTGTCGCTTTTCTTGTCATTGGAAATCTGGCCTTGTATCGCATATTAGATGCTGTCATATTTCTGAAAAGAAATGCATTGTTACCTTGAAAAACTTTGATAAAGAGCCAAATATAGGTAAAACATTTCATTGTTTTAATTGTGAATAATTTAACTGTGTTGCAGTCAGATATGTTACATAGATGTGATCTTCTGATTTTTTGAGGAAAAATAAATCCAATGTTATTGTACATTTAGAAAAACATTATAACATTAATTTTATTAAATACTAAATTTCTAGTAATAAATCATGCTTATAATGTAGGCTAAACAGTAATTGCAAAAATTAAGTTTTTCAGATTATATGATTTTTTATGCAAATTGTTATATATCAAAAGTTTATTGTTCTTTTAAGATTTAGTTATTAATTTCTGAGTTGGTGACTTGAAAATTACTTCATTTTGATGGGCTTAAAAAAAAAAAAATAAATAAAAAATAAATAAATAATAATAATAATTTTTTAATCAAAATAATCCTTTACAAGAGAAAAAAAAAAATCCCATTTTTTGGAACTTTAAAACCAATTAAGAAAAAAATAATGCTGGTGATCATCTCTGCTCTAATCTAGGCTATATTTTATGTCAGTACAGCAATCTTCAAGGGGCTACAGGAGCAAAAAGAGTTCTAAAATTGCAATTTCTGTGATATTGTTGCTAGAAACTTTAAATTTGATGTGGTGGTTACTTTTAAGATGTACATACTTGCTATGAACAGTTAAAAAAAAAAAAAAGTTATACATAGGGTGTAGTGGAAAATTATCTAAAAACATTCTAAATTATGATTTATTCAGAACTGTTAGAGTTAGAAAGTTGAAATTTGGCATGGCTTTTACTTTTAAAATGTAAATACTTGCACAGAACAGTAAAAAAAAAAAAAGGTGTGCAGGAGCAAACAACGCTCTAAATTTACTATTTCTGTGATAGATGCAGGGGTGATTGTGTTGAGGTAATATACCTGAATTCAGGTATTTATTTCATTTTCCATATTTGAATTCCAGTTTTTCTGATAGTTAAATTAATAAAATAAGACTAAATTATCAATTTCATATGATTTCTAAACATAATTAAAGGTAATATTTTTCATAATGAAATGATTTGGACCTCTCTGCAATAAATTACATGTTCTCTCTCCATGCGAAATCTTTTTCTCGCGAAAGTTTCAGATATTTTTTCATGAACTCTCAATCAACCCTGTAGATGTGATTCTAAAGAGTTTCAAATAAATCATAATTTAGGACATTTTTTAATTGGTTCATTTCACTGTTTAAAAAAAATTTTTAGAAACTGGTTATAGCAAGTATTTACATATTTACTACCACGCCAAATTAAAAACTTCTAGCCTCTGTAATATCACAGAAATCACAATTTTAGAATGTTTTTTGCCTCTATCTCCTTGGGAGTAGTTATACTGACATAAAATGTCTATGTTGGAGCAGAAATGGTCACCGTTGTTTTTTAAATCGGTTCAATAGTTCCAGAAATTACCCCCTACAAACAAACAAACAGTACTACTTTATAATATTAATATAGATTTTGTTTTATCATTTACAAAACTGCTACAAATTATTTCGAGTGAGAGTGACCCCTGGTAATGTTTTTGAAGTAAATAGTCTAGTGAAGACATGTGCAGGAAACTAGATTCGTGGACTATAGATTGGAAATAAAATTAACAAAATGGCTTTTTTAAAACATTCGAAAATAAAAGCTGGCTTCTCTCAGAATATTATAGATTGGATAGCTCATAAAATTAATGAAGGGATTAAAAGTTTTAGCTTAAGATTTTGAATAAGGTAATTATTAGGATACACATTTTAAGTTTATAGGAATTTAACTAGAAATAAATAATAGAGATTATTAAGAAATAGGGAAATAATGAATATGCCAGAAATTTACAATAATTTAAATGAATACCGTCAACCAGGGTGCTACTTTGGTCCATCCCATAAAAAATTTTTATTCTTTTTATTGAACAAATAATACAAAATAATTTGGAGTTTTTGTCCTTGAAAAATATTTTATACCCTACTATAGGGTATTTGAATAGTTCGGATAATTCAATTTTTTTAGTGGCAACACCGGATGTACAATAACAAATGTTTTCATGTGTAAATTTTAACTCCAAACTTTCTATAGTAAAGCAATCTGGATAAGAGCTACAAATAAGTGTCAAAATATTACCTTTAGTAACCTGTAACCCATGTGTGATCATAGTTTTAACTTTTTATTTTGACAGAAAATGTTTGTTTCCATAAAGCTAACATGAAAACTAGTATTTCGGGGCTAGTTTGTGCCAGGTCTTTTTTGGTCTGCAAATAGCCCCAATTACTTAGAAATGCCTTTTATACAACCAAATTTCTTAAAACATGTTTTAAGTAACATTTTTTTCAAATGTTACTGTAGCAAAATGTTACATTAATTGTTTTTGTTCCAGTTGCTGAGGATAACATGACGAAAACTGTTTCTCGTTTCTTTAATATTAACAATTGGTTTATTGTGTTTGAATGTAAAAAAAAAAAAAAAAAAAAAAAAAAAAAAAATTGTTTATTGAGTTTGCAGTGTTAATTTATTAGCAAATGCTATTGCAAGGGGGTTTCAATAAAAATGTATTCATGTACATATGAAATGTATTCATTTTGTATGAAACTAAGCTCCCAGCAGGGGCTACTTTGTTCCAAAACTTTAAAAATAGCTAAAAAAAAATAAATAAATAATTTCCTCTTTAAAACCATACTGTTTGCTTCATTGCTTCATGGTAATTGTTTACAATTCCATTTCAATGTTGAAAAATCACATATAAAAGTGGCCCAAAGTAGCCCCCGTTGACGGTATTGCAAAGTAAATTTTTTATATAACATATATATATATGACCCTTTAATTGTAGTAAGATTCCTTAAAATTGATTAATTACTTGAATTTTTGAATATTGAATGATTAGTTGGTTGATTGATTATCCTAGTTTTTTCTTCTTTTTCTCAAAAACTATTTTTAGCTATCAGAATGTGACAAAATGTGGATTCTAGCCAGAAACATTCTCTACCTGCTTTGATAAGTTTAGTGTTTGTTATGCAACTGTTTCTCAGTCTGTTATAGACAGACGTACATAAAAATGTTATTTTTAATTATATGATGTCTACTCTTTAGAAATTGAAATGTCCTTCTTTTTAAACTTGGTTTGAAGTCTTTTGTATTCTTAAGAGGTTACTTCAGTCAAATGAAAAGGCACGCTCACTAATGCTAATCCTATGGAAGAAATTTTTTAAGATATCTCATTTGCATTTCAGTATTTTTAAACAATTCCTTTTTCATTGGTTAGCTGAAATTGATCTGTACAAGGGTGTTTTTTACAATTTCGATTTTGTTTACAGATATTTTTGATGAGAACACTTTCATTTTCGGAACCAGTTTTAAAAGTGAAAACATCCTCTTGAAAAAAATCTGCAAGCAAAATCGAAAAAGTAAACAAGAAAGAAAAACCATGCATCAAGCATAGATTATGAAACACTTCCAAACACATTCAGAATAATGTAACAAAACTTCATAGTTTAATAAGTTAAAATATTATGTCTAATTCAACCATATGGAAATGCATAACACTTTTGAAAACCTAATTTCAGCTGTTCCCATCTACAATCGGGAAATTATCCGAATACTTTGAGCAGCACTGTATATGATTAAAACAGTTAAATTTAAAAGCGCAAGCCGAAATTGAAAACGCAAAGACAGTATTGTAACCCATTTCTTTTGTGTGTGTCTGTAAATGAACGACAAATGCTATGAATAGCCTATTCTGTCGTAATCATCTTGTAGTGAAATACAATGATTTATATCAGTTTAAATACATTTGAAACAGCGTAATGTCATTAAAATACACTGCAAACGATTTTTCCCCATTTTTATACCACAATGTAATGGAATTCTTTTGGGTAGCCCTGTAAATGAAATATTAATCCCACATACTTTATATACAGTACAATGAGAATTTCTTCGAAAGATCGCATAAAAAAAATGCAATTTTCATCAAAGAATCGCGGAAAAAGGCAAATTTTGTAAAAAGATGGCAAAAGAGATTTTTTCCAAAGGATCGCAACCCCCCCCCCCCCTTTGCTCTAACCTTTCATAAAATTTGCTGTGAATTTCAGAATATATATATATATTTTTTACTTAGAATCACCCCTGTTATAGGGATATAACAAATGTAATTCCTCTTATATAAATTCAGGCTTTGAAATTCAATTTTTCCTAGGAGGGGAGTCTCCCGCCCAACATTTGTAAATGGAGGGGAGTTGAGATGCTTGGCAGGGAGAAAAAAATGTTTTAAATCCACTGTTATTTTGCATGTTATTTAAAGAATTACATTAATACAGACATGTCAAAGTACCACTGAATCAATTTAAATCAACAATTCAGAATAATTATGCAAAATGTTCTTTTATTTAAAAAAGGAAGAAAGTCAAGCTTTTATACCGTCTACTTTTCTAACCAAATGACATGCGTCGATAACAATGGTGGTTGTTAAATACATTTCTGAATTTAGATTTATTTCGATTTTGGGCCCTGAATCCTCTTTTACAAGGTTAAACTTGTGACAGACAGCACAAGCACAACATTTATAACTTTGGAAATTACCAGAAATGTATGGTTATGCTCTCTTAAAACATTTTCAGAAAACTTTGCAATATCTGATGTGTCTTCATTTTTAACTATTAGCATGAGCATATTCGTAGATGTCATCATAAATATCTATTTCTGATTGGAATTGTCTTATTATATTTTTAATGGAATTATAGTCAAAACCTAACTCCCTGATATTTACTTTGAACAAGCTACTATGCATTCAAGTTTTAAACAAAGTCCAAAATTTGAAATGGAAACCGTCGATTCATTTCTTCTATTACAAAAGAAACCTAGGTTAACTTTAAATTGTCAAGTCCTAATTTCTGTGAATTAAAGGGGGAGGCGCAAGGGGGAAATCCTCTACCGGCGCTAATTATTTTTGTTGCAGGTCGAGTAAACTTAGTTTTGGGTTTGGGTCAATTTCAGGCTGAATGTAGACTAATGCAAGTCGGATTCGGGTTAAACCGAATTTTTCAAAAGTTAGTAGAGTATATTATTTCAGATTAAAAACTATACCTATAATAATAAACATAGATATTTATATTTGTGCCTTGTATCAATCCTTTGACGAAATTAGTTTTTCCCGTGACTCTTTGATGAAATTTGCGTTTTTTCGCGATCCTTTGAAGAAATTTGCATTTTTTTCTCAGCTGCTCTTAGACGAAATTCGCATTTTTACGCGATTATTTAATGAAATTAGTGTGTTTTCCGCGATTTTTTGACGAAATTTATGTTTTTTCGCAATCTTTTGACGAAATTAGTTTTTCGGAATCTTCAATCAAAATTCGCGTTTTTTCCATGATCACTTGAAGAAATTTGCGTTTTTTCGCGATCTTTTGATGAAATTTGCATTTTTTCGCGATCTTTTGATGAAATTCGCATTTTTTCGCGATCTTTTGATGAAATTCGCGTTTTTTTTCACGATCTTTTGATGAAGTTAACTTTATTTTCGCGATCCTTTGATGAAGTTAACTTTATTTTTCGCGATCTTTTGACGAGATTTGTTTTTTCTGGCGATCCTTTGGCTGAAACTGCATTTTTTCGCTATTGTCTGACGAAATTTGTGTTTTTCCGCGACCTTTTCACGAAACCTGCGTTTTTTCGCTACTCTTTGACGAAATTTGCATTTTTCTGCGATTCTTTGTTGAAATTTGCGTTTTTCCGCGATGTTTTCACAAAACTTGCATTTTTTTTCGCTAATCTTTGATGAAATTTGCGTTTTCCTGCAATTTTTTGACGAAAGTCGCGTTTTCTGCAATTCTATGCCGAAAGTCGCGTTTTTCGCGATTCTATGCCGAAAGTCGCGTTTTTCGCGATTCTATGCCGAAAGTTGCGTTTTTTCCATGATGCTTGGCTGAAAGTCGCATTTTTTCCATGATCCTTGGCCGAAAGTCACGTTATTTCCGCGATAATTTGACGAAATTTGCATTTTATTTGCAAACTTTTGATGAAATTAGTGTTTTTTTTTCCAGCGTCCCTTTGCGACGAAATTGATTTTTTCGGTGATCATTTGTCGAAAATTCATTGGAATTCAAATTTCTTGGAAAATAATGCGAAACTTGACAATCTATCTCGTAAAAAAAAATCGTGAAATTTGTCTATTAATCACGAAATAAATCTGCCCAAAATGTGTCAATCGGTTGCACGAAAAAAATCACAAAATTTGCAAGGCATTCGCGGATGTTGATAGTAGTTTCAAAATGCAAAATTTTTCGGAAAAGGGTGAATTTTTTTGGGCGGGAGCCTCCCGCCCATGATATTCTTTTGGGCGGGATTTCGAAGTTTTGGGTGCGAATCCCGCCATCCCGCCCTCAAATTCAAGCACTGAAATTTATTACAAAAAATCAGTTATACTTAAAAAGTAAAAGTAAATTAAATAACCTTTATTTCAATTACGTTTCTATTGATAAATGCAAATGCTATAAGCGCTGATGATTCAGGCAATAATCATAAAAAATATCCAAAAATATAGCTTGAAAAGAAAAAATGAGTACAACTCCTGAGACTATTTTACTCCTGAAGAGTGTTAAAAATTCCTGAAATAATCAGGAGTGAACTTTAAATAGTTTATTCATGATATAGTCTTTACAATGTTGACGTCTCTGGTATTACATATGTAAGTGTATTAAAACATGCGTAGATGCATTTACATATAAATAAAAATTCCTATATTTTCTTGAAAAAATTCTCTTATTTCCTATAATATTTTTGAAGAAAGTCGCTTCTAGGCCTGAGGAAGGCTTGGTGGAAAAGAATCCTTTTGAGAAAAAAAATTTATTCTGATACATTTAGGCATATCACCATCAACCCTGAATTTGACAATTTTGGAAATCGAAAGATATTAGAGAGCAGGCTTAAGTATGGAACATCTGCAAAAAAGAGAAACACTAGCAAAATGTCTACTTACAGTGAGTTGGAAAGACTTCTCTTCACTTGGTACGAGCAGGCTCGTGCATCAAATATTCCTGTGGATGGGAATATTCTTCAAGAGAAAGCACTTGAAATAGCTGCCTCATATGGCATGGATCCTTTTTCTGCATCAAATGGGTGGATTTCATGCTTTAAAATTCGCCATGGATTGGTATCCAGGAAATCATGCAACGAAAATTCCGCAGTAGTAGATACTGATGGTATAGAAATATGGTTCGAAAAACCTCCAAAGTTACTAGAAGGATACAAGGATTGTGACATCTATAATGCAGACAAAACTGGCCTGTTTTATAAATGCTTGCCAGAGAGAATACTAGCATTCAAAGGAGAATCTTACCATGGTGGTAAACATTGGGGAAAAAAAAAAGACTTACAGCGCTACTATGCACAAATAAGGACGGTTCTGATAAATGAGTACCCCTCGTTATTGGTAAATCTGCTAGACTTTGATACTTCAAGGATATAAAGAAATTGTCAGTAGTCTACCATTCGAATGTCAAAGCATAGATGAAAAGTAATATTTTCACAAAATTTCCTCATGACTTTGATAGAGCAATCGACGCTCAAAAAATGAAAATCATTCTATTTGTAGCAATTGTTCAGCTCATCCACCAGATATGTCGTCTTTGAAAAATATAAAAGTAAGTTTTTTTGCAGCTAATTGCACATCTGTCGTACAACCTCTTGATGCCAGGATAATCAACTGTTTTAAGCAATTTCACAGGAGAAAATTAGTGAAAAGATGTTTGTTTCATGAAACAAGCAAAAGAGCCTACTCCAAAATTACTTTCTGCAGGATATTCATTTTGTACTTTCAGCATGGCATGAAGTAACCTCTTCAGCTATCCAGAATTGTTTTGTGAAATGCGGTTTTGTGATGAAGAATGCTCAACAGAAGGGAAAAAATAATGATAATGGTGACGATAATGCAGATGAAGAGTGTTTGCGTGTAGCTGAGGATGTATCTGGTGTGCAGTTTAGCAATTATATTTCCATTGATCAAGATGTTACGACATGTGGTGGCCTAAGCGTAGAAGAAATGTGTGATGATGCAAAAAATGAAAATTATAGCGAAGAAGCAGAGGATAATGTTCATGCTGACGAAGCTGAGCTTACACCAGTCCCAAGTCAGTCTGATGCAATTACAGCATTTGAAACTGTACGAACCTTTATATATGCTCATGAAATTAGAGAAAATGACTATAAAAATGTACATCTTGAAAATTTGTTGTTTCATTTTAAAAAGTGAACGAAAAACCTACCATAAAATTACTGATTTTTTTAAAATACATATCAATTTTCTACAACTTTAGTTTATTTCTTTTGCAGTTTGGCAAGTAACAAATTAGTAGGGGAAGGTGGGGCACGTTGGGACCAGGGTTGGGTTTTTGACGTCAAAAACTGGTTTTTGACATGACAAGCGTCAAAAACTGGTATAAACTGGTTTAAACTGTCGAAAACTGGTTTAAACCGTCGAAAACTGCCAAATACATGTAACACGCTAAAACATTTTAACAATACATAAACATTAAATAAGTCAATGATTTACGTGATCTTTTATTGAAATTTAATAATTTAATAAATATATTATTTGCAATAAAATATTTTTTTTTCTTTTTTGATTTTTCAACCAGAAGAAAATAATTTTGTACAATTAAATAATCCGGATCAATTTTACCCCGCAGCATGCTGCAGCACACCACGCGTTTAGCACATTTATTTACACCCAAAAGATTTTTGAGTTTAGAGTGTATGAAGCGTAAGAAAATAGTCTGTCTCTTAATTGACGCTGAGCTAGTAAGACTTGATAGCAAAAGCATTGCTAGATGAGCAAGTTTTGAAGCAGGCTCAAAAAGCTGTTGCATTTAGTGATACCTTTCCACTAAACAATCGAGTCCTCGCTATAGCACTGAAATAAGAAGACTGGAAAGGGGATTCTTTAGCTTCATACACAATCAGTATGGGTAAGCATCCATAAACTCTCTCCATAGCTCAAGCGCGAGCTGAATCAACTGATACAGCAGTCAACCCTTGCCCCTGATGGTTGGGATGCAAAGTATAAGCCAAACAATGGTATGGTTTCATGATTTGATCCCTTCTATTATGCACTTTTTCAATATAGGCTTACAGGAATTTTCTTTTAGATGACCGAGCCAATTTTGTTCAGTTTTAAAATCGAAAACATTTTTATATATTGAAAGAAAAAATGTTTTAAAAAGATTTTGACTTTAAGCTTTTTTTTTTTAATTACTTCTCTTATTTTGTAAATGTTTAAAATTAGTAATCCAATTTCAATTTTGAGTGGAATGGTTATTGCCTAGACTAGAATAACATTGATGCACATTATCTTGTTATATATACAAAAAAATCTACACTTTTCTAAGTTTCCCCCCCCCCCCCCCCATAAAAAAAGCTAGCTAATACTTTAAGCTCTCAAAAGTAAGCGAAATTAAAACGATTTTAAGTAAGAGAAAAAATGTACAGCTCAGGTGAGCTTAATGTCCTACTTTTTAGAAAAACACAATTTTACAAAAAAAAAAAAAAAAAAAATTAAATAAAAATGTTACCCTGTTAAAAAGTTGTACTTAACAATAATACTTTACTATGTACTAATTACTGATATACAGTAAGAGTGAATTTAAAATGTTACATGTAATGTTGTCATGTGTGACATTTAATTTGAATTTTTACAGATCAATTTAGTATTTGAGGTTTTTGACATGACGGTTTAAACTATGGCTAACTGACATAAGCTGACACATGTCAAAAACCTGCCAACCCTGTAATTATTACTAATACTATATACTAATTATACAATTACAGTAATAGTGAATTTTAAATATTACATCTAATGTGTGACATTTAATGTGAAATTTTACAGATCACTGTAAGTATTTGAGGTTTTTGACGAGGTTTTTGACAAGGGGTTTTTGACATGACGGTTTAAACCGCAGTTTAAACTGTCAGAAACTGACATGTGTCAAAAACCTGCCAACCCTGGTTGGGACATGGCCCACCTTGGGACATCTCAATTTTGAGGCTTAATTTTGCAGTTAAAAATTAGCACACATAAGTGCCAATATATGATACTACAATCTACTCTTCCATGTGTTTTGGAATCACTGGTGTTTGCTGGCAACAAATAATACCATTATTTTTGTTTTGAATGAGGTTGAGTAACATTTATGTGTGTTTTGAAAAATAAATTTTTTATTAAAGAAATGAAATAATACAAGTGGGGGCATGTTGTGATGAAAAAACATTGATTTATTGTTATTTTAAGGGTAAGAAATAGACTGCAATGCTAAGCTTAACTGTTTTAAAGTTTTTGTTACTTAATGTGCGAGGTGGGGCAGGTTAGGACACTCAGTTGTGGGACACCTTGGGACATGTCCAAAAATGCTGTAAAGACCAAATGCAGCTTACAGAAAGAAAAAAAAGTACGCAACCAATTAGAATTTTCATCAAGCAGTGAGGATGAGACAGTTGTGCTAGCAAAATTGGTGAAAATTACCCCTGGAAGGAAAACAAATATAAATGATTTGTGTAATGGCAGTAGTGATGAATTCAACTGTTCATGTGATGCTGATTTTCCTACAGATTGCAAACTTACTTAAGATAAGTCCAGAAACTTAAAGGCTAAAGGTAAACCCACTGTGGGATAGTGTACATTGACAAAGTTTGCAGGAAAACAAAGCATTGTTGTATTCGTAGGGCATGTTCAAAATGTTGAGGACAGCAGCGAGTATGAGATATCCATTTTGAGAAAACGAGATCTAGAGTTGTCATTTTTTTTTTTTTTTTAAATCCTGATAAACATGATAGCTCATTTGTGTATCAAACAGATATTCTTTTAAAACTAGGCACTCCTGAAAACAAAATAGGTCAAAGATGTGTTTTATTAGAATTTCATGAACACCATTTTTTTTCACATCAAATACAAGATCTGTTAATGAAAACATGTTACAATTCAAATTATTAAAATGTTTCAATGCTTAAATTATTTCATACTGAACTAAAGCTTTATAAATAAAGCTTTGTTCATCAATTAAATATAAAATTTTACATGTATTTTTGATTAAAACTAGTGTCCTAACCTGCCCCACCATGTGGGGCAGGATGGGACATTTTAAAGGCTCTTTTGTTTTGTTTTCACTCTTTTCCTATGTGAGATATTAGATTATTATGAGGTTTATTTGATGCAGAAATGTTTATACTTTATGTCTAATTGGTTCTAAAATAAGAATAAATATTAATAAAATTTAGAAAAATTATTTACTGAAAAACGTCCCAAGGTGCTCCACCTATGAAGACGTTTTTTGCTAGAAAAGAGATGGCCGTTTTGTGTTGATAAGGCAGTGAAATTAAACACCAGGTCCTATTAAAAAAAACTCCAATTTGGGTAAACGAAGACTTAGTTTATTTCATGATGAAAGTCCAAGGGAGAGGTACAGGAGGAAGCAGTAAGGAGCCTCTTTTAAAACGTCATCACGAGGCTAGAGACAGAGCAGGAGTGTGAATATACAGTTACAACTTTCTTGCTTGGCGGACTACAATATCGCCAATCTACAAATATTTTGCGCCATGCACAAGAGGCGAGGCTAAGGGAAACATTGGCTGGTATGTTTGCGAAAAACATGGTAGGCTTCTACCATATTAATTGTGTAGGGGGGGGGGGCAGATTGTGGGCTGCAAACATTCTTGACTCATGATAAGCGCAGACTAATCTGTACATTGATACAGCTGCGGTTAAAAAAAATAAAAATTGTTATCTGGATAGGGCATAGTAACAGACCGAATTCGTTAGGCGAAAGGCATGAGAATGTATTTTTCTAGACCCGATGTTAGATCAAAGATAAACCGCTTTACCACAAAAATGCAGAATTGCCATACATCTGAACAAAAGGGTGTGAAGCGAAGATAATTCTAATGAATAGATTGCATGTAAAGTGATTTTAAATGATGAGTTATATTCATGCCCAAATAAGGAAATGACCGAAGTTAAAATGCTTTTGAAACTAACAGTCAGCCGTAACGAATTTTCTACAAGGTTAAATCGTAAGTGTGCGAGACTCACAAAGTGAAAATGGAGAGTGATTCACTGATTTTATTTTATTGAAGAGATGAGAAACTAGAATAATTTAATTTAAATGTGCAGGGCCATTAATACAATCGATTTAGTTTTTAACTGTTGAATTTAATTTAGGGGCTGCACTGTTTGATGATCGCGCACTAAAATAAATAAATTCTTAAACAGAATTTTAATTAAAACTGCTGGGGGGGGGGGGGGGGGGATGGAATGTAAACATATATAACGAGATAATCGTTATATGTATATCACCTGGGACACCGCAAAAAAAAAACTTTTTGTTGACCCGTGTGCATGGGCAAAACAGCAAGAAAAATAGTTACACATATAAATATATTTTCAAAACATAAAAGTTTTTTCTTTTAAAACAAGTTGCTGTCATGAACACAAAAAAATCTCTTTCATCAATAGTTCAACAGTCCTAAGAGATTTTATGAATTAATATTTTCTAAATTAAGTTTATGGATGTCCACCTTCAGTAAAATTTTCTTCACAATTGCATACCATGGTATATTTTTTTTTTAACTAAGTCGACTCTGACAGCAAATATTTAAGCAGCATATAACTAAGCCATTGGCTGCACATCATCAAAATATTGATCCTGATTCGGACCATTTTATGAAAAAACACAAGTAGTAACAATAAAAATATAATATATAAACACAAATGCAACACTAGAAGTTAAGAGTAAATAATAATTAGTGAACTGTGTAATTGTAAACTAATAAGCAATTGTAATATGATTTAACAGAAATTGGACATGATTGAAAAAAAAATGTAATGTTTATGCATGCAGCATAGGATGACAAAAAAAAAAGAGGTGCCTGAAGCACGCCCATGAAAAAGGTGTCACCCTGAATCTTGTGTAGACCACAAGTATTATGGCGTCGGCTTAAGGCTTCAGCCTTATATGAGGAGGGAGTTTTGAGACTCATACAGCGCCCGCTTATATGAGTCCCTGCTCCTCCGAAGATGCTAGCGGTCCTCTAAAGGAGCACACGTCGGTTTACAAGCAAAAATTGATTTTTTGTGAATTGGAACACCAATTCCAAGGGGTTGTCTCTCAACACAATGAAGTTTTGGACCCTAAGGGCAATAATTTTGAACGGGAACAAAACATTCGAAAGGGAGAATTAAAAAAAAAAAAATAGATATGTCACATATATATCAAATCAAAAAGGGGTAGACAATCCTAGGGTGAAGAGAGACATAAAAAAATGAAAAAGTCATAATCAGGTTAAATAATGCACAAGTCATATAATTAGAAGGTAACTAACTGGTTGACAAAAAAATGTTATCAAATTACATGTGAAAATTTTTTTTTTTTTTTAAATAACTGCAATTATTAAATGTGTTAGTTATCATTGTTACCTGAAATGTAATCGTAAAAGAATGAAATGTAAAATAAATGTTAAACTGTAAATAATAGTTAAGTGTATGTAAATAACATAAAAGTGTACAGTAAAATGAAAAGAGTGTAAAGTGATTCAAAATATTGTTCACAAGAGATCTTCGAAGCATACAGTCATGGGCCAGCCATAGTGTTGTCAGAGATCTGTTGTAAGCAACATACATACAACTTAGGCCTCTGGTTGTACACTTAGCTTCACAATACATGTCATAAGAAAAAAAAATGTAAACAAAAGTATATTATTTTCTGTTTCTTAAATTATATGTATGTGGTTGATAAACATTAGGGAAGCTGTGATTGTTTAAGTGACTTGTAGCATCGAATAAATGTCTATATCGAGGTGGTGCAAGAAGTAACCTATCAATGTGTACATGAAATGCTGTATTATCAGCAGCATACAACCTCTTGATCAAGAATGACACAGGTGAATGTTTGAAAGTTACAATATATGGTCCAGTGTATTTAGGTTTGAATTTATCAACAGATTTTAAGTACACAATATCTTTGAGGCAAATGGTTCTTAATTTAGCTTTTTGACCGTAATGTTTATATCTTTTATCCTGTGCTGTTTTAATGTTAATGTAAGCCTTGTCATATATTTTGTGTAAATCTTCAAGTAGTTTATGTATTTCAGTATGTTTATCTAGAAAAGGTTGATTGCTATTCTGATCAAAAGTGTCAAAAATTAATGAAAGTTCACATCCAAAGTGGAGAAGATTAGGGGTGAATAATGTAGTTGAATGTTTTGAACCATTATAGAGCGACTTGTGTATAAATATTGCATTTTCAAATGAGTGACCTTCTTGCAAAAGTATATTAACAGAGTATTTGATTGATTTATTGATTCTTTCCGAAAGAGCATTGCTTTGTGGCCTCGAAACAGAGCTGTGAAGTACCTTAATACCTAGAGTATCATTAAAAATGTTGTATATTTGAGATGTATATTGGGGTCCTAAGTCTGATAAGACAACAGAAGGTCTCCCAAAGGTGGTTATATAAGAGAATAAACATTTAACGACTTTAGCTGCAGATGTATCATTAAGTGGAAAAAATTCAACATGTCTTGAAAAGTGATCTGTAATAGTTAAACTATGTTTACCATTAGAAAAGGTCCAACGAGATCTGTACTAATAGTATGGCCAGGATATCTGGGCGTGTAGGTGGGTTGTAAGGGTGCAGGAGGGGTTTGATGATGTTTACATTGAAGACATTTGACACATGAAGCTACAAAGTTTAAGGTGTCAACATACATGCCTTTCCAAAAGTATCTTGATGATAGGAACTCATAGGTTTTATTAAAACCAAAGTGAGATAAATGAGAGATTGTTAAAACTTTGCTTTTAAGAGAGTTAGGAACAACAATGTGATATGAAAAAGTGTTATTAAGATTGTTTTCTTTTTTTAACATTAAAACTTTCGAATCAGGGTGTATGAAGTAGTTAGGATATTTTTGAGAAGGTCCTTTCTTTAGAATATCCTTGTAAACAGTGGACAAGGTGGTGTCATTTTTTTGTTCAGTGGAGAAAGTTTCATTTGAAATTTCCAATAAAGGATCTGGATTTGTTTGTTTACCAGATACAAGATAGTTTACATATTTCTTAGTGGCACTTGAACATGAATTATTACTGTCTGGTGTATCATAGTCAACAATAGGTAATGGTTGAGGGTCATGGATAAGTTCAGGGTTAGTATCCAGAGTTTGTTGATTGTTTTCAAAAGTACAGCGAGATAAATAGTCAGCAAGAACATTTTTCTTACCAGGGATATGTTTAAAAGTGTATGAGTACTCTGAAAGCTCCATGAGCCAACGAGAGATAATATCAGCTGGATTAGTAGTCTTGTTATATTTTTCTAAGGGTTTACTGTCAGAAAGGATTACAAATTGTCTGTTATATAAATAATATTTGAAAGCGGTAACAGATTTATAAATTGCCATGAGTTCTAATTTAGGTGCAGGGTATTTTTTTTCTGATGGCTTAAGAGATTTAGAAAAATATGCTACTGGTAAAAGTTGTTGATCATGCTCTTGTAATAAAACACCAGAAATAGCAACATTTGACGCATCTGTATTTAAATAAAATGTCTTGTTCCAATCAGGTAATCTAACCATGGGAGAATTAAAGAAAATTTTCTGTATTGTGTCCATGATTTCTTGATGTTTAACTGTCCATTTAAATTTAACTTTTGGAGTAGTTAGGTTTATCAGTGGCTGTACTAACTCAGAAAAGGATGGAATTAGAGACTTATAAAATGTAATTACACCAATGAGTCTTTTTAGTTGACGTTTAGTTGTAGGTGTGAGAAAAGATGTTATTTTTATGATATTTGACTGAATTGGGGAAACAGCCTGATTTTCAACATGAAATCCTAAATAGCCAATACTAGATTTATGAAAAGTACACTTGCTAGGAGACAGGGTCAAGTTATATTTGGTTAAGATAGAGAGAATTTTTTTTAATTTACTACACATTTCATCAAAAGAGTTTGCACCTACAATGAAATCATCCTGATATGTATATACACCATCTAATTGTAATTCATTAAGCAAAGAGTCCATTAAAGCTTGGAAAATAGAAGCGCTGTTTTTTTAATCTGAACACTAATCTCTTGTATCTAAAAGAACCAAGCATAGTAGTAAATGTCAACTGATTTTGGAATTTTGCTGGCAAATCAATTTGATGATATGCCTGATGAAAGCCAAGAGAAGAAAAATATCGATACTGAGAAAGATTTGAAATGATGGTTTGAATTTTAGGTAGAGGGTAAGATGATCCTTGAATTGCAGTATTGACCATTCGAAGATCTAACGCGAGACTGAATTTTTGTTTACCAGTTCCGTTTGGTTTCTTTTCAGAACAGTGGCGTTCAATAATTTTGGCATCAAGCAGATCTTTAATTTGTTCTAAAGTACCTTTTTGCAAAAATTGAGGAAGGGGGAATGGAAGAGTTTTTATAGGGTAGTCATTAATAAATTTAGAGTAGTCAAGAATTTCCTCAACCTCAGATAAATGTCCAATTTTCGTGTGTTTAGGGAGATGGATGGTAGTGTCAGAATTATTTTTAAGTGAAATAGAAAAGAAATGATTTAATTGTACAGGCTTCTTTTTGCATTTAGATTTCTTATCCATTTGAATAATGGCATCATGACCTATTAATTCTTTCTTATCTGCCAAATATTCAAATAGATAGTTTATGTCATGTTTGATATTATTGTTTGTGTAAACTGAGCACCATGTTTGCTCTTGGGGTTCTAGAATGATTTTACGGGTTAAGAAAACTTTTTGATTTGTCACCACATCACATTAGGTGTTACATTGATTACTTTCACTGACTTTTGCCTTAGTGTGTGATGTTTCTAGTGGAATAGTCAAGCTGTTGTTAATGTGAATGCATTTATTGAAAGTATCAATGATAATGTTAAATTTACTAATGAAATCAAAACCAAGAATGCCTTCAAAACTGGAGGATTCAGGAATATCAACTATATAAAAGTGGTGCGAGAAGGATTTTTTTTTCTAACTTAATGGATGCTCTAATACATGAAGAAAAAGAAACATCCGAATTGACGGTTTTAATATTTATGGCTGTTGATAGTCTCTTGTATTTTAATACAGGTTTAAGTTCATTAAATAAATTTTGAGAAAGTAATGAAATGCTACTTCCAGAGTCAGCCAATAGGGTGATTTTATGGTTTGCAATAGTGGCCTTTACAAGAGGAAGTGATGGAGAATGCGTATTAACACTACAAATGATGTGAACAATTTTATCGCCTTCATTTTCTGTTTGAATAGTGATATTTCTTGCGATTTTAATGTGATCTGAAGTTTGTGACCCGGTTGAATCAACTAACCTTTCTTTAGAGATCTTTGGTAATATAGGGTCAATAGGAAATGTTGCTGATGTTAAGTCACATGGTTGAGACACAAAATCATCAGCATAAAAATTGTGTCTCTGTTCTAGTTTTCCTGAACCTGGTAATTGTTGCGTCTGTTAAAATTTTCCCTTCTCTGTGTATTAACTCTTTTCCATTTAAAACACTGATGGGCCTGGTGGCCACTGCGGAAACAGAGTTGACATGTCACAACTTTTCTTTGTGGAAATTTGTGAGGGGAAAAGCGTTTTGGAAAATTTCGCGTTTTGAAATTTTTCCTATAGCGCATCGCATTTGCGTTATACTTTGGGCTACCTTGCATATCATTTTTTTTAGTTTGTTTTGGGTCCAGGCGGTGCGAGTGTCAACGCATTTATTTTTTCCGAGAGTTCCTTCAATTGTTCTTCAACGTTATTTTGAGATTTACTGACAGTGGGTAAGGAATGTAGAATCTTTTCGTTATGCAGAATTTCGTGTAACGTCTGTGCTCTTTCAACAGCAGCACGATATTCTGTGATACCTTCTTCTTGTAACTTTATTCGTATGTTAGCTGGCACAGCTTCCATAAATTTCATAAGTTTAATCTCGTTACGGGCATTTTTGTCTTTAATATCTGAATAGACAGTTGTGGCTAACACGTTTAATCGATGTGCCAAATTTTTAATTGACTCCGCTGGCAGAAGAGATAAGCTCGAAAGTTCAACACCAGCCACGCACTTGCTCGGGGGTGAGAAAAATGCCGCAAATTCTTTTTCAAGCATATCTAGATCATTGATTTTTTTTAATTTCCGGATTCTGTGCATAAAATTTTTGAGCGGGACCAATTAATTTCCCTACAAGTACAGCAATGGTAGTCCGAGGGCTGTATTTGTTAATTTCAGCGACCGACCTAATTTGGTTAAAAAAGAATTCAAGCAAATCCGGATCTCCATCAAATTGGTTAATGTTGATTTGAACTTGTTTAGCGGAGATGGTCAACGGTTTACCTAACACAAATTCTCTAATCAAAAATTGTTACTGAAATTCTGCATACATATATAAATATGACACATATAAACAGATAAAAATGCAAAGTAAATAAAATAATGAAATAAAATAGTATAATAATCACATTAAAAAAAACACATAACTTAAAAAAATAAACAAAAGCTCTTTTTCAGACCTTTTTATAGAAAAAATAGAGAAAAAAAATTATCCAGGGAGAAAATTGTGTTTCTCAAAGTAAAAATAATATCGTTGCTTATTTTAAGCAAAATAAAGAGAACCAAAAAAATATTTTGCAATAGCTCCTATATTTTTTTTTTTTTTTTTTTTTTTTTTTTTATGGATGGGAACATGTACGTCTTTCAAAATAAAACTGGTAGGAGCAAGCAACTGAAATAAAAACTTATTTTATCCTTTTTAACAGAGAAAATAAAATTGCTATCTGTCCTTGTTTCTCTAAAAAGACAGAAATTAAAAATCTCTCAAATTAAAATATTTTCAAGCCGAAAGGCAAACTAGAAAAATCTTATTTTAACCTTCGTAGATAAAAAAAAAAATATATGGGACGAAGTATAATCCTTGTTAACTCTTTTTGAGAGAAAAAAAAAATTAACATATTTTAATATGCATTAAGAGTTAAGTAGAGATAAATGTATTTCATAATAACTAAGAATATTGGAACATTCAATGCAATGGGTAAAAACTAATTATATTATATTTATAAATATTATAATAGGCAGCACAAAATATCAAAAATAGCAATATCACTGTGTTTTCGTATCCTGTACAAAAACACAATAATATTAATAAAATCAATTTTCAAGTACTTGTGAGTACTTATGGAGTAGGAAAGCATAAAAAAATGGAATGAAACAACTTTAAAAATTTTAAAAGACTGTTTCCAGAATTAACTGAAAAGAAAATTAGTCGAAAGGAAAGCAATTAAATGGGGGGAATGAAAACATGCTTTCGTACTCTAAAATTGTGCTATTTTAAGGGACTGGTGCAGTATTTATTTTCACTTTTTATGCACATTTATGACCTCTTTGTCAATATCATAAAAATTTGCTAGAAATTTATGTATGCGTGTGAATGAATCATTAAAACGATTCTTTGGCAGCAAATGACTTTTTGGAGATTTTTTTTTTATCACAAAATGCCTCTTGAATAAAAAGATGAACAACATATAAAACCTCACAAAAGAACGTTACTATGTTGTTGGAGCACTTAAATTTCACAAACTCGTTGTAGTATGGAGGAAAGAAAAAAAAATCAACACACTTTTGAGAATTTTGAGGAGGCTGGCTGAATAAATAGAAATGAGAGCGAGATCCGTGATTCAATCGCTGACTCGCTCGGACGTTCTTTTCATTTTCGTACACCGAAAGTAAACAAGGGAATTTTAGCGCGAGCATTCTCCTATCACACATAAGGGGAAAGCACACATGAAATCTTGTTTGCACATACACAATATCACACACTGTTCAATTTCAGCACTTTTTTTGCAGGTTTATTTTTAAATGCAAATGACTCACTTGATTCGTTTGTTTTGAAGACACAAACACGCGTTCACATATTTCACACAGTGAGGGCTCCTACAAATTCAGGCCCTTATCACAGACTTGTGTAAGCACTGGGGATGCCTTTTAGGCGAGAAGAAAAAAAAACAGGCTTCTTTTTCATCGCGCGGCATTTTTTCTTCTTATTTTCTAATTAAACGGAAAGGCTTTTTTTATATTCTTGAGCACACACAAACGCACTTATACTTGTCATATTTTCACAAACAGGGAGTCGCAGCAATTCGGTAAAAGACACATAGAAGTTTATATTCGAAGATATCACAGAATTCAGGGCGATGCTCCGATTCAAACAAGAGGGGGAAGCAGGATAGCAGGAGCAGGCAGGCACGGATATTTCATCGGCGAAGAGCAGTCGTCCGGGGCGAAAAGTTCACTCCATGATGAAATCCACGCAGCCGGTAAGCGAAGATAAGCAGCGTGTACCTCTGGGAAGCGAAGAAAATTAGCGTGTCGTTGTTTCCTAGGTGACGGGGGCGAGATACTCGAAGCTCACAGCAACAGAGCGGTGCAACAGCTGGGAGAAATCCATCGCTCCAAGAAGTCCAAGCAGAAAAATAAGATTGGAAGCATGTACCTCTCCCTTACATTTTTTTTTTTTTTTTTAATGGAGAAAAACAAGTTGGAAATTGCTCGTCAAACGTGGCAAATGAGGTGCGTTCGTACTATAACTAGTTTTATAATTATTTTTTGCACCCCATATTGTACTGAATGTATAATTTTTTGCACTTCATAAAGCGCATAGTCTGATAAATCATTAAAATGCACTTCCAATATTTTTTTCCCATTCCCCGTAATGTAACGGAACACTTTTGACTGTCCCTGTAATTAAACTATACATCCGATTTTCCTAAAATTTGAAATAGCTCAACAAAATTTTGGAACAATTATATCTTTAAAATTTCAGACCATTCGGAAGGCTGTAATATCATTAAAATGCACTTGCAATAATTTTTCCCATTGGCCGTAATGTAAAGAAAAACTTTTGACTGTCCCTGTAATTAAACTATGCATCCGATTTTCCTAAATTTGAAAGGGCTCGACAAAATTTTGCAGCAGTTATATCTTTAAAATTTAAGATCATTCGGAAGGCTCTAATATCATTAAAATCCACTTGCAATAATTTTTCCCATTGGCCGTAATGTAAGGAAAAACTTTTGACTGTCCCTGTAATTAAACTATACATCCGACTTTCCTAAAATTTGAAAGGGCTCGACAAAATTTTGCAACAGTTATATCGTTAAAATTTCAGATCATTCGGAAGGCTGTAATATCATTAAAATGCACTTGCAATAATTTTTCCCATTGGCCGTAATGTAAAGAAAAACTTTTGACTGTCCCTGTAATTAAACTATACATCCGATTTTCATAAAATTTGAAATGGCTCAACAAAATTTTGCAACGATCATATATTTGAAATTTCAGACCATTCGGTTGGGTAGTTTTTGCTCTGTTACATGCGGACAGACGGACGGACGGACTGAACGACGACTATAGGTGCTACGTATTTATACTAGTAAATCTGCAGATCAGGAGCCTCAACGTCAGCTCTACAATTCATTGTGTTTAGCACCCTTTGAGTAATATTAATCTTTCTACAAAAAACGAAATTTAAAGTTTTGAAATTACATAAACATTTATAAAACAAAAAAATATTTCGAAGGTTTCTGACATTAGAAGCGTTAAATTAAACCCATTGTTATGTAATGGTATTCTGAAAATCTCATGAGCTACTTATTCTGGTAATTTTTAGATAATAAAGTAGATTTCTTCAGGGGCCCCCCTGAACCCCTTCGTAGTGTAATCTAATTTACATTTGTAATTATCAATTAATTGTGTTAATGTCCTTTAGTAAATTCTACCAATAGACGGAAACGTACATGAATTCTTTTCTACAGCCCTGTATATTACGTGAAGATTTTTACGCGTCGTCTATAACATTTAAATTTAATGCAGACGAAAAACCCTCTTAAAACTGCTCATATCACATTTCCGGGGATTAGTATGCAAAGTGTGCACCATATATCCAGTTTCTGCGGAGTCCTGTATATGGTTCTATTTAAATTCTGCAAACATTTGTTAGTATACTAAATGTAATTGGTCTGGAAAATACATAACTCAAAAAAAAAAACAAAACAAAAAAAAAAAAAAAAAAAACACTGAAGCAATTCGCGTTCATTTTCATTTATACTTACGAATTCATTTGTGTATCCCTGTACATGATCTGTACAATATTTAAGCACTACTTATTAATCACAAATTTACTTAACGTCAAAACGCACACCATAATCGAAAATGCTCTTCAGCAATCATCCCTAATAGACCAGAACTGTATCCGAAATTTTTTATGTGACCCTATAAATGAACGATAAATACGATACAAATCATATTCAAGCTTCTTGTAGTCAACCACAGTAATGTAATTTAATTTCATAATGTTTGAATTAGTGCAACACAATTAACACACTGACGACAGGCAATTTAATTAAATCTGGGTTTAAAAACAGTAGAAGCTCCTCCCTCTTCTGAAAGTGTCTTGGAAATTGGTTTCTGAGATATGTTTTTCATGTTTATGCAGCAGTAAATATCTTTCAATTTACGGATGTAATATATAATGTCTTACAATCTATAAAAAATATGGACAACACAATATAAATGTCTTTTCTGTAAGGTAGAAGTCACTCCCTTAGCCAATGATGTATTCTGAATAAAAACGAGAATTCTCGTTTCCCGTCGCTAATGTGTTAAAATAAGTGTGAAGAGTTTTTTTCCCCCCCGTAGACCACATTTTAATCGACCACTTTTGTGTGACCCTGAAAAAAACATATGCTTTGCACCCCATATACTACAAAATTGTTTCAAAAATACATATCAATTTTATTATTTTGTAACAGAGTAACATCATTAAAAAACGCCACAAAAGGATTTTCTTCAAAGATTGTAATATTATGAATACTTTTGAGTTCCCTGTACGCATGCTGTAAGTGCTACACATAACATATTTTATAGTAACCAGGTTCTGGTGCACCTCAATAAATTATATAAATTTCATTACGTTTAAAATTGTGTAACATTATTAAAATACACCACAGACGATTTTTCCCAAAGACTATAATGTAACGGAATAGTTTTGAGTGCCCCTGTAATTAAGCTATGAATGCTACACTCTTCATTTTTAATACCAAACATACTTTGGCAAACCTCAATAACGTATATCAATTACATGTAATCCCGACTATATTTACGCGAGATAGAGCACGTAGAGAAACACGGCAGGCGACAGATAGAAAAACTGAAGTCATAAATACTTTTCATCCATGTTGGAAAGTGTTAAAAAGGATTTACATGCCTTTAACTGTACTTTTTTTTTCACTTATAGCATGGTTAAACATTAGTTTAAACATCCTAATCCATGCGATAGCAATAACATATTAAAAGCCCCCCAAAATATGCATGTCTGGAGATCTATAAATCTACTGGAAAATAATTCATTATCGTGTCCACTGTTAATTGCATAAATTGCATCGGTTTGGCGCGATAAAATATTTTTTGTGATAGCCTTTTAATAGTACCTGCAACAAAATTAACGTAATTTACTAACTTCATTCATATTTGACGCAATGATAGGCTACGAATAACAGTCGCTAGGCAACGAAGAAAAGGAAAAAAAAAAATATGTATCATGTAAAACAAGAAAATTAATTTAAAAATTCTTTATATTATTGGAATACATGTATAAATGTCCTCAAAACATTATACACGTAAATAAAAAAATCTGATAGATATATTGATAACATTTCAATATAATAGGAATAATTTAAAACCCTTATTTGGAATTTTAGTATCCATAATTTGACATTTAAATCCATTAATCAAACGTGCCATTTTCTTTCAACTAATCGAAATTTGAAAATCGTCTGACTTGCCGTAGAAAAGCATTATAAAGAAAAATAAAATCTTCCATATTTTCCGAACGAATGAACCAAATTTAACCAAAAACTATACAGCTACATCCGGGTATCTCACGAATATGCCCAATTAATTTCAAGCTGATCGGGTGCTTTTTGCGGCAGTTATCGCGGAACAGACAGACGGACGGACAGACTGACGGACAGACAGACAGACAGACAGACAGACAAACGGAAATCAAAACTTTTCGTGTCTCCACAGTAAGCCTTCACTGACGTTTCGGCAATAATTACGAACGCACCTAAAAACTGGTCACAATGACCAATGTATATGAAGACATTTTTGCTAGAAAAGAGATGGCCGTTTTGTGTTGACAAGGCAGTGAAATTAAACACCAGGTCCTATTAAAAAAAAACTCCAATTCGGGTAAAGGAAGACTTAGTTTATTTCATGATGAAAGTCCAAGGGAGAGGTACAGGGGGAAGCAGTAAGGAGCCTCTTTTAAAACGTCATCACGAGGCTAGAGACAGAGCAGGAGTGTGAATATACAGTTACAACTTTCCTGCTTGGCGGACTACAATATCGCCAATCTACAAATATTTTGCACCATGCACAAGAGGCGAGGCTAAGGGAAACATTGGCTGGTATGTTTGCCAAAAACATACGGTAGGCTTCTACCATATTAACCCTCCGACTGTCTTGGAAAAGGGCAAAATTGTAATGTTGTTTTCTCTAAATTTTGTTTTAAATGCTAAAAAAAAAAATGATTCTTCGAACATTTTATAAAAAAACTTAATAACGAATATGAATGCAATCCTTGGAAGTATTAATCATTGTTCAATGTATTAAAAATAGATTAAATCAATAGAATTATATTACTTTCAATATTGCTTGTATTGCAGTGAAACCTGGAGCTTAGTGAACGTATTAACACGGGCTTGTCAGTGAGGGGGTTAATTGTGTAGGGGGGGGGGGGGCAGATTGTGGGCTGCAAACATTCTTGACTCATGATAAGCGCAGACTAATCTGTACATTGATACAGCTGCGGTTAAAAAAAATAAAAATTGTTATCTGGTTAGGGCATAGTAACAGACCGAATTCGTTAGGCGAAAGGCATGAGAATGTATTTTTCTAGACCAGATGTTAGATCAAAGATAAACCGCTTTACCACAAAAATGCAGAATTGCCATACATCTGAACAAAAGGGTGTGAAGCGAAGATAATTCTAATGAATAGATTGCATGTAAAGTGATTTTAAATGATGAGTTATATTCATGCCCAAATAAGGAAATGACCGAAGTTAAAATGCTTTTGAAACTAACAGTCAGCCGTAACGAATTTTCTACAAGGTTAAATCGTTAGTGTGTGAGACTCACAAAGTGAAAATGGAGAGTGATTCACTGATTTTATTTTATTGAAGAGATGAGAAACTAGAATAATTTAATTTAAATGTGCAGGGCCATTAATACAATCGATTTAGTTTTTAACTGTTGAATTTAATTTAGGGGCTGCACTGTTCGACTATAGCGCACTAAAATAAATAAATTCTTAAACAGAATTTTAATTAAAACTGCTGGGGGGGGGGGGGAATGGGATGTAAACATATATAACGAGATAATCGTTATACCACCTTCCCCTATTTATTAGTATACTGTACACATTGCATGTATTAGTAATGCATAAACCATAAACATTGTTTTTTTTTCATGTTTTGACATTAACCCGCATTCATAGTTTTTTCCATGCACCCTTTAAAAAATGATGGATCAAGGTTCTACTGTAATGTATTATATGTATTAATTAAATGTATTAAATAAATATATATTAAATTGTTTTTTTATAATTTTTAGTTTACTTTTACATTATTTACTATTTTCTTTGATCTATCTTTCTGGCACAGATATGTAATTGCCGAAGTTTTGCATTATTTAAAATATGAAATTGCATTAAATACTTTCTATAATAAATATAACAGCTCCCATAAGTGCTTTTTAAAATGCCTTTTGCAAAATTTTATTTTATTGTCGATTTTTTTTTTTTTTTTTTTTTTTTTTTTTCATAGATACTACGAAAAATGATGAGAAAGAAGAACCTAAATCTTCATCAGAGGAAGATAAAGATACTTCTACCCACAAAATAGTAAACACATTTTCTTTAAGTTCTTCTAAACCTACAGATACTGAATCCCCATCTGAAGATATGAAGTTTTCAAAAAGCCCAGACTCTGAAACAGATAGTGAACCATCCAGCAAAGGCTCTCCTGTTTTAGAAAGGCATATTTTCTTGTGTGGTCAATGTAGTGAAGGATTTATGACGTTGGATGAATGTAAACAGCATATGGTTGATGTAAGAACTATTTTGATTTATTCAATATTTGTTTCAAATTATCTACTCATTACAAAAATAATTTATTAAAAGTAATAGCTTATAGATGAAGTTTTAAAATAATTTGATTGATGCTGTTTGTAGCCAGTTTTTAAAATTTTTGCAATTTGCCCTCTTTTACCTTATCTCTGATGATTTTTCTAAAAATGTTTATTTTGATTGATAATTTTCAATGTTTATTCAATTCCTACTATTAGCTCACACTCTCCCTATATTTATTTTTTTATATATTTATCTTGTTCAAATTTTCAATCGTTAATAAAATACTCATTATTCATCCTATCAAGTTGAAATAAATTTTTTTAAACTTTTACTGGATGACAATTGATGTTAATACAGTTTTTTCAAATATTAATTAATTAATTAAATTTTAATTAATTAATTTTAGTTTTGCATGGAAAACAAAATGGCGGCCATTGGTTATTGAAGATCAATGAAAATATTTTCCATAGGGGGACCCTGTTCTGTCGCCAAATACCGCCAAGTTTGTCGACAACTTGGCGATATATTGCCAAATTTGGCAGCCAAATGAGTCGCCAAAAGTGATGCCAACTTGGCGATATCTCTAATATTTCGCCAAATTCCCATAGAGTTCCATTGTAAACCTACTTGCTTATAGAAAATCAACAAATTGAGATATTTTAATGCAACAAAAACTAATATTAGCTTAAGGGATTATATTAAATTTTTCTTTGATGGCCTAAGTAGGGTAAGTTTTAAACTAACTAAGTAAGGTAACTTTAAAAACAAAATTTTTATATTACTTGTTTTATCTGTTACTTTTTCACTTCTTGACTGTATAAAAATCAGTTTGTTCTTTCAAACTTTTGTCATTATTGGTGTTAAATTTCACTGTTTAGTGACAGATTTTGTTTAGTGAGAATGATTGATAGGATATTGCAAAACTGTTAAAAAAAAAAAAAAAAAAAAAAAAAAAAATTCTTTATTCAAATGTTTTTTTATTTCCTATGCTAAATTAAAATTGTTACATAAAAAAAATCTAGCATAGGTGTTTAATTATAATATAATTAGATTTAGCCCAGTGATTAGGGTGTTGAATTCGGAATTAATTAGGGGAAAGCTCGTAATTGTTTTAATCTCTTCTGTTTAGGTCTAGAATGAATATGCTATGTTTTCCCCCTCGTACTAGGTGAGCGTTAGGAAATATGTATAGAATTATAGTCAAAAAACACGTTTTTTTGCATACCATAACAATATCTCAAAACAGTTAACTCTGTCCAAAAGATTGTCAATACAAATGTCGTAGAACTTAAAATTCTGAGTACAATGAGTACCTACACTCAATACTTATGTTGAATATTAAGGTCACAATTCCACTTCAAAATTTTATACCCATCATCAGGGGGATGACCTCAGAATTAATTATGAGAAAACTGGAAATTGTTTTAATCCCTTCAGTTTAGGTCTAAAATGAACATACTATGTTTTCTTCCTCGTACTTGGGTGAATGTTAGAAAATATGTACATTTTTATTTTCGAAAAACATGTTTTTTTTAGTTTCCTTAACAATATCTCAAAACAGCTAACTCTATAAAAAAACATTGTCAATACAAATGTTGTAGAGCTTAAAATTCTGAATAAAATGAGTACCATCATTAATATTTTTGTTCAACATTAAGGTCGCAATTCTATTTCAAAATTTTTCAAATCATGAGCTTGAAGCCAGGAGAGACCAAGTTAACTTAACAATATCTCAAATTGCAGCCTTAATATTGCACAAAAATATTAAGTGTAAATACTTATCTTACTCAGAATTTTAGGCTCTATAACTTTTGTACTAATTATGTTTTTGATAGTTAGCTATTTTGAGATATTGCTAAGTTAACTTGGTCTCTCCTGGTTTCAAGCTATTGATTAGCGATTAAGGCAAAATTTTGAAATAGAATTGCGACCTTAATGTTGAGCAAAAATATTAATGATGCTACTCATTTTATTCAGAATTTTAAGCTCTACAACATTTGTATTGACAATGTTTTTTATAGAGTTAGCTGTTTTGAGATATTGTTAAGGAAACTAAAAAAAACATGTTTTTCGAAAATAAATATGTACATATTTTCTAACATTCACCCAAGTAAGAGGAAGAAAACATAGTACATTCATTTTAGACCTAAACTGAAGGGATTAAAACAATTTCCAGTTTTCTCCTAATTAATTCTGAAGTCATCCCCTGATGATGGGTCTAAAACTTTGAAGTAGAATTGTGACCTTAATATTCAACATAAGTATTGAATGTAGGTACTCATTTTACTCAGAATTTTAAGCTCTACAACATTCGTATTGGCAATGTTTTTGACAGAGTTAGCTGTTTTGAGATATTGTTATGATATGCAAAAAAAGTGTTTTTTGACTATAATTCTATACGTATTTCCTAACGCTCACCTAGTACGAGGGGGGAAACATAGCATATTTCATTCTAGATCTAAACAGAAGGAATTAAAACAATTTCCAGCTTTCCCCTAATTAATTCCGAATTCGGCCTTTTTTTGCTCCCCCTACCGCTGGGCTAATTATTAATTATAATAAATTAATTATAATAAATATTCTTATTAATAACATTATTAAAATTTTCACGAATAAAGTTTTGGAAGTTTTTAAGGCTAGAATATTAGTCTTGCTTTCATATTTGCGTGGCTTTATTTAACCAACTGATAAATCTGAGAGAAATTCAATACTAGAAATCCTTATCTATAGAATAGTGATAGATTTTTCAAATGAAAGACAAGATCAACTATACTTAAAAGCATAAAATTATGTACTCTAAATTTTCTATTTAATTTTCCATAAATTTTGTACAAAAAATAAAAGTTAATATTTCACACCAAAGGTGCAGTTTATACTCTTTATCAAAGCATTCTTTCTGATAAAACATTTTTACAGACATATTTTTTTTGTTTTAGTTAATTTATTTCAAAAACAAAAAACGGGAGCTAAAGTTAGTTGTAATTAATAAATTGTAATAATAATTTTGCTTTGCATTTCAAAATCTGCATGAAATTAAGAAGTCTGACATTCAACGAAGTATGAAAAATTTGTGATTTTTTAGTATAATACACTGTCAAAAATTATGCTACCCATGCTAACAACTAACTCTGTTTAGCAATGAGAAAATTTAATTTTTTAATATAATACACTGTCAAAAATTACGTTACCCGTACTAACAACTCTGTTTAGCAATGAGAAAATTTAATTTTTTATTTTATTCCCATTCTAATTAAAATTCTGTAAATGGTTTTGCATGCTGATATGCCTATTTCATCTAATTGATATGTTATTTTGGCTTATTCTTCTGATTTGTTTTATAAAAATTTCTTAATTTTTCATTCAGGCAAGCTGGCATCTCTAGTAATAATAATAACAAACAAATTATACTATATTAAAAAATGATCACTTTATCATAACATTCTTTTCATTTTACTATTAAATCTGTGTGAGTCATATTAAAGATTCATGTTAAATTGTGGGGTCGCACAATTTCTGGAATATTTTAAAAAGTTCCATCTTAAATAACTTAAGGGGGAAAAAATGTCAAGTTTTAAAAGTTATCCTTAAATTTTTGTTTAGGATGGAAAATTACACATCACTAGGGGTGAAATACTCGAATATATATAGATTTTTTTCAGATTTTTACTGAGATTCCACCGCCAAATTTGACTGATGTTTTACTACATACATGAGTTGTTTTAAAAGCATTTTCCCTTTCAAAATAATTTGAGTATGCTCTTTAATGAGACCTTCCTTGTGGTAACAATTTTGTTTTTGATTTGTTCTTTTTTATTTTTAACTCTTCCATCATGTGACTCACAGACGAAACTAGCAGATGTAATTAAAAAAATGATGGTACTTATGATTTACATGTTATATGTTTATTTGTAATTTTTGAGTTCACTTTTGTCGCCAAACAATTTGTTTTTAAGCCAAAAAGACGCAAGCGTGAATTGGGTTCAAGCGATGTTTACAATAATGGTGATTTTACAAGTGTACGAAAGCATTTTTTGAGTATTTTTTAAAATTCAAATGTACAATATATAAATAGCAATTAATATTTTAAAAATGGAGTCAAATATTTTATTTTTAGTATAAATGTCTCCCACACATGCACATACATATTGTGAAATAATTTAATTTTAGACATTTAAAAATTTCTCATCATACTTTACTGCGAAAGCATGTCGGTTTGTTTTCCCCAAATTTGTGACTTTTATAACCTCGAAGCCAGATTAGCTAATATTGTCCATTCTTTTTTTAATAAAAAAACATATCGCCAATTTCCCTTATACAAACGTTCAATGCTTGCAATGTTAGGTAGTAAAGATTATTCTTAAGAAAATGTAAGCAATTATGCGTTATTTCTATCACGAAAAAAGACATTTAGCAATAAAAATTGCTTTCTGAAATCACTTTTCGATATTCCATTCCATTCATCATGTCTTTTTTTTTTTTTTTCATATCTTCCCTTCTTTTAGAAATGTTATAAAAAGATATTGGATGAATCTTCCATAATCAGCTACCTTACAATATAGTGTTGGAAGATTCGTTTGTATCTGAAAGGAACCGTGGGTGGTAAATCCGATTTCAGAAGATTACGCGAAATTTGTACTTTTAGTAATTAGCGATTAGTAAATTTATGTTTTTTTAGTATGGAGCAAACGGACAAAAGAAGATTTACTAATAGATATTTTTCATGTGCAGTTATTTTACTATCACTAAAAAAGCATTACTTTGAATGTACAAAAATTTTTATTCAAAAGCCAAAGGTAGTCAATGGAACAATATTCGTTCATTTAGCCTAGGTTTTTTAAAAAAAGTACCTCAAATTTAATTAAAATTTCAATCAGTATAAAATTTTGGTTAAATGCACAGCCCGAGCAGCTGATCGTAGTGACAAATTTTAGGTTTATTTTATTATCACTAAATAAGCATTACTTTGAATATATTAAAAAAAAAAAAAAAAAAAAAAAAAAAAAAAACTTTCAAATGCCAAAGGTGGCCAGTGGAACAATATTTGTTCATTTACCCTAGGTTTTTAAAAAAAGTACCTCAGATTCAAATAAAATTTCAATCATTATAAAGAAATTTTGGCTGATGCACAGCCCGAGTAGCTGATCATAGTCACAAATTAACATTTTTAGTTTTAATTAGGCAACAAACTGATGAATAATGACGTCTTGAAAATAAAAGCATGTTTATTTCTCCGTCTTATTACGCTCATTAGAGAAATGCGAAAAAAATCTTCGGTTTGCAAAAAAAAATCACAACTAAAAATTATGCATAACTAACTTTATTTATCATTTGCAATGAGTTTTGATAGTGAAAGATCTAAAATTCAATCAGCAGCAATTTGACATTATTTAATGGAATGTAGTTTGGATCGTAATTAACTCTGTTTTGTAGCTAAATCTGGTGGTACATTTTTAGCCATACCGTTACAAACATTTTTAACGTTGCACATCAAACTTGGTTGTGGATCCGATTACGGATGGTTGGGAAGATTTTATTGAATGAAAACTAGAGGTTTAGTTTTCTATTTGAATTAGTTATTGAGGTTATTTTCCTAGGTTAATAGTTGCATGATTAAAACTGGTATGTAAAAAGAAACGGCAGTTAAAATGACATTATTTTAATTTTATTCATACAATTCCGCTTTAAATATCCACTTTTACATGATTCACATATTTTAAAATATAAAAGTTAAATACTGTTTTGATTATATTTACTCTACTGGAAATCTAAGATAAGAAACTATAGAGAAAACCTGCCAAAAGAAGACGTATATTACCAAATATAATATAATGTAACGTAGAGAGATATTGTATTTATGTTATCAGATCTGCACAAAGTACCAAGCTGAGAAGCCAGGGAGTAAAAGAACTAACAAACGAAAGTGAATAACCCGAACATTCTTTAAGTTAAATGGTCAATCTCTACAGTCATTGTAATTTTCTCTTTTTTAGTAGTGTGGTGGTATGATCGTAATGGCTGCATTTCCCTCCCAATCTCTACATGTGTATTAAAGAGTTGCTTCTGAATTGCCCGTATTTCGTCTAACGCATCAGATAATATAATAGCGCAATTGCGTCTGACACGGAAGGACCTTCCAGGTGAAGGTCCATATTAATTTAAAATACATGGTCGGATTTTCCATTTCATTTTATTGAAGGTTTATTTGAAAAATCGTCCAGCGCAGCGGGCTCAGCCTGCTAGTATCATATAAATCTCTTCTCCTCTGAAATTTTCACTTCGCGGCTTTTTCTCCACCATCACATATGTGTAAAATTATATATATAGTGTTATGAATATTGTAAATAGTTATTGTTTATGCTTAAAAATAATGTAAATAGTTCAATTAAGCTCTATTCATAAGCTAATATTAGTTTTTGTTACATTGAAATATCCCAATTTATTGATTTTCTGCAAGCACGTAAACCCTATTGGATTTCAATGAGAGTCTATGGAAATTTGCCGCAATACTGGAAATAGCACCAAGTTGGTGACTAATTTTGGCGATATGAAGCCAAGCTGGCTATAAATTTGGCAACAGAGCCGGTTCTCCCCCCCCCCCCCCACGGTAAACCCCCCCTTATAGTGTCAGAAAGTTCTGACCAATCAGATGCATTTCGTGATGTCTATGTAGATGTTCATTGGTCCATTTCCAAAGCATTACTTTTTTATATATAGAAGGATATCTGTTGTCAACATCCCTTTTTCTAAGCATCTATAAGATGCAGGTTAATGAATGAGTATTTTAATCGTTTAATAAAGTATATATTTTAGATATTTTGTGAAATGAATACTAGTTATAATTAACCCATTACCCGTTGGTATTGCATTCACACAACGGTCAAAATAATTGCTCATGCTTAAATTATTTACTTTGCTGCCACTATTTTAGAATTAAAAAAATTGCCTTATTTTTTGGAAGAAATTTTCATACTTTAATAAAGCAAAAATTATCTTTCTGATTTTGAAATTCCTACATTATAGTTTTGGCGGTTAATGGATTAACTAAATTGAAAAAAAAAGTTATCTCTGATAACAAATAATGAAAGTTATTTAACACACATTAAATTGTTGAAAATGGTGTCACACACCTTTATAAGAAGTTGGGAGGGGGGCATATCTCATTTATCCCACCCCAGAATTCAACACTGAATGCAGCTAGCTGTCCAGTGTCAAATAGTTTATGAAACTGGTAAAACCAACCGAGTTTACTTCGTAAAAAATATTCCTCATAAAATAAAATTCGCGAATAACCAAGTTAAATATTTGCGAATGTTGAAATGTTCTTCATTTTTTATATTGCGAATAATCAAAACTCGTGAATGTTACATCCACGAATGTTAGGGGATTACTGTATTCCTTATTTTTTAAATACAAATAAATGAAGTGTTTAAAAATAATTCACATGCTGTTATATGTTAATCTTAAAATAAACTCTAGTATGGAATGTTTTTTTAAAATGTATCTACATTAATATAAGAAACAAAAGATTTTATTAAAAATCTACTCGTACGTCAAGAAAATAATTTTGCTCCTCTCAGTAATTCATAAGTATGTTTATTAATTTAGGATATTTACTAAATTGCCAGAAGAAAAATGATATAATGAGGTAATTCTGCAATTCCCCCCCCCCCCCCTTTGCTGTTTTTTGTCATTTTCCATTACACAATGGTCTTTTTTGTCATGGTATTTTGTTGCAATTAAGTGAAAGAAAAGTGCTTTTTGGAAATGGCGTTTTCTATTTTAACTTTCTGTAACTAGAAACTTTTTTATTGAAAACTCCCAGTGATATCTCCTCAAATATTGCTCTGGTATAAAAAGTTATTGGACCTATATTTTCTGTATTACGTTGCATATCATTGCCAATATTGGAAAAGATATCTTACAAGATTGGATAATTTTCTTGCAGATATTGAATCAATATTGGCATGATATACTTTAATATTTTATTGCCATATTAACAATGTAAAGCAAATAATTTTGCAATATTAGCATTTCAATACAAATAAGTAGTTATATAGTTAATATATTATGGTGTTAAGTTTTTCATATACAATGAAGCATCATTTATACAACACCGAAGGGATTACCGAAAAACGTCGTATAAACGATAACGTCTGTAATCAATTTTCCCTTCTAAAACTAGAATTAATTTTGTTTTCACTTAATTTTAATGTTTAATGTCTTGATTCACATAAATTTATAAATTAAACGAACCGAAACAAACAAATAACCAAAAAAAATGAAAAAAAATAAAATACAATAAGCAATTTAAATGTGCGTACCTTTATTTTTTCTTTTGATCGTTTTATGCAGTATTACAGAAAAAATTGTCTATGGTTGTTTGACGTGATGACTGACGTTGAATTATAATTAATGATTTGTGCAATGAGTCAAGGGCCTTGTGAGATGAAATCTCACAGTGTTTAAATTATGTTACTGTTTTATTTCTTTTGGCCTTATACATCGATGTTCTTTAAACTTAAATCCATATTTATTTTTGCACGTGCGATTCGTTTCGACCGCACATCGGCAAGTTCGCTGACGTTCCGCAGCGCCTGGTATGGGATGCTTCTCCTTTGAACTTTGTACGATTGTGATGACGTCATCGGAGCAAGCCTCTCACGGCATATGCATTGAATGGATGATTGATCTTTCGGAGGTGTGTCTATTCGCCGTGCGAGGAGCAAATAAAAAATAAGCTTTTTAAATGTTTTCTTTCGGATTTGTTTATTAAGACATTAGCTAATATTTTAATTTCTCTAATAGATTTAAATCTTTTCTTTCAGTAACTTTTGAAGTCCCCGTATTCTTACTATAAATTAAAAATTCCGTTAATTTTAAATCAGAATCTGTTTTGTTGGTGTTGCTGTCATGACATAGTTTCGTTTTACAAAGATCGCGGGGCTGCGGGCTCCCATCGGTCTGTCTACCGATGAATGTGGAAACCGGTGAAATGCTTTTGCGTAAATGATGTCTACGATTTTAACAACTCCGGTTAAATTATTTCTTAATAATTTCTTGATTCATGCTGCACTTTAATTTTTAAAAGAAATATCTATCTTCAAGTGGAGTAGATGCTTTTATTGGCAAGAATTAATTTATGAACGGTGACCAATGGGAAGCCTTTTCTTCTCTCCTTCAAGATGAAATAAAATATTGGTTTATGCTTATAAGTCTCCTCTTCATTTATTTTACAGACGACACGATCCAAGTAAGAAGTTTCATTTATTTCTATTTTTTTACAATTGCTGACCTCAAAGAACGGAGGGTTTATTGCAATATTACACAACGCATGTTAACTAAAAAGAATTTCAAATTTAAATTATACCTTTCATATCACGGCTCATTATTAGTAATACCACAGGACTGAAAAGTTTTTTCGCTGGTATCGTGGCTAACAAAATAAGTTCTTAATGTTTCAATGCAATTCATGGCATCTTGAAATGATGGAGAAACAACTTCTTGGCGTTCTTCGTCATGTATGCTGTCATGATGCAATTCAAACTGGGAGTTCTGAATAACCTCATCAACACTGCAAATCGCTAACATTATTACATCCTCATTGCAATCCATGTATTCATCAAAAGTTGTCTCAGCTCTGAGCAGATTCCAATTATCTTCATTGATTGTTGTATCATCATCATCGCTTACGTCATCACCCTCATTATCATCAGAATTTTGATGTGCAAATCCCGCTTTTATGAAACAGTTTTTTATTGTTGTCTTTGTTACCTGAGACCAAGCTAACGAAATCATATTCAATGCATTGAGAACACTTTTTTGGGGGGGATTAGGCTCTGCAATGCTTCGAATATCGAGTTAAACTAACTGCTTTCTATAATGCATTTTTAGATTCTTAATCATGCCCAAAGTCACACGGCTGAAGGTGATTTGAGCAATTTGCAGGAAAGAAGGTAACTTTTATATTTTTCAAAAAATCAGTATCCGATGGGTGCGATGGACATCAGTCCATGAATAGCAAATTTTTTCGTTTTTGCCTTTTTATAATATTGTCAAGATTTTTCAGCCATCTACTATAAATTTCGGTTGTCATCTGCATTGTTATTGGCATCATAATCCATTGGTACCTTTTTGATGTTCTTTAGCATCTAGGTTTTTTTGTTTTTCCTAACACCAAAGAAGTAATCTTTTCACTTCCATCACAGTTTGCACAATGGAGTACAGTAAGGCGATCTTTACTTTTTTTTCCTCCTTTACATTTTTCGCCTTTATAAGCTAAAGTCCGATTCGGCATAAGATGATAAAAAAGATCCGTCTTGTCGGTATTAAAAATGTCCTTAGGTTGGTATTCACTTATTATGCCTGGCAGAATTTTAAGCCATTCAGCGACAGAATCACAGTTGATTCTGGAACATCTCTCAATTCACCACTTACAACTTGACACGTGATCCCGTGGCCCACTTTGAATTTCTGCAACCATCCTGCTGTAGAGCCACAGTATGCCAGATTCAATTTCATCACGATTTCTTTCGCTTTTTCTATCAACATAGGACCACTTACTGGAATGTTCGACGCACAACTCCGATTGAAAAACTGGAACAAAACTTTTTCCATTTCAGGAAATTTGCCCTCTTGCACTCTCATTTTTTTTTTTTTTTTTTTATGCCGAAGATCCACAGGCTTTTGCCTTTTCCTCAATTTTTTGGCAATCATGAATAATAGCTTTAAGGTAGAAATTGGAATACTCATCATTTTAGCCTAGTCAACTTTTAACCTTCCCGGTAAACTTTTACTATCGAATTCTTTCAAAATTTCAATTTTTTCTTTTATCAAAACGGACTTACGTTTTCAAGACATGTCTGAAAAGAGCTGTGGTCGAAACAGTACGAAAAGTGAAGAATGAAAAAAAATTGATCTGTACTGTTAGTGCACTGATAAGTAAAGTATGTGCCATGTAACAATAAAACAGACCGGGAAAGCTGACCATCCCCGCAAAAAGAATGACCCCTCCCAGTGTAATCCATTAGGCCAGGGATGCAAGTGCTGCGCATATCTGCTCAGAAATACAATGGCTGCACATGTCTGTGCCGAAATAGCATTTTTCCTTAAATTTGCACCAAACCTGCGTCAAAACGTACTTAGTACCAAAATGAAATTTAGCACGATTTCATCGATCCGAGAAACAAATTCCATTTTTAACTTTTTCCAGGCCGCTAATTTCGTTAAAAAAGGAAAAAAATGCAGTCAAAACGTCGTGCATTTCGTCAAAAGATCTCGAAAAACACGTGAATTGTGCCAAAAAAGCACAAAAAACGTGCGAATTTCATCAAAAAATCTCGACAAACAAACCATGGTAGTCAAAGCATCGCGAAAAAAACGTAAATGTAGTCAAAGGATCGCTAATTTCGTCAAAAGCCGCAGTCAAACGATCGCGAAAAATGCAAATTTTGTCAAAAGATTGCGAAAAAACATGAATTTCGTCAAAATAACGCGAAGAACACGCAAATTCCTTCGAAAGATCATGAAAAACACGCAAATTCCGTCAAAATACTGCGAAGAACGTGCAAATTTCTTCGAAAGATCGTGAAAAACACGCGAATTCCGTCAAAATACCATGAAGAACACGCAAATTTCTTAGAAAGATTGTGAAAAACACGTGAATTCCGTCAAAAGATCACGAAAAAAAATGTGAATTTTTTCAAAGGATCGCTAGTTTTGTGAAAAACGAACAAAACGCGGTGAAAAGATCGCAAAACCTCCCGTAAATTTTGTCAGTAGATCGCATAAAAGCCCAAATTTTGTCAGAAGATCGCAAAAAAACCTAAATTTCGTCGAAAGATCGCGACAAACACGCGAATTTCGTCGAAAGATCGCGAAAAACATGCGAATTTTGTTCAAAGATCGTGAAAAATATGTGAATTTAGTCAAAAGATCGTGAAATCTTGCGAATTTCGTCAAAGGATCTTGAAAAACACTCTAACTTCGTGAAATGGTCAAGGAGATTTTGTGTTTATTTTACTTGGTGATTTGCTGAAATAGATCCCTAAAGGTTCCTTTTTATACAAAATTTGGTCCTTTTTTTTTTCTGAAAAAAAAAAATGATCCCCTTTTACCATTTTTTACTATAAAAGTTGAGTGGGAGTCCTGTATGTTGTATTCATATGCTTTTCTTTGATTAGTTAAAATTTCTGCTTTAAAATAATATTTTTTAAAGCCAAATAAACAGATTTTTTTTCTTCCTGCTGCTAATTTTTCATTATTACCCAATTGCCGTTTAGTATATTCAGAGTCAGCAAAAAGTGTGGAGAAATTTTATCTGAGTAATTATTCTTTCAAATGTCAAAATATTTTCAAGATAGCAATCATTTTAATTTTCAGGAGTTTATTAGCATTAGAATTTCAATCTGCTCCACAAACAGCTTTTATTGCTCCAAAATCAGTTTCTTGTTGCTCCAAAAATAGATTTTACTGCTCCAAAATCAGATTTTTGCTGCTCCAAAAATGGGTTTTACTCTCCAAAGTCAGATTTTTGCTGCTCCAAAATGGCTTTAGTGCACTTTCATCCCTGCATTAGGCGTAAACTGGTTTTTCTGACTAATCCCACACCAGCCCACGTTGTTATCTGGGGATATATTTAAACATGTTCTTTGGTGTCATTCATAGCTGGCAAATTCTGCCTGTTCTTAAAATACACAAGAAAAATAAACAAAAATAAGCGTTTATAAAATCGAAAAATCGACGTATAAATGATTTTGTGCGTCGTATAAAGCATATATTTTTGCATTCAAACGAATAGGAATGAATTGGGACCACACTAAAATGTCGTATAAATGTAAACGTCGTATAAACGATGCTTCACTGTACTAATCTGATGTTCATTTGATTAAAAGGATTCTATTCTACAACTGATTTAAAAGTGGAGCCTTTTTGTTTACAATGTGAATCTGAAGTATTCAGAATCATCTAAAAGTATCATTTAAAAGTATTTTCTTTAGCTGATAAGTTTCTTCATTAGTTGCCAAAATTAGTAATAAAAACTTATTACCTTTTATGCTTTTAACCCTTTATAGTTCTTTGGGATAGTTTCCCACCTTAGGTTAATTTTCTCATTATTGCTTTCTAAAGGGTTAATGCATCTTATTGGTTCTTTTGTGCATGTTAATTTATCTCAGCATTCCTACTCATTTCTCCATATGATTGGGTAATGGTATATAGTCTAGTTAGCCCCTGATATGCTATTTTTTTTCAGGCAGCAATTAAAGTGTCGTCCCTAAAAAATAACGTTATGTTACGTAAGCCAGCCATAAAAATAGCAGATGTATCATTGTTCTGTTAAGGCTGTTCTTAAATCCAAAGGGTCAACTTTCTGATGTAAGTTTTAATTCATTTTTGTTCGGAAACGCATGAAATTAGGAGGTGTTGTTATTCAGAAACTATGTCATTGAACTATTTTTTCCGTTTTCTTGTAAACGCAATAGATCCTTCAGAAAATGCTGTCAAAGTTGGCATTTTGAACCGAACTTCCGAACGAAATAAGAGAATACAGTCAATAAGGGGAGAAAAATGCCGTGTCACGTGATCAAAATCGCTTATAACTCAATAGGTAATTGATTGATCAAAAAATGGAAAACACAGTGCGATTCCAAATCGCCTCCATGGTCAGGCTTTCCAATTTTATATCTTTCCGTAAAAAATGAATTTGTAAATGTGTCTAAATATTTTGCGCTTGTTGAACTGAGCAGTTGAGAACAGCCTTAAATACTGATAATCTCAACTGCATTTTTTAAAACTTCTATGCATCGCACATTTTCGATTTTTACACCTTCGTATAGGGGAAAAAATTACTTTTAAATGCAACTTGTTTGAATGCTGCATCTCAATTTATTTTTGAGATATTAACTTTTTTGTAGTTTTTAATGCCATTTCTGTAATGGTGGTAACTGAAGTACTCCATTTCTGTAGAAAGTAAAGGCAAAATAGTAGATTTCTGTATCTTTTTGTTGTCATTTTCTCATAACAACTTAAAAAAAAAAAAAAAAAAGTAATTAAAATATGTGCTATTTTGGAAAAATATAAATGAATGATTTCTTTAAAACATGGAGCAAATAATAACATGAATAGGAGCATGGAATAAACTATATTTAATTTTGAGTTTCCATATTAATGTTACAAACAAGTGAAGGCATATGAATCATTAGACAGACGATATTTTTTTTTTTTTTTTTTGTGTGTGTGTGTGTACGACATTGTTTTATGCTTGGTTTGTGCATTATTCCGCAATATGCATACGTCTTATGCATACTTCTCTATAGATGTTGTTTAAGACTGGATCATAAATGTGGAGTTCTTCAGCGGATGCAAATGACGTCATTTTATATAAAATAAAAGCTTGTATTTTAAATCTTAAAACTGATATATGTTTTTTACTATCTATATTTATATATATTTTTTTTTCATTGGTGTCGACACTAAATTCGGAAAAAGCAGAATTCCTGTTTTCTAGTTTTTTCTTCTACTGTTGGAGCATGAACGCCACCATTTCTCTCTTTTTGGAGTAAATTGCTGTTTCTCCTTACAAAATGCTGCAATTAGCATAATGCAAATTTAAACTTATATTACGTACTACAACTGCGAGAACGAAAAGAGAACTTTCTTCTGCTCTTGTACTAGTTCCGTAGGACAGCCTTTTTGTAACTGATGAAGAAAGATTTTTGGAATACGTTGCATTCTTCTTTTTTAGTGTGTATTTAAGAAGTGTCTTTCTTTGTTATTATGAGATAAAAAAATAGAAAGCTCCTTTTATAAGTAAAAAAAATATTTAGAAAAAAATCTCAATTGAACTCTTAAGCTTGAGCGTTGGTTTAAGACAATGCAAATAACTTCCCCATATAATTCCTGTCAATTTCAAGGAATCATTTTTTTTTTTCCTTAACCTTTTCCTCTTTAATTCAACCGAACATCAGATGCAAGTCCTTACTTCATTTGAGGGTTCACTATATCAATTACATTTGTTTTTTTTTTTAAATGCTTAATTGACTGGTATCTTAAAATATCAGAATATACTGAAGATTTGCGAGGCAATTCAGTTGGACAACATGCAGGTATTTTTCTTTAATTAAACTGAATGCTGCTATCATATTTGAAACATTCTAACCTATGACTTCAAGAATTTTTTCAATATTATGATATTTTGCAGCGAAATATGAAAATACCCAGTTTTTTGTATTTACCCAGGCCTTGGTTAAACCTAAAAAATAAATACTTACCCTTCCCACATCGTTGGTTAGAAATAAGTTGACTAGTTTGAACATATCAGGTATATATATAAAAATTATTGGAAATATATCAAAATATCAGATATTTTGCATTTTTCAAAAATATCATATTTACAAATCCTGGTTTATGGTAAACCACAGAGGTTGTTTTATGAAGAAGGGAAGAGGAACTTCAGTCAGCAGAAAGATGTGAAGAATACCTCTCAAAAAAAGTAGGAATAATGATAAACAGTATTGCAATAAAAAAGCAGATTAAAGAAAGCTTACGAATAGATGAAATGGAGTTGATGAAAAACTTTTAACTCTGTGGATTTTCAAATCAACATTGAAGAGATTTCGGCTCAGGTTACTGAAGAAATCACCTATCGGGAACCCACATTTGAATGAATTAAAAGCTAACACATTTGTGTTGGTTGATATTGTTGGAGGTGTAAGATTAAAAATGCATTACACTTACATTTACGAGATTGGCAGAAATTATTTCGAAGCCACTGGGTCCAAAACTATGTAAGACTCGCATTAACTTTAATATTTGCGAAGCATGGTTATTGGCGGTCGCCAAACAGTGAACTCTCGCCAAGGCAGAACTATTCGAACTGGAACAGGCAGCAGTCGCTGCGGAGATCGTGTAGTGAGAAGATGGAGTGAAAATCAGTGGTGTGTCGCCCTGATTGTTCTTTGATAACATCAGCATCTTAATGTCTTTGTGAAATAGTTAAAATATCCAAAAGTTAATGTTATAATATTCGTTGTGTGTGTGTTGTTTGTCCTGTTAATAAACAAGTGTTCGTCAAGCCAGCAGTTCTTATTTTAGCAGTGTGTCTTAGCAGTGTTTTAGCATCTCAAGTTTTATTTCATTAAATAAATAACCTTTTTCTAAGGTTAAGGAGATATCGACAAGAAACCTTTTTAGTTAAAGAAAGGTAATAAAGAAAATAGAGAAGGAAAAGTTGTATTGGTGCAGCCGGCACGATTGTTCTTACGGGGTTTTATAATATCAAAGAGGTAAGAGTCTTGTTCGTTTTTATGCTAGCCCAAAAATAAAATTATATTATTCTGTTATGCTGTAAAATAATTAAAAATATTATTGTGTAGATTCATGAAGAACAGAATGAGTAATTAAATGAGGGTTATTAAAATTACTTATCATTGGATTGAATATTCCTTTGAATGTGAAATTTGAAACGATTGTTGATTGTTGCATCTGAAATTTCATTAAATAAAAAAGGTGTTTTTATATAAAGGTGTGTTATTGCATTATATTTTAAATATGCAGTAATGTTAAAATAAGATAAATGTAGTGTAAAATAATGAAAATATTTCACTGATATGTGATTAAAGTTCAATTGTGATTGCGTAAAATATTATGGAATTTTTTTTCTTTCTTCTTAAATGTTTTCGAAAAACTAAACAGGTGTGAATATTTTGTTTTTCTACTATTGCATAAGAGCGAAATAAATAAATGAGATTAATATTATAATTTGAAAGTGCTTTGGAAATACTTACATTACTTAACGTTGACGTAATAGAGTTATCGAATATGTTTTGTTTTTAAATTGGTTATTTATCACCTTCGCAATTTGAAAATGCAGGAAGATAATTAAAGTTGTGTTTATTTATGATTTCCTCATTCTACAATGGATAAAAAAAAAAAAAAAAAAAATGTTGTTTATTTCATATTTTATTAGAGGTGAAATTGATATTTTTATTATTTGATTGTGCAACCAAGTTTTGTAGGTTGAAAATTGTGATTACATTTTTTTTTTTTTTGTTTGTTTAAGAAAGCTCTTTCATAGATCGGAATTGGTATTTTTTTTTTCTTCATGCTTTATTTAAGTACCCTGAGTTTCATAAATCGAAACTAGTGTTATGAAGGCATTCTTTTAAGAGTGTTATTATTATTATTTTTAAATCAAAACTAACATTATGATTTAAATTGTATTTATGAGTACGGAGTGTTGAAATAAATATTATGAGTGCATTTGTTATTTATAGATATTGAGTGTACGTCCTAATTTGTAATTCTTTGGTGTTCTACTATTTTAGGGTTGTTTCTGTGTGTGTTTATAGAATTAGTAGATTAACATGAGATGTAAATAAAACTATATTGAGAATTGACATGTTACAATTTCTTGCATGTGCACAGGAAAGAGCGCTTGCAGTTTACAAGGACCGGGGAATTTGTTACCCGGCTGCGAAAATTGCGAAATCACAGCTAGAAAGATGAGCTGTTGCGTACAGTGTGAATGCTCGAGTTCAACTGCCTCTTCAAATGTACAATCACTGAAACCAGGAAGTGTCCTTGATTCCTTGATCAACAAACATAACTCACAATAATTATTTTTAAACAACTGAGGAGATGAAAGTATCTTGATATGATAAACAAAATTGGATATAACACCATTTCAGATGATTCATGGTAATTGCTAATTGCTAAGGAGATAATATCAATAAGGGTTTTCTTAAATAAAAGTTATAACAATAAATCACTCTAAAGTGATTTTAGTTGAAGTAAATGGGTTCTCATAAATCTAAATTGATAAAATGTATGTTCACTGAACAAGGGTTAATGAAAGCAATCTGGTGAAAGGGAATATTAGTACATTTTAATTATTGTTGAATGTGTTCTTTTTTTTAACTATTAAAACGAAAGTAAACAATTGATTTAATTATGTGTATATATATATGATTTTTTTTCCGTATTATTTCGGAAAGTTCATTTTGGATAGATTTAAAATACCGTTGATAGAATTATTTATTTGAAAGATTGAAATAAGCATTTAAATTTCAAACGGTTCTTTTGAAAAATTATTTGAATAATTGGTTATAGTTACATTTTTTTGTGGGAATTAATAAGTCTTGAGGTTTATTACGCTGTCTTTAATTCATTACTAGCATTTTGAATTCGTTGGAATAATTTTTTTTTTTACCATGGCATTCCTGGGTAGGGGCAGGAAGGAAGATCTAATCGAGCTAGCAACAGAACTGGTTATAGAAGCTAGCATGGATAATAAGAGGGCAGATATTAGGAAATTAATATCTGAAAATGATAATTTCGTAGAAGATGAGGCCAAAGTATCTCTGAGTAGAATCATAGAAGAACGAATTTGGCGTGAGACAAAAGAGGAAGAAGAACGAATTTACAAAGAAGAAAGAGAAGACCGAATCCGAAAAGAAGAAAGAGATCACGATCTCGAACTGAAACGGTTGGAATTAAGAAGAAATAACGTAGATTTGGGTGATAGAGTTGAAAATTCAAACGAAACAAGATCTAGAGTACAACTGATGCAGATAACCCCTAAATATGACGAAAAAGTAGACAAAATGCAACTGTATTTAGTAAACTTTGAGCGTCGGGCAGCAATGGCGTGTGTACATAAATCAGAATGGGTAGCATATTTATTGGGACTGTTACCAACAGATATGGCTAATGATATAGCTCGAGAGCCTCCTGAGAGAGCCAATGACTATGATTTCGTAAAGGATATGTTATTAAAGCGTTACAAGCTAAATCCCGAAAAGCTGAGGCAATTATTTTTCCGGCATCAAAAGGAACCAGAAGAGTCTTGGAGAAGCTACAGTCATGCGTTGAACAATTATTTCAACGAATGGATAAACGAATTGAAGGTTGAGAATTTCGACCAATTAAAGAAATTATTGGTAGCGGATCAACTCAAACGCAGGGTACCAAATGACGTGAAGGAACACTTCTTGGATCAGTGGAATAAAATGATCGACCCTTTAGATGTCGCAGAAAAGGTTGATGAATATGAAAGTTTGAAAGACGGATTGAAGAAAAACACCGTACCCACTAAACTAACAGATATTCCTCGATGGCAATTGGAAGAGAAAAATAAGTACAAATCTAAGGAAAGGTTCAAAAATACCAAAAACTGTCATTTTGTGGGAATGATTAAAAATGGCAGAAATGACAAACAATTTGATAAAATAAAATATCAAGGGACTTGTCAAAAGTATAGGGATTCCAGGGCGTTTAAGCCTACATGTTTTACATGCGGGGATTCAACTCATTTTGCACGGGCATGTCCTAAGAATAATAGTCAGGGAACCCGAAACAGAATTGAAAATGCTAAGAGTAATTTGGTCACTACAGAAGGAACTATAGAGAATAAAGAGGTATTGTCAGCTCGAATTACAGTTCCGATATTATTCCCTGTTAAAGCAAATTCTGTAAAGTGTGATGCACTGAAGAAAATAGAGCTGAAATGCAGTTCTACAGTTCTCAGTGGCCTCTTAGACACAGGTGCTCAAATTTCAGTCATGAGGCATGACTTAGTCCCTATTAACGCTGGTGAAGGCAAGGGAACCGTAAAACTTGTGTGTGCATTTGGATCAACTGAAATAGCTCCATTGGTAGTTTTTAAAATAAAAATAAATAATTCTCAGCATAGTGAAGTCCCAGTCATATGTGCAGTATCCAAAAAATTAGTGAGTGATATGCTGATATGTCCTACAGCATTTGAGGCACTAAATGAAGGTATTCAACAATGTCAACCATTGGCCTCCCTTGCTGTGCAAAAGGACCAACAGAAACCAAGCTTCAGCCTAAACGAAATAGCAAAGAATGATGAGGAAGAAGAAGCAGTTGAGATAGAAAGTCCTACCACTTCCAGTGAAGAAGAGTGTTATAAAGTAAGTAGATCAGAGTTTATAAAGCTGCAGCAGGAAGACGAATCATTAGCTAATATTTGGAAGCTTGCAGAAGAATGAAGAAATGGATTGAAGGTAGAAGATGGACTTCTTTTACACTCTGAGTGGGTGTGTGGAGAAAAAATAAAGCAAGTCGTATTACCCTCTGTCAAGCGTGATTTCGTATTGAAAATCGCCCATGAAATTCCACTGGCTGGACACCTTGGTGAAAAGAAAACTAAAGAACGAATATAGTACTCATTTTTTTGGCCGGCTATCAGAAATGATGTTAGGAAATTCTGTGAAAGCTGTAAGCCTTGTCAAGTTAGAAGAACTGAAACTTACCGAGATAGAATTCCGATCCAACCGATTACAAGGCCGGATAATCCCTTTGAGGTTTGGAGTTTAGACTGTATAGGTCCTTTAGAACCCCCTTCCAGGAGAGGACACAAGTACATCATTTCCGCAATTGATTTATGTACTAGATGGGCAGAAGCAATACCGACCAGAAACATAAATGCTAAAACTACGTGCGATATATTGATGCAAATTTTCAGTCGCACTGGATTTCCCAGAATGATATGTACCGATCAAGGCCCAAATTTTACCTCAAAATTGGCTGATGCTTTTATGAATCTAATTGGGGTATCACCAAGATTTTCGACGCCGGGTCATCCCGAGAGCATGGGAGCTGTAGAAAGGTGGAACAGAACCTTAAAGAATATGCTGAACAAAAATGTTCAAGAATATGGGAATGAATGGGACATACATATTCCGCATTTCTTATTTGCGTATAGAGAGGTCCCTCATTGCACAACTGGTGTCTCTCCATATCAGTTAGTATACGGGCGAATACCTAAGGGTCCAACTGCATTACTTAAAGAAATTTGGACCGGCGAGAAAGTGATACCTACGACCGTCTCGCAGTCTGTAGAAAAGTATTTAGAAGAACTGAGAGAAAAGATAAAGAACACCCATAAAATTGCAAACGAGAATGCTCAACTAAAACAGCAAAATTATGCTCAAAGGTATAATTTGAGATCCCGAGAGAAAACTTATCAAGTAGGTGACAAAGTCTTGATTCCGCATAAAGACTACTGTCGGTCCTACATTGATGATGTTGCAATTTTCTCAAAAACATGGGCTGACCATCTGAAGCATATTAGTGCAGTTTTACAGACCTTTCGTGAAGTAGGTCTTACTGTTAATCTGGAAAAGTGTGATTTCGGAAAAAGAGAAGTAAAATTTTTAGGTGTGGAAAAGTATTCCCAAGCATTTTTTATTTCTATTTTTTTCATTAAACAATTTGTAAAGTCTACCTGAGCTCGACAACACGATATTTTCTTTTCATTGCCGCCTTTCGGCGTTTGTTTACGTTTTTACCGCCACAGTTGGATGGTTGCATATCGCGTTTCGGTCGTGGACCGTATACGGCAATTTTACTTGCGATCGCATTCGCTCGTATTCATTTTTTTTAAAGATAAGTATTTAAATTTAATTAACATGTAAAATCATCTTTTTAAGTCATTTTTATATTAAAGTAATTTTTCTGAAGTCATCATGATATTTATTAAATGTTATTCAAATTAAAAGTAAATGTTAAGTATCTTCCGACTTATGAAAATTGCGTAGTCGATTCTGATTGGCCAATAGGTTTTCATCCTGATTTAAAGGGACAGCGATTTCATGTTTTCGGGGTGTGCGATGTCCAATAGCTGACTTATGGTACTGTCCGGTATATTTTTATGAAGTTTCAGCGAATATAGAAAGGTATATGGCTAAATACCGATATAATTGTAAGAACTTAAAGTTGTGTATAATATACTTCAAGTTGCTAATCACTTAAAGATTACTTATGTCGTCGAATAATGAAGTGCTCTCGAGTTCAGGTAGACTATCGTCGCAAGTGTCCATTAATTTAATCCTGGAACGAAGTAACGTTCATGTATCTTAAGCTCCAATAAAAGAAACCTCCTTCTGTTCATCATTTTGGCACATTACTGTAAGTACATTTTACACTTACCTTATCACTGAAACATAATATTATATATATATATAGGATTCATGAAGTTGCATATATTTCAACATATTTCAATTCAAAGTTATTATTTCAACAATATTTTCAAAGTTTCATATATAACTTAAACTAATTTGTCAAGTCACTCTGCTGAATTTTTATGTGGGTTTAACCCTTCTTGTGACAAAGATAGAGGGGCAAACAACCTACACTCCCACAAAGGTTATGGTGCCCAGAAGCACTTCAACTGCGGTAAAGCTAGAGAAAAGTATTTTAAAATGAAAATGTTGAAGCTAATTAATGAAGTGTTTTTTTTTTCAAGTATCTAGTGTATGAAATATTTTAATGTTTATATATGTGCAGGCAAGGTTTATTACCATTACTATTTATATTTTATATCTATTTATTGTTTTAAGTAAAAGTATATAAATGGCTACTGCACCAGATATAGTAGTATTAAGTAGGGATAACTATCAAAGTTGGACTCGTTTTATAAAATGCACATTGCAAACTGAAGGTTTGTATACCTGGGTGAATAAAACTGAATGGCCGGATTATACAGATTTGAAGCCCCTCAATAAGTTTAAGCTAAATCAGTCAAAGCAAAGGGCAGCCGGAATTATCAAAACGTATGTTAGTCCTGAGATTGGGTTAACAATAGGTCATTTGGATGATCCGTCAGAAATATGGGAAACACTAAAATTAAATCTGGAAATCCCAGGAAGAGCATTAAAATCGTTTCATGTAAATGAATTTAGGAATTTAAAAATTAATGTAGATGAAGATATCCCAACTTATATTGCTAGGTTTGAAGAAGCTTATCGTCGCGTAGTTGATTCCGGGGAGGAAGTTGCAGAAAAGCATCGTTGTTACCAATTAATAGAAAGCTTACCAGAAAATTATGATTATTTAATTAGGGAATTAGACCGTCTGCCAGAAAAAGATTTTAAATTTAAGGATGTTAAAGAGGAAATTCTAAAGGAATGTTCAAGAAGGGATTTGAGAGAAAGATTACGAAATGAAACCCTCATGGCTGATAGAACCACTCAAATGTCTGAAAAAGTTTCCCCTAAGTCTCATTCTCGAAATAAAATAAATTTAAAGTGTGAAGTTTGTGGTAAATATGGCCATTGGGATAAAAATTGTAGGAAACAGAAAAGTGGTGATAAAAGGGACGAAGTAAATTTAGATTCATACGTCGCAGAATTAAAATGTAAAAGTAATGATATGTGCAATGTTTCCCCCCCTTGCTGGGAATGGACATTGGATTCAGCATCCACATCTCATGTCTGCCAAAATAAGCATTTCTTTACTTATCTAAGTGAGCCACCAGAGGTTGCAGTTGTTAGGATGGGAACAACACCTCATAAAGTTAGAGGAATAGGAAAAGTAAGTTTTAAATTAAAGGAAAAAGATAAAGTATCTATTGTAAATTTACATAATGTGTTGTATGTTCCTACCATACATAAAAATTTAATTTCCATGTCAAAGATGGATAAAGCTGGTCTCCATGCCACAATGGACAATGGGTTTAAAGTATTTGATAAGCATTGGAAGTACTTATATACTGCCACTCTAAAAGATAATTTTTATGTTCTTAAAGCCATTAAAAGTTATGACAAAACTAAATCTAATGTTAAGAACCAATATTTAGAGCTTGCTAATCAACCATCTTTTTCTGATAAGAATAAATTAAAAGTTTCTACTTGTACTAAATCCTTAAATCAAGCCTATAACATTAATTCAAGAAGTGCTCATGTAATACAAGATAATGTCAAGGAAGTAACTAATATACAAGAGTCAAATCAAAATTACAATGTTACATTTGCCAGTGGGCGTAACAACATCATGCTCTGGCATGAAAGGCTAGGACATAGTAATGTTGATATAATTAAGAAAATGTTTCGTGAAAATTTAGTTCAAAATTGTGGACAATTACAGGGAAAAGAGACTCCGTGTGAACCATGTATTCTAGCTAAAAATACTAGGTCAACATATCCTAGATTAAAGAAAGTTCGGTCAAAAGAAATGTTAGAATTGATACATAGCGATGTATGGGGCCCGGCTCCAGTTACATCAAGGAATGGGCAACGGTACATACTTACTTTTATTGACGATTTTAGTCGAAGAGCCTTTTCTACCCGCTACGCTCTAAAGATGAAGTTTTCCTGAAATTAAAGCACTTCATCACGTTTGTGGAACGCCAAACTAACAGAAAAGTCAGTCATGAGAACTGATAACGGGTTAGAATATTGCAATAAGCAAATAAAAGATATGTTAGAAAAGATGGGAATCAAGCATGAGAGGACCACAATATATAGTCCCCAGATGAATGGCGTTGCCGAGCGATATAACAGAGTTTTATTTGAAGGAACTAGAACGTTTATGCAAGCAGCTAATCTGCCGCCTAATCTATGGGTTGAGGCAGTTATGGCAATAAATTACATTAGCAACCGAATATTTCACACAGGCATAGAAGCAATACCGTTTCAACGATGGTATGGAGCTAAACCATCCATTCGTCATTTGAAACGTTATGGATGCATTGCGTATGTACATCAACTTAAAGAAAAACGAAATAAATTTCAATCAAGAGCAAAAAGAGGAGTTTTTGTAGGATATGGTATAGGATCCTGTGGATATCGCATTTATTTCCCTAAAGAAAATAAAGTAGTTGAGTCAAAGCATGTGACATTTGACAAAGCTCAACTGAACGGTTCTCCTGAATGGAAAATAATACATCGCACGTTTGTTGATTTTTCAAATGATGGTAATGAATTCTTTACAGATCTTAACAATTCACCGACAATGGAAGATGACTTGACTGTCCATCAACCGAGTAGCTCTACAACTCCGACAGAAGTTGAGAAAGTAATGCAGCAAGATGAATCTGGATCCGAAGAGAAAATGGAAGATGATGTATCAACATCTGAAGATGAATTAGAAGAGAATATTCTGAAGGAACAGGAAAAAGCAGAAGCAACATTTTACCGATTTATGAAGAAAAGAAAGAAAGGAAGAACTAAAGGTAAAATTGATATTTATATCTTATCTCCTACTGGTTCCAGATTAAGATCGCAACAAGATTTACGTGAATATTGTAAAATGCATAAAATCATATTGAATGATACTGTGGCAAATTTTTCATTAGGGAATACATATGAAGGCCCAATTAAGCTAGATAAGGAACTTGAAAGTGAATTAACTGAAGAAGCGCTCCTAACTGAAATAATTGTACCACAAAATGCGACACAAGCAAAACAACTTCCAGAGGCACAAAAATGGAAGGAGGCAATGGATCAAGAGATCCAAACCATGTTAGATAGACACGTTTGGACACCTGTCCCAAAAGTTGACCAAAAAGTTATAGGAACCAAATGGGTTTATACCGTAAAAGAAAATAGTGAAGGGAAGAATTGCATATTTAAAGCACGTTTAGTTGTACTAGGTAATAATCAGAGAGAAGGTTTAGATTACAACGACACATTTAGTCCAGTAATAAATTTTACACTCATTCGTCTTTTCATAGCTTTTTTCATTAGAATATTAAATTGGGTGCATTGTCTTCTTGATGTTAAATGTGCATACTTATATGGAGATATTGATAAAGAAATTTGCATCAAACAGCCCGGAGATTATACAATTCCAGGGAAAGAACACTGTGTTTTAAAGTTAAAGAAAGCAATCTATGGGCTTCACCAAGCTGGAAGATGTTGGTACCATGATTTGCATAATAAGTTAATTGCAAATGGATTCAGTGAAGTACAAGGGTTAACTTGTGTATACTCTTATAAAAGTGAAGCAATAGTTATAGTGTATGGGGATGATTTGCCTATTTTTGCGAAGAATGATGAAGTTTTAAAAGAGGTAGTACAGTTAATTGAATCCATTTATGAAGTTAAAAATTTAGGTCCTATTTCAATGTTACTAGGTATCAATTTTAAAAGAGAAGAGGATGCAATAGTTAATATTAACTGTGAACATTATATTGAAAAGTGTTTAAAGAAGTTTGATGTCCCTGATTTTACTAATATATCTCTTCCTTCTCCTCCTGGATATAATCCTGTTCCAGTTGCTGAAGATGACGAATTTCCCGAGAACCTGCCGTACCGAAACTTACTGGGATGTCTACAGTACATTGCTCATCGATGTCGTCCAGACATTGCTTGGCCTGTTGCTGCACTTTCACAGTTTACTGAGAGCCACAACCTGTTGCACTACAAAGCACTCCTGCGAATCCTGATGTATCTCTCTTCGACAAAATCTTTGGGATTGAAGCTGGCACAATCTGACCCTCCAATCCAGCTAGCTGTCTACGTCGACGCTTCTTGGGCAAGTGACACTACTGATCGAAAATCCTGGAGCGGCTACATTGCTTTCTTAAATCATATTCCAATAACCTGGAGAGTAACTAAACAAAATTGCGTAGCCTTGAGTCCAATGGAAGCAGAAATAATAGCAGTGACAGAAGCTGTAAAAGATCTGAAGTTCTTAAACATGTCTCTAATTGAAATTCAGAAAAGCCTTAACTTGGACATCATTACTATTCAACGTCCAATGCTCTTTTGTGATAATACTGCTGCCATTTCCTTCACCAAACATAAAGCTGATACCATAAAGAATCGTTATATTGATTTAAAATACAAGTTTATAAGAGACTGGTATAACAATAGCCTCTTCGACATTAAGCATGTTATGTCAAAAGAGAACTATGCAGATATTTTGACTAAATCCCTCGTAAAGGACTCCTTTCTTAGATTCAGAGAAGTTTTTTTATGTTTATGAACTTTCCACGAGAAAAAAAAAAAACCTTTCTTTTGATCCTGCCATTATTACAAGAACTTTTGTAATGAACTTTATTGCAGAAAATCAAAATGAATGGGAAAGAGGGGCATTCTGTGGAAAAGTATTCCCAAGCATTTTTTATTTCTATTTTTTTCATTAAACAATTTGTAAAGTCTACCTGAGCTCGACAACACGATATTTTCTTTTCATTGCCGCCTTTCGGCGTTTGTTTACATTTTTACCGCCACAGTTGGATGGTTGCGTATCGCATTTCGGTCGTGGACCATATACGGCAATTTTACTTGCGATCGCATTCGCTCGTATTCATTTTTTTTTAAAAGATAAGTATTTAAATTTAATTAACATGTAAAATCATCTTTTTAAGTCATTTTTATATTAAAGTAATTTTTCTGAAGTCATCTTGATATTTATTAAATGTTATTCAAATTAAAAGTAAATGTTAAGTATCTTCGGACTTATGAAAATTGCGTAGTCGATTCTAATTGGCCGATAGGTTTTCGTCCTGATTTAAAGGGACAGCGATTTCATGTTTTCGAGGTGTGCGATGTCCAATAGCTGACTTATGGTACTGTCCGGTATATTTTTATGAAGTTTGAGCGAATATAGAAAGGTATATGGCTAAATACCGATATAATTGTAAGAACTTAAAGTTTATTAAGCATAATGGTTTAGTATGAAGACGTTTCAGTGGAAAATTGTTAAGTTAAATCGGCGATAGAGTTGTGTATAATATACTTCAAGTTGCTAATCACTTAAAGATTACTTATGTCGTCGAATAATGAAGTGCTCTCGAGTTCAGGTAGACTATCGTCGCAAGTGTCCATTAATTTAATCCTGGAACGAAGTAACGTTCATGTATCTTAAGCTCCAATAAAGGAAACCTTCTTCTGTTCATCATTTTGGCACATTACTGTAAGTACATTTTACACTTACCTTATCACTGAAACATAATATTATATATATATATATAGGATTCATGAAGTTGCATATATTTCAACATATTTCAATTCAAAGTTATTATTTCAACAATATTTTCAAAGTTTCATATATAACTTAAACTAATTTGTCAAGTCACTCTGCTGAATTTTTACGTGGGTTTAACCCTTCTTGTGACAAAGATAGAGGGGCAAACAACCTACACCCCCACATTAGGGCATATAGTTGGATCAGGAAGACATGCCCCAGACCCAGAAAAGGTGGAAGCTATGAAGAAACTAGCGGCGCCTACCAACAAGAAAGAATTGAGAACAGTTCTGGGGATAGCAAGCTATTATAGAGGCTATATCCCGAACTTTGCAAGTATCGTACTATCTTTAACCAACTTGCCAAAACAGAGAGTTCCCAAGGAGATCCCATGGGGAAAGTTAGAAGAAGAAGCCTTTCAAAGCTTGAAGGAACATTTAGTCAAAATGCCTTCTTTATATACCCCACAAATTGACAAACCTTTTCAGCTCTATACTGATGCTTCTGCTGCTGCAGTCGGAGCGTGTTTATCACAGCTCGATGAAAATGGAAAAGAGCATCCCATAGCTTTCTACAGTAAAAAGCTTACCCCATGCCAGACCAGATGGTCTACTATAGAAAGAGAGGCCTACAGTGTCTTAGCTGCACTTCAGAAATTCGACACTTGGATTTTCGGATCTCAAATTGAAGTTATTTCGGATCACAATCCCCTTTCCTATCTTACCCAGGGATTGCTGCCACATGGGGCCAAGCTAGCTCGCTGGGCATTAGCCCTTCAAAGATATTACCTATAGGAAAGGAAGTAGGCATGGTAATGCTGATGTCCTTTCTAGATTCCCTTAGGGAAAGATATAAACTTATCGTATTATGATTGTATTATTGTATATTCTGATATTTTATGTTATGTTCAATTAAGACTGTTGTTTACATTATTATTATATATATACATATTTTTTTTTTTTTATGTGTTTAAAAAGTTTGGGCTAGCGAACAGGCTCTTTCCTTTAACATTGTGTTTGTGAAACTAACTGTACTTTTCTTAGCAGCATAGTCTCTAAGGAGAACTATGTGCTCCTTAAGGAGGGACATGTAAGACTCGCATTAACTTTAATATTTGCGAAACACGGTTATTGGCGGTCGCCAAACAGTGAACTCTCGCCAAGGCAGAACTATTCGAACTGGAACAGGCAGCAGTCGCTGCGGAAATTGTGTAGTGAGAAGATGGAGTGAAAATCAGTGGTGTGTCGCCCTGATTCTTCTTTGATAACATCGGCATCTTAATGTCTTTGTGAAATAGTTAAAATATCCAAAAGTTAATGTTATAATATTCGTTGTGTGTGTGTTGTTTGTCCTGTTAATAAACAAGTGTTCGTCAAGCCAGCAGTTCTTATTTTAGCAGTGTGTCTTAGCAGTGTTTTAGCATCTCAAGTTTTATTTCATTAAATAAATAAGTAACCTTTTTCTAAGGTTAAGGAGATATCGACAAGAAACCTTTTTAGTTAAAGAAAGGTAATAAAGAAAATAGAGAAGGAAAAGTTGTATTAATACCTCTAAAAAAAAAAGTAGGAATAATGATAAACAGTATTGCAATAAAAAAGCAGATTAAAGAAAGCTTACTAATAGATGAAATGGAGTTGATGAAAAACTTTTAACTCTGTGGATTTTCAAATCAACATTGAAGAGATTTCGGCTCAGGTTACTTAAGAAATCACCTATCAGGAACCCACATTTGAATGAATTAAAAGCTAACACATTTGTGTTGGTTGATATTGTTGGAGGTGTAAGATTAAAAACGCATTACACTTACATTTATGAGATTGGCAGAAATTATTTCGAAGCCACTGGGTCCAAAACTATCAATTCTGCTAAATCAAAATTTGTTATGTTTGAAAATGAAGAAAACTTATGTCTGAACCCAAGCTAAAGCTATCCTCCTTCATACTGAAGTGGAGAACAAAGGAAAGAGAGTTGTATATATTTTTTCAGTTAGTGGAAGTGTGAAGTGTTTTTAACTTGAATACTCCAATGTTTGAACAAAAATTTGTTTAACTCTTTTGAATGCATCAGAATAGTTAAAAATAGCTCATGCAGTATTATTTTCTTGCTCATTTTTTTTTTCTAATAAAACATTTTTATTGAATTAAGTGATGTCCATTTTTAACCCAGGAAATGCATATGAAAAGTTACTATTTGGATAATAAGAAACACCACTACGGAGTAATAATGAACTTTCCCCTAGCAATATGAAAACATGATAATAAAGATTTTGCTTTGAATGCTTATACTATCTAACATTATCTCAGTCCTACTTGTTCCTGTTGCCAAAAACCATGTGAACAATACGTCAGTTTTGCGAGGTAATTAGAAACATGAAGGGCATAATTAAAAACAGGCAGTAATACTTCTCCAGAAACTGTGATAAAGTTTTGTCAGAAGATAATCAAGTGAGCAAGAAATGTTTTTTTCCATCTGAAGAAAACATGTATGATAGACACTCTGACACAAATGCGAAATTCTGTTTTCAATTGCACCAATTAACCCTATCCCCCCCCCCCCCCCCCCCCAACCCCTCTTGTTTTAGCATGCACATACTATAATATGTTTATGTATATCAACTTTATCAATCAAAGTAGTTATTTTCTCTTACACTTTTTTATTTGTTATAATACTTATGTTAAAATATGTTTTATTAAAGAAAATTCCTTTAGATTATTCTTGTTTGTTTATTGTTTTCACTTTTATTTTAGGCTCACAACATTAAGTTGGATAAAAACATGATTAAACCATTAAGGAAGAGAGGACGCCCAAGAACTCGTCCTTATAATAATGTAGGAGTTGATGCTTCTAGTTCTAAGGAATCTAAAAGGACTAGTCGTCTACCAAAAAACCTTGAAGATGATTATGATTTTGGTTTAAAGAAAAAACCAAGGCGGGAAACTATAAGTGACAAAGTTTTTAGGTAGGTTAGTTGACAAGAATTTTTTATTTATTTTTTTTTATAACTGCAACATTTTTTATTTAGTTTTATTTTAATAGATTATATACAATTCTTGAATGCATTTAAATAATTCTGAAATCCAGAATATATCAGGGTTGAGAGAATCTTTTGTATTTCGGCAAATTTCTGCTCTTTTTAAAAATTCATGTTAATCTCACCTTCCTCAAAAAATTACATTTTTCCATTTGTTTCCCAGCAAACAAAGCCTAAAATCATTAAAACTCTTTAATAATAATAATAAGAAGAAATGCACTGCCTTATTTGTTTATTTGTTGGCATAATGTAATGTTGGAGTTTAAATTTCCAAAGGAAGCTGAAAAATATTTAAATACATAATAATTATTGGGAAAATTCATTAAGTAAATTTAGAAAATAGTACTCAGAATGTAACTCTATCACTACACTAAAACTGTGATGCATAGTGGAATAATTAATGACATGGTAACTATGAAATCAGAACTTTTAATTTAATAACTTTCTGAATTAAATTTAGAAAATTAAGTAATATTCAAAATAATAATAATGTTAGATATATTTCCAATATTAATTTAAAGTTGCCCAATATTGAAATTTGTTTAGCTGAAAATAAAAAAATTGAGAAATTCACTCACTAATGTTTGAATATATAAATGGCATAAATCCTGAGATAAGTAGCACAAAATTATTTTAAGTGGAATAACAACACACTTTTGAAGTATATCTGGCCAAGTAATAATACACTGTCTAGAATCCAGAAACTTATAAATTAATTATATTCTCACATACACTTATGATGGCAATAAGTTGTTCATCCATGGTTGTTGTAATGTTATAAAGACAGAATTATTGAAATAGTACTGTAGAATTAAAAAATATATATTTTTTTAATTAATTTTTGCATTGATTAATTGCAAATTATTGTTTTTGAGTTCTAATTCTAGTCATGAAATGGTAAAATTGTTTAGCTATATTATGTGGAAGATAAGTCTTTAAGTTCAAACTGTGTTCTTTAAATGGCAAAACTGTTTATTTTAATTGGAAACAAGTTCAAATTAAAATTTCTTAAATTTTATTCTACGAAAAGCACAAAATATTTTTTGATGTCTTCTCCACTGTATAAATGCAAGAAATGAAGCTTAATAGCTCCTAAATTTAAAAAAAAAAAAAAAAAAAAAAAAAAAAAAATTCCAACAGGCACGGTAATACAAATGATTGGTCAAGAACGGTAAAATAGTAATGAAACTTTTCTAGCTGTTTCAGCTGGATAAATACATATTGCTGCTTATCCAATTCAAATTCAAACTTCCTTCCAACCGCACGATGATATGATGGACACTTCATAAATGACACTACCAAAATAGTAGAACATTAACACTAAGAAACTTTGGTAAACTTTGAACTTTCAAACTGTAACGAGTGACACATTCCACAAATCCTCCTGAAATGATGTTAACAATGAAGATGTTGACAAAATGATAGAAAATTAAGATTGAAGAGCATTGGAGAATTTTAAATAATTATGATAAACACATTTCGCTGCCTCCTGAAAACGATGTTAAAGATGAAGCTAGTCAGCCGGCATCTTGCAAAAAAATGGCTATTTCTCATAAGAATCTAAAGCAATAAGTATGACTGGTTTATGCAGCAACTCTTCAATGACTCTCGCTCCAAAAAAGCGAAAAGCAGGGTCAACGACACTACTCATTTCAAGCATTTACACTTTTACATAGCCTCTCTTAAAATGAATGATGGAAGATACAATCCTCCTGAGAAAAGTTCATTATGAGGGATGCAACATAGGAAAGATCCAATTAAAACTCTCTAAAAAATTGCATCCTCATTTGGCATGTCCAGCTATCATTGAGTTGAGGAAATGGTTGCCTGGTGTCCGTAACAACCGGCATATGCGACCTAGTAACCGTGATAAAGCTTGGCCAAAACCGCACTATTACTTAATTAAAAGTGGCAACAATGCAAGCATTCTTTGACTTCTATAACAGGTATGCATTACATTGATCCAAGATGGAGAACCAAGAACAAATCACATGGTTTAAAGATGTTGTTTTGCAATTTGAAAGAAGGTAAAAGAAAGATATCTTTTAGCATTTGGAAAATGGCGGGCGGAGATTTTAAAAGTTCTGAAAGTGAGAAAATATTGTTTTCCACATAACCAAATTTCTGGTCAAAAATTTAAGAAATTTTGGCTGCTGAAAGGAAACATTTATTTAAATTCAATAAATATATTTGCAAACAAAAATAATTAATATTTAATAAAATTTAGAATGTTGTTTTTTGGACTTAACTAACGATTGCCAATATATTTCTGAAAGTTCTTTTATAGATGTTTTATTTTGTTTACGCTGCTGAAATGGTAAGAAAATGAATTATTTAATGAATATTTTTATAAATAAATATTATTTTTGAATTATTTACTAAATATAAATTTTTTATATGAAATTTTTCTATTAATTATTTACGTTTTTAAAGAAATTTTGATTTGGATAAATAAATAAATAAATAATTTTGAATATTGAAAGAAGGGAAATGTACGACATCGTACCATTGTTATGATGTGTTTGAAAAATATTTTTTATAATTAATTGAAAATTTTCATTTAAATCATTTATATTTCCTAAACAATTAAAAAAATGATATTTATCTATAAAAGTATTCATTAAATAATTAATTTACTTATCATTTCAGCAGCATAAACAAAATAAAATATTCATAAAAGAACTTTTGGAAATATATCGGCAATAGTTATTTAAATTCAAAAAATCTCATTCTAAATTTTATTAAATACTAGCAGGCTATGCCCGCTGCGCTGGTCAATATTTCCAAATGAACCTTGGATTAAACTAAATGGTGAATTTGAACTTGTATTTTAAACAATATGAATCTTCAGCTTGACCTTGCACATTACTGAAAACGATGCGAACGCCATTGCGATATAATGTTATTTTAAGCGTTGGACAAAATTTAGCAATTAAGAAGTAATTGTTTTAGTTGATTATAAACAGCGCACTTATGGCCGGGTAATGAGACCGTTATGACAGCAGGAATTAATACCTCTGTAACTAATCAACATATAATGAAATCGTATATACTAACACCATTCCTAAAAGTCATTCAACAGGGCCACTTGTAACAAAATATGTTCTGTAGATTTTTTTTAAAAAGGCTAAACTTTCATAATCAGGTTCACTTAATTTTTGAACTTTTACTGTTGCTCTATAACTAAGTACCCTTGAACAATATGTATACACTAAAACCTTTCCAAAATTATTACCTAACTAATTGTGGTATATCCTACGAAAGTATTATAAACAATCGGAATGAAATACAAATTTCCGTTGTAAATATATAGTAGATGATGATGATGCGATTTTGTGTAATAGAATTCATAGTAAAGTTTTCGCTTCAAACAAAAACGATGCTTTCAACATTAAAGCTAACACACCAATATGTGAAGTATCCGATTACGGAAAGTTAACTTGAATTCTCATGAACAACTACTCAAAGAAAAGTGAATATGTGGCTTTTGTGATACTTTTATGTCAGCCGGGCGCAGGTAATAAATCAATAAAGATTGTTTTCATAGCATATTCTTATTTTATTATTTTCATTTAAAACACAAACCTTTCACTCATTTAATTTAAAATGCATGCCTTATACTAATTTCATTTAAAACACTGAAAAGATAAACAATAACAGGAAATAATGCCATAATTAAAAGCAAAAAAATATTTTTAATTTACATACGCAAAATCTAACTACTGCTACTGGGAATTTTAAAAATGCTATCAGCGAGATGTGCGCACGGTTGTTATAAATGTACCCATTTTTTCTTCTTATCGAGGAGCAATTTATAAATCGCACAATATTATTCTAATTCCAATTTCTTTCACTGAGGAACCTATGACCGGAAAAAATGGAAAAAGACTCTTGTAGATTCTTCGGATGACAGCATCTGACGCCATAAACTGAGTTTATATATATGAAAATAATTTTTAAGTCGTTACAAACATTGCTTTCATACTTAAATATTTTAATTGGTACTACTTGTTATAATGTCGACCAATTTCGCCAAATTATATAAATCGCCAAACCATTCGCCAAATTATATAAATGGACATAATCTTTATTTTAAATAACGAAATAATAAATAAATTAGTATAACATTAATAAAAATACAAATAAAACGTCGAAATTAAAATCACTTGATGACGTAAACACGTGTAGTTTGTTTAAATTCAAGTGAATTTGATATTTACGATCAACCATTATTGGCATTTAATCTTATAGTTTGACGATAGATTTTTGGTCGGCGGAATATCTAAGTAGTACCTTTTCCATTTTTGTTTTATAACGCTAAATTCTCAGTAATTTTTTCCCTTTTATTTTACATAAAATCACTATTTTAAAAAAAATTAAGATGCTTGCATTTTTATTTCAAACTCATAGAGCCGTTTTTATTTTTTAGCCAAAAGGGTTGATTTGAATTTTTTCCGTTGCTAGAGTAACGGATGTAATGATAGATATTTTGAGGTTTAGATGCCAAAGACACCGCCAAATTAGAAAAATATGAAATGTGTCATGAACTGTTGGACTTATAAAAATTTATTTGGTAGCATTCGATTCAGCATACAAAACTACATTAAAATATGCTATCATTTGACGCATAATTTTGATATTCGATTTTTTTCCCCTCCCCGTGCAAAAACCATTAGGGGTGACACTTTAGAAAATCCTTTCTTAGCAGAAGTTTATGTCATAAGAAGTATTTTTACCACGATTTTCAAGATTTTAGGTTCAGTAGTTTGCGCTGTACGTTAATTAGTCCCCTAATCCAGACTTTATTTTATATACTATATTAGATATGCGATTTTGCGGTGAATCGATGATCGAAAATTAGTCCAATATCATTTGAAATATTACATAACAGAGGAGAAAGTACGAAGAAAGACGAAGAAGAAATGACGAATTACAAAAGACTTGTATTTTTTTTTTTTTTCAAAATGTTGAATTTTTCCATAGTAATAACGTATTAAAACATAAATTTCCTTAAAAATTATCTTTGTTTCCTAGATTTCGAATCTGTGAATTTTCCTATAAATGAAATTGGCGATATGACTTGAGAAAATAGATAATATTTGCTTAAATAAAATGGGTAATATTCGTTGATCTGAGTTCGAGTTTATAAATATCACATGCTTTCGGAATTACGGCGAAAAACATTTTAAAAAGTATGAAATTATTTAACAGTATGTATGTGTGGCAGAAATTCACACTGAAATTTAAGTATTCGAAACCATTTTTAAAATATTAACTGATATCTATATAAGTTACAATTGAATATGAAAATGTACTCAAAAAATGATCTCTTTCACCTAAAAAAACACCATTTGTGAGAACATCCTCAAGCTAATGTCACGCTTATGCATTTTTGGCTTAAAATCACATTGTTTGGCGGCAAAAGAAAATAAAAAATTGTAAAGTAACAAATAGTAATTACACATGTGACTCACAATTACATCTGCTTGTTTCTTCTATAAGTCACGTGATGGGACAATTAGATATAAAAAAAAGAAAAGAACAGAACAGAAAGAAAATATCGTTAAAATTTCATCTAATCAAATTTTCAGATTCGTTTCCACATCTATCGCAAGCGATAAAGAGCCAAATATTGCGTATCAAGTGTAATATTTCTTATTAAATTAATTTTTAAGCATTACAAATATTTCTTTCAGGTTTTGATTAAATGTTTCCGTTTTTTAATATTATCTCTCATTAAAACGGATTTTCTTCTTCTTTTTTTCTTTTTTTTTTTTTTTCATTTAAATAAAATTAGTAACAGTTTTTCTTTTATTTTTCGAGGTTTAATAGCCGTTTCAATTTTTTTTTTATCAACGATGAATTTCGCCAAGAAATAAAATGGTAACCTTATCGCCCAAAATAACAGAATTTTCCGTCTTAATTCTAAAACTAATATAGGTAGAATAATGTGTTATAGATTAAAACCTTCCCTGAAACAATACCTATCTAACGGTATAGGTTCCGTAAAAATCCATGCAGTAGAACACGAAATCGAGGCGTTCGGAACGAAATTTCCGTTTGGATTTTATATATATAATAGATAATAGAATAGATAATAGATTTTATATATATATAATAGAATAGATAATAGATTATGTGTTATGAACTATCTCAAAGTTTAAAACAGATCGCATTGTTAGATTTCCTAATTTTAACAATATCGCGTTATGTTAGTTCCACATTCCACCACCAGGGAGCGCACTCTATTCTTAACGAAAGCGTATCTGAACGAAACTCCTTCATGCAACCTTTCCGTAGATACATGAATCGGGAGGGTGGCGGTCTTAACCAATAATTTAAGATAATTGCTGAAATTACTACGAAAAATATTTTAAAGGGGCTTTTACGCGGGCATCTAATAGAGTTAGAGGAAATCGGAAGACGTCAAAATAATCGCGGGGAAAAGTTTGCTTGGGTGCTTCGGAGCTACTTTTGGCACGAGATCTAAGCTCTACGACCAATAGGAGCCCAGATATTTAAGGAAATATGAAGTAACAAAGTCCAAAATAATAGAATTTTCCGTAATAATTCTTAACTAATCTAGGTAGAATGATGTGTTATAGCTTAAAACCTTCCCTGGAACGATACCTATCTAACGGTATAAGTTCCGTAAAAATCCATGCGGTAGAACTCGAAATCTCGGCGTTCGGAACGAAATTTCCATTTGGATTATATATATATAATAGATTAATTATTTTCATTTCTAAAGTTAAGTTTTTATTTGGATAAATAAATAATGAATAAATAAATAATTTTAAATATTGTAAGAAGGGAAATGTACGACATTGTAACAGCTGGAACAAATAAATCTTCATTCATCTAAATCCCCACTCATAAAAATTTTGGGTTCCATCTTCTCCCAACATCCCAGCATTCGAATTTTTTAAATTCTTTTAATTGAAAAATAAAAAGATCCAGTTTGTTATTTCATACAGTATAGAACCATTTATCGAGAATGATTAGGAATAAATTTATTCTGGATAACTTCTTGAATTAAGAAGCTAATATTCATAAACATGCAATGTTCTGTCCCTTTTTATGTCTGTCTTTCTGCTATGTATTTGTTTCTGCATTACTAGAAAACTTTGTTCTTCAAGAAATGTTAAAATTGAACTCTATTATACCAGGGCTGTCCAACGTGGTGGCTGCGGACGCCAAGGTGCCCTTTGAAGATTTTCTTGGCGCCCTTTTGAAGGTTTCCTGTTATTAGAGTTTTTAGAAGTAAAATTCCATTATAAAGAATGCTTTCTTTTAAAATAAATAATATTTGCGTCAGAGATATTTTCAAAACCAGTAAAAGCGCATGAAGAACCAAAAACATACTTTGAAAATTTAATCATGCATATTTTCACAATTTGTAGTTATTGTTTATTAAGTGTAATTATGATGGTTAAATTTGGAATAATTGGAAATAGCTCTTTTATACTTAAAGAAGTAACAGAAAAATAAACATTTTTCACCTTCCCTCGCCCCTTTCAAGACACATGGGCATGAAAATTCAGCTTTTCTCATTTTGCTTGTTGGTCCATTGGCTGTTTTGTATGAAGTATAAAGGGGCTTAATTTTTCCATCTTGACTTTTAAAATGTTAGGTGTTTTTTTTTTGTTTTGTTTTTTTTCCCCAATTTGCTTAGAAAAATTAATAAAACAGTGCAGAATTATTTCCATCTATGAAAACACTTCCAGGCTATCTCTCTGGAACCACCCACACGGATTGGTCACTATCATGCCTGTCTTTCTTTTGTATAAAACTAAATTCACACCTTCAAAATAAGTCAAAGCGTATTTTCACATCCTAAAAGAAACCTAGCAATATGTCTAATTTCCATGTTTAATTGCGCCTTTAATAACAAAAATAATAAAAAAATAAAGCTTCTGTCATCTTACCCTACAAATATTTTTGAGATAGTCCTCTCATAGAAAAATGTATAGTTTGAAATTTAATACATGTAACTCCAGAACCGCAGTGTCTTTTGTCTATTGCTGTAAGATTCATTTGCATTATGTTAAGAGGTGCGTTTAGACTAACTAGGGGATCGTACCCGGGCTTCCCGGGTTGCAGAATATAGGTGAAACATTTTTTTTTTTTTTTTTTTAATTGAAAACAAATAATTTTTTTGTATGCAATAAATTTTTTTATATTGCCCCACTTACATTAAATAAGTATTTTTCACATGAAAAATACGAATTATAAAATCAAATAAATTTTTGAAATTCATCAAAAGAGATATTTTCTTATTAGCCGCATGCTAAGAGTTATTTGACCAAGATTTTGCTATTTACGACATCCTTTTATATTCTGATAATTTCAGAGCTTATACATGTCTGTTAAATTTTTGTTTTATTTATATTATTTTATTTATTTATTCATAGGGAAGTTTTTTTAATGGGTATTAGCCGTAAGAAAATGATGAACTCTTTATATTGTTTTTAGGACAAACGGATTAATCTTTTGTAATCGAGTTCTGCATGATATAGATTAAATTAAAAAATGTTTCATGCTTTAAAATTGTTTTTAAAACCATAGACAATCATTAAACTGATATGAACTTCGCAAATAAATTCCATTTGAAAGAAAAAAATTCCTATTTGGTGTTCTTAAAATTTAAATTGTACGATTACAAATATGTTAAATTTGTGTTTTTTAAATATTACTATTTTATTTGTTTATAAAAGAAGTATTAATTTTGTTAATTTGTCTTTCACAAATAAGTTAGATTGGTGTTTTTTTAATATTATTCTTTTATTTGCTCATAAAGGAAGTATTAATTTCGTTATGTAAAAATAGTCAAAAACAATTGCTGAAAAAAGTTTGTTGCTTTATGCCCAAAATGTTTATTATTATTACGTACTGAAACCGGCACGTGATAAGATAAACTTTTAAAAAATCATGCATAAAAATTATTTAAAAAAACAAAATACATCAGTCAATTAAGATACAGTTACAAATTCCATTTGAAAGTAAATTTTTTCCCTATGCGACGAAAATTGAAAATGTACAATGGTCAGAAGATTAAAAAATTGCAGTAGCGAAAATTTCAAGACCGAAATTTGATTGTGAAGTGTTACCATTCGCAAAATGGCATCAGCGTTACGCACAGATACGTATGTTCATTATAATATAGATAGATACGTAATCAGTATCTATTTATATAAAATCCAAGTCTCTGTGTGTCCCTCACGATTCCGGTAGGACCGCCTCATTGAAATTAGTAATTGTTGAAAAAAACTAATGCAGGATTACCACAGTAGCGCCAAATGTTAGCCAACTTGGTGATAGCTGGCTAATTTGGCGAAATTCCCATTTAAAACCATTAATCTTTCATAAAGGAGGTCACCGAAATTTAATTTAAACTCCGCTCTTTTAAGATATTTTTCAAAATCTATGAGTGAGAACTTAAAGTACATCTTTACATCTTCCTCCCGATGCTACTAATAAAATAACCGCCAATAGATGACGCTGTACTGTGTGAGCTCCTAACTGCGCGATTTTAATGTGCTTTAGGTACTTTTCCAGTATAGGTGCCTTGGCGAAAAAGGAAATTTGGCAACATATTTTCCGGGAACCTATCCACTGTTTCATTTTATATACACACGCATTTTTTTCGCTATTTATACGATTTATTTAATATAAAAAAGACGTTTCTCTAATTTTATAAAGAAACAGATGTGATTTGTACATAAAAACATCAATAATATACATATAAAATAAACATATAAAACAAACAAAAACGCTCATCAAGTTTGTTTTCATAGCTGTTTATATGATTTGACAACAAATCTCGATATTTTTCCGTTATACGGACATCATGCCAAAATGTATGCTAATGCGCCAATTATTTCAAAATGCTAAAAGATATTTGTAATTTTATGCCAGCAGTTTAATATGAGTTTTATTTTATTGTTTTATTTTATAACAGTTATTTGTTCACTTATTTTAAGTATATAATTGTGATTTAATGAAATAGTTCGTAAAAGTCTGGAATTTTCAAATGTTAATATTTTTTAAATGCTCACTTTAGTATCGACAATGTTTTTTCTTTTATTTTTCAAATGCTTCAATTCACGTGATTTTCATTTTGCGCCATCTATTATGCTTGGCGACAATGGTATCCGTATAACGGAAACGAACCCAAATCTTACTTTCTGATGCCCAAATTACACCAAGCTTTTTTTAAAAAAACGCCAAAGCTCCCACAGTAGAAAAGTACCAAATTGTCTATTATTTTGCGCTATCTGTGTTATAGTTTGTACTATATGTAAGGGGTGTGGAGCGAAGAGTTTAAAAATTAAATATTAAAGTTTCGGCACAGATGTCATATACGCCCCATATTGGCACGATTTGTTTCTGACGCCAATGTCATATACACAACAGGTACTTAACTGGCGGCAAACTATCGTTATTTTGCTTGATATGGTAACCCGGATGTTGTTGTTTATGCTGTTGATGTTTTCGCCAAATTAGTGTATATGACAACTGTGCCTAAGTTTCTATAAAGCAGTATAAGACTAAAAAATAAAAAATAAAATAAATGCAAAATAAGACTAAAGAAGAAAGAAAAATCATGCGTTAAGCATAGAATATGAAACACTTTCCAACACATCCTGAATGCTTTAACAAAACTTCGTTATTTGGGGAAATAAGATAACTAAGTAAACATTTTAGAAGACGCATAAAAAAATTAAGAAATTGATTTCAGCAGTTACCGTCCATAGCCAATAGTATCGTTATTAGCCAAATTTATTATTATTATTATAGTTATTAGCCTATTTAGCCAAAATTTAATTTAACCTACTCTTAAAACTACTGAAATCACATTTCCAGATATTATCATCCATAGACGGTTATGTATCCAATTCTTTGCGTGACCCTGTATATCATTTTATCTATATTCTACAAACATTTCTTAGTAAACTAAATGCAGTTCAGCGTAAAAAAGCATAACTCCTTTAAAAACCACCTTTAAGCAATTTGCTCTCATACTCAGTAACCCTTACGAATTCTTTTGTGTAGCCCTGGATATGAACTGTAGCATTTATATATACAGTATAGTATGCATAAATGTAGTGAAACATAAAAGCGCATATCATAATTAAAAATGCATTTCTAGCAATCATTGCTTATGTACAACTTCGGAGAAAAGTTGCTTGGCGAGAAAGAAGTTTGCCAACGTATTTTCTGACAACCTATTTACTGCTTCTTACTCACAAGCAATTTTTTCCGTATGTATGCAATTTATTTAGGTAGTTGTTAGCTATCCCGTCGACCAGTTTCGCCAAATTATATAAATCGCCAAACCACTCGCCAAATTATACAAATTGACATAATTTTTATTTTAAACAACAAAATATCAATTAAATTAGCAAAACATTAATAAAAATACAAATATAACGCCGAATTAAAAATCACTTGATGACGTAAGAAACACATGATCATGTTTAATGTCAACCATTATTGGCATTTAATCTTACAATTTGGCGACAGTAATTTGGTCGACGGGATAACTAACAAGTACCTTTATTTAATGTAAAAAAAGCTATTTACCCATTTTTTATAATAAACAAAAGTAATTTTGGCACAGATGTCATATTCGCCCCATATTGGCGCGATTTTTTTCCGACGCCAATTTGGCGAAAACATCAACAGCATAAACAACAACATCCGGGTTACCATATCAAGCAAAATAACGACACTTTGGAGAGAGTTAACTACCCGGTGCCGGTGTGTATATGACATTGGCGTCAGAAAAAAAATCGTGCCAATATGGGGCGAATATGACATCTGTGCCGTAATTTTTGCACAGATGTCATATACGCATCGGGGTTGGCGTGATTTTTCTCTGACGCCAATTTGGCAGAAATCTCGCTTTCGAATACCAGTTACTTATATATTTTTAAATTATTTGCTATCATTTTGAAAAGGAAATAACTATAAATAAATAAAAGTTTGAATAATAGCTATAGAACAAAACAGTTTACACAATTAAAAACGGAAAATAAAAGTAAATAAACAATTTATTTATAAATAAAAAACAATAGCCGGGTTACCATAGCAGGCAAAATAACGCCAGTTAGGTATCCCGGTTCATATCTGAAATCTGTGCCGTAATTTGTATATAAAAAAAATATATATTTAGAAATGATTTTTTTATGTATATAAGTGCATATATAAACAAAAATAAAAGTTCATTAGATTTGTTTTCATAGCTGTTTATATATTTTGGCAACATATCTCACTTTCTGATGCCCGAATTGCGCCAAGCTTTTTTTTAAAATGCGCTATAATGGAAAAGTACCTAAATAAATAATTAACAGAAATAACCAATTATACATACTAAAACTTTTTATTTCGAGATCAAAACATTGTTTTTAATTTCAATTAAAAATACATATATCCTTGGATAACTTTAGTTGAAATTAGGTTCACAGCTTAATATCTCATTCCATAAACCTAAACAAACACAAGTGATTCATTCATCGTGAAACTTAAAAAAAATTTAAATCATTGAGGTAATCATTCACAAAGTAAGTTCTCCAACAATCAATGGACAATATTCTAATGACATCATAGTAGGTAAAATGGTGGCGGTATCGTTTGTTTATGGTTTGAAATCACAAAGATTTAATTTTGCAATGTCTCTTAGTTACATTATTTTATTGTCATATTTATGAGCTCAGAACAAAAGCATATTTTTTTCATTATTTAGTTATTAAAGACGGAAAAAAATTATAAATGCATGATTTGAAAAATTTAAATAATTTTTTTTTCTTAATAGTAAAAAATAACATCGGGAAGTAACAGCGGGTTTAAGTTAAATAAGTTTAACTGTTTAATTCTGTTGTAATATTCAAAATAACTGTATTTATTAGGTTTCAGTAAACAACATCAGGGCCCAATTAAACTTTGAAGTTAGAGGAATTACAATGTCATTTCAGGACCTTTCTTTTGGAGAAGCTTTTCTAAATTTCATATACATGGAAAATCTTCAATGTTAGAAATATTATTCTTAGGACTGACATAACATGAGAACAGCCTGCAATTTTACACAAGTTTTTGAAAACTACTTTATATCAGAAATTTTGCTAAAAACTGGTTACTTTTTTGTTATAGCGGCCACACTATTAGGATTATGACAAGTTGCAGAAAATTTCGCCAACGTCGTAACCAAGATCGTGAAGCACACACATATAATAAAATGTAATACCATTTCATGAAATCGTATATGATAATTTAATAGTTTTTACCTTACTTCAAGTGTAAAATTTATTTATTTTTAAGGCGTAACAATCTAAATTGTCCAATATATGAATTTAAAAAAATGTAAACAAAGATTGAATAGACATGACCGCAAAAAGCCTCAAATCTGCATAATACTTGGAACCAAACTGTGCAGATTAGTGGTCTTCTACTGTACACAGTTTTTCAGAAATGTGTTTCATTCTTTAAATGTATTATTTTCATCTATCACTGCGGAACAAGCGAGAAAACTCATATTCTTGCACATGAGTTGTATATATCTTTATATCTAAATTTCCGTCATTTTTGACGGGCTACCTTTCTAGTAATATAATAAAGATCAGTTATTAAAATGTGGTTATCAATTGAGGCTCTTGTAACGGAGTTGTCCAGTTTTTGTAAAAGTTGTTATCCAGGATTTGTAAAGTAGTTGTTTGTTGTTGCACAGGTGGTTCATTTTGCTAAGCTTCAATACCGACTCTAAGGTAAAAAAAACAATTGTTAATTATTTTAAGAAGACGGCAGGGAAATGCTGACAACGCACGGAAGCGATGAATAATTAAAAAGGCTGCGACTACTGAAAGTTTGTAAAACGGCGCATCCATCCAACACACAAAAAAAAACAAAAATCTTGCTTCGGCGGCGAGAGAAAAATATACTTTGAGTCATCGTGAATGATAATTTATTCCTTTCTCTTCTTGCTGGAAATAAAGAGGAGGTGTTTGGCGGACTTTGTGACGGAATCCCCCGGCAAGGGGATGCATGGCTTTTCCGATGACCACCAGGAAATCTGCGGTACAGTGCTGTACGAGGGCGTCTTTCATTTTCATCTTAATTCAGGATCACGGGAACCAGTTTTTTTTCTCTTCTTTTTTTTTTTTTTTTTTTTGTATAGCAGGCAACATTCACTGAACCTCTGTTCTGGAATAGCAGAAAATAGTTTCAGACATCTGTTTTGGATAGCACACTCAAAGATCAAACTGGCTAATCGGGTACTACAGGTGTCATAATTATTGCGTCTCAGTACCGGGGTAGTGGACATTTCAGGCTAGATAAGCGTGCAAACAGCCACTGTAATGAACATAGTCCATAATTGATAGTCCATGAATTTTGCAGTTTTTTTTGTTAAAAAAAATTGAACAGTTTTTTTGTAATAATCCAGTATTAGTAATTATTTTGAATAAGAAATATATATATATCACGTGCTCCGCTTCTCCAAATGTAACCTCGGCAATGCCGGCCTTAAGCACCAAGTTTTTGTAACGGAGTTGTCCAGTTTTTGTAAAAGTTGTTATCCAGGATTTGTAAAGTAGTTGTTTGTTGTTGCACAGGTGGTTCATTTTGCTAAGCTTCAATACCGACTCTAAGGTAAAAAAAACAATTGTTAATTATTTTAAGAAGACGGCAGGGAAATGCTGAGATAATAAAAGGCAGAAATTTTCTGAAGGTCTTTATTGTGCACTGGGATCGTTTCCACCACCGCCGAGAATTACACGGCCAATGTTGGAGAAGGGAGCGAAGAGTTACAATTTTTTTTTATTCACATCATGCGAGTTCAGAAGCTAGACTTGCTCAAAATACACTTTCTTGAAATCTGGAGTGTTGGCAAGCTTACATACACAATTTCGCCAAATATATACACTATATGGCGAGATTAAAGAGAGGAAGACATGTGGTCAAAGTACAATAATTGAAATTGAATGGAGAATGTAAAAGATTAATAAGAAATATTTAACGCCAATGGCTGTGTTGGAATTTTAGCTCATAAACCGCGAAAGGCATTCTATAGGGGTTGCTAAAGTTCTCATGGAATTGAAGCAGCCGAAAGAGCACGTTAAAAGACAAAAACAAAATAAAGACAGGGTTAAAAAGTGAAATGACACATCTATCTAACATCTGGACTAACGGCTAAAAATGTAGAAGTAATATGTCTGACTAATTTCTGCATATCATCAAACTAAGGCAGAAGGATGAAAATTAGAATCCAGTTATTAAGCGAGAAAAGGAAATGATTTCTTTTCTTTTAACTGCAGTGCGCTGCGGTTAAAATATTAAAGAGACTGAGAATTGAATGCTTAATTTATGAAGGGAAAAGAGCGCTAAAAACAGATTGAATCTGAATGCAGACAGATAATTAAATTTAAGAATTTAAAAAATGTAATTTTAAAGGGGGGAAAGAGGAAAGGTCTTAATATTAATATGTGAAGGTAGGCGCCTTCACAGCTCTTATGCTTGGAATTCCGGAATGAAAAACAGCAATTTTAACTTTTTCAAAATTTGCATACGCACTTCTCATATCCATATTCATCATTTTTAAAAAAATTGTATTTTGTTTGATCATTTTAAAATCATTTTAGCTCAAAACTTAGTCACGATTGTCAGCAACATCTTTTATATGAACAGACGCACTCTTTACTTTAGATTCAAATCTCAATTCTGGATAGTAAAAATTTCCGTAATTTATGTTTTTTAGGCGCATTTGCGTTAAATTTAATTTTATCTAAGAAAATTATGTCATTTTCACTTAAATAAGCATTTCTGCTTGTGTCTGAAACTTAGTATCAGTACACATGCAGAAGGAAATGCAATATAGAAAATTTATGAGGAAAATGCATGTTTTCAAAAGCAGTATGTCATTTTCAGTTATTATTCCCTTAATATAATATTATGCTTCTAATGGATTCACCTAATATAATATTTTGCTCCTAATGGAATTTTGCGCCACTAAACCCTAGACAACAATTTTGAATTTTTATCAGAAAAAGGCATGAATAAAGATGAAAATACCTCGTTATTTTTCTCTTGTCTGCAATAATGAAAGCTATCTAATTTTCACCATTTTGAAGAAATTTCATAAAATGCTTTTAAAATTAAAATATAAAAGTAGGGATATTAAAAAAAGCAGATAGTGCGATCCCATCTACAAATGAGTGGCTTTCAGTAAAAAATATATATTAGTAAAATTGGTTCATAAGAAAGATCAGGGCAGATGACTAAAAAACACACTTGTGTTTTAAATATATAGATTATATAAAATTGTGAAAAATTAAATTAAGAAAATTGTTATTTTGATAAAATTATAGCAGAATGCCCTAAAGAATAGCATTAAAATTTTGTTGTTCGAGAGTATTTTGAACAAAAACTTCAGGAACATGATATTATTTTAAACCTCGAATTATTTGTTTGCTTGTCTAACTCGGCGAAGCAAATCCATCCAGGCGAGAATCATCAATTTCTGTAATATAAATCGCTATTATTTGCATGTCACCTCTCTTTTATAAAGACACTCTAAATTTTTGCAAAACATTGAATTTTATCAGTGTGTGACTTTGATTACATTATTTTCAAAAGTGAATCATTTTCACCTGTGAAGAATTTCAAAGCAGCTGGCTGTGAAAATGATGCACTCCTACAAACCATAATTCAGTTTTAAGACTTAAAATACACGCTTTTTTGTAAAATGACGTCATTTGCATCCACTAAAGCAATCCACTTTTACAATCCAGTCTTAAACCTCGTCTATAGAAAAGTATGCATATGACGTCATTATCGTGGAATAACAGACAATATTCTTGACATAGCCCATATTTTAATTTCAACTTTTTTTTCAGATTTTATGAGAAAATGGCAACAAAAAGATATAGTAGTCTCCTATTTTTGACTATTTTCCCTTTACTTTCAATAGAAATGGGGTACTTTTGTTGCCACAATTAGAAAAATGGTATTAAAAACTGCAAAAAATTTAATATCTCAAAAATAAATTGAGATACAGCTTTCAGACAAATTGCATTTAAAAGAGCAATTTTTTCATCATTCGATGGTGTAAAAATTTAAAATGTGCGATGTTTAGAAATTTAAATTTTGCAGTAGAGAAAATTGCAAAACCGAAATTTATTTCAAATTTCAAAGTGTTGCCATTCGCAAAATGACGTATGCGTTACGCACAGATATGTTTGTCCTTTATAATATAGATGGATACTGTGCGATAATATTGCTACATGTTTTCAGCCATGTGAATGATGTCACACTTCATTGAGTGCCAAGAGCTGAGGTGCGCCCCTGTTTTGTTGTTAAACTATTTCTGGATTTGCATTTAATTTTGTTTATGTGGTCAAATGATGAACTATGTGGTGAGTAAAACTCTTTAGAAACTTACTGATAACACTTTTTTGCAAAAATTTCTGCACATGGATTACTTTTTAGGGTTCCATACTTAGAAAGTAAAAACAGAATCGTTATAAGATCACTCCTTTGTCTGTCCTTGTCACAGCCATTTTACTTGAAAGCTATGGAACATAGAAAGTTTAAATTGGGGGAAGTAATAAAGACTATTGACCTACATATTTACAGATTATTAAACATTCACAAATATATTTAGGAAAAATGTAGAGGGTCTAATTAAGTAACTTGAAAAAAAGAATCTTGTCTTTGTATATCGTGTGAAAGCTTTAGTAATGCTGAACTCAAAAATATATTTCTTTTAATTTTAGGGTTATATTTTCAGAGATATTGTAAAAACTGTAGCTTAAAAATATGCTCCCCCCCCCCCTCTATTTCTAAATCTACTGAAACTAAAATTATGAAAAAATTAGAGGTAGTAGACCATAATTTAAACCTTGCAGGAAAACTATAGCAAATACTGTAGATCACATGGTTTTTGAGAAAAGCTTATTTTTCCATTACACACAAATTTTTATTGGCAGGCATTCAGCAAAGGTGTTGATGAGTGCTAGAGGTACCTATCGCAGCAGAAGTATAAAAGCATTGTTGATAAAGACTTTTGAAAAAAATCGTCAGTAATTAGCCAAAATATTAACCCTTAAAGACACGGACGGTTTGGACATACATAATGATAGGGACGGCATACTCTATGTACCATTGGCTTTTAATGCCCAGATAACAACTTCTAATGATATATTTGTGTAATGCAGTGCCCAGTAGCAGTATAAAAGCAATAAATGTCAAATTGTTAAAAACTGACTAATTTAATTAGGATTAATCGCTTATATATTATGGGATTCGTGACTAGTTTGCATTGAGTTGATCTCTCAATATGCCTCCCGTGTCTTTAAAAGTTAATTAAAAACCTATCTGGAAAAATGCGGCGCAGACCAAGGTGGCATTGCAACTTTCCGACCTCCTTTCGAAGCACGCTTAGCACAACATCAAGTTTAAACTTTGAACAAGGGTTTTGTTTTAGCCACACAGTAAAAAGAAAAGATTATTACTATGCTGACAAGGTGTAGTGGACGGTATACGGTGGTGTATATGCCGTATACCTTCTGGATTTTTTTAAGGAACACCGTATACCCACAGTTTCTCAAAAAAGCTATAGTATATACACTGTAGGGTTATACCCTCTGCCTTGAGCATATATTCTCTGTTTAGAGCATATGCCCTCTGCTTTTTTTATGACTACACTACTGTACGCTGAATTTAGTTTTATGAAATGCCAAATGAAGTTTAAGTATGCACAACTTTTATTGTCACTACCGAATTAAGTTCATCATAAACAGATTAGGATAAGATTAAAAAAAGAGTTATACAGAATAGCAATATTTGATATTATTTAGGCTTCATATCTCTTTGAACTTTTATGGTATACCCATTCATACTTTTCTAGTATATACAGCTATACCCAACTCTATGTTGTATAGTTTTTTACCAACTCTTATTATTCTTTTAGCAATGATTTTTAAAAAAATAAAGCAGTTAACAATTCATATATTTATTGAACGAAACCCTCTGAGCACAAGTAATACTCGCACTTGACCATCTTTTAATGTTTAAATTAAATGTTTTGTCTAATTTTTGAACTATTTCAGAAATTGAATATTGAGTAAAAAAAATATCCTCGGCATTTGTATTTGTAGTAATGTTTTCTCATTTTAAAAATGTATTTTTCTACAATGCAAACCATTCAATAATAAGATCTTTTTGCTATTTGTTTGGGTGAAGTTTTATGAAAATGAAACTCTGATCAATATTCTGCCATTTTTGATGGGGTTTATATACTAGTTTCATATATAATATTTCATCATATTTTTGCTCTGAATCTATTTATTATCGGAAATTATTTATTTTTACAAATATTACATTAATATATTTATAATATACTATTTATATTCAGTTGAATAACAGCAATTGTGTTTGGGTGTAGACTGTAAATTCAAAAGTTCAAACTATGAAAACTAAAAACATTCAAAACCAATCCATCAATTTTATTTCTTATTTTTTAATCTGAAACGATTTACCATATGACGTTCAGAAAAGACACCTTAAAAACTGAACAACCTCACATAAACAGAGGAATCTAAAGAATGGTTTGTTTGTTACAGCTGTTTTCATTTTGGTGCGAACAACCAATTGAGTGGTCACAGTTGGCCTGTGAATTGTTACCCTAAATTTTCGATATGTCGAAACATGCATTATCTTCTGAAAATAAGACTGATGATAAACCTTTTGTACCTTGCAATAGTGATTACAGTGATTGTAAATTTAGCGATGGTTTTGTAAATTTAGGAAGTGGAAATAGTCATTCTGAGGAAAATTGTAGTGAGTGATGATACTCAGATGAAGATTAAGAAACTTTTTCAAGTTGTCGGGTATGGACAGAAATTGATATAATATTCCTCCTCCTTCACCAGCTTTCTCTTTTTCAGACATGAAAGAGTTCCTCCTAAAGGAGGAATTCCACCTTTTTAAAAGCAAATTTGGACATTCTCCGGATTGATGCAAAAATGCAAAGAAAATATTAAATGCATGTGGAGGGGGGGGGGGGGGGGAATCTAAAAAACTTAATAATTAGACATTTTGTCTACTCATATCCTTGGAGTTTATTTCTGAATTGCTGTACTATCAAATCAAAGGCAAGCTTTTATTAGAAGCATCTGAAAGTCATGTAAATGAAGTTCTTTAACTAGGAAAAGGAAGTTTCCATAAGGTTCTTTTTGGAATAGTGTTTTATTCAGTTTATAAAACACTTCTGGGTAATTTCAGTGATGTATTGCTGGAATAAAGATCAATTTGGCATGCATATATTTGGCATAGAGATTTTTAAGTAAAGTCTTAAACAGTCAAATCATTCAAAATAATACATTTATTTTGAAAAAATAATCTCTGTACTTCACATAAGTTCATGAGATACATTTGGGTGGATGCAAATGTTTCCAATTTTCTTTTTTGATTTAATGAATTTACACATTTATTGTTATTTTTTTTCCTTTAATACTTTTTAAGTTACAAAAAGAAAATAACAATCATCAGTGCAGTTATATTTCATTTTATTGTATGAATAACTGTTAAAATGTCTCTAAGTTATACGAGTTTGGCCTTATTGTATAGATGGAAAAAAATTTCCTCCTTTTTTCCTATTTCCCACTTTCATGCCTGCTTTTTATTGCAACCCAGGGTGTAAATATAAATTTGAATACAAATGCAACACCCCTCAGGTTTTTTGAAAGATTTTTATACGATATTTTGATACATATTCTGTTAACTGAAATGAATAAATATACAAGCCGGGAAGTAGCCAAGCTGTCTAAAAAATCATATTCTTTTGACAAATGTGAGTGAAGAAGAAATGAGAATTTTTATTGGTATTTTATTACTACAAAGTGTAACCAATTTACCTAAGCAAAAATGGTATTGGTCAAAACGCGAATCAAATTTATATTCCAATTTTTTTAAGGTGTTGCCACATGACAGATTTAGAATGATTATGAAATACTGGCATTTTTCCGATAATTGTACATTCAATCAGTCCAAAGTTACAAAAATTATGTGAAGTTATAGAGTATTTACATAACAAATTTAGCTCAGCTTTAGTTCCAGAAAAGAATGTTAGTGTGGATGAAAGTTCATTATTATTCAAAGGAAGACTGGGTTGAAAACAATATATTCAACATAGGTTGAAAAGATCTTGCTTTGGCATAAAATCATTTGTTTTATGTGAATCACAATTAGGCTACTTATGAAATTTTTTATTTTATAGTGGTAAAAGTATGCCATTCATGGATAAGAATGACCAGTATCCTATGTCTACTAAAATTGTGTTACATCTAATAGATTCTTTATTAGACAAAGACTATTGTGTAACAACTGCTAATTTTTATACATTTCCCATCTTGCTGATTATTTGTTACAACATAGAATATACATGTATGGAACTCTTCAAGCTAATAGAAAGGATCTATCACCAGTCTTTAAAGCTATAAAATCTAAGAAAGGAGAAATCGGAGCATTTCAAAGAGTTAAAGTTATGGTCCTAAAATGACAAGATAAGAAAATAATTTGTGCATTGAACACAATTCACAGCCTATCATCGTATAAAGTAAAATCAAAGAAAGATGACAATGTGATAAAACCTCAATTGATATGTGATTATAATCACACAGTGGGCAGAGTTGACAGGGCTAATCAAGAACTTTCTTATTACAAGACCACTTGGAAACAGCAAAAGACGTATTACAAGCAGGTATTTCAGCATCTCATCGGTCAGTCTATTTAATGCATTTATTATACCAAAAAGTTACAAACAACTCTAAAAACACTTTTTGGGGATTTTGAGTGGAGGTTATTGAAGAGATTTTCAAAAAATATCTACAAAGAGTACCCAATGTACAAAGAGATAAAAATAACAAGATTGATAGGAAGGCACTTCATATCCCATATTCCTCCAAATAAAATCAGAAAGGAACCTCGGAGATGCATCCTATGCTGTTCCAAAAATACCATTGGGGGGGGGGGGGGGGATAAGAAGAGAAACAAGAACGTGGTGTGCAAAATACAGTGTTGGTTTGTGTGTGGAGCCCTGCTTCAAGGTGTACTATACTCAAAAATATTAGTAGGAGTTTTGTTTGTTGAATGTTATAATAGCGTTCCGCATAATGTACGATAAGTGTTTATAAAATTTCAACAATTCGTTTAAATATATATATATATTTTTACATTTCATTAATACAATCTTTATAACTATTATAAATAGCGAATAAAAATAGGCCACAGTTTTAATACAAGAAAATGAAAAAAATTGTCTGTGGCTGGAGGGTACTACAAACATTTAAACGTTTTATATATATTTTTTTCTTTATATAAATTTACTTGCTTGCCTGCTAGCATTTCTCAAGCCCATGAAAATAACCTTAAATAAACTTCAAATTTGTAGGACTTTATATCTTTAATCCAATTTTGTCAGAATTTATACTTTTAAATGAAAATCTTTCCAAACATATCAAGGGAACTGCAATATTTATATATTTTTTAATAAAATGTGTCATTTTAAAGTAAATCAGGGATCACTCTAGAGAGTTTTAGAGGGGCGGCCTGCCTGCATGCCCTTTTTAGATAAAATCCTGCCCTCCTTGTCTGTTTTTCAGGTAGAATTCCACCCTCCATTTATTCCCGGGTAGAATCCTTCCTTGTTTGCATTGTACTTTCGAAAATTCTTTACCTATCTTTTCTTTTTAGAATACTAGTATGGTATGTCAGGAGTAAATCTCCTTTTCCCCCCCTCCCACCATCTTTATTTCTCTGTGAAATGTCCTGAAATGTTTATTCTTGGACCATGAGTGATTCATTATTTCTACTCAACAAAACATAAAGGTAACTAAGGGTCATTTATTGATTTCACCTTCTGTAATAAAATAGTATTAGATCTTGTATTCTGGCCTTTGACCACATGATAATTTACACAAGTTTTTTTTTTAGAAATTGAAAAGTAGCTTTAGAGCTTTAATTTTGTATTTTTTTCACACGTTTTGCGAAAACCAGGAAAAAGTTATCTGGTGAATAAAAGTTTTAGCGAGAAGTTTCTGAAGATCATAGTAAAATGGGGAAATGACCTTGAATACAGTAAACAAGCCAAAAGAGTATTTTACAATAAAAATTGAGAACATAACTTTCATTTTATTATTTTTATTTTTAATACTTTTCATGTGAAGTTACGTAAGTTATTAACGTTATTGTATTCTTATAATTAAGAGGGACTTTTGTAACTACAGTTTTTTGAAGCAGTTACCAGACTCCCTTTACTGCCAGTATATTAGTGTATGCCCTTATTACAAAAATGCCCTTTTTATGAAATGATGTGCCTTTTTCAACAAACTTGCCCTTATATGTAATGTGCACCCTGCCCTTTTTTAAGTTCTAGAATGATCCTTGGTAAAATGTAGGTTCTGATTGAAAGTGGGTGTTATGTGCTTTTTTGAGTTTCAACAAAAAATAGTGGATTCAGAATTTGAAAGTGTGTGAAATTTTTTTTCACAACGTGTCATTTAATATTTAAAGTTCTTATAGTCCAAACTCTTTGAAATTACAACTACTTTTTTATCCTCATCATAGTTTTCAGACCCATATGCAGTATATTTTCCTAGCCGTCACAGACAGATACACAAAACACACAAATCTTTCTTTTATTAGTATAGATATCCGTGAAATTTTTAAATTTTTCTGTATTCCCAATAAATTACTTGAATTTACATTTATAAAGTTATTTCATTTAATTTCAATCCAATAATTTATTTGAAGGAAACATTGTTGAAAGTATGTTCACATGTGACAACAGAAAAATTTTACATAATTTTTGCTCTTAGTATTTGAAATTACAGTAAACTCTGTCTAAGGCGGAAGCGATCGAGACCAAGAAAATTTTCCGCAGTAGACAATATTCCACTTAGACAAATTTTACTTTATGGATTCATAGGGACTTGAAAATCTTTCCGAGTTAGACAGATTTCCGTCTTACACAGAGCCCACCTTACAGAGAGTTTACTGTATAAGTTTTTTAAACTTTATAATTAAAAAGCATATACTTTATTTGTACTCGTATATGTATTATACTTTATCAGTTGCATATAATTAAGAAGAAAATTAATTGCAAATATTAAGTAAAAAATATTAAATTGTTCCTAATAGTAAAAAAAATCATTCCTTACACAAATAAACACTTTAACATTGTTTCTTAAACTATTTTAAAGGGGGAGGGAGGGGTGGGGTGTCAGATATTCTGTATATTGTAATGCATTATTTTCTAATTCCGAAGATTTTCAGCTATGGGGTGATGTGCACAGGGCTGCAAAGTCGGAGGTCAGGCCCATTTTTGAGAGAAAGAGTCGGAGTCGGATCTGTTAAAATTCCCGGAGTCGGAGTTTTCTATTTTACAAGCAGGTTTGCGTTGTCGTAGTCAGGCCAATTTTTGAGCGAAAGAGTCGGATCTGTTAAAATTCCCAGAGTCTGAGTTGGAGTCGTCCATTTTCCCCACCAACTCCGCAGCCCTAGTTGTGCACACAATTCATTTGAATTTTCTTTTTCTGCAATTTTTTTAATTTTCTGTTCGTTTTTCTGTCATTTTTGCGGGCCAAAAGACCACAGTTTGAGAATTACTGTTTTAGATTAATTTCAGGATAATGGGAAAATATCAATTTTATATTAACATGTTTTCTCTATGTAAGTTGCAAAATATAAATGCAAAATAATAAGTATCTAATAACTTGTATTTGAAACCCATTAGCATAGTGGTATAAGCACTTCTCTTTACTACGCTACAAGTTCCCAGTTTGTTTCCAGGCTGTGGACTGGGAAAGTTTAATTCAACCTTTCATGGTCGATAAATTGAGTACCAAGTTTTCTTGGGAGCTAAACAATGAAGGTCCTGCATTATGCTGACCACCTGGCTGTTACATATGCTGCATAGCACCTCAGAGCCGTTGGTCAAGAAAACTGGGTTGGTAATGGTAGGCCAAATTCTTAAATGGATTGTACCGCTGCAGGTTTAGTTTAGTTTTAATAACTTGTAGTTATCATTCTCTCACTTTTTTGTATAAATTTATTCTTCCTGCAAGAAATAGCAAATCAATATTATATTAAACTAAATTCCATGATTTCATTAAAGGTTGTTTATTATAAGTTTATTCTTCAATATTTTAAATGTTTAGCAATGGTTTATTTTGTTGTATTTTGAATATTCAAACATTACAGACTGTGACTTTACAGTACTTTTTTTTTTTTTAGGTGTACACATAATGGGTGTGGCCATAGATTTACTTCTTCATCAAATTTGCATTATCATTATCGTTGTCATGCATCCACTGGTAAAACTTTTATTTGTCCTGAATGTCAATTCATGTACGAACATTGGCGGGGTGTAGTTATGCATTTATGGAAAGATCATACCATTGACATAGATCTGCATGCCTGTTCAGAATGCAGTTATAAAACTTTCTCTTATTTCAAATTGGATAATCACAAGGTAAGCTTTATAATTTTGCTTATTTATTTATTTTTATAATATTAGATCTGGCTTTTTGTTTAAATTTTTATTAGCTTAATTAAAATATGGAGTATACATCAGAAATTTTTTGAGAATGCAAATTATTTGCTCTAAAAATGAAAACAAATAAGTTCAGCTTGCTACACTATTTAATAAGAGTAAAGTATTACATCTGTGCAAGTTTGTGAAATAAAATAAATAAAAAATGTAACCAAGATACAATTTACTTGCTACCCTCTTTTTCCTCCAAATGATCAACAATGTTTAAAAATGCTAAAAAGCAAGGAAAATAACATTTGTATCACATATGTAACAATAAATGTTTTTCAGCCAGAAAATAAGAATATTTCCGAGTTTTAAAATCATTTTAATAATCTGAAGAGCTGAAGTTATTTAAAAATGAAAGTATATTAAGCAAATTAAAAATTTCTATATCGTCTAAAAATAAAACTAAAGATAAAAAAATAACTACAGTAGACGGCCGATTATCAGAACCAGTTGGAACTGGTTCCAGTTTGAATACTCAAAAGTGTGTATAACTGGACAAATGAAACCACACTTCTGTGAAATATTCAAATTGCAGCAAGAATTCCCGTTGTTCTCATTGTCAATATACATTACTACATGGGGTGAAAAGTCCAGGACTCGTCTCTAGATGGCAGCGGCAATCTAATATCCATATTATGTTTTGTTAGTACAAACCTTCGAAAGACTGGTGTCAGAGTTTCATGATACGTCGATCATTTTTTTATGAGCCGTGGTCGTGTAAGTGACGGTACTTTTGATTTTGTGTAAAGAATGGATCAGAAAGAATTCCGTGTCTTAATCAAACATTGCTTTTTGATGAAGAAAAATACCATTCAAACCCAAGAATGGCTTAAAAAGCATTACGGCACATCTGCTCTGTCGAAAACAACTATTTGTTGATGTTATAGTGAGTTTAAATGTGGCCGTATTGCTCACCGAATTGTTTTGGATGACCGCAAAGTTAAAGTAAGGGAGATAGCTGACATTGTAAATATATCAACAGAACGGGTGAGAAATATTTTACATGAGTATTTAAATATGAAAAAGCTTTGTGCAAGATGGGTGCTGCGTTTTCTGACTATCGACCAAAAACACCAATGTGTCGATAACATCGACGCTTTGGATTATCAAAGCGTAATCCAAACGAGTTTTTCCGCCGATTCATAACAATGGATGAAACATGGATCCATTACTATATACCTGGGTCAAAACGGCAGTCTGCGGAGTGGTTGAAACCTGGTGAAAGCTGCCCAATTCGACCAAAGACACAACAATCAGCTCAAAAGATCTTGGCCAGTGTTTTTTGGGATGCACGTAGCATAATATTCATTGACTATACGAATTGAATATTTCCAACTGAGCGAAAAATGCCCAGGCTGGGAATCGAACCCAGATCCTTGGCTTACAAGACCAATGCTTTTCCGTTTAAGCTAACTGGGCCGACAACCAGCCAGCATATTTCGCTCAGAAAAACCTTATTGGTAATAACATCTGGTCTGTCATGTAGACAGCTCAACCTTTCAAGGTTTTTCTGAGCGAAATATGCTGGCTGGTTGTCGGCCCAGTTAGCTTAAACGGAAAAGCATTGGCCTTGTAAGCCAAGGATCTGGGTTCGATTCCCAGCCTGGGCATTTTTCGCTCAGTTGGAAATATTCAATTCGTATGATAACTTTACCACTCAGTTTGATTGTGTTAAAATATTAATTCATTGACTATCTTGAGAAAGGAAAAACAATCACAGGAGAGTATTATGCAGCATTATTGGACTGTTTGAACAACGAAATAAAGAAAAAAGGCCACACATGGCGAAAAAAAAGTGCTGTTTCACCAAGCCAATGCACCGACTCACACATCAATGAAAACAATGGCAAAATTGAATGAATTAAATTATGAATTACTCCCTCATCCCCCGTATTCTCCAGATCTGGTCTCCAGCGACTGTTATTTATTTCCTAACTTGAAAAGATGGCTACAGAGGAAGAGATTTAAATGAAATGACGATGTCATATTCGAAATTTATGCATATTTTGAATGCCTTGACAAATTTTACTATATGAAAGGTATTCAAATGTTAGAGGACCGTTGGAAGAAATGGATCACTCTGGAAGGAAACTATGTTGAAGAATAAAATCAATTTTTGACAAAGTTTTTTCATTGTTAGTCCCGGGACTTTTCATCCCATGTAGTATATAAGCATAACATGTTATAAGCATCTCATAAGAAAAGTTTTGTGTTTCTGTTATGAAAAGTCTTCATTTTGTTCAACGTTCATTGTTATTAAAAAGGTATTGCTGTTGCCAGTGCCTTTGCAAAAAGCTTTGTTCACTGGATAAAAATTTTTGATAGAGGTTCGGATAATTGGATATTTGGTTATTGAAGTTCGAATAATCAGAGCTCTGATGTATTTGTAAATTTGTATGGTCTCATTTTAAAATAAAACATTTTATGTTTGTTTTCTCTTCTCTCAACATCCCATATTGTTTTGTATTATATATTTTTTGTCAATTTGAACACAATTCTTTGTTTGTACTTGTACTTGTACAGTCAAATTTCTCAAATCTGCACAGCTTGGGACCAAAGCTTTTGCAGATTATCGAATTTTGCTGATTATAGGCCATTATTTTGTTTACATTTTTTCTCCTGTACTTTTACAGTAAATTATTTATACATAAATTAATTGGTAAAATAGAAATATATTGTAACACATTGTGTTATTTAATTTAAAAAATACATATTTAAAAAAAAAAAATTATTTTATTTTACAATTTCGTTTGCATCTTTTTATAATTTTCAAATATAGTATCAATTATCATTTGTTTGAGAACTTTAGACTTTTTGTCTAGTATTTTTTCTTGAAGTCTGGTCATTATTTCTTATTGTAAATAAAAACTCTGTTTCTAAAGAAAATACAGATATTTATAACCCATAGAACAAACTCTACTCAAAAGTTACTTTTTTACCATTATCATTAGATTCTGTGTCAGAATTATCCTGATTTTCAGTGGCATTTGATTGAGTAGCATTTATAATGATATCATCTATGAAACCCTCTGTAACTGGAACTTCATCTTGTGTGGAAATTCATTCACTTATATTTTCTCCATTGAAGAAATCAGGCACAACAGTTAGTAATTTTTTTTACAAAAGACTAAAGTTCTGAAGATTTCTGTTTGCTCTATCCAAACTGAAGCTACCTGAGTCAACATCATCACCATCACTGTGTATAAATAAAGATGCTGTCCACAAATTATGCTGTGCACCTACTAAAGTTCCTTTGCAAACACAGTCCCATGCATCAAACAAGAGAAAAATACAGTCCTTAATTATAAATTACCTTCTATACTCCTCCAACAAAATCTCTTGATTTTTTACTTTTTAACATTTTCCAAAAAAGTTGAAAAGTGTTTATGACTTTGGTTTGTCTGTCGGTCTGGCCGTCTGTACGCGCTCTAACCAGGGTCCTCGCTGCTGTTCGTCATTGTGCCAAATTGTGACAAAATTCTTCATTTGGCGAGTAAACCAACAGTCAAATTCGCCAAATTGCAAGTGCTCAGTTTGTGTGTGTGGTGTGCCAACACTGTTGAGATTCTTAGCTGCGTTACTGAATGATTGATGTTGCTTTACATGTTCAATCGTACCGTGCCATTTACATTGCTCTATTTATAGAGATACTGACTCAACACCAATTGAGTTTAGCAACAGCCAAAGACACGGAAAGGATTATGCAATAGGTATTTCTCTATTTTCAGTTGATCACTATATAGTATGTCTCACCATCGCGCTGGTAAAAACGCAAACAAAATTACTCGCATTGAGTGCCAAATAGAGAAATCTTTTGCTGGAATGCAGTGTTGAAATTTGCCATTTACCATACTATTTATTAGTTGTATGCAAAGTATCATCGGCCGGTCAAATTTTTTCTATCGGTTAAGAGTCGAAATCTCATAGAAATTTTTAGTGTATATGTATATTTTCACAATGGTAAATCAAAGATAGCTGTTTTTAATTTTTATTTAAACAGCTAAAAGAATGTCTGAAACATTTACACATTTAGGATACATTTAGAATGTACTTATTTTTAATAGTCTCTGTAGCGGATAGTCGAATTTCTATTGTATAAGCAATTACAAAAAATTAGGCTATTTTAGAACATATCAAAAAAAAAAGGGATACAATAAATAGTTAAAGATAGATTTTTCAGTGTTTCAAGTTGAATCTATTTTGAGAACACTGGCTCTAACTCCCGTAAATATACTCGGATCGTTCTGAAATTTTTGGATGTTGTGACGTCTACCATAGCACAAACCCTATTTCAATTGAAGTTTGTAGCATGTTTAGTTGATTTACAGGGACAGTCAAAAGTTTTCCGTTACATTACGGCCTATGGGAAAAAATCGTTTAAAATGATTTTTAATGATATTACATGCTTTCAAACATAGTAAAATTGATAGGCGTTTATCAAGTGCACTAAAATATGCATTTTCTGTAAAATATGCGGTGCAAAAAATAGTTATTATTCATTTACAGGGCCACACAAAAGAATTCCGTTACATAATGATGTAGGGGTGGAGGGAAATTTTTCCGCCATATTTTAATTATGTTAAATTATTTCATGTATAATGAAATTTATATATGTTGCTGAGGTTTTCTATAACTTATTTCATGGATAATACAAAGTGCATAGCATTTACAGGGACACACAAAAGATTTCAGATACTATATTGTATACGAAGTACTGTACAGTAGCGATGATTGCTGGAAATGCATTTTTAATTATGTTATGTGCTTTTATGTTTCACTATATTTATGCATTGTATATGGTGTGTATAAATGCTGTAATTGATACATTCAGGGCAACACAAAAGAATTCGTAAGGGTTACTGGGTAGGATTGAAAATTGCTTAAAGGTGATTTTTAAATAAGTTAGGCATTTTTACGCTGAACTGCATTTAGTATACAAGTATGTTTCCATCTATTAGTATAAATTGCTGAAAGAGAAATTTCAACCTGTTATGTGTTTTCTTGCTAAACTAAATTTCCCCATTATATAGTATATATATCAACCTACAGATCAAATACAGGGCTGTTCAAAAGAACTGGAATACATATTTGCTATGGACGGTAACTGCTGAAATCAGTTTTTCAAATGTTTTATGTATTTTCTAAAATGTTTACTTATATACCTTATTTCTCTAAATAACGAAGTTTTGTTAAAGCATTCAGAAAATCTTGGAAAGTGTTTCATAATCTATGCTTAATGCATGATTTTTCTTGTTTTATTATTATTATTATTATTATTTGAAAAATAAAGTTTTATTTCATTGAAATGCAAAATTGTATGGTTTGGGAGGGGTGGGGAAATGAATATCAATTATTGATCAAATTTCCACCATTTTGAATTTCTCTTGCAAAATTAATTGTAATCAAATTTTCACTGTTTATATCTGAAACTGTGTACGGAATATAGTCACAGATTTAAGGAAATTCACTGTATTCATCTATAAAAGTATAACTTGTTTAGTAACTATAGTAACACATTTAAGTCTTTGCAATTTTCATTTGGTTTTAGAATTTGAAGGTAATGCTGTGCAATTTTCATTTGGTTTTAGAATTTTAAGGTAATGCTGTGTGCTATTGAAGCCTACTTTCTGAAATCCAGAAGAAAATCTGTAATAAATTCTCCCATTATAAGCCATTGTATGTGTGTGTTGCATCTGAACAGTAATTATGGCTTCTTTCTTCCATGCTCCCTTTTTAAAAATCTTTTTAATTTTTACATTGTATTTTCCCTTTAATGTTCTTCAAAAACAAGAATATACATGAACATTGATTTTTATGATGGATTGATTATTTGGTTTCCAGTAGAATACTTTGTATTGTTTGAATCGTTAACCATTCTGTGGTATTTGTAAATTTTGTATTTTTATGTATTAATGCACTGAAAACCTCATTTTGTTGAATATGTAATTTTTAAGACTACTGAAATAATTTAAACTAGGGGGCTCAGACCCCTGCTCGCTAACGCTCGCCAACCCCCACGAATTGTTACGCAATTCATATTGGGATCGCTACGCGATCCCAGGTCGCTTCGCTCGCTCGCCACTATTTATGTCAACTCTAGCCAGAATGAGTGCTATCATAAATCATTACAACGTATTAAATTTACAAATATTTTTAATGTATAAAAAAGTAATGGAAAACTGTTGAAAACGTAAATAAAAACATACCTTGGAAACAGAATTAATTAAAATCCTTAGTGAAAACAAAATAAAAAATATTTTTAGTTGGGCCGCTATGAGATCCGAGCAAGCAACATATGAATAATTAAAAATTTTGTTGAAAATATAAATAAAAATGCATTTTTCAAAAGTGTGGAGCTATGACTTGTTGATCATGATTGAGAAAGCTAAGCGAACAGTTAATTGACGCCGTTTAAATTTAAATGGCATGTTAGTGTCAATTGGGGTCCTCCTCCTTTCATTTTGCCTATAGTATTGAAAACCACGGCTTAAATTAATTTAAAATTACAATAAGACGCTATAAAACATGCTACGTATCATGCTATCGAAATGTAAACAAAACGTTTTTGCCTGTGTCTAAATACAACCTTGGATCAAAATGCTACGTCACCATAAAACAGACCAATAGCAATTGTCATTCATGTGTATTGCTCAAACGGTTTGCGTTAAAAGAGAGATCCTGTCTGGATTTTGATTTGCTGAGTGTTTTGGGACATGTGACCGTAACTACCACTGAGAAACGTCGGTTTGGCTGTTGCCAAATAGCAAGCTACAAATACAGCCCTTTTTTAGCGCTACGTAAGAGAAATATATATATATAGATGTTTTGAATTTCAACCACTATTTTTATGTATTAATGTACTGAAAACCTCATTTTATTTAATATGTAATTTTTAAGACTACTGAAATAATTTAAACTAGGGGGCTCAGCCCCCTGCTCGCTAACGCTCACCAACCCCCACGAATTGCTACGCAATTTATATTGGGATCGCTACGCGATCCCAGCTGGCTTCGCTCGCTCGCCACTATTTATGTCAACTCTAGCCAGAATGAGTGCTATCATAAATCATTACAACATATTAAATTTACAAATATTTTTAATGTATAAAAAAGTAATGGAAAACTGTTGAAAATGTAAATAAAAACGTACCTTGGAAACAGAATTAATTAAAAACCTTAGTGAAAACAAAATAAAAAATATTTTTAGTTGGGCCGCTATGAGATCCGAGCAAGCAATATATGAATAATTAAAAATGAGTATGCAATTGCCCTTTAAATTGCAAATATGCAAAAATAAGCTGTTTAATATCTGATAGGCCAGGAAACGACCATATGAAACCTTATGATATAAAATACAAGAACAAATTATGCATTTTATGCAAGAGCATAAATAAAAAAGAGTTGTAATCCAACACTACCAAGCGAAAAATTAATACCACTTCTATTGTATTTTTACGTGTTATCTTTATGTAACACAAAAAAAATAAAATATGGAAAATGTTGCCTTCATCTAGTATTATAATAATATCCTAGTCTGCCTTGTCCCAACTAGTGAGTACAGTAGGACCTCTTTTATCCGAAACTCTTTTAACTGAAACTCTAGGTTAACCAAAATCAATTTTTAAAGCTTTTTCTTTAGTATCACATTCCTTGTGTGCAAAATCCATTTTCAAAGGGTTTTTTTAACTATCGTACTCCTTGTGTATTCCAAACTAAGAATACATATAAATATTTTCGATCCCCTTTCTTAAAGTTCCGTTGAATATAACTTGAGCTCCCGTAAGCTGTGGAGTGGAACGAACAAAACGAACAAATTAGCAATTCTGAAGCTTTTGTATGTTTCGCAAAAGGTTTGGCATGACTGAAGCATCAGAAAGACTGTGATGTTCGTGAATTAATAATATTAAAAAACTTCGTGATAGAGTTTCAAAGCAAAAGCATTCGAAACTGCGACAAAAAAAAAAAAAAAAACATTGTTTAAATCCCTTGTGAAATGTGTAAAAGGTACTTGATTTCAAAATTAAAATTCATGTAATTTATTCTTGCTTCTATTTTGTTATTGCTTTATTTTTATTAAGCACTTGTTACCATAATAAGAAATAGCGCATATATTTCTCACTAATCCTAAAATTGAAGCATTCTCGATTATCCGAAAAATTCGATTTTCCGAAAGATGGTCGGTCCCAATTACTTCGGATAATCGAGGTTCTACTGTGTTTTTATCCTAATTATTTTAAAGATTCGCTTGTATTATCAAATACAAAGATAATTTATTTTTAAATTAATTTTAAATAGTCTTATTATGGAAAATCGAGTGCTGCCAACGTTCACCTGTCACTAGAATTTATGAAGTGTGTGTTCATATAATTTTGCATCAATTTCATCGAAGAAAACTACGTCATTTGGAAAGTTTTGTGCCAGTTTCTTAATGCCGTAGAAGACAATGTAGAATGCTTAAGAAACCTAATGCTGAACACATTTTGATAGGCATCTAGATTGATTTTTTGCTACTTTTACAATGAGACTCACCCATTGCAATTTTTTGCTACTTTTCAAATGAGACTCACTCATTGCAAGTCTGTATTTTGCAAAACATACAGAAAAAGGGAAAATTTCACAAAAGTGTGTGGTTAATGTTGTTTCAAAAGTAGTTAAAATATTTATCTGGGCCTCTACAATAGTTTCTTTATACAAAGATAAGTATTTTATATACTTTTAAAACTCTTCATTAGAAAATGAGATGAGTTTTTTTATCTTTACCACAAATAAAACTCTTTTATGTCATGATGTGTTTCTATAGAAATTTAGACAATTTTCAAATTTTATCATTCATTGAAAAGCAAATTACACATTTGGATAATTGATTTAAATGTTAAATTATTAATGCAAAATTTTCTAATAGGGTTCTTATTTTACTCGGATTAGTTTGAATTTAATCCTTAGAATATGTCAAACATTCTAAATTAGCTGTATATTTTCTTTTAATGTAATTTTGTGTGTTTGTTCGAAAAATATAAAGCATTTCATTTTTTTTTAATTTTTTTACTTTAAACTGGCGTGGCTGCATCTCATGACTGATTTCAGTCCTGGATAGATTTTTGGCTGATAATACGTTTTACTTTATATAATTAAATTATAGCAATTTTTCTAACAAGAACTTTTAATCACTTTCTTTTATTGAAAAAGATCAATTTTTAACCATATTGCAAGTCATAGATATCTTGTAGGCCATTTTTATTTGGTTATGCCTAATACCCGGGAAAGTTTTCAGTCTTGATCTGACTGAATTAACTTCTTACACCTGTGTATCACCAGCTGCTGTTGTCTCGCAACAAACACTTTTCTCGGTGTGAAATGCAAGGTTATTTTCAACTTTAGATTTCTACAAGCATTCCATATTGTCCATAATATTAAGGAAGTAAAGCAAAACCTCCCAAATGATGTAGTTTTCTTTGATGAAATCGATGCAGAATGATAACGCACATTTTATAAATTGCTCTGTTGACGGTTTGGCGGCAGCTAAACACTCACAGCTTTGAATTTTCTCTAATAAGACTATTTAAACCTAATTTAAAAAACAAGTTATCCTTGTATTTCATGACATGGTTAAACCTTTAAAATATTTATGATAAGGGAGACCCTGATATTATCATAACACAAGATGAAGCCAACATTTTCCATATTTTTCTTGTATAAGCCTCTAAAAATATACTGGAAGTGGTATTAATTTTTTGCGTACATTTTTGTAAATTATGAAAAAAAAGAGTGCTATAACAAGGGAGTACTGTAATCATAGATCCCAATATATCCGGAAATTCCGGAGTTTCTCCAGAAATGTAGGATAAAATACGGAAGTACGGTAATAAGGTAGAAAATACGGAAATTTGAGGCAAAAAAATCACGAATTTCTTCGATCGATCACGGCAAAAAATCACAAATTTCGTCAATCAGCTGTTGAAGTATATCACGAAAATTGTCTATTAGTCGATAAAACCACGAATTTCTACAATCGCTCGCGGCAGAAAATCGCAAATTTCGCCAACCGATCGTTAAAAAAGTTTCAACTTTTTGTCAATCATTCTCTGCAAAGAATCGTGAAATTCATCAATAGGTCGTTGATAAAAATCGCAAATTATTTCATTCTGCAAACAACTCTAATTTCGGCTGTCAGCTGCGGCAAAATATCACGAATTGCGTTAATCAGTTGAGGAAAAAATATCCTTAAATCCGGTAATCGGCCAATGATAAAAATCGCAAATTTTGTCAATCACTCGCTGCACTGCAAAAAAATCACTAATTCCGTTAGTCATTCGCGGCAAAAAATGGCTGTTTTCGTCAATGAGTCGCGGCGAAAAATTGCTGTTTTGGTCAATCAGTTGCAGCAAAAAATCGCTGTTTTGGTCAATCAGTTGCAGCAAAAAATTGTTGTTTTTGTCAGTCAGTCGCAGCAAAAAATCTCGGTTTTCATATGTCAATCGCGGCAAAACATCGCGGTTTTCGTACGTCAGTCGCGGCAAAACATTGCGATTTTTGTCCGTCAGTCGCGGCAAAACATTGCGATTTTTGTCCGTCAGTTGCGGCAAAACATCGCGATTTTTGTCCGTCAGTCGCAGCAAAACATCGCGATTTTTGTCCGTCAGTCGCGGCAAAATATCGCGATTTTCGTCTGCTAGCCGCGGCAGAACATCTCTATTTTCATCCCTCAGTTGAGGCAAAACATTGCGATTTTCGTCCATCAGTCACGGCAAAACATGGTTTTCGTCCGTCAGTCGCAGCAAAACATCGCGGTTTTCGTCAGTCAGTCACGGCTAAAAATCGTGATTCTCGTCAATGAATCTCGGCGAAAAAGCGCGAATTTTGTTAATTGGTTGTGGAAAAAGTCACACTATTTTTTTGTAGGGGAAAAAATAGTCACGTAATTTCACACAGTTATATCAATCGCGGATTTTTTGCTCTATAGGGATAAAAAAAAAAAATATTCCATTTTTATAAATTTATTATAAAAAATTATTAATACAGTAAAAGTAAATTAAGTAACCTTTATTTAAATTATGTTTGTGTTGGTAAATGCAAAAGCTGCAAGAAGACTGAGAATATTTTGTAAAAAAGATTGCTCGTAAAAAAACTATGTGCAACTCCTGAAATGACTCCTGATACGTGTACATTTTACTCCTGAAGAGTGTCCAAAACTCCTGAAATTTAACTGGTTTACTCCCGATACAGTCTTTACAATGTTGGCGTCTATGTGTAATTCTAACACATCATTAAATTAAAATACATTAAGGTCCACTATTTCTCTGTACTTTCCAGGTTCAACATTGGCTTTATTCGTTATTTATGAAATTCACAACTTTTTAAAAAAATTGTTTATACACATTTTTTTTTTAAATAATTCATTGATTTAAAAAAAAAATCAATAGATAATTCATTAACAGTAATCTAAAAATTTAAATCACAACTTATATGGCCTCTAATATTACAATATGATTAAAGTATAAAACTGTGGTGCTTATGGTATTTATTGGTTACTTATCCTAGCTGAGATTTCATCAGTAACAAAAAAAAATAAGTATGTAGCAAAGGCGTTTAATGTATTTCTAATTTATTAATGTAATGTACTTTTGTGCTCGTAGAAGCCGAAATTACTGTAAACTTGTCAGGGCTTGAATTTCAGGGTGGGAGGCTCCCGCTCAAAAAAATTCACCATTTTCCGAAAAATTTTGCATTTTGAAACTATGATCAACATCCGCGAATGCCTTGCAAATTTTGTGATTTTTTCACGCGACCGATTGACACATTTTGGGCGGGGTTTTTTTTTTCGCGATTAATAGACAAATTTCACGATTTTTTTTTTTTCCCGAGATCGATTGACAAGTTTCGTGTTATTTCCCGAGACCGATTGACAAATTCAGGGTGGCGATTCTGTTCCAAATGCTCCGAAAATTTAAGCCATTCGGTTCCAAAATTTACGAAAAATCGGTCATCAGTCCAAAAATTTGGTCATAAAAAATATAATTGAAAAAATCACGAATTTCGACAAATGGTCGCCGAAAAAATCAATTTTGTCGCAAAGGAACGCGGGAAAAAAAACCCTGCCAATTTTGTCAAAGGTTCGCAAATAAAATGCAAATTTCGTCAAATTATCGAGGAAATAACGCGACTTTCGGCAAAGGATTGCGGAAAAAATGCAACCTTTGGCATAGAATCGCAGAAATAACGTGACTTTCGGCATAGCATCGCGAAAAAACGTGACTTTCGGCAAAGAATAGCGGATAAAAACGCAAAATTCGTCAATGAATAGCGATAAAAATGCAAATTTCGTCAAAGGGTAGCAAAAAAAAACGCAATTTCCGTCAAAGGACCGCAGGGAAAATGCGAATTTCGTCAAAGAATCGCAGGAAAAACGCGAATTTCACCAAAGGGCCTCTAATAAAACACGAATTTCGTCAAAGGATCGCGAAAAAACGCGAATTTTTGTCAAAGAATCTCGGAAAACATGCAAATTTCATTATAGGATCGCGTAAAAACGTGAATTTCGTCAAAGTTTCGCAGGAAAAACACGCGAATTTCGTCAAAGGGTCGCAGAAAAAACGCTGGGGTCTTTAGAAAAAAGCACAAATATAAATATCTATGTTTATTATTATAGGTATAGTTTTTAATCTGAAATAATATACTCAACCAACTTTTGAAAAATTGGGTTTAACCCAAATCCAACTTGCATTAATCTACATTCAACCTGAAAGCGACCCAAACCAAAAATGAAGTTTGACATACAACAAAAATAATTAGCGCTGGGAGAGGATTTACCCCTTGCGACCCCCCCCCCAATTTAATTCACAGAAATTAGGACTTGACAATTTAAAGTTAACTTAGATTACTTTTGTAATAGAAGAAATGAATCGACGGTTTCCATTTCAAATTTTGGACTTTGTTTAAAACTTGAATGCATAGTAAATTGTTCAATCAAAGAAAATATCAGGGGGTTAGGTTTTGACTATGATTCCATTAAAAATATAATCAAACAATTTCGTTCAGAAATAGATATTTATGATGACATCTCCGAATATGTTCATGCTAATAGTTAAAAATGAAAAGACACGTCAGATATTGCAAAGTTTTAAAAATTTTTTTTAAGAGAACATAACCATACATTTCCAGTAATTTCCAAAGTTATAAATGTTGTGCTTGTGCTGTCTGTCACAAGTTTAACCTTGTAAAAGAGGATTCAGGGACCAAAATCGAAAAAAATCTAAATTCGGAAATTTATTTAACAACCATTGTTGTCGACGCATGTCATTTGGTTGAAAGTTGAAAAATTGACTGTATAAAAACTTGGCTTTCTTCCTTTCTTAAACAAAAGAACATTTTGCATAATTATTCAGAATTATTGATTCAGTGGTATTTTGTCATGTCTATATTAATGTAATTCTTTAAATAACATGTAAAATAACAGTGTGTTTTAAAGATTTTTTTCTCCCTCCCAAACAGCTCAACTTCCCTCCATTTACAAATGTTGGGAGGGAGATTCCCCTCCTACGAAAAATTGGATTTCAAGCCCTGCTTGTACTAGCAAGATTTTCCTCATTGCTGAATTTCTTTTTGACCAAAAAATTTTTCACTTTTTTATTCTATCTTTTTGTGTTCAAAGCCTTCTCTTCCTTTATGTTATTTTCAGTCGTATTTTCTAATTTGTCTTTCCACTTTTTTTCAGTCTGTCCCTCTTCATTCTTCAATTTGGCTCTCATAAAATAAATAATTTTTGGCAGCCTTTATTTTAATTATTATTATTATTCATTTTGCCGACATGTGGATACCATGTTAGGCATTTTTTATCTCTTTGCATATTTTTTTTCCTCTTCTGTATGTTTCTTTTTGCTTATTTGTAAAATTCTAGTAGCTCTTCTCCAGTAATGTAATCCATCTCTTGTCGCTACATTTTTCTTTTCTTTTCTTTTTTTGCTTCTTTCAGGGATGAGATTTTTCCGACTTTTATCAGAATTTCCGACTTTTCTTAAATTTTTGAGAAATTTTTTGGTTTTTATCTGCAAAAAATAATCTACTTTTGCTTTTTTTTTTCCTTCTGGTAACGAAGAAAAATGCACGAAAGGAGTCGTATCTTGCCAGTATTGCACTCTCTTAAATCTCGCCAAGCTGAGAAGTCCTGACAATCTCTGCGATTCTTTGATGAAATTCGCATTTTCTCTGAGATTCTTTGACGAAATTCGCATTTTCTCTGAGATTCTTTGACGAAATTCCGTTTTTTCCTCGATCCTTTGATGGAATTCGTGTTTTTTCCGTGATCTCTTGATGAATTTTTTTTCCGTGATTTTTTGACGAAATTCGCATTTTTCCCCCCGATTATTTGATGAAATTTTTTTCTGCAATCTTTTGACGAAATTCGCATTTTTCCCCCACGATCTTTTGACGAAATTTGTGATTTTTTGCAGTTCTTTGACAAAATTCACGTTTTTTCCAAGGCTCTTTGACGAAATTCACATTTTTTCTGCGGCCCTGTGACAAAAATTGCATTTTTTCCTCTTTCATCAAATTGCATTCGATCCTTTGACGAAATTGGCTGTTTTTTCTGCGAATGATTGATAAAATTTATTTTTTTCGGCTTCCATTTGTCAGAATTCGCGATATATGTTTATTTCTGAATTTTCAGGCTCATCGATTTTTTTTTTCATTTTTCGAAACCAAATGCGTTAATCTTTCAGAAAAATTGAACAGAATCACCACTGCGAGAAACGATAAAAAATCTAAAAAATAAGCAGAAAATGTCACAAAAGTGGAAAATCGCTCATAGGCGGAAGAATTTCATGCCTGTTTTGTGATAAATATGATTTCACTCAGTTTTTTAGTTTTTTACAAAATTTGAGCTTACGCGTATTTTCAGACTTTTTGTTCTTTAGCCACCCTCATGTCTGTTCTCTTTGCAATCCATATATTTGGTATTCTATATCAATGCCTTAAAAAGTTTTTCTCCCCATTTATACTTTGTTTTCCAAAAAGAGAATATTTAAAAGATTTAGAATTTTTGCATATAAAAACTAATTCATGGAAGCATAAAAAATACAATGTTAAAAGCAAGAAAAACTTTTAAATTTTAAGCATACCGGTTTCGGTAGCATATAGCATACCTTCCTCAGTGCTAAGGATGGCGGAAATTTGCTCACATATCTAGGAGAGATGGAGATTCAAGTTAAAGGTTTATTGACCAATAGGAAAACAGAGGATTGCAGGTAACAGCCAATAGGAAAATAGATGGGAAATGGAACCGAAGAAGTAATTAAGAGACAGAAGTTTTATGTAATACTTCCAACAATCTGATAATGGTGGAATAGCGAATTCATAATTAACAATATTTTTAAAAATTTTATAAATATGAAATGCTTCAAGGAAGTTAAATTCGTGTATAGAAGTAGGTTTAGAGATTATTTTAACCGAACAGAAGTCAAAAGTATGATTCATCTCCCAGCAATATTTTGCATTAGATGATTTATTGATTTCTTGTTTTTTAATATATTGTTGATGTTCTTTGATACAAAATTTTAAGCAGTGTTTGGTTTGTCCAATATAGGAAAGGCCACACTGGCAAATAATACGGTAGATACCCCATGAATTGGATAATTCAATAGGATCTTTGAGTTTGGAGAGGGTGAGTTTATTGGTAGAAGCAAAAATTATTTTGAAGTCATATTGTCTAAGAATTTTAGCAATGGGAAAGCTTGATTTAGGAGAGAAGGGTAACACAATGCTAATAATGGAAAGAGTAGAAGACTGAGGAGAGTTTGAGGAACGAGGGTGCTGAAGTTTAAATAGAGCAATATCAATTATAGAAGGGTTGTAATCTCTGTATATCGCAATGGCTTTAATATATTGAATTTCACTATTAAATGACTGAGAATCAGAGCAAACGTGTATGGCACGATTTATAAAAGTATAAAAGGCAGCCATTTTTTGACTTGGGGGATGACAAGAACAAGCATGGGGTGGCAAAGAAACAGCAAAGCTTTTGCGATAGACGGATGTAATGAAACCGGTTACAGTGCGGGTGACAAGGGTATCCAAAAATGGGAGAGAACTATTATTTTCAGTTTCATAAGTGAATTAAATATTGCTATCAATAGAGTTCATAATGTTAAGAATATTATCAATATTGTGAAGAGAGGTGTCAATTAAGGTGAATGTGTCATCAACATAGCGAATCCAGAAAGGGAAAGATAATTTATTGAAAAGGGAGCATTCAAAATAATGCATATAGATGTCTGCTAGGATGGGTGACAGGGGGGAGCCACTATGAGAAAATATGTGAACTACGGACTTGGTGCACTATGGCAGTAGATAAAACAGTTTACTGCACCTTCTATATGAGCTATCTCAATTTTTTTTTTTAAAGTGGACTTGGTCTACTATGGTTGTGAGCCCCTCATTTGGTCTATCACCTTTGCTAGCCTTTGTTCACAGTCACCATCTGACTAGAAAGTTGGCATTGGGATCAGCCTGCAGAACGCTGCCCTGTTACTTGCTAGCCAACCTTGTCATGAGAACCGTGGTAGGGGAGGACCTCTGAATCCAACACTTCAAACTCCATGACTGCACTCCATTCCCTGTGGGCCACCGCAAAGAGGCTGCGATTTATCCATATGCATGTCCCCATTGAGCTGAAATGATATTGTGCACATTGCTAGGCTTTTGGTCATTTTCCCCACTTGGCCACATCAGGACCACCAAAAACATCATACAGGATTTCACCCCTACAGTTTCTGAGATAAAGTTTAGCTCACACCATGAGAGTAGTGTAATGGGGAATTTCCAAAAAAATTTTTCTGGGTATGTTCCGAGACCCACACCCATGTAAATTTACATCTACACCATCCTAATAGATTATAAAATATTAATTTTATTTCTGATTATCTTGTCCCTTCCTCTCAAGGGCATCATTTAAAAATTTTCTTGGGAGGGGGGGTGGGGGAGGGGGAGCTAGAAACACAGTTTTCTTTCAGAGTGGCAAAAATTTCTTTTGCTGTGCACAGCTAAGAAGCAATTGAAGCAGATTTATTTTCACTAATTTTTATAATTAGTCAAAATAGAAGTTAATGCACATTATTAACTTGTATTAATAATGTTGTTATAGCAATGCTTTCACAAAGATAATTATCAATTTATGTAATTATCAAAAGAAAACTAATTTAAGATTTATTGTAACTTGAAATAATGAACTAGCATGACATAATAGTTCAGATTGTAGAATAATCTTGGAATCTCTTCTCGCCTGTCACTACGATATTCCTATTGGAAAACTTGTTAACTTTTTGAAATTGCCAACTTCTTTTTGTCAACAATCTTTTTGGCTTGACAATCGATTGTAAAATTTGGGAAAGAATCGATGATTATTTTTTCCATGATTGTTATTTTCTATGATGCGAATGTCTTCAATTGTTGAATTATTGACAATTGACCATCGCTGTTAGGGACTTTACTTTATAAAAATTTAATTTTTATAATTTAATATGTATACTAGGGTGGTGCGAAAAAAGTCAAGTTGATATTTCCGAGTTGCTATAGTGCGGAAAAGTTGCGATTGGTAAATGCAAGAAAAACAAAAAAAAAAATTCTTCAAATTGGACTTTATCTTCCAATCCCGCAAACTGCCTAAAAATTCAAAAAAATTTTAAATTTCTGATTTTTTTAGGATAATTTTTTTTTTTTTTTGCGTTTATATATTTATCGCTATAGTGAAAAATATTTGCAGATTTTACTGTTAATAATAATAATAATAATAAAAATTGTATTTAGAGAATATCTTCCGATCGCACAAGCTGAATAAAAATCGGCAAAATATCAATTTTGAGTGATTTTCATGCATTAAGAATATAATCAACTGAGGTCAGTTTGCGGTCTCAGGTTAAGATTTAAATGTTAATTGATTCTATTGAACATATAAGGTTATTTTTAAACAACCTAGAACTTACCACAAAGAGTTCGTTCCAGGTCTGAAAAGTTTAGTAGTTCAACCAATTGCCGCTAGCCACGTTGCAAAACAGTGCTGAAGTCGACGTACGCGCTCCTACCTAGTCTCACATAATTACATAAAATTTACAGCAAAGTCAACTGGATTCAGATGGATTACATGGCATATATTTCAACGGAAGAAAATGCCCTAGTTAAAGAAAGGATTGGATCTAAACAGGTTCGTTGAACTATTAAAAAGGAACACTATTCTATCATAAAAGAACATGGCTCAGTTTATTTAGGCCATGTGTCTCCAAACTCCAGGTCTGCTAAGGACTTTGTAACTTTCATAGTATCATGTCTTACTGTACAAGGGGTTTCACTAGAATACTTAGATTTGGTTGGCTGTGATGGTACAAATATCAATACTGGATAGAAAGGTGGTGCTATAAGACAGCTTGAAGTGCATCTCGGACGACCACTGCAGTGGATTTTAGGTAGATTTCGTAAGAAATACTACCTATTGCAGTCGTTACAATGGTGCGACTTTTGAAAAATTCCTTCATAACTTTTCATTATAGGACCCCAGGAACCCAAAACCACCCCCACCTAAAAAGTTTATATATATATATATATATATATATATATATATATATGTGTATGTATGTATGTATGTACTAAATTTTGTCCGCACGATAAAAGTCGCAATTATGCACGGATTGTCCTCAAACTCGCCAACAACTTTGATATGGCTAATATCGGCGGGGATTGAAAATGGGCGAAATCGGCCCAAGAGGGTGGAATGGAAATGGGGAGGGTTCAAAATTTTGAATACTGTCTTAGCATGATTCTGATAAAACCAGCTCTTACACAACAATGGCAGGAAAAAAATAAAAGTTTTTCGTTATAGCAGTTGCCAACAATTGAAAAAAATAAAAAACAATAAAATTCTCACCACAACAATTACTTTTCTAATGCAAAATTTTCACGTGTAAAATTAAATAGTTTGACAAATTGAAAACAAATTGAATATTACGTCATAAGTTTTCTAGAGCAATATTTCAGCATGAAAACTCAAAATAAAATAAATAGTTTGACGAATTAAAAAAATATGTATATTGCGTCATATTGGAAATATAATGAACCTCTGCAGGTGAATATGTAACGCCATATGTGAGTTTGAAGAAACGTATTAAAACATGATAAAAAACCCGACTATGGAAATATTAACATATTTTAACACTTTAAGGTTCTTTGAATTTTTTGTAGCCATTTTTTAAACTTATTCCATATACATGTGTTTGTGTATTCGTGTCTATTATAATTTTCACAAAAAGTTTAGCTCTCTACAGCTCACTCTTTGTGAAGAAACTGGGTTTATCGCTAATCTTGATTTAAGTTTTGTTGGAGAATTTAGTACTTAACTTCGAAATCTACCTCCGCCTGTAGGCCCGAGCCGGCAGGGATTTTTTTTTTTGTTTATCCCATTTTGTTGAATTACGTTTCGGCAATCTTTTTCAACATTTGGATGACAAAACAACTGGCTCAAGATCATTTAACTGACCAATTGGGCAGAATCTCATTGTTGTGTAAAGCTCTCGGTGATAAATTTTCAATTGACTGATTGTGAAATTCTAGAAGTGGACAGACAACTGTTGAGCAAGGACCAAAGATATCTACTTGACATAAGTCAAGCAATTAAAAGTGTCAACTTTCCAAAAGACTTATCAAAGTGTGACCCCGGCCCAATTTCACATGCCATATGGCTCACTTGTGCAGAGTCCTTCGACTTTGTGCGAGCTTGGAACACTCATCGGATGCCTTAAAAGCCATATTGACATTTATTTTAAAATCTTACATGCCAGTTTGGTTTGAAATAAAATGCAGTAAGTACATTACAGACAGTCCTATTCATCTGTACAGAGCAATAGAAGCATCTCGATACTTGCATGACAACCTGAAGAAAGTTTAGTTCCTTGCAATTCAACGAAACTTGTTCTTTGTTCACCCAGAAAACCTACTGATGGCAATGGCCTTTGGTAAGAGGAGGCACATAAGAGAGCTAGGGCTAAGAGGAGTGTTAAAAGACAAGTGTTACATTACAGACAGTCGTATTCATCTGTACAGAGCAATAGAAGCATCGCGATACTTGCATGACAACCTGAAGAAAGTTTAGATCCTTGCAATTCAACGAAACTTGTTCTTTGTTCACCCGGAAAACCTACTGATGGCAATGATCTTTGGTAAGAGGAGGCACATAAGAGAGCTAGGGCTAAGAGGAGTGTTAAAAGCCAGGCAGAATGTTTCAAAGGGCAAAGGCATCTGAGTCTTTATCACTTCTACTTTAAACTTCGATGCAGCAGACTATACAGAATTAATTGATTGGAATGTAGCAAAATTATCATCTCCACCTCTTTTTCGGAGAATAAACAATGAAGAAATACATTTCTTCGTTCAATCAGATGATATCTCAGGTTGGGATGATAAAAAAGTTCCCTGCCACATGCAGGCTGTCAAGTGGTGTGTCAAATTGGTAGCGGATGCATTGTTTAAGGAATGTGGGCCACACTGAAATCAGTGTCCATGATACCAGTCATTACCACCAATTTGCAATACAAAGTTGCGTCTAAAAGTCAGGCTTAAACAGGTGAAATAACAAAATGTATATCTTATACTGTCACAACACTAGTTTTTTAATACAGTGTTTTGACTCTATTATAACAAGTTATGTATTTAGGTAATGTAAAAGCAAACACCCTCATTGGTTGGATGAAAGGAAGAGTGTGGGTTGAACTCGGAGTGCAGCTACCTTCCCGTGGTGCGTTCTGAAATATTATCAAATATCTAAACAAGCAAAGAGCTGTACAATTTATTATGCAAATGTTAACCGCAAACTGATCTTAGGTGATTATTTTCTTTATTCATCAAAATCACTGAAAATTGAATTTTTCCCTATTTTTATTGAGCTTGCGCAATTGGAAGATATTCTTTAAACGCAACTGTTTATTATTATTATAATTAAACATTACAATCTGCAAATATTTTTCACTATAGAGATAAAAAATATATATACGTACAAATTTTTTTAATTCTGAAAAAATCGGAAACTTTCAATTTTTTTGAATTTTTAGGTGGTTTGTTGGATCGGAAGATAAAGTCCGATTTAAATAATTTTTTTTTTGTTTTTCTTGTATTGACCAATCGCAACTTTTCCGCACTATAGCGAGTCGGAAATATCAACTTGACTTTTTTCGCACCACCCTAATGTATACAGCCAGTTATAAAATAAATGCCATGTCTAAAAGTAGTTACTTGATTTGTATAATTTTTGTACTTAGAAGTGTGATTCTGTCATCAGCAGCTTAAGAGGTAATTGCCATAATCTCTACTTTGAATCGCTGGTATATTTTCAATAATGGTGTGTATTTTAATAATGTTTTTTGTATTTATTGCATAATGTATAAGCTATGATTTTTAACCATTTGGAAAAATGGTTATTGTCCTCTTCAGGGTAGGAAATCAAAAGCATATCTGAAGCTTTTTATTGGTTTAATCCGCATTTTATTCGTTTTCTGATTGCTCTATACAGTAATTTGTATTTCCCTTTACTTTCAACAGAGATGGATACTTCTGTTGCCACTATGACAAAAAAGTAATAAAAACTACAAAAAAAAAATTTAACTCAGAAACAAATTGAGATGCAGCTTTCAAACAAATTGCATTTAAAAGTACATTTTTTTCTCCATACGACGGTGTAAAAAGTAATATTGTGGGATGTTTAAAAGTTTAAGAATGAAATTTCATTTAAAATTGGTCGTCAGATTTCTTGGAAATCTGACGATGGAAAAGCCCTTTCCCGAACAGCCAATGAAATGCTTGGATAATACATAAGTTTCAGGAAATCTTGCAATTTTTATGTGCAATATCACTATTAATGTTGATTTCATGACGTATGTAATGTATGATCAACTCCGTGCGATGTTTTATTTTTAAATTTTAGTCTTTGAAAAAATCATTTTCCAAATGGTTGTTGTAATTTGTTAAATTGCTTTTTTTTTTTTTTTTAGAAAATTCACAGCGATGAGAGAGCCTTTGCATGTGACACATGTGGTAAAGCCTTCAAGCAAATTAGTCAGCTTCGCAATCACATAGTTATTCACTTAGACAGAAAGAATCTTCCTGAAAAGAGATGGTACAGTGAACAGGAATGTGACATTTGTGGCAGAAAATTTTCAGATACTAAATGCTTAAGAAAACATAAGCAAGCAGTTCATAGCAAGCTAAAACCATTTGTATGTTCATATTGTGGTCATTTAAGTGCTAGAAAAGCAATGTTAGAATTACATATGAGACAGCATACTGGTGAAAAGCCATTTATGTGTGAACATTGTGATTATCGTACCGGAGATCATAACTCTTTAAGAAGACACCGTATGAGGCATACTGGGGCTAAACCATACAAATGTCCTCACTGTCCTTATGCTTGTATTCAGGTTAGTGATATTTTTTTGTGCTTCTTTTTTATTTATGGTTATTATCCTTGTTCTATTACCTATGATAATATGTGGTATTTAACTCAATCTAATCTTGATATATTTTTCACTTCAATTTAAAATTTGAAGCAATATTTAAGCATTTGATAAGTTATCTTCTGTAAATTCTGTAATAAAACTGTTGACCTTTTATTTAATTGTTATTTGGTTCTTCTATGCAATTAAGAATTTCAAAATATACTTTAAAAAATGTGTTAGGTTAAAGCCATAAGTTAATAGATTAGGCACATAAACAAAGCTCTTTAAAATACCTTATATTATTCTATTTCTTCACTGACATAAAATTTAGCTGTAAATAATTCTACATGAATTTGTTCTTCATCATAAAAGTATATTCTCAGAGGTTAAAATGATAGGAATGATCATTTAATTGACTAAATAATAAATATAATTATATTAATTTACATATAAAGCAGATAAATTGATTTTATAAAACTAAATAGGCAGTATAAACATAGAGTAAATATTGTAAAACAATTGTAATTATTACAATATAATAAATTGCATTTTCACTGGATATGCAATTGGAACATAATGATAGGAACGAAACAGATTTTTCTAAGTTACAAAAATTGAAATATCACTTGTCAATTGTATTTCCTTTGTGTTTAATAATTTTACTGCAGTGTTAGGGCATAGACTTTACAAGATTTTGAACATGTCAAGGGGTCAAAACAAGCTATACCTCACAAATGGCAGACTTTACTTTTGTTTTTGAGTTATTCTGGACCATTTGATCACTTTTTCAGTAGATATTGCACTTTAATACCCCAAACATTCTCCGTCAGATTAAGATCCAGACTTTTGCTCGTGCTCGACCAGTCAAGTCTGGGAATTTTATTATTGTCAAACTACTTTTTTGTGTCTTTTGCCGAGTGAATTGAGGTATTGTCTTGTTGTAAAATTATAGTTAATGCTGTCAGTTTTTTCCTCCTGGTTTAACAAATGGCGTTTTATAACGTGAATGTAGGTACTGTCTGGCTCAGACAAGAAAAATCCTGAGTAGATTTCCTGCTTTCGGAGGTTCCAAATCTTGTAGGAAAAGAACTTTGTCCATAGTAGGGGAAGGGCAGAAAAGACTACAATAATTCTCGGAATGTCCAGTTGAACGGGAGAAAATAAAATTCTGGTTTTCCCTAAAATAAAGTGAACTGACCAGTTACCCTGGCAGCAGGACTGAGCCAAAACCAGTTCCAGGGTCTTTCTTGTCTGAGTCAGACAGTATGTCTTTTATGTCATCCTTCTAGAAAATTAATTCTAAGCTTACTCCTGAGGAAAAAACAGCAGAAACCATTAGTCCATTTAAACATCTGCCAAGTTGACGCGTGGAAAATACCTCCATTTCCTTTCAAAGATCATGTCGATATGAATGAATAACCATTTTGATCATTGAAATTAATCATTGAAATTTTTCATCAAAATTTCTCATCATTGAAAATAATTTTAGATTAATTCATTGTTGCTTGAGATGTTTCTCTGCAAACTGAATGCAGGCTTTTTTATGGCCAGATGTTAAATGTAGACACAGACATGATTTTACATATTTAAGGATTCCTGGCCTTTTTATTGCTTTTTTTATAGTCCATACTGAGACTGGCATCTTTATCTGGCTTCCAATTTCCATTGCTGTCTCTTTTGCTTGTGGCCCCACCAGTGGCTGAGAGGTTCTGCTCTTGAAGCTGGTAGACGGGAGGTGCTGGGTTCGAACTCAATCGTGCCTGTCACAGAGTTTTTGTGGTTTTCTTCGAACCATGGATTTCCATGCATAAATACAGGTTAGGTTCCTTTAGAAAGACCCCCCACGAGGGGCACTCCCCCTGTGGGCCTATATCTCTCAAGTTGATAATTGGCCGTCAAAAATCAATCCAACCCTTTTGCATGTGACCATGCAAGCAATCAAATATTTGGATAGTTTTGAAAGAAGTCTTGGCCTTCTTATAGATTTTGCAGTACCATAAGTAGTAGGATTCTGTAAGAAATTAAAAAGGATTGTTTTTGAATGATTAGCTTCCTGTTACCGGCTATAAAAGTTAAAAACCGCAGTCTCTAAGTATGGCCAATATCTTGGAATTTTTTTCCCCGCATTGGAGTGACCACTTCTTCGGAAACCTTTGTCTGAAAGCGCAGAGAAGGGTTAGGATCCAGGGTTGCTGTATAATTCTTGGAAGTATTGAGTAGGTTGTTACTTGTGCCAGTTATCCCCATTTTGGTTAACTTTCATTTTTATATTTAAAATGAGTGCTAGAACATGAGGAATGAATTAGTAGATATGAATCATTAGGAAATAGTACAGTCGAACCTGGTTAATACGCGATCCCATTTAATATGTGGATTTTTTCCGGTGCCTTGAACATCGCCCGTAAGACTAATGCTAAAATATCATGTATAATATGTGAACAGTTATTACGCGATCCCGCTTAATACGAGATCGATTTTGGATCCTTTGAGGCAAAAAAATCACACTTAAGACGTGAACTGATAGATCAAGATGAGAATTTCTCATCTGTTCTCCAGTGTTGCCAGTTTAGCAGATTTGTTTTATTATTATTTAGATAAAAACAATGCATATATTTGGATTTTAATCAATATAAGTATTGATCAAAAATAATTCGTACAAAATAAATCTACTGTATTTGGTGCGTGCATTTACCTGTATTTCGGCGGCATCAAATGATGCAATAAGGTAAACAAACACGCTAGCCGCTATTTTTACACCATGTGATTCCCACTGTGATGTTACGAGAATACTGTCCGTTTTGTTTTAGCATGAGATTTCAAATTTTATGTTAGTGACATTACTAAAAATTACTTTAATGCATGTTTTAGTTCATGTTGTATCAGTTTTAAATTTGTATGTTGTTTTTAAAATAATGATGTAGCTAATTTAGAATTATTTTATTTCAGGCTATATCATATAAAACACACTTAAGGAATAAACATCCAGGATTGGAAGGACTCTACTCTTGTTCTTTGTGCACATTTAAATCAGTTAGTAAGGAAAACTATATAAATCACATGTCTGATCATAAAAGAGAGGCGGAAAATCTGACTGTTGAGGCTACCAGTATTATTGAATCTAATTCAGAGGAACTTATTGAGCCCATTGCAACAGAGCAGTCACCTGCCCAAATGCAGTTAAATGACAGTGCATTACAACAGCTTGAAGGTATATTGCCAGGTAATATTACAGCTGCTCAGCTTATTTATACTTGCCTTAATGCATTAAGTCAAGAAGGTGGTACTTCAAGTCTTCCACCTGGTGTAACAGTTAATATTCCATCTGGTGCTGTTAATTCTTTAGATGGTACTCAGACTATCACAATTCAGCTGCCATCTAGTCAAGATATGGAAAATGAGCCATATTATTTAACTATTCAGCAAGACAGTAATAATACTGCTGCTGTAGATGTACCTTCTGAGCAAACTGATAATTCTATCCAAGAGACTACAGATTTAGATAGTGTTAATTTTGATGAGCAAAGTGTGTCTGGTGCTTCATTAAATTGTAGTGTTCTTCAAGAGGATGAGGAAAGTGAAAATCTTGAAGCAACTAATGCTGATTCGTTAGTTATAACGCACATAGAACCGTTTGATAATTCTGAAGAATATACAAGTGCTGTCATTGTAGATGATCAAGAAAATGATGAGTCTTAATCTTCCAGAGTATCTGTGATTATATGTAAATTATTTTTGTGATAAATATTGTTCAAACTTGTTGAAATAATAGGATGGACTAGAACTTATTTTATTTAGTCCTACATTCTGTGGCATCTGATTGTATCATTTCACCTTTAGAGGATGAATGTTTTTAGTTTAAAAAAGAAAGCATTCCTTCCCCCCCCCCCCCCCTCATAGTTTTTTTAAATCATAGCACTATAAAGCACAGGTTAACAATAACTGTGGTGAAAAGAAACACTTTCTAGATTTTAAGATCATTACTGTTATTTAAGAAGGGGTGCTTTCTGGACGATATTTAAACCATCCATCTTGAAAAAGTTAAAATTTCAATGTTACTTTGTTATGGGACACTAATATTTTGACAGTAATTATATTATATTTATTTTATTTTACCATTGAAGTTTTTAAAATGAAGTAAAAACAGTAAGTAATAAAGGAATTAATTAGATGCTCCTTTCTATAAGTATGCAAAGAGATGATAAAATATAATGGAAAGTCATTTGTATTTTTCTTAATATTTCTCAGTAGTTTTCAGAATTATTATAAAAATAATTTTCCTTAGTATTTATTAAATACTAATTTAAATTTGATACTCTTTTCAGCGGTAGAATTGATTAAAAAAAAATCACTGGTCCCAAGGACCAGTAAACATCAGAGTTTACTGGTCTGCAGACATCGTCACTGGCCCGCTACATAAAATTATATAAGTACCTTTAACCCTTTGAGTGACACCCCCCCCCCCCCCTCTCCTCCTCCGAGAATATAAACCAAACTTCCTTTCAGTTATCCAAAATTTTCGGCATAATAAAATGTAAAATTATAATTTGCTAAAAATTAAATAGTACAAAAACAAAAGCTGAAATTATTATGTATTTTATTTCCGTTTATTTATTTTAACTGACTAAGTTTTTATGCAAATTTTATGCTTATTGTAATGTTTGGTTGCAGTTTTCTCAGGGATGGGAAAATTTACGTTTACCTGTCAGAGAGGGAAAAAAGTTACTGTTAGTTACTGGTCCTTCGGACCACTAAATCTTTTATATTAGTGGTCTCGGACCAGCGGACCACCAAGGATTTCGAACGCTGCTTTTTATATGACTGTAAAGTATATTTTCTGGATACACCTTTTTTCTTTTTCTAAATATTTTTTTTAAAAAACATATTTATTAATATATATGAAATAATTTATTTCCTTTCATAATATAAATTTCATTAAAACAATTCTTTATTAATCTTTATTATTTAAAAAAAAAAAGTTTTGCTGAATAAATTTGAGTTTAGGAAGAGTAAGCATCTTTTAATTTTCTCTTTTTTCTTATTTGATTGTTTATTTTGTTGTAGCCGTACTATACATATGGTGACGAGCCATTTTATTTTACTCTTGGTTATTTATTTTTTTGGTACTTTTATGTTAACCGGGCACAATTCTTGCCAATAATATGTATATTTTTTTATAACCAGTAGCTGTTTTTATTTTTCGCGTGTATAAATTAGAAAGAATGCTTTTAAAAGTTGAAATAAAATGCTTTGGTTAATATTTTATTAATTTGTATTTTAAATTAAATGAATAAAAGGCATGTATTTTGAATATATGCAATATATGTATTTTAAATTAAAGTTATGCATTTTAAATGAAAGGAGTTAAAGATTTATATTTTAAATCAAATGAATGCAGTATGATTGATTGTGATTGGAACAATATTTGGCGATTTATCACTAGTGCTTGCCTAGCATAAAAGTACCATTTTTCTCTTAGGATGTTAGAAATTATTTCTATCTTGAATCGTCATTTAATTTGCTTTTTCACTTTATTCAGCAACTTTTTCAATGAAGTATTCCAATTGTTTCAGTTTCCCTCCTCAGTAGTATGTAAATACAGTAGATCTTTATAATACAATTCTCTGTATAATGTACAACTTCTCAGGCATAAACAATGGGGGCTAAGTTTAATAAACTAGTTCAACTTTATCTCCTTAATTCAGAGCTTTTTAATTGAAAAAAAAATGATATTATTACAATAAAATTTCTTGGAAATAAGTAATATAATGAATGATTTGTTTTAGGTATGTTCGGACCATGTTTATAAAGTAAATTTAATAATGTCTAAAATGATATATATCATGCAAAAATTTGTAATTTTCACAACTCTTGATTCCAAGGAATGTAATATAGAGATACTCTATTGTATTTTGATATGTTTCAGACATATTTGTTCATGTTTACAAGGGAAGTTTAATGATGGGTGAAATGTAATGCAAATGTGTCTATACAATGCACATCATTGCATTTTTAGGTTTGTGTTATAAAGATCTTCTACTGTATTTTTAAATTTAGAAAATTGTTTGAAAAGATTTTTATGATAGCTTTTAGGTTTTTCATTTTCATTTTAAAAACATGCTATTAAAATTCTTTATTGAATTTAAAGTAAATTAGTTTGAATTTTTGCAATACTGCAGCTTCTCATATCACATCTCATTGCATCACTTGTTTGGATATAATCACTCTTCTTCCATGTCTTGTTTTAAAAAATGCTTTAAATGTATATTTTACCCACTAGCCGCCCTTGGCGACCAGTTTGCTCTCCCTTAAACATATGCTAAGCATTGTATCACATTACTTTTATACATAATTTAATTTACTTGCTCAATACTTCACCAAATCCGAAGATTCTGATACAGAAATCCTGAACTCTGCATTTTTATGTTAGCCGGGCAGAGATGATAAATCGCCGAACATTGTTCCCGTCATATTTTTTCATATTTCATTAATTTCATTTAAAATATAGTACTTTCACAGAATTAAAAAAAGAAGAAAAGTAATAAATAGTACCATAAACCATGACATTTTAATTTCAAAATCAAAACTGTGTTGTAATTTATCACGTGAAAAAATGTTTATGACAGTCGCATGAAATGGACTATTATAATACCGATGATATGATATTTACAATATTTGGCGATTTATCACCTGCTCCCGGTTAACATTAACTTACCAAATCGGCTGCTTGGCATACAAAAAGTGAAGCGGTCAACCCAGAACTTTTGATAACAGTCACATGACTTAGGCTTTTATTATATGGATAATTTAATTGTAAAAGTGTCTCTATCTTTTTTTCTGAAGAAAATTTTAATTATCCACATAAAATAACATTTTTCAAACAAATATACAGCATTTACTTGAAGGTTATCAATTATTTTAAATTTTTACTGCTCTCAGGTAAATTGTACATTTGTGTATATATATATATATATATACATAAAATATTGTACATTATGATAATTTGTACCAGTTTGTAGAGGTTTTATATATATGTTGCATTTCCTGGCATACATGATATAACTAGGCCTTCTGTACTTTATTTCAAATTTGAATTGGCTAATCCCTTATTTTATTTATTTATTAATAGTAAGTGATTAGTTGATCAACTAACTTAATGATTATTTTGTTATTGTTGATATTTGTAATTTGAAATTAAATGTTTTTATGAATGTGTCAAATAATTGCCGTTTTTAATATTTCTATTATGCAGTCATGTCTCATACAAAATCTTGATTATTTATACAACTGGTATTCCATTGTATTGATTAATTATTATTATTATTATTTCTTCAGATTTAGTTCTCTTTTAATATGCTTTATATGTAATAGAAAATTTTGTTTTAATTATGCACAAAAATAAGGTTTGTATTTGAATTTTATTGAAATAATATATTAGACAGATTTGTAATAGACTAGAAGGTGGTTGCAAATTATTCTGTCATTGAACATCATTGCAATTTATATATCTTTTGAGAAGAAATCTATACTAATAAAAGAAAGTTTAGCTGTGTCGGTGTGTCTGTCTGACCGCAATGATTAGGAAAATCTACTGCACGTACAAATCTGAAAATTTGGATTAGGATAGTCCAAGGCAGATCCGAATGCACCTGAGACTCACATTTTTAATATTTTGATAATTAGCCGATTAAAAACTCACCACAAAAGCAATCTTTTTTTTTTTTTTCTAAATCGGAGGAAGCATGCTCGCACTTGCCGAGAGCCTGTTTTTTGCGCTGAAAGGAAGGAATAAATAAATACTGTTTTTTTTCCCTTGTCTCTTAATGCCCATCAGCTGTACCATTTAAAATACAGAAAAACTGATGCCATATTCTTTGTTAATACTTTTATGTCTCAAATGCCACAATTAGTTTGAAAAAAAAAATATTGTTGTTATCTCTTTGAAGTTTTTTTTTTCAAAAAGGGTTGCTTTCACAGTCGACGTTTTTCGCTTTTGCTAACACTTATCTAGGTCTCAATTTCAGAGGTACCGATGCACAAAAAATACGTATTTAAAGCTAAGAGTCTTTTTCTTTTCAGCGATGTAATCAGTTTTTAAAAAATACAAATTTTAACCTTTTCAAGGAACTCACAACTGCATTTCGCTTCGTGCCTCTCACAGATTAATTTTTTTCTACACTAAAAGTAACTATATTATAACTATACAAACTATTAAAATTAAAAGAGAAAAAATACATTTTTGATTTTTTAAATAAATCATTAAGCATCCATAAATTTTGTTTGTTTTCAGGAAAAGTTTTTCTGAAAGAATATATATATCAGGTTGAGTCTAAAGTTTTGACCCTTTTTTTATTTTAATGTTGACAACAAATATTTACAAAAATACAAAACATTAGTGAAGATAGTAATCACCATTAAGTTCGACAATCTTCTGCCAACGTTTTGGCAGTTTTTCAATGCCTTCCTTGAAAAACTCTGGGCTATGTGAGTCGAGAAAGAGGTCAACCTCTTTTTTGACCTCTTCTGAAGAATTGAAAATTTCACCACTAAGGTGCAGTTGCAGATGCGAAAACAGATAGTAGTTGGAAGGTGCCATGTCCGGACTGTATGGAGGATGTGGCATTAAGTCCCATTCCAGCTTGTATAAGTTCCAATTCGTCCACGCACTGACGTGTGGCCTGGCATTATCCTGGTGAAACATAACCACCTTGCGTCGGAACTCCTTGCTTCGCTTTTCCCTAATTGCTGCGTCCACTTTATGCAGCATGCTGCTGTACGACTCACTGTCCATGGTCTGGCCACTTTTTAAGTACTCCTTGTAGATAATACCGCGACTATCCCAGAAAACACAGAGGAAGATTTTTTTATAGGTCAATGTGCGCCTGGTTACGGTCCTGACCGGTACACCTGGTTCAGACCATCCTCCTTTTCGACTGGTGTTGTCGTAATAAACCCTTATTCTCATCACACGTAACAATCCGGTTCAAAAAATCACCCTTTCGGTGATATTCAAGCAAGTTTACACAGGTCCGTTTTCGTTTTTCTTTGTCATTTTGTGTCAGATCGTGCGGCACCCATCAATTGAATTTGTATGTCAAACCAATGTTTTTTAATGCTCGAATTATGGTTGTTTGAGAAACATTGAAGTGAGATGCAAGTTCCCGTGATGTAGCATTTTGATCTTCATCGATGGATTTCTGCAATTCGGTCTCATCAATCATAGTAGGTCGACCAGCACGTGATTCATCTTTGATGTCGAAATTCTTAATCTTAAAATTTTGATACCATCGTTTGACTGTACTAAGTGATACAATATCCTCACCTAAACGTGCACACATGTTACGGTGACATTCTGTCACTCCGGTGTTGCTACAGAAGTCGTAGTAGATGATGGTTCGAAGCTGGATACGTGATAGTTCCATTTTCGAGGCTTCGTGGAGGCTACAGATGATAATTTTTCAAAACAATAAATACACAGTGTTGTAGCACACGTCTTCTTCTTTCGAAACCAGAAAACCGTATGTAAAAATGTCACTTAACTTGCGAACGCCAGCTGTTTTAGTAGCACTATTCTGCGAAAGGGTCAAAACTTTAGACTCAAGGTAATATTTTTTTATTCTGCACTGTAAAAACTGAAACTATGCAATATTTACAATTAAAGATGCTAATGGTTAAAGTAAATACCTAGTGTAAAAATCAAGTAAATAAATTCTTAAAGCTTAATTTAAAAAAAAATCAAAATTGAATTTTGAAGAAATCTTTTTGGGGGATCTTAACTCTTAAGTACACCTTTGAGTAACTCTATGCCCAATCTCATAGCACTGGCCTTCAGCATTACAGCATGAGAGTGTATACAGAGACAGACAACCTCACAAGCTTTTTGTTTCATTAATATAGATTGACGTGTGAAATTGATCTAATGCAGTACAAGCATGCAAATTGGTCGAAGCTAATAATAAGGAATTCACTAGTAATAATTAAATTCAACAATTATGCATACCAAGCAGCTTTTGCTAGTTATCTATACTAATGAAAGAACAAATCATTTAAGACCCTAGCACATTTGCAACTTGCAAGGAGCCCGGTACGGGGCCCCTTGAAGTTTTAGTGCACTAAATTGTTAATAACATGCCTCTTTTCTATCCAATCTTCTTCGTTTTCCGAGTGAATTCTCCTTTCAGTTTCTACTCCATTTCTACATTTCAGTTAAGACCCTGACCCCTTGCAGCACTGGGTACAGGGCCCCTTGAAGTTTTAGTGCACTAAATTGTTAATAAATTGCTTCCTTTTTATCCGATCTTCATTTTTGGGATACTTTCTCCATTTAGTTATTCTCCCGTTTCTACATTCCAGTTAAGACTATGGGCCCAGTCCAGGGCCCATTAAATTTTTCGTGTGCCATGCGTTTATCACACCCTAATTTTTCACCTTCGCAATGTGTGATTTTAAAGTTGTCTTGAACTCGTCTCCTTAGACCAACACTCACATATTTTTATTGGGGCAACTAGAGACCCAATTTTTTGCACATTTCTTTTAAATTATATTCTAATGATCCCTTAAAAATAGTCTGATTCACTAGGTTTTTTTTTTTTTTTTTTTTTTTTTCTAACAACATCCTAGGTTCTCCAGCTATTACATGAACGACAAAAAAAAATATTTCAGACTTCAACTACCACCAATTTTGAATATAAATAGTCTTCTTGGGTCCTTTGGTGCATCTTCTTTAAAAATTATCCGAATTTCTTTACTATATTTTCTTTTTAATTTTCTGTACCATAGTTCTAGCGTCCTCAAATTACTTTAAAAACTACTAAAAAGTGTATTTATACCAAACTACATGCCACTTAAGTCCCTTCTCCCTTGGGGCCCAGTACAAGGCCCCTTTGAAGCTTTTGCAACATAAATTATTAATAAATTGCCCCTCTTAATCCGATCTTCATTTTTGAAACCATTTTTCCTTTTATTCTCTGGTTTCTATATTCCAGTTAAAATCCTGGGGTACCTTAGGGTCCTGTAGGGCCTGACCTGGGGTCCCTTGAACTTTTTGTGTGCTATGCATTTTTTACACCCTAATTTTCTCACCTTCTCATTGCATAATTTTCAAATTGAGTCTTGGACTCTTCCCCTTAGACAAACACCCTCATATTTTTATTGGGGCTCTAGCGCCCCTTTTTAAGCATTTACCTCATTTTTGCACATTTCTTTAAAATGTTATTCTAATGATTATTTCATACCCTATGATTAATTTGGACTAATTGAAGATCTAAAACGCTAAGTTCTAAAACATTTAAACATGTTTTCTTGTTAGGGCCCTGCTCTCAACTATCCGTTGGGCCCTTTTGGGCCCCCTGTTATCTCTACCTTAAAAATAGTCCGATTCACGAACATTTTTTTTCTAACAGCTTCTTAAATTTTCCAGCTTACATGAACGACAACAAAATTTGCAGACTTCAGTTACCACCAATTTTGAATATTAATAGTCTTCTTGGGATCTTTGTTTCAGTTTCTTTAAAAACTATCCTATTCTATTGCAATTTTCTTTAACATAGTTTTAATGTCTTCCAGCTACTATAAAACCCCTAAAAAAATTTTCTTATACTCTACATTCCAGTTAAGATCCTGACCCCCAGAGCCCGGTCTTTCTTTATACCTCAGCTACCACCTTTTTCGAACATTAATCTCCTTTTTCAGCATCAACTTACATCTACTCACTACAGCCATAAATTAAACATCGCATTACTTTAAAGGTAACTTTAGATAAGGGATTTCATCCGTTTATTAAATATCGTGTAAATGCTAACAATAATTCATGAAATTTACAAGGTGAGGAGGCATCTTCCACTGCTTGGTGGCGCGTTATTTTCTCTTGTTTAAGCCCAATTTCAACGGGATTTGCTGCCTTCAACTTGGATTACAATTCATCTACTTTCTGTATTATGAAATTTTATCTTAGACTTTAATTACCAACATTTTCTAACATTAACGGTGCAATCTTTTTTTTTTTTGGATATCTGTGGGCTTGATTTCTACGAGGTTTGGCTCACTTAACTTGGTTTGCGATTGTTTCCGGCATGTGCAGTCACTTCCGGTAAATGCTGCCATAGGTTGTGGGGATCTAGATTACAGGTTCGTTCGAAAAGAAGTTTGATGGGAACACATTAGACGCTGTGGAAGTCAATGGGGCCCCTGAAATTAGGTTCATTTAAAAGAATTTCCAAAGATATAAAATCATACAAACTTAAGTTTTGTTTAAGGTTATTATTTACAAACCCCGAGCAATGCCGGGCAGGTCTGCTAGTATATAAATATAGCAATGGTGTTGGATAACACAGAATTTTCTCCAGTCACCTCTTGTAATATTTATCATATTTATTTTATCTTATTTTTCATATCTAAATCTAATACAAGAAAAGTTTTCTTGGTCTAGTCCAGCAGTTTCGTAACTGCAGTTTTTGCACTCCTCAGAGTGTGCAACATTCTGGGGACATAAAAAAAATATATATATATTGGCAGAAAATGTTAAAAAATGAGGAGTTAAAACGAAAACACAAAAATGAAGTTCTAGAGTTTCGGTTTAAAAAATAAACTAATGTGAAAGTCTACAAAATAAAGAAGAAAGAATAGACGTGTACCTAATAACTAATTGAAAATTGGTAGGAGAAAGGCAATTACTATATCAGTCTTATTGTTTTGTCCTTCTCTATTTGAAAATTTACTGCTCATTACATATTCTTCTTTCTCGTCTCATTTTCTTTTGTTTCTCTTTTTGTAGTTATTCTACAAATATTTTACAAATATTTGTACAAATATTTTAAATTTTGAATTGTGTTGAAATTTATGGTTTCAATAAGAATTATAATATGTTAATATATATATTCAATAAGAATTTGAAATACAATTGAAAGTAAGTCATTTTAGAAATCAGTTGGGCATTAAAGCAACAACATGTATATTAATAGGCTTAGCCTCATTCCTTATTTATGAGTGCTCAATTTGAAATGTTGAGTTATTATCTAATGTTTTGAGAGACTTTCCATTGATATTGTTTTGTGTCTCAAAATTGATAAGTGGTTGAAAATGAATTTCTTTAGAGAGCTGCAATTAACTTTGAAATTTAGCTTATTGATTCAACAGTTGAAAATAGTTTGAAGGCAGCTTGATTAGAGGCAAATTTGATTTTGTAGTAAGAAAAGACAACCATGATGATGAATATTTACTATATGGATTTTCATTCATTGGAAATGGAAGCTTTCTAAAATCATTATGAAGGGATATTGTCTTATTTATAGTATGAAACTATTTTTGTTAATGCAAATTTTAGAGCCAATTAAAAATATATTATTTTTTGCTAATGACTATTGGATTGCTCTAATCTAACTTTCTGTTTATTATCTCGAAAGAAAGAGAATATGATTAAAGCATTACACAGAATAAGTTAGTGTATTGCTAAAATTAGTCAGCTATAAAAATTATATAATCACTGAAATTTTTACGTTCTTGTATGAAAGATGCTCAATGCATGTTTTGGAAAAACTGTTAGGAAAGAAAGATTAATGAAATTTTTTTACCTCAAGCAATACAGTTTCTTAAAGAATTGAGAACATATCTGATGTCATTGAATCAACAATATGTGGAGAGAAAAAATATTTTTCAATGTAACTCAATGAGAGCTCCAATGTTTCCATATCTGTACAATTTTTTACTTGTTATTGCAAGATATTTGAATGATAATGTGTTTTGAAAAAAATCTTATTGTGCTATCCTATCAATGAAAGATGTTCAAGCAGTTCATTTATTTAATATTAATCAGCGTTATTTCTGTAATAAAAAAAAGGTACTTTTATATTAGCTGCACTCAAATCTCACCAAGAGACCTTTTTTTCTCAGCAACAGCAGCTTTTATTTTTCACATATGTAAAATAGAATCAATGTTTGATTTTGAAATACATTTTCTTTTGGTTTGCAATGTTATTTGTCATTTATTAGTGTTATTATTTTGGTATTTTAAATTAAATGAGTGAAAGGCGTGTATTTTAAATGCATTTAAATATGTGTTTCAAATGTGTATTTTAAATAAAATGCGTAAAATGTTTTTTAAATGAAATGAATGCATTAGAAATTATTACAATGGGAACAATACATGGGAATTTATCACCTGTGCCTGGCTAACATAAAAGTACTTCCCAACAGACTAAAAGATTGCTGTGGGTTTTGATCTATATCTGGCTGTTATGTTGATTTATGAAATTGTATTGAATAAATCACTATCCATATAGCATGAAGCTATTGCAATATTCACAGACAAAGCCTTGTGACCAAAGCCCTACAAGATCATTGAAAGTATAAGGTTTTTGGTAAGGTAAATGGAATTATAAGTTTCAAAATAAAAAATAAAAGCCTGTAATTTCTTTAAGTTAATTTGAGTCATTTAATTATTTAGCTAGCCTAAGAGCATTATTAGCTAATAAAAAATGTTTTTTTTCTTTAAATAAAGAAAGAGGTGAGCTTGGTGTTTATGAGAGAAAGTGGTACTCATAAATGAAAAGTTTAATAAAGGGATATAGGATAGGAAAATGGCTGGAAGCTACTGGTCTAACCTAATAAATAGTATTAGATTTCTGAAACATATCATGTTCTAGATTTACTTTTCAGAAGATAAATGTTAAAAGTCTGTGTGAGCGCACATGCTTCTTGTTGATTTTTTTATATGATGTGGACCAAGTTACTCTATTCTAATTGTAGTGAATGTGTATGCTTGTATTGTTGTTAAATAAGCATAATATATATGGAATTCTTTGTACAGAAATTTTATGTCTGACTTTGTAGTTGTATGTTTAGATGTGAGTTGAAAAATCTGCTCTAATTACTCAAAATTGCTACAGTGTTAACTTCTTGCTACATTAATGTAAAAATATTTAAATTGTGCTCCAAATATGGAATTTCTTTGCTGTTAAAGGGGAAAAACTTCAATTGTGGATCAGTACTGGCGAAACAGTTTTTAACATTGGAGATAAACTAAAGTTGTAAAAATTTATTAAAGTTTGTCATTAGCACATGATAATACGCTGTATGAGTTAAGTGCTAATAAGAATTTATTAGAAAGCCACTCCACTTTGAGCATTAAAATGTAAATGGTATCTGACAAATGAAATGCCACTTTAAGAAATTGAAAATAAACAAGCACCAGTTAAGATCAGTTAAAGATGCAAGAGCTAAATATAGGGAATACTTAGAAACAAATAAAGGGGCTCAAAAATAAAATTAAAAGAACACATAAACAATACAATTAACTGTTTGGGAAGGGGAGAGGGAGGGATGGGTAGAACAGAAAAAACTGTATTATCACAAAATACATTAAATTGAGCTGAAATTAGGATAGCTGATGGGCTGAGGAAGAGAGAGTTATTGGAGAGTGATAAAATCTTTCTTTAAAAGACCAGAAATAATGTAAAATATTTTAAAATGGGATATTTTACTTATCAGCTACTGTTTACAGTGCTAAGGAAAAATGTTGTAAGTATGAGTTATAATATAATGAATATGTTAAAATTGATATGTGTATAAACATCTATGGACATCCTAAACATAACTCATTGTTGAAAATTGTCATGTTTTCCAGCCTGTAAATATGTAGTTAAATGTTTTTAACCAGTTTAATTATTAAAGGCATTTAACTTTCAAATTTACTGTAAAAATATATTTCTCTTACACTAATGTGCATCTGTAATCAATACAAATTTTATCCATGAAAGTGGAAAGAACTGTTATCTTTTTCAATCTTAAAAAAAGAAAAAAATGATAAAATATGCTGCAACATTGTAATTTGTTCTGCTACAAAATAGCTAAATGCTGCTACAAAACTGCCATTTGTCTTGCTACAAAAATGCTTTTTTGATTTTCCACCTTGTTTAAAAAAAAAAAAAAAAAAAAAAAAAAAAAAAAAAAAAAAAAAAATCACGATTAAAATTCACCAGTAGACACTACATAATATTTAACAATGCTGTGGGTTTTTATCTACTTGCTGTGAGAAATTTGTAATTAATCATTTCTTCATAGTTCAACTGAAATTAAGTTGAATACCTCATACTTTTTTGTGTATCGTAAAAATAAAAATAAAAAAAATAAAGAGCTTAAAATTGCAATTTTTATGTAACATTAAATGTATGTAAACAATTTCAATTAAATTAAATCTTAAAAAAAAAAAAAAATTGTCAAAATACTTTTTTGTGCACTATAATTTTTTCCACTAAATAAGATAATACACAAAAATCTTCTTAAAACTTCTGTAAAGCATGTTGCTTTCTTGTCTTACTGCAAATTGTGTTAAATCAAAATCTACAATATTCTCCTTTCTCACCTTAATAGCAAATGTGAAATATTGCTTTTCCATCTCCTAACATATGATTCAAATAATGATGTTTCTGCACTGCCTCCAAGGGATTAAAGGGCTATAGATTTTTCTATAAGCAATTTCTATAAATATGTAATTTAGAATATGATATTTTTGGCATATTTGTAGCAAATAATATGAACATTACCATTTCCTTAATGTTTTTAAACTTTAATACTTATGAATTATTCAAAAATTTATAAAACATACTGACAGGAAGAACTAAATATATATATATATATATATATATATATATATATATATTGTTTTTCAGATTTAAAGAATCATTTATATAAAATAATTGTCTTAATCATAATCTTATTTGTTTACTACTGAAGCAGTTGTAAAAATTTTTCCTGGCTTGACATGTAAATATTGATTCATGTCATCTTTTTAGTATTAGCTTTGCATATTTTTTTTCAAAATAGTGCAAGTAAAAATAAATGCTATGATTAAATAAATCATTAATGTAAGTTACCATTTTCAATCATTAACATATATCAGTAATGTTAATGATAAAAAAAATATATATATATATTTGATTAAGTTTAATATTTGCATGTTTGCCTACTTTGAACATTGATTATATAGATGTGATTATATAGTTTAGTCATAATACATCAAAAAATATGTTATGTAATTTTCAAGGAAGTAAAAAAATAATTATTTGTTAAAGGTTCTCTGTTTTTTCTTTTAAATGTAAATTGGAAACATACAATTTTTACAATGATTTTTTACTAGCAATTTTAAATAATTTGTAAAATATAGGTATTTAAAAGCAGTTATGGATTTATGTCCTGCAGAAACCATATGTATTATTTATTGTTTTTGTTTTAGATTTTTAAAGGTATGCATTGTTGAAATATTTTAGAATTTTGCTTGTGCAATTTTTAATGTACTTCGTTTTTGTGACATTATCATCTCCATATTAACAATAGGTATTTTTATGTACTACTTTAGAACTTGAACCATGTTATTCATTATTACATTATTTATTTACTTAATAAAATAAGTGGTTTTTAAGATAATGCATGCTATTTTCTTTTATTTTAATTAATTTTGTTAAAAATAAAATTGGAATAATGTAATAGGAATACTTACATGTTTTTGAAATAGGTATGCTTACATAAAATTCTAAATAAGAAAAGTTAATGCAGTTTGTTTTCTTTATGTATTTCAGAATGTCCCATACATATATTTTTTTCATGTTTATTCTTTTTTTTTTTTTTTCTTTTTTTTTAACCAGGATGTTTAAAAAAAAAAAAAGAAAAAAATCGGATTTTTTGTTTTATTATTTGATTTTTTACCTTATGTTAAGATATTCAATGGCAACCAGGAGTAAAGTATTTCAAAATTATTTATCTTCATAGTTCATCTATTCTTGTAAAATTCTTGTTAATATTTGTGTGTGTAATTTTTGAAAAAAATGTTATTAAAAATAAAGCTGTTATAATAAAGACAAATTCTAGATCATGGTTATTTTTTGAGTTGGTGGAAGTAGTTTTGGTAACGCATAGATCATTTTAAAGAAACTGACAATTTTTTGATAAAAATTATTTACTGCAAAAATTAGTTTGGCAAAACAGAAAACGTTTTTCACAAAAACATTTGTTCCAAAAGAAATTTTCTCTGTTTTAAGTTTTACACACATAAAAAGTCCTTTTTTCAAATTTTCCTTCATCTTTTTTAGGTATGTAACTCGGATAATACAAATAAATTTACTTTTTCTGTCAGCTCGTATCCAGATGTAATGTAAATCACTTCGTACATTCAAGAAATTTCTCATGCATTTTTCTTCCCTTCATTTGAAGCAAGAATCTTTTTTAATTTATTTATGTACCTTACCTTTCATTTAGTACTTTACTTGTTATTTTTTAATAGAAGAACCAGTTTATATCTTTGTACACTGTTACAGTAATCATGGTCTTGCCAGGTACTTTATCTAGATGTTTTAACAAATTTATAATCAGTTACATGAGAATATTATCTATTTGTTACCGAAAGAATTAAAAAGTTTTGCTCAGGAGAAAAACATTCAGAATTCTTTCAAAAAATTATCTACTGTAAACATCTGTAGCCTTTATTATCGTTATTCTGTTTTTCTGTGCTCTTTTAGCTTGCAACTCAACCATGGGTAAAACAGTTGCAGGATATTTTAAAATAAATAAAAGAAAATTAATTTATCAAGCAAATTATTACAATGTCATTTTAAATAGCATTTAAGTGATGTATATTTTGGAGAATTTAATCCACTCACCCACATTGCATGATGAAAAGGATAGGGGTTGGGGAAGAAATAGGAAAAGTGTTCATTTAAAAAAATTCCTCCTGTTTCAAATTTATATGCTGATATTCGTTATTCTGCAAAATTTATTGTTTTCATGATATCCACTGTTCCCTCCTGTCTCTTTACTTTTTTTTTTTCTTTTCTTTGCCAACTCCTAATATTCTACAAAATTTCTACTCTCCAGTTTCTATAAATTCCAAGATCTGATAGTCGTGCATTACTCCCTTCGCAACGAGCGTCTTTTAAGAAATTTTTAATCTTTTATCACCATTTTTTCACAACAGAAAAATTTTCCTAATTTAATCGGGGAAAATGCCTTGATTAAAGAAGGCAAAATTTACAATAAAAAATAACTGGTCGGAATCATCAAGGATTCTGAGCATCTTATATGGCACATATACGTGGCGCTCGTCCCCAAAGGGTTAAGAAACATAAGAAAGAAAGAAAAAAAAGATAAAAAGTCTAATAAATTAGAAAATGGGCTTTAAAGTTTTAAGAGAGATGTTCAAAAGTGCGTTTTCTCAGACGCTGTATTGCACAAACGCAATATGAAAAGTCATTCATTTTAAGTTTTCCCATCAGAAAGCAAAATAGTTAAGAGGTAAATTGATGAAATTTTTGACACCAACCTTGGCATTGGTACGATGATGAAAAATTAGCTTTGTAATTGAAGTATTACAATAGTGTAAATTGCATGATACGTTACATTACGTATTTTGAAATTCTACAATTAAAAATATTTTGTTGAAAATTGTATATACAATTGCAATATTCGGTATTCTTTTATTATTAAAAGTATAAATTAATGTTTCAATTAAAATGTCTTAAATATAAGTGGACTGTTTATCATTTTTCTAACAATAAATATTTTCTAACAACACATACATAATTAAACGCTTGTATGTGTACTGAAATACACAGACAAGTATTAATGCTTTATGCACTTATACATATTTATGCATGGCTGCAGAAAGGAGGACGATGGGTGCATTCGGTACAAATTACCGGGGCCTTAGGCCATGTCATGGATTTTGTTCTTTAGATAAAACTAGCAAACGCATTCGACATTGCCCGGTCCATCAGAAATGTACAGGCTATTCTTGAGTATAATCTTTGAATCCATTGTTGTTGTAACTCGTACATAATTGTAACCATAAAAAATATTTGCCGATTTATCACAATGTAGCAACAGAAAAATGTCTTAATAACAAGTTATTACTTTTTTCTATCTTTACAAGAAGAAAGTATTGGATTCGTCAAAATTTTCGATTTCCGGTTTTCAACGGATTTACACGTTTTACGGGTCAGAAATGATCCCAAAAAGACGTGTTTTTACAAAATGTCTCTGTATGTGACACAAATTTTGTGGCGCAGCGCTCTATCTCAAGAACTAATGAACGGAATTTAATAAAATTTTATATTCAGGTAGTCCCTGATATAAATTGGTGCTGATTAGTTTTTGGTGTAAATCGCCCAACAGGTGGCGCTGCTATGCTGCATTTTGCAGGATTTACATGATTTCCACAATAGTTTTTATCTCAAGAACTAATGCACACATTTTCATCAAACTTCAGATTCAGTTAGTCCTTTATATGGAATGATGCTGATTACGTGTTGGTGTAAATCGCCCAATAAGTGGCGTTGCTGTGCTGCATTTTGCACAATTCCCTCAATAGCTCTATTTCAAAAGCTAATGCACGAATTTTCATCACACTTCAGATTCAAGTGTACCTTGATTAATATTGCTGCTGATTATGTTTTGGTGTAAATCGCTCAACAGGTGACGCTGTTATACAGCATTTGTCATGATTTCCGTAATAGCTCTATTTTAAGAACCAATGCACGAATTTTCATCTAACTTCAGATTCAATTAGATGTTGACACAAGTTGTTTCTAATTAGGTTTTGGTGTCAATTGTGCAATAGGTGGCGCTGCTATGGTAGTTTTTTAACAATAGCTCTATAGTCCAGTGAAAATGTACTTTTTACCTTGCAAAAGGTCTGGTAGAAGATTATATTTTTTTAATATGTTTATACTGAGGACAGACAGCATGGAGAAGCCAAGTTTTCTAACAAAATTTCTTAAGGGAGAATTTTCTGTCTCCCAAAAAAAAGTTTTGGGGACTTTTGATTTTTTTCAAAAGTATTTCGAGACCTGTTACCGTTGCATATTATTTGCCAATTACAATCTTAAAGAGGGCAAAATTCTCTACAACTTTCTTATTTACAACTTTTTTTATACACTCAATAGTAAGCGCAGTACGCCATTTCAAAATTAGGACAATTTCTTCAATTTTCTTAAAAACCGTGAAAAACGTAGTTTTACCCCGATTATTCAAATGTTTCCCACGGATTTAATCGTGTATGTCGATTTCAAAAAATTGGTAGAGGTAAATTATCTATTTGCACACACGCGTCTTTATTTTCATCTCAACAGACATTTTATATTCAATAATCACACGATAAAACTCATAATTAAAAAAATAAATAAAATTTATTAAAAAAGTGGGATAATTTAAAATCGTTATAACTCGAAATATTACTTGTAGAATTTCAATTTTTCTTCATTTAAATAAACAGAAATATATGTTTTAATTTTAATTAGAATTTTTTTTTAAATATTAAATTAAATAAAAATTAAAAATATTTTTAAAGTAAAAAAATGTAACTTAAAAAAAATCATATTTTCAAAAGTAAATATTTTTTTTTAATTTGCTAAATTAAAGTAAAACAATTGAAAAAGACATATTCCAAGTTTCAACCTTTCAATCTTTAACGGTTCTTGACCCATAACAATTTAAATACGAGAAATGGTGAAAAAACCCGTCATGAAGAAAAATGCATTTTCACAAGAAGTCAGTTTCTGTAGAACCATTTCTTGAAAGCTAAATTTTGAAAACAAACCAAAACGAAAAAATTAATATTTCCTGCTCCAATTAAGATAGAAACATGATTTAAACGCCGTTTTAAGCAGAAAAAAAAAACAGAGAAATTTTTAATGGAACTAGGGAGGATCCGTCCCCCTGCTCGCTACGCTACGCTCGCCAATAGTAGCGGATGGGGACAGCTTAATGCAACAATGTTAAAAAAGCGCCTGCGTTATGGAAGAAGGGAGAAGGCAGTCCCGTAGGGATTTCTTTAAACCTGGTTTGAAGCAAAGGGGAAAACTAAGCTCTTGCATTCCTACTGGAGTCATCTATCCAAAGTATTTGAAAAATTATAAACGAAATCTTTAGAACATAATCTTTCCATCATTGTAGTAAAAAGTATATAAATAAGTAACCAAATATCTACAACCTTTTACTTTTAAATTTTAAAAGCATCTTTTAAGCCATAATAATGTTATTTAATAATTAACTCATCCCATATAAACAAATTGATAGGGATATGTATGTGGCGTTTTAACTGCTTCAAGGCTATAGCAAATTAGTCTCCAAGGGATATAATAAAATTATTATTTCTTATCTTAAGCTAAATCTTTTGACTTCTGCCAGTCAAGACTTTAGAAAACAATAAATATGATTTAACTAATACATACTTCTATAATTAAAATATACATAATTTTATACTTGTCTCCTAAGTATAATTATGTACATGTAACTATTATTATATATAGAACCTAAATGCGGCTTCAGTTCTTTTTTTTTTTTAATTACTTTAGAAAGATTTAAAAGCTATTACAGTCAGCCCCATTTAATCGAGTAACGGATAATTGTGTAGCCGTCTGCTATTTCTCTCTCTCTCGCACGCGAGGAGCCAGCCAATAGCAATGAGGCGCATTTCCTCCCCCCGCGTTTTCTGCGGAGAGCTTTTGAAGTCACGTGACGCAGTAACATTCGAACTCTGCAGAGAGCGGCAGATATTCTTTCAGTGACGATGGCGAATATTTGACTATGTGTTGTTGTGTTAATAAAGTTTATTTTTCTACAAAACCTTCTGATTATTTGAGTCACCGAGATATTTTTATCATCTCCCTCCAATCCATTCTCTAAAATGGTGACCGCGGATTTTTGAACCTTCAACTATTTCATAGAACGTCGAACTATTCAACTGTTTCATGGAACGTTTTGTTTAACTAGCAAAATGGCAACTGCTGAAACATCTGCCGTAGTCATTCCACCCTATATCTCTGTGGACCCTACATTATGGTTTCATATGCTGGACAGCACGTTCGAATTAGCTACTCCTAAAGCTATCACTGAGTCGAAAACAAAATATAATTATGTTGTAGCGCATCTACCGCCTGCTACTGCTACTATGGTTCGAGATATAATTATGAGTCCTGATCCTACTGATCCTTATCAGATTTTGAAAGCAAAAGTTATCGAACGTTGCGGAGAAAGTCGTACTTTAGAAATACGGAAACTGCTAGCTGGAGAAAGCCTGGGTGACAGAAAACCAACTGAATTACTTCGATTAATGAAAAGACGGGCTGAAAGCCATAATATTAGTAACGATCTTCTTTTAGAACTGTTTACTCAACAAATGCCAACCACTGTGCAAACGATTCTAGCTTCCATTGAAAAAATTACTCCAGATAAAGCGGCGGATATTGCTGATAGAATAATTGAATTAACGCCTTCCAACATTAGTTCTGTTTCGATTCGAACACCAACAACTGAATCTCAGACACCACCAGCCATTGATATGCTCGTAAAAGAAATCCAAGCATTACGCCAAGAGGTCGCTCATCTTCGTCGTTCAAGAAGTGTATCTAGAAGTGATAACCATCAGCGTAATCGTTCTCAGTCCCGCCATAGGGATGCAACATTGTGTTGGTATCACCAAAAATATCAAGAAAAAGCAAAAAAGTGCCTAGCGCCTTGTTCTTATTCGGAAAACCAGAAGCGGGAAGAGTAGCGGCGACGGACTTCTCCCCAGCACCTTCTCGTCGCCTTTTCGTTAGAGACAGAAATACAGGTATGTGTTTTCTAGTCGATTCTGGATCTGATGCCTCACTTGTGGCCGCGAATAAAAATGACAAAATTAAGCCTGTTCTTCAAACCTTTCGTGCTGCTAATGGCACAAAAATTAATGTGTATGGTCGTAAATGTATTAATATCAACTTAGGCCTACGCCGAAATTTTACATATTCTTTTTATATTTGTGATGTTTCATGTGCTATTTTAGGAGCTGATTTTTTGCATAATTTTAATTTAAAACTTGATTTACGGAATCGTCGTCTTATTGATTCCACTACTAATTTAAAAGCTCCTGCTATATTAAGTACTTGTAATATATTTTCTGTGAAACCCAATGTTGTAAATGATATATATGGTAAATTATTATTTAAATTTCCTGAAATCACGAAATTACCGGATCCCAACCAACCGGTTAAGCATAATACTGTGCATTATATAAACACTAAGGGGCCTCCAGTCGCTGCTAAGCCTAGACGGCTAGCTCCAGATCGGTTAAAAATTGCCAAAGCTGAATTTCAGCACATGCTACAACTCGGTCATATGAGACCTTCTAAAAGTAATTACTCTTCGCCTTTGCACCTGGTGCCGAAGAAAGGATCTGTCGATTGGAGACCTGTTGGTGATTATCGTGCGCTAAATGCACAAACTGTTAAAGAAAAATATCCTATCCCTTGTATCGCAGATTTCACTGCTGAATTACATGGTAAACAAATCTTCAGTCACATTGATCTTGTAAAAGCCTACCATCAAATTCCCATAAATCCTGATGATGTACATAAAACTGCGATTTGCACTCCATTTGGACTTTTCGAAAGCACTCGTATGCAATTCGGCCTTTGTAACGCTTCCTCAACTTTTCAACGATTTATTGATGACGTAATTCGTGACTTAGGATTTGTTTACGCATTTCTTGATGATTTTCTAATTGCATCAAATAATGAAACTGAACATTTAGAACACCTTGAGTTGTTGTTTTCTAGACTTAAAGAGTATGGCCTGTGTATTAATGTTGATAAATGTAAATTTGGCCAATCCACTATCGATTTTTTAGGATTCAAACTTTCAGCTGAAGGAATTGAACCCTTACCTGATCGTGTAAAATGCATCCTAGATTTCCCCCAGCCCTCTACCTTAACTCAACTAAGACGCTATTTAGGTCTTTTCAATTTTTATCGACGGTGCATTCCCAAAGCTGCCGATATTTTAGCTCCACTCGTTAAATTCTTAGAAGGACACAAAAATACGAAAAAACATCCCAGTTCCAATGCTAACAAAACTGAGCAATTACAATGGAACGATGAAGCCATTCTTTCCTTCACTGCTTCAAAAGAAGCTATAGCTCGAGCTACATTATTACGACATCCAATTCCTGGCGCCCAGCTAAGCTTATGGGTCGATGCCAGCAATGTCGCAATTGGTGGATCTTTAATGCAACTCTCCGAAAACCAATGGGAACCAATAGCATTTTATTCCTGTAAATTAAATAAATCTCAAAGAAATTGGTCTACTTATGATCGTGAATTATTTGCTATTTACTGTTCTATTAAAAAATTCAGACACATGCTAGAAGGTCGAAATTTCATTATTTATACAGACCAAAAACCCCTTACATTCGCATTTCAACAAAACCCTGATAAATGTAGCCCACGTCAATTGAGACATTTAGACTATATTTCACAGTTTTCTACTGATATTAGATATACTAAAGGCTCTGACAACATTGTGGCCGATGCATTATCTCGAATTGAGATAGATTCAATTTCTCCTAATGTGTTAGATTTTAAAGAGTTTGCCACTGCTCAGACAAATGATGAAGAGCTAAAACAACTTCTCGAATTTGACACCACTTCATTAAAATTAGAAAAACATTATTTTCCACTCGAAGATGTACATTTATATTGCGATATGTCACAAAAACATCCTCGACCATTTGTTCCTAAAAGTATGCGACAATCAGTTTTTTCAACCTTACATTATTTCTCGCATCCTGGTATCTCAGCTTCATTAGATTTAATTTCTAAACGATTTGTATGGCCTCGCATGCGTAAGGACATAAAATCTATGGTTCGCAGCTGTACGAAATGTCAAAAAGCTAAAATCTTTCAACACACCAAATCACCAATTGGTACATTCTCTGAACCTGATGCTCGTTTTGCCCATATTCATATTGATTTTATCGGACCTTTACCATCATCCGATGGCAATCAGTATTGCATGACCATCATTGATAGGTTCACGAGATGGCCCGAAGTCATACCCACATCTGATATGACTGCAGAAACAACTGCTCGTACATTGATACACAGTTGGATCTCCAGATTTGGAACCCCTGTTACCATCACTACTGATCAGGGTAGAAATTTTGAGTCCACTCTTTTCAAAGAGCTTACAGATAGATTAGGATGTAAACGCATCAGAACTACAGCATACCATCCACAGTCTAACGGTTTTATTGAAAGATTCCATCGCCATCTTAAGAGTTCTCTTAAAGCTCACAATCAAATTCAATGGACTGAAATCCTCCCGATTGTCTTACTTGGTTTACGCACTGCTCTTAAAAATGATATCCAAGCGACCTGTGCTCAACTTGTTTATGGCACAAATATCAGACTACCCTCTGATCTCATAAACACTGAAGCTATAAATCAACCACCTACTCTTACATACGTCACTGAGTTAACTGAAAAAATGAGAAAGTTAAATCCCATTGCCACTGCAATGCACGGCAATCCTAAAATTTATGTCAATCCCTCATTAAAAACCTGTTCACACGTGTTTCTTAGATCAGATAAAGTCAATCCTCCCTTATCACCCCCTTATACAGGACCTCATCGAGTGATTGACAGGTCTGAGAAAACGTTTGACTTGGAATTAAACGGGAAGCGGTGTACTGTATCTATTGATCGCATTAAACCTGCGTATCAATTAGCAGATTCTATTTCACCTTCCCAACCTCAAAAACAAAATGAGCCCATAAATATTCCAACTACTCCTGTCGAACACCCTACCACCAAATCTGGTCGTAAAGTTCGTTTTCCGAAACATCTCGTTACGGATTATATTGTTTAAAACATTTGATGTATATAGTGTGCATACTATTTCCTTCTCAAAAGTATTGTTTTTCATGTAATGCATAATATATTTTCTATTTTTTTTTGCATCATATGTACTTTAATTTTACTCAAGGCCTTTCTTATGTATCTTATTAATTGCTACCTTTTTGTAATCGCGACTTCGTCACTGGGGGCATACTCTGTAGCCGTCTGCTATTTCTCTCTCTCTCGCACGCGAGGAGCCAGCCAATAGCAATGAGGCGCATTTCCTCCCCCCGCGTTTTCTGCGGAGAGCTTTTGAAGTCACGTGACGCAGTAACATTCGAACTCTGCAGAGAGCGGCAGATATTCTTTCAGTGACGATGGCGAATATTTGACTATGTGTTGTTGTGTTAATAAAGTTTATTTTTCTACAAAACCTTCTGATTATTTGAGTCACCGAGATATTTTTATCATCTCCCTCCAATCCATTCTCTAAAATTGCATATCCCGCTTATATGCATAGAATGCCGTGGAACAGAAACGGTCTTCATAAGGTTAATGTTAAATATACTCGTTTTATCGCATAACAATCCCCGGTTAATCGCATAAAATATCACCAATCTAGTAATCCGTATTTTGTGAATTCCCGTGAAGGCGATGAATAGGAAAAAAATTAAGAACGAAAATATTTTCGTTTGAAATAATGGTTTGTTATCGAATCGAAGAGCAGAAATCGTTGTGAAGGAATAGACTTTACTCTCTTAATTCTTGGAAGCGCATGTGAGTTAATATTGGAGTGATTTTCTTGCCATACATATAGCGACAAATGGAGAAATGCAGTGTCCGAAGTAGGAAATAAAAAAGAAAAGTGCCCAGCTAAACTGATGGCATTGAGCTCACAGGCTATTCACACTAATTGTATATCATACTCTTATTTTAAAGAATAATGCCCCTCAAAAAAATAAGTGAAGGGGAATTAGCCCTCGTTTCCCCCTTTATACTTAACCAGTGAATCTCCAAATCTAATCAGGGAAGCTCCTTATCATAATAAACCGGTATACCAAATTTGGAGCAAATCGAATAATCCTGCAAAAAAAACCCATTTATCTAAATTAAGGGGGTGGACTAGCCCCCCCTTTATCCTTAACCAATGAATCCCCAAAACGAATCAGGGAAGCTCCTTAACATAATAAACCGGTATACCAAATTTGGAGCAAAGCGAATAATTCTGCATGAAAAACCCGTTTATATAAATTAAGTGGGGTGGACTAGCCCCCCTTCCCCCTTTATCCTTAACCAATGAACCCCCAAAACTAATCAGGGAAGTTCCTTAACATAATAAACCGGTATACCAAATTCGGAGCAAATCGAATGATTCTGCATGAAAAACCCATTTATCTGAATTAAGGGGTTGGACTAACCCCGTTTTCCCCCTTTATCCTTAACCAATGAACTCCCAAAACTAATCAGGGAAGCGCTCGCTTAAATATCTCTACTCGCTTAAATTCACTCAGATTGTCATGTCATTTATATATGTTATTGAAGTTTACAATAACATGTTCCGAATAATAATTGAAGTGTATAGCTTTTCTAGTCCGTTTACAGGGCCCTCAAAAGAATTCCATTACGTTATTGTCTATTAGTGCGGGTAGTACGGTTGAGAAAACTGCAAATCGTGAGAATATATCGATTGGTTAGTATCTACTTTATATTAATACAATACATATAAGAGGGGGAGGCATCGCGTAAAGTCGTAGTAATTCAAGATGGCGTCTGTTACTCAAAATGGCGTCCTTTTCTGAATTTTCTTACTATCCATCATAAAAATGTGTGTTTCAGGTTGACTTCGATGGTTTTAACGTCAAAAATTTCGTTTTTAATACTTTCCGCCATAGTTGACTGAGTTTATGAATTCCGTCTATCTGTCTGCTTGTCATTCCATGCTCTAACTCGCTTAAATATCTCTACTCGCTTAAATTCACTCAGATTGTCATGTCATTTATATATGTTATTGAAGTTTACAATAACATGTTCCGAATAATAATTGAAGTGTATAAGCTTTTCTAGTCCGTTTACAGGGCCCTCAAAAGAATTCCATTACGTTATTGTCTATTAGTGCGGGTAGTCCGGTTGAGAAAACTGCAAATCGTGAGAATATACCGATTGGTTAGTATCTACTTTATATTAATACAATACATATAAGAGGGGGAGGCATCGCGTAAAGTCGTAGTAATTCAAGATGACGGCTGATGTTATTCAAAATGCCGTCATTTTCTGGAATTCTTGGAATTTTCATACTATTCATCGTATAAAAGCGTGTTTGATGTAAAAAGTATGCTCAAAATCTGTAAAAATAAGTGTGGCTGTAGTAAGGTTGGATTTTCTTTCACATTATTGTGTAACTGTAAAAAACGAATGTGAGAAATATGATGATACAAAGTGAAGTTTTTATGTTCTCTAACTTAAATGTAACATGCAGTTTTTTTTAATATCTTGTATAATTAAGGTATTAATAAAAATGTATTTTTGTTATTTATTTATTCCTTTCATTTTCCTCAATATAAAATACAAAAATACTTTAATAATTGTCCTATTTCAATTTTAAGCGTATTTCTGATATTAAAAGGGAATTTTTCAGTTTAAAAATATTGACATCATAGACACTTTTATATGATGTATAGGAATAAAAATGCAAACAAATTTGAATGACAGCCGCCATCTTGAATTCCCATGAATTTGCACGATGCCTAGACTTTTTATATGCATTGTATTTATATGAAATAGATACTGACCATTCGGGATATTTTTTTTACAAAATGCAGTTTTTTCATACCTAGCAGCTCAATTAATAACAGTTGATTTAACTGATGATCTTTATAGAACTTGTACACGAGTTGCAAACGTACGTATTCTGTTTTTGGTGTGTCACTGTAAATAAATGATAAATATTATGCACACCTTATTCTATAGTAAGTATCTTGTAGTGCATCTTACTCATGCATGTCAATTTGAATATCTTTAAGAGAGTATAACATAATTAAAACACATTGCAAACGATTCCCCCCCCCCCCCCATAGACATTAACGTAATGGAATTATTTTGAGGGCTCTGTAAACGGACTATAAAACTTGATATATACACTTGAATGTTTATTCGGAACATGTTATTGTAAACTTCAATAACATATAAAAATTACATGATAATCTGAGTGAATTTAAGCGAGTTAGAGCATGGAATGGCAAGAAGGCAGACAGACAAACTGAATTCATAAACTCATTCAACAATGGCGGAAAGTATCAAAAACGAAACTTTTGACGTTAAAAACATCGAAATCGACCTGAAACTCACATTTATATGATGAATAGTAAGAAAATTCAGAAAATGACGCCATTTTGAATAACAGCCGCCATCTTGAATTCCTGCGGCTTTACGCGATGCCTCCCCATCTTATATGGATTGTATTACTATAAGCGTGACTATGTACGTGTACAGGCCACTGCTGGCCACAACACGGTGCCCTCCAAAAGGACCGCCACGGCACCGGGCTAGTCATTAGGACCTGCACCGATATGTCTCATTAAGTAGGGCATCCCAAGCAGGATTGTCCCGCTTTAGTCTCCTCTGGAGCATTGCACAATACGGGGAACCACGAAACAACACTCACGTTGGTCAAATGACGATCCCCCGAACATTCCACTACCAAAGTCCGAACGCTGACCAAGCAACCCGGCTCAATAAATCTCGAAAGAGCGGTCGGAACAGGTTCGACCTGATGAAGAGCCACCGTCACATCATCGAATCCTAATCGCGGGACACTTCATAGGAAGAGCCCGCGCTCGGAAACTAATGAGGGGGACTCCACACCAGCTTACTTTATCGCGTGCCGAAACTGAGAAACTCCTATGAAGGTTATCTCTGCGATTTCAGCCCGCGGATGTATTACTAAAAGCAGATACTCACCAATCGGTATATTCTTCTCCGATTTGCAGTTTTCTCAACCGTAGCACCGGGATTAATAGACAATAACGTAGTGGAATTCTTTTGAGGGCCCTGTAAACGGGCTATAAAGCCTACACACTTCATTTTTATTCGGGACATGTTATTGTAAACTTCAATAACATATGTAAATTACATTAGAATCTGAGTGAATTTTAGCAAGTAGCGATATTTAACCGAGCATGGAATGGCAAGAAGGCAGACAGACAAACTGAATTTATAAACTCATTCAACTATGACGGAAAGTATTAAAAACGAAATTTTTGATGTTAAAAACATGGAAGTCGACCTAAAACACACATTTTTACGATGGATAGTATGGACATTCAGAAAATGATGCCATTTTGAATAACAGCCGCCATCATGAATTCCACGACTTTACGCGATGCCTCCCCCTCTGAAATGCATTGTCTATATCTATCTATACTTCATCATATTATAAAGAGGTAAAAATTGTTTATTTGTAGGAGGTAAGCTCTGGAACTATCGAACCGATTCCAAAAATAATGGTATCAAAATGATGGTGTTCGTCCAACTTAGAACATAGGCTATATTTTATGTCGGTGCCACTACCCCAAAGGGGGTGCAGGAACAAAAAACATTCTAAAAACGTGATTTTTGCGTTACTGAAGGGCCTAGAAATATGAAATTTGGAATATTAGTTACATATAAGATATAAATGATGTCTAAGAACAGTTCTTAAACAATTCGAAATTTAAAAGGGGTGAAAATGCACAAAAAGCGTTCTAAAAAACGTTCTAAATGGTAGTTTCTACATAATCTCAGGAAATACCAAACCGATTTAAAAAATATTGGTGTCAAAATGATGGTGACAACGCTTGCTCCAAGATAGGCTATGTTTTATGTCGGTGCCACTACCCCAAAGTGGTTTCCGGATCAAAAAACGTTCTAAAAATGCGATTTATGTTTTACTGAAGGGCCTAGAAATATGAAATTTAAAATATTAGCTACTTATTAGGTATAAAGGATTTCTAAGAACAGTTCTTAAACGATTCGAACTTTAAAAGGGGTGAAAATGCGCGAAAAGCGTTCTAAAAAACGTTCTAAATGGTGGTTTCTACACAATCTCAGGAAAAACCAAACCGATTTAAAAAATAATGGTGTCAAAATGACGGTGACAACCCTTGCTCCAACATAGGCTATTTTTTAGTTCGGTGACACTACCCCAAAGGGGGTGCAGGGGAAAAACGTTCTAAATTGCGGCTTTTGCGTTACGGAAGGGCTTAAAATCGTGAAATTTGGAATGGTAGTTAGTTATAAGGTATCAATGGTCTCTAAGGGCATTTCCTAAAAAAAATCGAAATTTAAAAGGGAGTCAAAATGCGCAAAAAGCGTTGTAAAAAACGTTCTAAATTGCGATTTCTATGCAATCTTAGGAAGTACTGAACCGATTTCAAACATAATGGTGTAAAAATTATGCTGACAGATCTCGCTCCAAGTTAGGCTATATTTTATATCTGTTTCCACTACCCCAGAGGAGATGCAGGAGCAAAATGCGCGAAAAGCGTTCTAAAAACGTTGTAAAAACGTCCTAAATGCCGATTTGTCAGCGATATCTCAGGAAGAATCAAACTGATTTCAAAAGAAATGGTAGGAAATTGATGCTGACAGACTCTGCTCTACCATAGATGCTATTTTATGTCGGTATCACTATCACTTAGACGTTGAAGGAGCAAAAAAACGTTCTAAATTTCGATTTTTGTGATCGGTACGGGCTAGCAACTTAAAATTAGGCAAGGTACATATTTATTAGATATAAATGATCTTTAAGAACAGTTTCGAAAAAATTAGAAATTTAAAAAGTGGTGAAAATGCGCGAAAAGCGTTCTAAAAACGTTCTAAATTGCGATTTATACTCAATCTCAGGAAATACCAAAGCTATTTGAAAAGAAATGGTAGGAAATTGATGCTGACAGACTCTGCTCTACCATAGATGCTATTTTATGTCGGTATCACTATCACCTAGACGTTGCAGGAGCAAAAAAGCGTTCTAAATTTCGATTTTTGTGATCGGTACGGGCTAGCAACTTAAAATTAGGCAAGGTACATATTTATTAGATATAAATGATCTTTAAGAACAGTTTCGAAAAAATTAGAAATTTAAAAAGTGGTGAAAATGCGCGAAAAGCGCTCTAAAAACGTTCTAAATTGCGATTTACACTCAATCTCAGGAAATACCAAAGCTATTTCAAAAGTAATGGTTGCAAATCAATGGTGATAGTCCCTGCTATAACATAGGTTGTATTTTATGTTGCTGTCACTACCATCTGAGGGTTGCAAAAGCAAAACATGTTCTAATTTGCGTTTTTTGCACAACTGAAGGGTCTAACACTTTGAAGTATGGCATGGTATTTACTTACAAGATGCAACTGCTTTCTAAGAACAGTCGAAAGAAAATTACAAATTTAAAAAGATGAAGTAAGCGAAAAGCGTTATAAATTACAATTTTTATGCAATCTTATCAAATACTAAACCGATTAAAAAAATAATGATGACAAATTGTTGGTGTTAGAACCTGCTCAAACATAAGCTATATTTTATATCTGTGCCACTACCACCAGAGGCTTTCAGGAGTTAAAAACTTTCTAAATTGCGATTTCTGTGATACTGAAAAGGCCAGAAACTTTAAATATGGCATGGTAGTTACTTATAAAATATAAATGCCCTCGAAGGACTGTCGAAAATAAATTCGAATTAAAAAGGGGTGAAGCGAAGGGGAGGTGTGAAAAGCATTCTAAAAAAGTCCTAAATTACGATATCTATGCAATTTCATTGAATATAAACCGATTATAAAAGTAATAGTTGCGAATCCATGGTAACAGTCTCTGATCCTACACAGGCCGATGATTCTACCACCTGGGGTTTACAGGAACAACAAACGTTCTATAAAAGGCCTTTAAAAGCTTTCTAAATTACGTTTCTGTGGAATATTAAAAATAACAAACCGATTTCAAAATTAATGTTGGCAAATTAATGGTGATAGTTCCTAATTCAACATAGCCCTTTCTGTTGAGAGAGATAGTAGGACTTGGAATTTGACATGATACTTAATTTTAAGATGCAAGAAGATGGTTTCTAAAAAATTCAAAACTTCAAATGAATACTGAAATGAGCGTATTAAATGAGCATAAAGTTTTCAAAATATTTTCTAAATTATCATTTATTTAGTTTTATTAATTTAAGTCTACTTTCTGCTTAATGCAGTGTAATAATGATGTTTAATCAAACTGTTTTTTAAATAGTAATTTTTGAATTATTCTTAAAGTAATAAATAAAAATTTAGTTAGTACCTTTTAATAAACTAGGGGGCTCTGCCCCCTACGAGCTACGCTCGCTAACCCCTGTTCAGGCACACCAAAATCCAAAAAGCACGCTAATTTGATCGGCTTTTAAAATACTGAATTAAAATTTAAAAACAGTAACGATCTCTCTGTAAATGGGTTTCCATTCGTTTTCCTTGGATTGGGGATTTTTAAGGCCAAATCTTCTGCTGTTAAGAGATAAAAGGCTGTTTTCGTATTTAATTAAAAAAATTAGTTAAACATTTGAAAATAAGCTAATGTAAAATGAATTAAGTAAACAGCGTCATTGTTTCGCGGTATTTTTTAACAGCGCTATAAGATAGTTCTTTTAAATAATTCATTTTAAATGTATCGTTTCAAATCTGACGTAATTTACACCAAAGTTTTATTTCTCTTATTAATATTCACGTGAAAATACTTTTGTTGTTAGAAGGAAATATTATTTGCGCTGTCTTCGAATTCACGATAATAGTTGAAAAGATTATCTCAAAATATCTCGCGCAAATATATTTTTCAATTTAAATTGTTTTGCTATATTTTTTGCCATTTTAAATATGACGTAATTTCCTCAAATTACAAGTTTTAACGCATAATAATGATTTTTTTTTATTTTAAGATTTTGTTTCTCTTATTTTAAGATTTTGTGTAAATATGGTTCGACACAGATGTCATTGGCGCAATTTTTTTCTGACGCCAATTTCATATACGCAACGGGTACTTAACTGGTGCTAAAGTGTCGGTATTTTGCTTGATATGGTAACCCGGATGTTGTTGTTTATGCTATTGATATTTTCGCAAATTGGCGTCGGAAAAAAATTGCGCCAATATGTATATGACATTTGTGCCTATGGTTCTTATGACGTAATTTTCCTGCTTTTAACATGTAATCATTTAATTCTAATTTTAAAGCTTTTTTTCTGTTTGTAATAGTCACGTGTAAATAAATTTTTAATTTGAAGTAAACGTTATTGTTTGCGCTGTTTATACAACTGGCAACAGTTTAAATTAATAACATTTTTTAAAATTTGTAAAAAATATCTCTCGAAATGCTGAAAATTTGAATTTAAAATTGAAATAAAACCTCAAAAAATGAGTCAAATAAGAAAAATAAATACAATCTGCACACCGGGAACTTATAACGTATAAAATGATCTAAAAATGATTAAATTCTCATGTATAGTTTTTGCTCCAATAAAACTTTTTTAGTGGAACGATTTTGTCCAACTTTAGCATTAAATATCTCTTAAAATAATTCTTCGATTTGAGAACTGTCTGCATCAGCATGTTTATCAAACATTTCTCTATGATACCACCGATTTTCAGGTTTTTGTATGCAACAGTTTTTTTAATATTAACGATGAAAAGCCATGCTTAAGCATTCAAATTGGATGCTGATTTACCCGGAATATCTACGCAGATGTTCATTGGTCCATTTCCAAATCAAAACTTTTTTATATAGATAGAAGGATCCTTTCTCTTTTAAAATTCACGTGTATACTTTTTCTGACGTAATTTTTAATAAGTTCTTGCTTTTTGCACATAATTATTTAATTCTAATTCCAAATGATTTTTTCTGTTTATAATAGTCACGTGTAAATAAATTTTTAATTTGAAGCAAACATTATTGTTTGCGCTGTTGATACATTTGGCAACAGTATAAATTAATACCATCTTTCTATTCTAAAAAAAAGTAACTACCGTTGTCACCGCCGCCGGTTTTGAATTTTTTGTGACCGGAGGTCTTTCTTCGTTAATATTAAGAAAAATAATGCATACAAAAATATGAAAATCGGTGGTTTTATACAGAAATGTTTGATAAACACGCTGATGCAGACAGTTTTCAAATCGAAGAATTATTTTAAGAGATATTTAATGCTAAAGTTGGACAAAATCGTTTCACTAAAAAAGTTTGGTACTTTTCGGTTAGCCGGGCGCCAGTGTTATATATACATATATGTATATATAGATATATATTTACATATATATATGTGTGTATATTATATACAATATATGTATATATATATATATATGTGCATATACACATATATGTATGCATATATATATGCATATATAACACTGGCGCCCGGCTAACCGAAAAGTACCAAAAGTTTTATAGCAGCAAAAACTATACATGGCAGTGTAATCATTTTTAGATCATTTTATGCGTTAGAATTTGCCGGAGTGCAGATTGCATTAATTTTTTTATTTTGAGTCATTTTTTGAGGTTTTATTTCTATTTTAAATTCAAATTTTCAGCATTTCTTGAGATATTTTTTACAGATTTTAGAAAGTGATATTAATTTAAACTGTTGCCAACTGTATAAACAGCGGAAACAATAATGTTTGCTTCAAAAAAAAAAAAAAAAAAATATTTAAACGTGTAATAAATTAAAAATTTATTTACACGTGACTATTATAAACAGAAAAAAACATTGCAATTAGAATTAAATAATTATGTACAAAAAGCAGGAACTTATTAAAAATTACGTCATAAAACTATAATTACACGTGAATTTTAAGAGAGAAAGGAATTTGTAAAATAATAAATTTATTAATATGCATTAGAAGTCTTAAATAGGAGAAATTACGTCATATTTACGTCACATTACAGTTATTACATAAAACGAACACAAAATAATATTGCAAAACGGTTTAAATTTAGAAATTGCGCTAGACATTTATTTGATATTTTGAGCGGATACTTTTCAACTATTTTTCTTAGGAAAGCGCAAATAATATTTCATTTCTAACACAAGTATTTTCACGTGAATATTACAAAGAGAAAGAATAATTTGGTCAAAATTACGTCAGATTAAAAACGATTAATTTAAAATGTCTCATTTAAAAGAACTTTCTTTTCGCTTTGTTAAAAAATACCGGGAGACAAAGATCTAGACACACGGCAGTGTGTCAGCCAAGTTCGCCTGACATAGCCGTGTGTTATTTACACGAACCATTTCGAGCTGTTTTCATCTAATTTCAATGCTCTACAACTGAAAATCTATGAGACCTACGCACTTGTTATACGAAATGTGTAGTAAGGCCACCCTAATTACCTAAAATCCAAAATTTTATAAATAACGCATGATTAGTTTCCGAGATAATGACATTTGAAAATGTCTGATATCCGATAATTTTACCATTGACTGACTGACTGACTGACTGACCGACTCACTCATCAAAAAGATCTCGTATATCTACTGCAGCTACAGACTTCAAATTTGGTGCGAAGTTCGTTTACACTATAAAACTAAGGAAAAAAATAAAAAAAATTGTGAAAATCGATTAATTACCCACCTTGGGGTGCCCATTTTTACTTTACCATTGCGTCTATTAGGCGAAATTTTAATTTGCCGTAGGAGAGGACGCTGTTCTGTCGCCAAATACCGCCAAGTTTCTCGCCAACATGGCGATATATCGCCAAATTTGGCGACCAAAATTAGTCGCCAAAAGTGACGCCACTTTGGCGATATCTCTGATATTTCGCCAAATTCCTATAGACTTCCATTGTAAACCTATCTTTTTACTGGGGGTTTATCTGGGTTTACTTGCTTACAGAAAATCAACAAATTGAGATATTAGATTATTCAAGCCTTATCTATAAATTGGTTGATAAGTATAAAGTTTCCGTTTTTCCCCCCTGCCCCAAATTTAATCAAGTTTACCGAAAGGTTCCTTATTTTCCTATCCTATTTGAAAAGTTAAAAAAATCTTTCATGAAATTCAACATTCAACTTGTTGCCTCTAATTCTATGACTTTGTTTAATCTCCTGTGTAAAAAAATAGATCCAATTCCTTTTTCATCTTTTTCTGGGGTGTATGAAATTCCCTTTAAATTTTCTGATGGGACCACCTCGTCCTATATTGGTATGACTAAACGTCGATTTTTCGAAAGATTGCAAGAACATAAAAACGATTTGAAGTTTCGTAAATTTTCTACAGCACTCTCAAGAAGCTACCATAAAGGACTCATTTCATTTATAGACTTTGACCATGCTAAAGTTATTTCCAAACAAGTTATTCCGCGCAATGCTATTATTCGTGAATCTTTAGAAATTCGTCTAAGAAACCATGAAGTGTGTAATGATAATGTTTCCTTTCACATACCAGAAATATGGCTTTCAATTTTGAAAAGTCAATGAAAATTCCATTTTTTCAGCTAGTCTTTCTTCGTTTGCATCTTTGATTAAAAGATGGCGCCACTGAACTCTTTATTTGGGAGTAAGAGGTTTCCGTTAGAATGTTTTGAATTTTGAATTGATTTCAAAATGTAGCATGTAAAGAGTTTGTTGTCGATTTATATTTCAGAAAATTTTTCTCCTGATGAAGGTTTTAAAGAATAAACCGAAACGTAGAGTTTTATGTTAAACTTGTGTATAAATTGTACGTTGGATAGCAACACCTATTTGTTTTGTATCGATATTACAACGTAAAGTCCTTTATTATTATTGAGATATTCTGTCCGTCACAGAGCCCGTTCTCAGAAACTATACATGTTGGAGGCGTGAAATTTTGCATATTTACAGCTGAACACTTTCACATCAAATGACAAATCATAAAATTTTGAAAAAGTTGTAAATTTAACCCTTTGGGGTCTCACATGTGTATTTTAAACAATCCTTTCTGAGTGAGCCCCTAATTAGGTTGGAGGCGTGAAATTGTACATAATTATAGCTGAACACCTCACATCAAACGACAAATCATAAAATTTTGAAAAAGTTGTACATTTAACCCTTTGTGCTCCCACATGTGTATTTTAAACAATTCTTTCTAAGTGAACCCTAATTAGGTTGGAGGCGTGAAATTTTGTATACTTATAGCTGAACACCTCACATCAAACGAGAAATCATAAAATTTTGAAAAAGTTGTACATTTAACCCTTTGGGCTCCCCCATGTGTATTTTAAACAATTCTTTCAAAGTGAGCCTCTAATTAGGTTGGAGGCGTGAAATTTTGCATACTTATTGCTGAACACCTCACATCAAACGGGAAATCATAAAATTTTGAAAAAGTCGTACATTTAACCTTTTAGGCTTCCACATGCGTATTTTAAGCAATTCTTTCTAATTGAGCCCCTTATTAAATTGCAGATTTGAAATTTTGCATACTTATAGCAGAACACCTAAGGCTAGGCGACAAATCATAAAAGCTTAAAAAAGTCTTACGCTTAACCCTTTGAGCTACCACATATGTATTTTAAGCAATTCTTTCTAAGGGAGTCCCTAATTAAGTTGGAGACATGACTTTTTGCATACGTATAGCTGAATACGTCAGAGCACACGACAAATAATAAAACTTTCAAAAAGTCTTATATTATTTACTCCTCCGGGCCCTAACTTGTGTATTTTAAGCAATTTTTCTAACATCCGCCCTTTTCACCCGGGGAGCAGTTTTCCAACTTTTGCTGACACCCCTTTGACCATTCTTTCATATTATGCACCATTGTCTTACATATTTTAGTTCCACTTTTTATCGCCAGGTGCACCTACTTATCTCCGGTACTATGGGCTCAATCCACTCGACTAATATATCTACGGATAGTATGTAAAACGGAGTTTCGTTCGGATAAAGGTTTGTTTAGAATAGAGTGCGCCCCTGGTTGCGAAATGTGGAACTAACAGATTTTTCAAAAGGATAAAGTATTTTGAAAGGAATATTAAACAAAACCCTCTGTGCGATCTGTGATATCACACTTACCCACTTGTTATTTTCAAAATCATCAGAGAAAAGTTTATTTAGTTAATTAAATTTAAAAATCCAGGGAGGGGCAATGTCCTTCCTCTGCACTGCCTCTTTGCCCGCACCCATTAATGAATGATACTTATTGTGGCATAAGCACATAACTTTATTTTTCACGTCCAGTACAAAAAAGCAGGCCCAGCTATAGGATATTTAATTGGAAAATTTAATAGGAAAATTTAATATAGGAATTTAATAGGAATTGTTGTTTCAGAAACAATAAAAATTTCGAATCAATACATTTCGTTTCAAAACATGCATTCAGTGTAGCAGTATTAAAATATGGATTTCTGCCGCAAATTGACAGCAATGGCGGATCTAAGGGGGGGGGCGAGGGGGCGATCGCCCCCCCCCCCCCTTGGGCAAATAAAAGGTTTGGAAAACGGCATTATTCTCCTCACGGGAAATGACTTGGGGCGAAGCTCGAGCCCGGCGCGACCCGGGTCGGGTCGCGCCAGTTTAAATCCAATAGACTCGGCCCTGGTAAGGTCTTCTTTCTCTTAGAACCGTGCCCTGATCTTAAAATTTTCTGAAAATTTGGGTCGGGCCAGACTTCTTTTTCTTCCAGATCGAACCAGACCTGTACTTCATTCTTACTAGAGGTCTGCACTGCACTGGTCAAAATTTCCAGGACGGGGCTCGCCCCGAATAAAAGCTAAACGTTCTATCCAAGTCAGCCCATATGATAAGCAGTATTGGCCCGATCGCGACACGCGCACTTCTCTAAAGTCTTCTCCCCGAGCCAAAGTTGGTCTGGCATCTTACTTATTTGTTATTCGTAAAAATTATATTTATGTAGTACATTTGTTTAGCGAAATCTTTAAAAATTTAATTTGATTTGATAAGTTACAGAGTGGTAGGGGTGGTGGAGCTTCCCTTCTGTTTAGGTCTAGAATGAATATGCTATGTTTTCCCCCTCGTACTAGGTGAGCGTTAGGAAATATGTATAGATTTATAGTAAAAAAACACGATTTTTTGCATACCATAACAATATCTGAAAACAGCGAAATCTGTCAAAAACATTGTCAATACAAATGTTGTAGAGCTTAAAGTTCTGAGTAAAATGAGTACCTACACTTAATATTTTTGTTGAACATTAAGGTGACAATTCCAGTTTAAAATTTTTAGATCCGTGATCAGGGGTTGAACTCAGAATTAATTAGGAGTAAACTGGAAATTGTTTTAATCCCTTCAGTTTAGGTCTAAAATGAACGTACTATGCTTTCTTCCTCGTACTTGGGTGAATGTTAGAAAATATGTACATATTTATTTTCGAAAAACACGTTTTTTTTTAATTAACTTAACAATATCTCAAAACAGCTAACTCTCTAAAAAACATTGTCAATACAAATGTTGTAGAGCTTAAAATTCTGAATAAAATGAGTACCATCATTAATATTTTTGTTCAACATTAAGTTCGCAATTCTATTTCAAAATTTTTCAAATCAAGAGCTTGAAGCCAGGGGAGACCAAATTAATTTAAAATATCTCAAAACTGCGGCCTTAATATCTAACAAAAACATTAAATGTACGTACTCATTTTACTCAGAATTTTAGGCTCTACAACTTTTGTACTGACAATGTTTTTGATAGAGTTAGCTGTTCTGAGATATTGTTAAGTTAACTTTGTCTCTCCTGGCTTCAAGCTCTTGATTAGCGATTAAGGCAATTTTTTTAAATAGGATTGCGACCTTAATGTTGAGCAAAAATATTCATGATGTACTCATTTTATTCAGAATTTTAAGCCCTGCAACATTTGTATTGACAATGTTTTATATAGAGTTAGCTGTTTTGAGATATTGTTAACGTAATTAAAAAAAACGTGCTTTTCGAAAATAAATAGGTACATATTTTCTAACATTCACCCAAGTACGAGGAAGAAAACATAGTACGTTCATTTTAGACCTAAACTGAAGGGATTAAAATAATTTCCAGTTTACTCATAATTAATTCTGAGTTCAACCCCCTGACCACGGGTCTAAAAGTTTAAACTGGAATTGCAACCTTAATGTTCAACAAAAATACTACATGTAGGTACTCATTTTACTCAGAATTTTAAGTTCTACAACATTTTTATTGGCAATGTTTTTGACAGAGTTAGCTGTTTGGAGATACTGTTATGGTATGCAAAAAAAGGGGTTTTTTTACTATAAATCTATACTTATTTCCTAACGCTCACCTAGTACGATGGGGAAAACATAGCATATTCATTCCAGACCTGAACTGGAGGGATTAAAATAATTTCCAGCTTTCCCCTAATTAATTCCGAATTCAAAAACGTGAATTTGGTCTAAGGGCCATGGAAAATACACGAAATTCTTCATATAATCACGGAAACGCGAATTTCTTCAAAGGATCGGGAGAAAAATGCGAATTTTGTCAAATAACCGCGAAAAACGCAAATTTCGTCACAGGATCGCAAAAATAATGCAAATTTTATCAAAGAATCGCAAAAGCAACGCGAATTACATCAAAGTGTCGCAAAAGAAACGCGAATTTCGTCAAAAGGTTGCGAAAAAAACACAAATTTTGTCAAAGGATCGCGAAGAAAACGCGAATTTATTCAAAGAATCGCAGAAAAAAGTTAATTTCTTCAAAAAATCGCGGAAAAAGTTAATTTCATCGAAGAATCGCTTAAAAAATGCGAATTTCGTCAAAGGATTGCTGAAAAAATCCGATTTTCGTTAAAGGATTGCGGAGAAAACGCGAATTTTGTTAAAGGATCGTGGGGGAAAAACGCAAATTTTATCAAAGAGCTGCAAAATTATACTAATTTCGCCAAAGCCTTGCAGAAGAAACTTAAATTTCGTCAAAGGGCAATGAAGGAAATGTGAATTTCATCAAACGGCTATGAAAAAAACGCGAATTTTATCAAAGGGCTGCCAAAACATGTGAATTTCGTCAATGAGTTGCAGAAAAACGCGAATTTCGTGAAAGAGTCGTGGAACAAATGCGAATTTTATCAAAGAATCGTGGAAAAAATACAATGGTCTCTTTAGAAAATAGAACACATACATACACCTATGTTTATTATTATAGGTAAAGTTTTTAATCTGAAATAATATGCTGAACTAACTTTTGAAGAAAACGGGTTAAACCAAACCCAGCTTGCAGGAATCTGCACTCAGCCTGAAATTGACTCGAATCGAAAACATCTAACCCGACCTGCAACAAAAATAATTAGTGCCAGGAAGGAATCCTACCCCCCCCTCCTCTGCTGTAACACTTCAGAAAATTTCAGAATTTTTTTTTCTTTTTTACTGAATCCCTGATCATGAGTTTTTTTTAACTGAGATTTTTAATTTTAGTTTAAAATAGAAATGGCAGATGACGCTGCAAGCAATAGGCGCAAAATCGGTGCCTGACTTAACGACTATTGTTTGTTTGTAGCGTCATCTATCGCTGCAATGTAAAGTCGAGAATCGCAGTAAAAAAATCTCCTGACATCTTACATAACCCTCCTGCAAGATTTTTTTAAATTGCTGTCACCATTCGCAAGTTACTGAATTTTAAAGTCAGTCAGTCCGTTTTAGGACGCCCAGTATGTTTTTTAATAAGTTTCAAAGCATTCTTTACTGAATTACAATTCATCTTAGATATAAAGAGACAAGCACCAAATTAGTATTTTTTACATAATCCTAAAGATTAAAAAGTATTGTTAAATAATTGTTTGGGCGTGCCCGTTATGGAGCTTTTAATGTACATAGTTTTTATCTACAAAAGTATTTAGACTTTCTTTTCAAAATTTGGGTTGGCCCGAACCCTTCTCGCAAGAGTGAAAGCCCAATCCGAAACTGACCAAAACCCGAAATTATGTATGTCAATCTGCCCCAAACCCAACTCGCTAGGACGCAGCTAAAAAGTACAAGTCAACCCGATCCGCAGCAGAAAAGTAGAAATCAATCGGACCCAGGCGCGACCCACAGCAAAAAAGTTTAGTAAACCGGACCCAAACCCGACCTGCAGCAAAAAGTAGAAGCAACACGACCCGCAGTGAAAAAAATTAGCCCCGACCCGCGTATCATATTGAAGTCTCCAAATTTCTAAAATCGCCCCCCCCTTGAGGACTCTCCAGATCCGCCCTTGATTGACAGCCAAATAGTTTGTTGTAGGAAATTTAAATTAAAACTGAATGTTGCTTGGTGAATAAAATAGTCTCATGTAAACACATTAAAAAACATTAAGTAAAGTGTCTAAATATATTGTAACTTTACAAAAAGTAATGATATCTAACAAAAACATAGCTGTGAAAAAAGGGAGCCAAGTTCTGTAAAGACAATGGCAAGAAAAGAAGTGATATCTAAGTGGGTGCCAAGTTCAAATAAAATTCATTCAAACTTACCTACTGAAGTATTATAGCATTTTTTAAAATTGTTTAGAAATAAAAATTATTGATAGCATATTAATAATAAATCTAGAACTTGGCAAGTTTTTGATAAATGCTATGCCTATCAATTTCATGTCTTAATAAAATGATGATGATTAACAACAATGTCATTATAAAAAAATTTATATAGTTATTATCATAAACAAATTACTCATGTTAAAGATTTGATAAACCAATAAATACACAAATACATTCCCGCTCGTCTTTGGTTATCATTCTAGCACCCACCCTTCGGAAACCTCAATGCAAACAGACTAGGCCTGAGAAGGCAAAGCCTGAGGGCCTCAGGCAAGGCCTGAGAAAGAGACAGTTACCTTTACGCTTGTTCTTGGTCATCCCTCTAGAGACTGCACCCCTTTTTAACCCTTCAGGGGCAAAGAGCTTTTATTCGTGACATGCTGAAATGATTCAATCACACCAGAATTTAAAAACAAATTTATTTCAAAATGGGTAAAAGCTTCTTTTCACGTATTTAATAAAATTAAACTTTTTAGTCCTGAATTCTAGTGTCAATGTGGCATTTTGCAGTTAAAATTAGGTGGGATATATTTTATCACACCATCCTTCAAGGGGAAGGAGCTCACTCAAATGAAGGCTTTCAAACATGAAATAACAAGTTTAGATATAATAATGTCATTAATAAAAATAAATGACTTGTAGGCAAAAACTTGCCAAGTTCTAGATTTATGATTAATATGCTATCAATAATTTTTATTTCTAAACAATTTAAAAAATGCTATAATACTTCAGTAGGTAAGTTTGAGTGAATTTCATTTGAACTTGGCACCCACTTAGATATCACTTCTTTTCTTGCCATTGTCTTTACAGAACTTGGCTCCCTTTTTTCACAGCTATGTTTTTGTTAGATTATGTTTACTTAATTCCTTTTATACTAGCTTATTTTGAAATGTTGTTACACTTGTCTACGTCATCAAGTTATTTTTATTTCGCCGTTTTATTCGTATTTTTATTAATGTTGTACTAATTTATTTGTTCTTTCGTTATTTAAAATAAAAATTATGTCAATTTGTATAACTTGGCGAGTGGTTTGGCGATATTAGTCGACGGGATAATCAAGTAGTACCGCAGCGGATTTGGCGTTAAAATTTCCTTGATCAAAGAGAAATGAATAGAAATCCGTTTATAGGGAGATCGCCACTGTTTTTTAAATTATAATTCAATCTTTCGAAATCTTTTTAAAGCCGATCACATTAGCGTGCATTTAGAGTCTGCGGTGTCTGGACGGGGGGTTGGCGAGCGTAGCTCGTAGGGGGCCGAGCCCCCTAGTTTTCTAAAATAATGTAAAAAATATCTCTAGAAATGCTGAAAATTTGAATTTAAAATAGAAATAAAACCTAAAAAAATGAGTCAAAATAAAAAAATTAATGCAATCTGCACTCCGGCAAATTCTAACGCATAAAATGATCTAAAAATGATTACACTGCCATGTATAGTTTTTGCTGCTATAAAACTTTTTTAGTGGAACGATTTTGTCCAACTTTAGCATTAAATATCTCTTTAAATAATTCTTCGATTTAAAAACTGTCTGCATCAGCGTGTTTATCAAACATTTCTGTATAAAACCACCGAATTTTCATATTTTTGTATGCATTATTTTTCTTAATATTAACGAAGAAAGACCCCCTGTCACAAAAAATTCAAAACCGGCGGCGGCGACGGCGATGGCGGTGACAGCGGTAGTTACTTTTTTTTAGAATAGAGAGAAATTAGACATATAAATATCACTTGGCATATTTCAAATATTACGCGAGCAAAGCCGCGGGGTTTGCTAGTATCTACCGGGTGTCCCAAAAAGGACTGACTGATTTTAAAATTCAATAACTTCCAAACGGTGACAGATATTAAAAAAATTCTTGCAGGAGGGTTATGCATAAAGTCAAAAGTTTTTTTACAGTGATTTTCTATTTTAGTTCGAATTACAAAAAAATGGTTGGCGCTGCGATCAATAGAGGCTAAATTCAGGCTGTACTTCGTGGCCCGGATAATAAATTTCCATCTCCTTTTTCTACATGGAACAACAGAAAGGACCAAAAATCGAGCCTGTATTTAGCGACTATTGCTTACAGCGCCATCTATTGTTTATAATTCGAACTAAAATCGAAAATCACTGTAATAAAACTTTTGACTTTATGCATAACCCTCCTGCAAGAATTTTTTTAATTTCTGTCACCGTTTGGAAGTTATTGAATTTTAAAATCATTCAGTCCTTTTTGGGACACCCGGTATCTCTCTATTCTAAAAAAAAGTAACTCCCGCTGTCACCGCCGCCGCCGCCGCCGGTTTTGAATTTTTTGTGACCGAAGGTCTTTCTTCGTTAATATTAAGAAAAATAATGCATACAAAAATATGAAAATCGGTAGTATTATACAGAAATGTTTGATAAACACGCTGATGTAGACAGTTTTCAGATCGAAGAATTATTTTAAGAGATATTTAATGCTAAAGTTGGACAAAATCGTTCCACTAAAAAAGTTTTATAGGAGCAAAAACTGTTCACAGGAATTTAATCATTTTTAGATCATTTTATGCGTTAGAATTTGCCGGAGTGCAGATTGCATTAATTTTTTTATTTTGACTAATTTTTTGAGGTTTTATTTCTATTTTAAATTCAGATTTTCAACATTTCTAGAGATATTTTTAACAGATTTTAGAAAGTGATATTAATTTAAACTGTTGCCAACTGTATAAACAGCGGAAGCAATAATGTTTGCTTAAAAAAAAAAAATATTTATGCGTGTAAATAAATTAAAAATTTATTTACACGTGACTATTATAAACAGAAAAAAAAAACATTTGGAATTAGAATTAAATAATTATGTACAAAAAGCAGGAACTTATTAAAAATTATGTCATAAAAACTATAATTACACGTGAATTTTAAGAGAGAACGGAATTTGTAAAGCAATAAATTTATTAACATGCGTTAGAAGTCTTAAATAGGAAAAATTACGTCATATTTACGTCACATTACAGTTATTACATAAAATGAACACAAAATAATATTGCAAAACGGTTTAAATTTAGAAATTGCGCTAGACATTTATTTGATATTTTAAGAGGATACTTTTCAACTATTTTTGTTAGGAAAGCGCAAATAATATTTAATTTCTAACACAAGTATTTTCACGTGAATATTAAAAACAGAAAGAATAGTTTGGTCAAAATTACGTCAGATTAAAAACGATTAATTTAAAATGTCTCATTTAAAAGAACTTTCTTTTCACTTTGTTAAAAAATACCAAGAGACAAAGACTCTGTTTACTTAATTCCTTTTATATTAGCTTATTTTGAAATGTTGTTACACGTGTCTACGTCATCAAGTTATTTTTATTTCGACGTTTTATTTGTATTTTTATTAATGTTGTACTAATTTATTTGTTTTTTCGTTATTTAAAATAAAAATTATGTCAATTTGTATAATTTGGCGAGTGGTTTGGCGATTTATATAATTTGGCGAAATTGGTCGACGGGATAATCAAGTAGTACTGCAACGGATTTGGCGTTAAAATCCCCCAATCAAAGAGAAATGAATAGAAATCCGTTTATAGAGAGATCGCCACTGTTTTTTAAATTATAATTCAATCTTTCGAAATCTTTTTAAAGTCGATCAAATTAGCGTGCATTTAGAGTCTACGGTGTCTGGACGGGGGTTGGCGAGCGTAGCTCGTAGGGGGCCGAGCCCCCTAGTATTATAAAGGACAAACATATCTGTGCGTAACGTATACGTCATTCTGCGAATGGCAACACTTTGAAATTTAAAATGAAATTTCGGTTTTGCAATTTTTGCTACAGCAAATTTTTAAACTTCTAAACATCGCACAGTTTAAATTTTTACACTGTCGTATAGGGAAAAAAAATTATTTTTAAATGCAATTTGTTTGATGGCTCTATCTCAATTTATTTTTGAGATATTAATTTTTTTATAGTTTTAGTACCAATTTTTTAATTGTGGCAACTGAAGTTCTCCATTTCTATGAAAAGTAAAGGGAAATTAGTCATTTATTTATTTATTTTTATTGATTATATCCTTATTGATGCAATTTTCATATTACAAATAAAAGTAACTTTTTTCTAATTTTTGAACAGAAAATGACGTCAGCTATTAAAAAAAAAACACGCATTCTTCTTCATAAATCAAAAGATTGAAGAAGATATTTCAATATTTTTACATTACACTGATACTGAGTTTGAGACGCTAGGCCAAATGATTGAGTGAGTAAAATGATGACATATTTAAAACAAAACGATCCTTTTCTTTGATAAAACTAAATATTTGACCAATTCTAAATGGCCAATACTATGGCAACTAAAGGCAAATTTCTGAATGGTAAGTTTTTGCGGGTACTGAGATTAGAACTTAAGTTTGTGCGAATGTTCACATGAAAAGTTGTATCGGACAAACGTGACTTTAAGTTTGGAAATACATTCATTAATAATGTATTGTGCGTTAAAATACTTTTAAATTGTGATTTGAGTGGTGCGTATGTAAATTTTGAGAATGTGAAAATAACGTACAGTTTAGATTTTATGGGGGGGGGGGGGGGGGGGGATTTTATGATGTGACAAAGCGAAATCCTTTTTACCGATTTTTCATTCCGTAAAAACAATCTATAAGAGCCTCAATCGATAACTTCAACATAATTACTGATCTTGATTACGTATTCTAATACAGTTTAATTTTTCGATAATTTAAGCAGTTGAAGTTTGTGGAAATATTATTTTGGTAATTTTAGATTCAAAACATTATTTGTTTTAAGAGTTAGACAACCAATGCAAGATGAATTTATTGTACCGTAATTTCCGGCGTATAATCCGCGGATCAAACAATCATTTTTCGACCCAGAAAATTTTTAAAGTAAAATGTAACTTTTTAGATAGCGGTATATATTTCGCTTCAGTTACTAAATAAAATTTCTGGGTCCAAACAGAATTGTTCGATCTGCGGATTATACACCGGAAATTACGGTAATTATTTTTGTACGTTTATTATAAATTCCATCTAACAGTTCTATTCTAAACATTTTAATTCGTCGAATTTCGACGGGTCCCAACTCGTTAATATAAAGTAGATACTCACCAATCGTTATATTCTTATCACGATTTGCAGTTTTCTCAACCGTAGCACCCGGACTATTATACAAAATACACTTTGTGGAATATCTTAATCTTCTGTAATATGTACCGACTGTTTTGAAACTATATCTGTTTAATGATCTCAGCGATATCCAGCGGCAGCCATTTATCAAATGAAATACCAATTTATTTACGACTAGCTGTACCCAGCCACGCGTTGCTGTGGCTCAGTCTGGCTAAATGGAAAAGAAAGAAAAGAGAAAGTGCACGTTTCTAATATCTTTAATTTCACAATACTTGTGGGTATACAATATTTTTGTTGTTACATTGTCTGTGCAGATATAGAGATTGTCTGATTTGCCAATTCTAAAACACGAAACATATAATTGCCCGTGTGAGAAGCAATTCATGCCTAGATCTAAACCGCAGAATTTTAAAGCTTGGCCCTTAGCTTTGTTGATGGAGATTACAAACGCCAATCAAATAGGTAATTGCAATCTCTTAAATTGAAATTGTGCATCCATTGGAATCGAAGGAATGCGATGAATGAGGACATCTTCAGTCAAGATTGTTGCGTCTACGAAGTTTCGCATTATTTTTTTACTGCAAGCCACGTGCCATTGCAAAGATTGGGCTTGCGAATATTTCGCAACATCATAATTGGTAGCCCGATTGTCAATTGCGGTACGTGCAGTGGCATCCCTTGCAGATCCAGTGAATTAAAAAGATATGTGCCGAGTTAAACTTATGGCATTGAACTCACATGCTATTCACACTAATTGTATATTATACTCTTATTTCAAAGAATAATGCCCATTGAAAAATAAATTAAGAGGATTACCCCCCGTTTCCTCCCTCTTTATTTTTAACCAATGAACCTCCAAATCTAATCAGGGAAACGCCTTATCAGAATAAACCGGTATACCAAATTTGAAGCAAATCGGATAATTCTGCATGAAAAACCCATTTATCTAAATTAAGGGGGGATTAACCCCCGTTCGTCCCTTTATACTTAATCTATGAACCACCAAAACAAATCAGGGAAGCGTCTTGTCAGATAGAACCTATTCACAAAATTTGTAGCAAATCGAATAATTCTACGAATCGAAAAACCAATTTATCTAAATTAAGGGGGGGGGGGGTATATCCCCGTTCGCCTTTGCGCAACCAATAAAACACCAAAACTAATCAGGGAAGCACTTTATCAGAATGAACCTATTTACAAAATTTGAAGCAAATCAGATAATTCTGCATGAAAAACCAATTTATCTAAATTAAGGGGAGATTAGCCCCTTGTTCCTTTTATGCTTAATCAATGAACTCCCAAACTAATCAGGGAAGCGCCGCCTAATCAAAATGAACATATTTACAAAATTTAAAGCAAATCGAAATATTCTGCATATGGTGTGGTTCAGTGGATAGTGTATTTAAAAAGCATAAAAAACTCCATCCTTTAATTACAGAAACCAACAATTTATTTAAACATTTAAACAAGTTACAAAAAGGGGAAATATACTATTGTTTACTTCAAGTGAGAGAGAGAAAACCCCTTGCATAAAAAGAAGCGAGGAGGCGCAACTCCAAAAATACGTGCTGTTACATCTCTGTGAGCAGAGAGGAAAGTGAGTTATTTCATAAGAAGCTTATAACACTTGGCGTTACAATTCATCGCCAATTTCAAACATTAGCACCGTGAACGAAAAGCAGACAAAGGTTTTATTTGCGAGCCAAATGATTACCCCACATAATCTAGCAACCCGATGAAAACGCGTGATGTAAAGCGGTTGCCAGAGTAACGGTTCTTCCCATGTATATACTAGCGACGCCAGAAAACCTGGCAATGTTTATCTAAAACAAATGATTACGTTAAAGGATTGCTACTTATAATTGCGCAATACCGAGAACGGCATAAGTTTTTATACAACCGATAAATAAATTTAACGTTGATGAAAGTGATCTAAAGACCGCGTCCAAAGAACTTTCTTTTACTTTTTGATACATTATTGCAACGGCTCTCAATTAAGTAGAGAATGAGACAGAATTATTACCCGTGTAGGCGACGCAAATGAAAAAAACAAAATAACATTCATTCTAATATTAAAGGCAGGTGCATTTATATCTTCTGTTTTATTTAACTGCCCAAATGTTATTGGAAAATAAATTGCATCTGCGAGAAAAGCTTACAAATCATAAACTGAAAATTACTGCATGAAATTAATGAGATTAGTGAAAGAAAAAAAAAAACGAACAGATAAAATTCGATATGGATTTTAAGCATAGAATTAAATTACAAATTTTAGCTTAACGAAGGGGGGAAAACAACACGTTTCAAAAGAAAAAAAAATGATTTAAATTAATTTTAACCCCTTAACGGTCGCATTAAATTACGGTTTAAAAATTCAAATTGTTTATTGGCACCACTTTTTTGAAAAAGAAATATTCACCATATTTAATGACAGGTAAAATGATACCATAATAAAGCCAACTATACTATTTTATAAAACTGGTGGCAATCAAACAAAAAAGGATAAAATGAAAAAAAGACCCAGCCCGTGAATATCACGGGAGCGAGAATTAAGGGGTTAAAGAAAACGTGATATGTGACAGAACTCTGTCACATTGCATGAAAAACCCATTTATCTAAATTAAGGGAGGATTAGCCCCCGTTCCCCTTTTATACTTAACCAATGAATTGCCAAAACTAATCAGGGAAGCGCTTTATCAGAATGAAACTATTTACAAAATTTGAAACAAATCGTATATTTCTATCAAGAGTTATCGCGTTCCATACATACATACAATTACATACATACTAAAAAGAAAAAAACACGAACTAAAAAACAAAGAAAAAACAAATATGATAAAAAATACTGTCCCTCCGGAGGGCATAGTGAGGGGAGATGCATAATATAAAAGAGTGGTGAAAGGGCTTTCTAATGATATACCACATAATGGGTGTCGAAAAATATTTAAAAAGTGCCCCGGGGGAGGAAATTGGGAGAGGGGGATGCGAGGTTCATAATAGTAATATAAAAACGCACGCATTGAAATGCAACGCAATCAGTGAAGAACTTTTGGAGGTTTAAGATTTCGTTCAAACGAACATTTACATTTTAAAAATATAGAAATGTGCCCCCAAGGGGGGAAAGTGAGATGAGGAAGATGGTCGGTGCATAATATGAAAAAGTAGTCAAAGGGCTTTCTAATGATATGTCACATGACATGTGTCTGAAAAAATGTAAAAAGCGCCCCCTGGTCGCGGCGAAGAAATTGGAGGAGCGAGGTTCGTGATAGGTATATAAAAACACGCGCGTATTAGAATGCAATGCAATCCGTGAATTTCAAAGCAATCGGTGAAGAACTTTCGGAGGTTTAACATTTTGCACAAACGAACATTTATATTTTTATTTATATAGAAATGTACCCCCAAGTGGGGAAAGTGAGGGGGGCGAGATGCGAGGTGCATAATATGAAACAGTAGTCCAAGGGCTTTCTAATGATATATCACATGATGGGTTTTGGAAAAAAATTAAAAAGTGCCCCCTGGTGGAGGTGGGGGAGCGAGGTTCATAATAAGTATATAACAACACTTCCGTATTCAAATGCAATCCAACCCGTGAATTTCAAAGCAATCTGTGAAGAACTTTCGGAGATAGCGATTTTGAACAAACGAACATTTACATTTTTATTTATATAAATTGTAGACCATTTAATCATTTTTATTTTCGCTTTGATCTCCTGTCTCATTCAACTCCACTTTTCCTACGCAATTTTTCTGATGCTTCGGTGGGGCGTGGGCAATAAAAGGTTGGGAAACACTGATCTAGACTCTAGAGGTATAAAGCTAGATACTTCCCATTCATCAGCATTTTCCCGCATTTTCTCTAGTATTGCCATAGTGTCATCTTCATCGTCATCTGGAGAAAATTTAACATTTCCGCAACAATTTTTGGAAATCGAAGAGCACTTTATTCCTGTCTTTCGGCATGTACTTGTACATGCTTTACCGCAAATGAAGATTTTATTTGTCGATTAATACAAATATAATGAAATTTGAATAAAAATGTCTCGCAGCCGGAAAACTAACAAAGAGTAAAACTAAAGAAAAAAAAAAATCTAAAACCAAAATCGAAAAAGTAAACCCTAATCCGGTTAGAATTCAACGTCAGCAATTCTAAGCAAGAAAAAAAAATCATTTAAAACTATTAAAATGCAAGCGAGAAATTGCAAAAAGAACGCTCCCATAGGTTTAACATTAGCGTTCTAGTTTCTTTGCGAGACTAGTTTAGTGTCACGCGAAAACATTTTCACGATAATGTTAAACCTATGGGAGCATTCTTTTCCGAATTCTTGCTTGAATTTTAATATTTAATTTTTTTTTCTTCTGGCGATACCTGAGGTCGATATCTAACGTTGTGCGTTTTTAATTTTTCGAATTTGTTTGCATTTTTTTTAAATGAGAATACTTTAAATTTCAGAACGGGTACCAAGCAGTTTTCCAAAAATGAAAATGTCCGAATATTAAAAAAAAAAAAAAAAAAAAAGCAACCAAACCCGAAAAAGTACAAAAGCACAACATTACACTCTAAGAAATTTTACCGCTAAATTACGGTCAGTGACTGGCAAAAAGTGTGCTAGTCACTGACCGTAAAAATAGTGTTATGACCATAAAACTGCCATGACCATAAAAATACAAATTTACCCGTAAATTTTTGCCCGTAAAATTTAAAGTCACTGGCCGTAAATTAACATAATGCCCGTAACATATTGACCTCAAGTATCCCATGAAAAAAATGTGTTTAAAAGTAATAAAATGCAAGCGAGATATTTGTCAAGAACGCTCCCATAGGTTTAATATTACCTTGTGAATGTCTTCGTGTGACTAATTTAGTCTCATAATTCATATCACTGTGACTTTAAACGCCTCCATTTTAATACTACAAGCAACGTAAAATCTTTGAAAATGAAATCTGTCTATATCGAATCCGGTATTTAAACAAAAAAAAAATGCATATTTTCAAGAGATAGAATATCGACAATTATACCTGCTAAGATAGAAATCTGTTTAAAGCGGAATATATTTCGGTTCGGTTTTCAAGGTTTTAATGAATCAATATTTGACAAAGATGATTACTTAGTTCAGTATTACGTATTTAATGATTGCATACTTGATTTTTTCAAAATTCGGCTATTATACTTAGTAAAATTCTCCTGGTAAATTTTCTTTTTAAGGGAGGGGGGGGGGGGGGCAAAATCCATGTTTGCCCAGTGTGCAAAAAAGGCTAGTTTCGGTTCTGTAACACATACTTTACTGCTACCAATATATAGAAGTTGACATACATACACGATTAAATCCGTGGGAAACATTTGAATAATAGGGGCAGAGCTACGTTTTTCAAGGTTTTTAAGAAAAATGAAAATTTTGTCTTGTTTTTGAAATATCGTACTGCGCTTGTTATTGAGTGTATAACCCTCAGAGCGGTTTGGGCGTATTTTTCAGTTTTTTCCCAAAACAACTTTAATCTATTGTAGGCAAAAATATTTTCAGCAGACTTGTATTTCAAGATATCTATCAAATAAAGGGACATGAAGTGTATTTTAGAAACAAACAGGGAAAGAAAATTTTAATTAAAATTATTTTTATAAGCATTTTTATGAAAATGCAGGAAAGCCCTCGAGACGCTCGGAGGGATAAAAAAGTTATGGGTATGAAAGTTGTAGAGAATTTTGTCCTCTTTAAGATTGTAATTGACAAATAATATACTACGGCAACGGGTCTCGTGATATTTAAAAAGAAAAAAAAAAGTCCCAAAATTTTGTTGTTTTTTGGCCACAGAAAATTCTCCCTTAATCCGGGAGAACTCGGTAGTGAGAATGCCCAATTGCTTTTCTTTTACTTTACATTCATATAATGTCAACTTTTTTTGGTTGGCTTAGTACTTTTATTCACAAAATAGGTAAAATAATTGTAAAACATTTTGAAATTTTAATTAAAATGAAAAATGATTTAAATAAGAGTCTTAAAAAAGTACGACTGTGAGAGAAAATCTCATGCAGCGAGTTCTTCCGAGTTAAGAAATTTGTTGTAAAACTTGATTTTTCCATGCTGGCCTCATTATAAACAAGTTAGAAAAAAAATATTCTACCCGACCTTTTGCCAGGTAACGCGCTTTTTTTGGTACATTTCACCTGAACTACTATCTCGAAGCTAATTCATGGATTTTCTCCAAACTTCATATTCAGTTAGACGTTGACATAAATTGATGATGATTAGGTTCTGCTGTAAATCACCCTATAGGTGGCGCTGCTATGCTGCATTATTCAGGATTTACACGATTTTAGCGATAGTCATATCTCAATAACTAATGCACGGTATTTCATCTTTTTAGAATCCTCATGATGAGCATAGAATGCCATTTAATTGTGGCATTTTGATAGCGAATTTTAAAGTATTAACATGTATGTTATAGAAGAAAGTTTTAGAATTGGTACATCCGACTAGTTGAGTATTATCGTCATAAATAAATCTTTGTACATATTTTTTATAATTCTAGCTTATCTGGAAGTAAGCTAAAAATCGATCACAAAATTTCACCTTTGTATGCAAAAACCAAGTCCAGTAAATAAAACAGTCTATCCCCCCCCCCCCCCCCAGAATTATAAGCGGTACCACAGTAATTTTTAAAATGTAAAGCTGTTTTGTGTACAGTGAAAATTTTCATGCCTCTTTTTTTCAGAAAATTTTTGCTTTTCTAAAAATACAATGTTATTAAAAAGGGATATAATTTAATTAAGTAAATCAATATTTTTATAATTAAGCACTTATTAGTTTGGACATTAAGATTTTTGTGTTTCGGCTAACAAGGGCCTGATGTGCTAGTGGCCGATTTTCATAAGAGTGGTATCGTTGGAAAGGTCTTGTCGTGAGAACCAAAAAATCCAATGGAACTATCTGTAAGAAATGAACGCTGCAGGAGCAGCAAGGCAAATTTCGGCCACAAAGTGTAAAAACGACTACAAGAGCTGCATTATCCCAATCCCAACGTCCTACTAACCAGCTCCACTTCAGGGGAAAATAGCAAAACAGTTGACTGAATTGTATTTCGAAACATTAAAAAAATCTATACATGGAGAGAAGAGACTCCTCATCTTGGATGAGTGCCGCCCATGCAGGTACTGAACTTCACAAGAAATTGGGGAAAACGTCGAAGTCATGATTATACCTGGAGGTACAACGAGAAAACTCCAGCTCCTTGATGCTGAAACGTTTAATGACTACAAACTTATAGTCAAACGTATGACCCAGTATTCTTGAACTCACCGGCTTATATGTGATGGAGATTTGACTACAAGGGAAGCTATCGTAAAATTGCATCATTTGGTTCACAACCAAATCTCCGCCCTTGCATTTGAAGACATGTGCCTATGTGCTTTCCAAAAGGTGCTACTACGAATTGAAATGCCAAGGTTCAGATTTGTGAGACTAGTATATTTCACACTAACAGCCAAAACTTGTAATATCCAACCGTTTATCAAATGTGCCTGGTGTGAAGAATCTCTAAGCTTTAAACCCTTTTACACTGACACCCACTTTCACTAATACCCAAGTGATCAACCAAATGTCATAAAGAAGTAGACCTTACTATCATATGGTCTACACCGTCTTTACTAATCTCAACATTCGTGGCATAGCAGCCTTCTTCTGTGTTAATAAGACCACATTCATAACATTCCATGTCAAACAGTACATTTCTTTCACTGCATTATACAGCAACACATTGTCTATATTAACAACATTACAAACGCATGCCAATTACTCACGCAGTCACATGAAAAAAAATGTTTATTTTTTTATTTATTCGTTGGTGGAATGCTTGTGAAAATAGCTTTGCAGCTCCTGCGGTGTTCATTTCGGACGGGTAGTTCCATTGGATTTTTTGTTTCTCACGATAATACCTTTACAACGATACCACTCTTATCAAAATCGGCGACAGCTCCTTGTGAGACAAAACAATATCGCGGTATTTGTTTTTTCACTCTTTTCATTTATCTCTATTGTCTGCTGGCTGCAATATTTGTGTCTCGTAAAGGAAAAAAAGGGTGTAAATGTCTCGCCAAGCCATATACTTAAAACGCCAGCCAAAAAAAGAAGTGATATTACTCGTATGTCATGCGAGTCGCCCTGTGAAAATATATCACTATTCATAAATGTTGCAAATACCTCGGAATGTGGTAAAGTACTGTTTCTGAAGTACTTTCTATTAGCTACAATTGCTGGAAGTGCGATTTCATTTATGGTATGCATGATTAACTAAACTTTTGCTTACTGTGTAATGTGTATAAATTCTATTGATCATATAAGGGCTACACAAAAGAATTTGTATGCATTGTGGGGTATCAACGTGAATGAATTAATTGCGGCTTTTAATTGAGTTATGCACCATCAAGTTGAACTATATTTAGTATACTAAGAGATGTTTGTTGAATATAAATAAAATCATATACTGGGCAACCCAAAGAACTGGATACGTGGGCTCTACGGATGATAATATCTGGAAGTGTAATTTCAGTAGTTTTAACCATGTTTTAGCCTAAATTAAATAAATTTTAGCTTAATATGTGGCGGATATAAAAGTCCGTAGCTAATATACAGGGTTGTACAAAATAATTCAAGTACATTTCCGTATATTGGCAGAAATTGCTGAAGGTGAATTTTCAACATAATATGCATTTTTCTAATAAATTAAGTTTTAGCATGCTATGTAGAATATATATGAAAATCTGAAGATTAAATACAGGGCTTCACAAAAGTATTGGATTACTTTTCCGGCAATGGATGGTAATTGCTGAAATCTGGTTTTCAAATGTGTTATGTCTTTTCGAAAATGTTTAGATTTTTTTTTATCTTATTAAACAGCGAAATTTCAGTAACGAATTCTGGAAGTGTTTGAAAGTATTTTATAATCTATGCTGGATGCATGATTTTTCTTTCTTGTTTTTCTTTGTATTTTGTAGAAAAATTACTTTTACGTTAAAAAAAATAATAAAGTAGCTATGCAAATCACAAAAGTTAAGGTTTATTGAAATTTAACGAATTTACTTAAATGAAATCTACCGAATATATAGCTATTTTGCGTATGCTATTGATGAATAAAAACTACAATTAATAGCTTTAAAATAGATTTATAAAATTTTTTAGTGAGGGCAAAGATAAGTGTAAAGGATAGCTGGTTAATTCTTATAGCTGCTCCAAAACGGTGCTATTGCTGCTTCAAATTAGAGTATGTGCCCAACATAGTTAAAATCCTAGCGATGCAAAAAAAAAAAAAAAAAAAAAAAAAAAAAAAAAAAAAAAAACGCAATTTTGAAACAGGGAAATAAGCACGGGGATTTTGGGAAATCAACCGGGAATTTGGGGCATTTTGGAAATTTTGATAGAAAGAAACTAAGATATCAAATGTTTATCAAGTACGAATAAGAATTAGCACATTATAAGAATTTAATTTCTAACTTTTTAAAAATTCATCCAGAATTAAAATATTATTAATAATAATAGCAATCTGTCTGTGTAGGTATGAGTAATAAGTACTTTATTCATAAACGCATGTAAAAACAAACCATTATACTAACTGATTATTATTCAAATCTAAGTGTCTAAGTAAGTAATTCAAATAAATTTTTAAAGTAGAAATAAAAAATATGTTATTATTAACAATCAATGCGCAAAACTTAAAAATATGATTATGTGTAACAATTTCTTTTTTAATATTTTTAAAATACTTTTTTAATTAAAATTTGAATTGATAAATTGATAAAACAAAAACATTAAGATTATCATCCTCTCTCTCCCAAATAAATTTCGATTTTTCTGTTGAAAGAAAGGATTGAAAATTTTAAATTTTTCCTACGAATAAATTTTCAGTTGTGTGTTTCTAACATGTTTCACCGCTTTTCGTATATTTTAACGAAATATAAATAGGTAGAAAGACTGACAAAAGAAAATCTTAAACATCACCTTTTGCATCAAAAAGTGCTTTTATTACCGCGTTAAGGGGGCTGATCACTCAGCTTCGGAATTCTCCTCCGTAATGTTAAATCTATGGACTTTTGATGCATTCGTATATTTAAAATATCTTCTCGAGAAATTCATATTTTTGACATCTGTTGTCGGTGTACTCTTCTTAAAGGATGTCTCTTTTTTTCTTAGTTTTCAAAATATTTCTAAAATCTATGCTGAATTTAATATTTTATGTGTTACAAGCGGGCGAACTGCGAGTAAGATTTTAACACTTCATATAAAATTAATTTTATACTTTAGAAATATTTTGAGAACTAAGAAAAAAAGAGAGACATCTTTTAGGAAGTGTACACAAAAAATAGAAGTTGAAAAAATTAATTTCCATATGAGATATTTTAAATATACGAATGCATCAAATGCCATTACGGAGGAGAATTCCGAATCTCAGTGACCAGCCCTCTTAAGCGCCACGTCAGTCACCGGTGACTGACACTGGACTTTCTGATTAAAACGCGTCATTGACCGATGGCTGACGGTCAAAAATATTATATAAAACAAATATATATATATATATATATATATTGTTTTAAGTAATTATTGAAAATTTATTTACCTTTTATTTATCACAGAATTATACTTTCTTAAAAATTACTTAAATCATTGTAAACTTTTCAGCTTCAGTGTCAGTCGCCGTGGTACTCAACGTGTTAATTAATTTTATTTTGTAAATCATCTGAAATGCTCTTCAATTTTTTATTTTGTTAGCTAATTATAAGTCTTAATTTAAAAAAATTCTAGTTTTAATGAAATTACACCACAGTGTGTTTTTAATATAATTTGACGATTTTCCAAACTGAAAATTCAGGAATGTTCGCTAGTTTGAAAATAGGATTTTCAGGTCTAAGTATGTAAATAAAATTAACACGTTCAACAGAAATTTTGGAAGCTTCCTGTTGTTTCGAAAAATATATGACATGAAATACGATTAATGTATTTTCCGTAATTCCTAATTATAGTTATTTTTTAACGTTTCAACAATTATCCGTATTGCAAAAGGAAAATGCAGAAAATTAAAAAATATATATGGGAAACAGTCTTGTCCAGCTGAAAATATTTTCATTTCATTTTTCATTTAATGCTTATTTTTTTTTTTTTTAAATACGTTTGTCTGAAGTTGTGAAATTAGAATTTTTTTACTGTTTTAGAAAAATGAAAAAATTAAACGCTTTTAAATTTGGAATAATATTATCATACAAAAAAATAAATAAATAACAAGTTTAACTAATTTAGGTAAACGAAAGAATTAATTAAAAAAAAAATCTGAATAAAAACATTAACCATGCCTTTACTTGTTATTGTTTTGTATTTCAATAATTTTTTAATCCAAATTTTAATTTACCATCGCTATTATCGAACTTTCATCTGTTACAGTGTTACACCGAAAAATAAGCCTTAAAAATTCGCTCCCGTAGAACTTTTTTTCAGAGGTTGTCTTTTTTTCTTTTTTTTCTTTTTTATTGTCATTGAAAGATTATTATCATTCTACTGAGAATGATAGAAAAATTGTTTTTGGTTTCGTACCTACATTTTTAATTTTTGAAACAACAAAAAACAACTAAATTTCCATTCTTAAATTCTTAATGTTTCGATGTAATTTTAAAGTAAGGATGATATGTTAGAAACTGATTATTTTAAAAATGTAAGACGGGTTTATTTTTGGAGTGAGTATATTTTTTGAGATAAGGTTTATATTAGTAGAATCTTGAAAAATAAAGCTAGGACTTATTTTCCGATTAGGTTTTCTTTCCGGAGAAATACGTTATTAGAAATTCTGTATGTGATAGTGATAAAACATGTTAATTTGGATTATGATATTTTTAACACTCTCTAAAGGTATTCAAAACAGTAAATGAATTGAAAGGGATAACTGTTTGAGTTTTTATGTGTCTTTTCGCTTACTAGAAATTATTTCTTACGAGCTATGTTATATACAAAATGTAAACAAAAGTAAAGCTAAAAAAAAAAAAAAAAAAAAAAAAAAGCCTTTTGAAAAAGATAGGAAAGTGCATCATAAAAGTGAGCACTTGAGTTTTGTTTTATAGTTTCTCTTTTAACAAATTGTTTTCTCAATGGGAACGCGATAGGAGGCCGACTCACACCTTCCTCACTTTTTGGAAAGTAGAATCCGGTTTATTGTGTGCAATATTTGGTTACGTTCTCAACAGGTGGGGAAATATGCGCTCGAGCATCATTTTCTACTGGAAAATAAGCACTCCATAAAGCAACTCAACTCAGCAAAAATGCAAATTGTAATATTTTTCCCTGACGACTTTGTAATTGCTTTGTTTGAGAAGGGTGAAGATATTTCTCTTGCTTCTCACGTCTGAATGTACGAAAACACAATCATATCATAAAGGAGTGCCTCGACCGCCCATTAATTCTAACGCCCGGCAATTTGGCTAAAAAGAGGCGCCAGCAATTGTAAGATCTGGACACGTATAACTACAATTCTACAGCCATAATTTCGTCACCCGGTTTTTAAAACTGAAAAGGCAGCCAGCAAGCATGCTGACATCGTTTTGACTTCAGACCGCAATCCCTCATTCTCGTATGCTTTGTGAAATTATTGTTATTATTTCCGACCTCCACCCTCACAGTTAAGTAAACAGTTTCTGAAGTGGAGTGAATTAGACTCGACAGTAATTGTTTTTCACTCTTTTCTTTTAGACCCGCCAACTCCAGGTCGAAATGCTTTATGCAGACCGCAGGCTACGAGGTTCATTTTGTTGTTGTGGCGTTCATCTTGCTTTAAATGGACCTTGTTAAAAGTGATGCGAAGCTAATGTTAAAACGCAAAGTCTGTCTCTTTCTTTCTTTCTTAAAATAAAGCATAGTTTTTTTTTTTTTTTTTTTTTTTTTTCCATTTATGGATTCTCCGACGATTTTTGAAAAAGAATGAAAAAGGAATATTGCATTTTCAATTTTACATTAATAAATAGTCCAGTATTGTTTTCAGGCATTTTTATCCATGAGGAATGTTTGGAGTTAGCTCCGAGGGGAGCATTATAAATCTCTGTGAGAATGAATTTGCATTTTCAGACCATTTATAAATAGAAAATCTGAAAACTCCTAGGTCGGACACTTTGATTCTCTTGAGCACCAAGCATGCTTTAGTGCACCTGAGAAATGCATAACAATCTCATTATGTATGAAATAGTATAACATCATTAAAATACACTGCTAACGATTTTTCCCTGTGGACTATAATATAAGAGAATTCTTTTCGGGCCACCTCGAATTCATCGCTGCAGTAACTTTCTGTTATATCGCGCATTGTTATTTCACTCATTCGCATATATCATTTTTTCACATCTCCTGAAAAAAAAAAGTTCTGTATTAATCGCACTTGTTAAGTATTTTTATATGCATGTTGATAATAATAAATGTACACATAACTATCTTTCCTTTAATTTTATTGAAAAAATTGTAATATGCGCATAAACTGATACTTTGAGCGTGAGCTTACATATCGCTCACCCGCAAGAAAAGTGACACATCTCTCAAAATTTCATTTTGCGTTTTAGTCCACTAATGGGTCTCTCATAGGTGTTGACTCATCAGTGTCTCACACGTTGAGTACCACGGTGACTGACACTGAAGCTGAAAAGTTTACAATGATTTAAGTAATTTTTAAGAAAGTATAATTCTGTGATAAATAAAAGGTAAATAAATTTTCAGTAATTAGTTAAAACAACATATATTTTTTTGTTTTATATCATATTTTAGACCGTCAGCCATCGGTGTATGACGCGTTTTAATCAGAAAATCCAGTGTCAGCCACCGGTGACTGACGTGGCGCGGTAATAAAAGTACTATTTGATGCAAAAGGGGATGTTTAAGATTTTCTTTTGTCAGTCTTTCTACCTATTTATATTTCGTTAAAATATACGAAAAGCGGTGAAACATGTAAGAAACACACAACTGAAAATTTATTCGTAGGAAAAATTTAAAATTTTCAATCCTTTCTTTGCCATGCTACACAAACAGTTTCATAAAAGTAATTACACAGTAAATTCCTTTATTACGCTATATGTCCATTTGTGACCACAGAAGAGGGGTGGATTGTTGGGGGGAGGTAAAATTACCCAACCATCCAAACCTCATCATCCTACGTCTTCATTTTAAAGCGTTTTATGCTTTCATGCATGTTTTTGTCCTGCATTTAGAGCTAAGTGCTGAAAATTTCATTTTATAATAAAATTATGCAAATTTTCTTTTGCCTTTTCTGTGAAATTTGCTTTTGTCGAGATGTGCCACTTTTCTTGCGGGTGAGCGATATTATGTAATGTTTTCGACTGGATCGCGAGATTGGAAATTCTTCTTATACAGTGGTTCTCAAATTTTATTGTTATGCAAGCATCCTTAAAATTTGAAAGTTTATCGCGACGCACCTAATATATAAGTACAGAAAAAATTTCTAACAAGGAGAGGGCCAACCTTGTTAATCACAGATTTTGATTATTTTAATATATGTTGTAGGGTAGACACCCCTTAGTGTCAGGTTCAACGGATTTTATCCAATGCTCCTTATTTCTGGAAAAACCGGGGGGGTCTAAAAGTCGTACACAACTTAAATACTTACTTCGCAACCGAAGTGATAGGTTAATCGTAGCTCAGTTGGCACGGCGTTTGCCGGCTGATCCAAGGGCCCGGGATCGATACCTGAATGCGCTACATTTGTTTTTCTCATTTTTTGTTTTATAAATATAGTTGTAATTATAATTTAATAATTTCAATTAAAAATTTTAACATCATACATTAATTATAATGTTAACAAACTTAAATTTATCATTTCTTATTTGTAAACTATTATTTCTCATCTATTAAAGAGAATTGGATCTATTATTGAATGATAAAAATTCCAAAATCGTGACAAATTCTGTTGTGGTGCCATCTAGTTATGATTAAAAAAAAGGAATATTCAAATAAAATAAAAATAAAAGCAGAAAGAAGATAAAGGGAAAAGCAAAATAATTGAGAGCGCAAGCATACTTATTACAAATTTAAAAATCTTTAATATGCAAAAAATCGGTTGTAATTTAATTCTGATGCTAATTTTTAATATAATTATGCTTCTTACTTTAAAAACAGAATAATAGTATTATCGCATTGACTTCCTTTGTTAAAGCAATGCGTAAATGATGTTTCTTTAAAATCACGAATTAGCACAATTGCTCACTATCATTGCATCGATAAAGAATACATGAAATACATTTTAAAAGTGATTTAAAAAAAAAAAAAATAACAGTTTTATGATGTTTTATTACAACTATTTAGTTAAAAGTAAAAAATTAAATAGGTTAAAATTATAATTGATATACAATATTAAAAATTTTAATTGACAATGAGATTAAGTAAATTTATAGAACAAAAAATGAGAAAAACAAATGTAGCGCATTCAGGTATCGAACCCGGGCCCGCGAATCAGTCGGTAAACACCATACCAACTGAGCTACGACTAACCTATCATTGTTGTTGTAAAGTAAGTATTTAAGTTGTGTACTAATATTAGACCCCCCGGTTTCTCAAGAACTAAGGAGCATTGGATAAAATCCGTTGAACCTGACACTAAGGGGCCTCTACACTACAACATATATTAAAATAATCAAAATCTGTGATTATCAAGGTTGGCCCTCTCCTTGTAAGACGAAAATCGGAAGGGATTTGTTTCAGACAGATTTCTATCTTAGCTTGTCTAATTTTTTTTTACTAGGATCCAGAATTTTTTTTGTTTGAAGCGGTATTCTGTTTTCGCAGGTTTTACATTATAGTGAGGTTTTAGTATAATCTATCCTACGAAAAAGGCAATATTTTAAACAAAAAATACATAAAGAATATTAATAATAATAATAATAACAGTAATAATGAAGTGCAATAATAAAATCCAACATTCTTTTACTTAGTAGGAGAAATACGTTTTACTAGGACTCCCCTCAGAGGGATTAGTCTGAGCGATATTGCTGAGAACATAGATTGAATAATAACCTGTGACAAGCAAAGAAAATGTGATGCTATTTGCAATTGATCTTATACTGCCACAAATTCAGATGACGAAAATAAGCAAAATTGAATCTTAGGATTACAAAATACTATATATAAATTCATGTACACTGTTAAAAAAATGGGAAAGCAAACTATGCAAGACATTTTTCGTTTTACGATAGACATTTTTCTTCCTTCTTTGACCGGTTTTCTGATTTCGTCTGGAAATTCTGTTCAAAATACCCACTTTGACAGTATTTTCTGAAAGATCTATTGCGTTTGCAAAAAATGAAAACGTCTTTCGATGACATAGACTCTGAATTACGACAACGACACCTGCCAGTTGCATGCGTTTCTGAACAAAAATGAATTAAAACTTATGTCATAAAGTTACCCCTTTAGATTTGAGAACAGCCTTAAACGTAATACAGAAAACAAAAAACAATAAAATATGTTATATCGGAATTTGAATATTTGAAATGATACCAAGAATGTAAACAGACGCTCCGCACGAATTTTAGACAAAAAAAAAAAAAAAAAAAAAAAAAAAAAAGATTTTTGAAGAGAATGAAGGATTTTTTTATATGGTGTGTGCTCCCCTCGAATAGTTAATATTGTTGAATATCTGTTTTTTAGGGAATTCTCTTTTCAAAAAGTAATATATCAAAGTCCGGAACACGCCAAAAGAGCATGCAATGCGTTGTAAAAGGGAAATGGTTTAAATTGTTTAGTCTAATGCAGTGGTTTCCAACCTTTTTCTGGCCGTGCCCCACCTAAGCGCCTCTAAAATCATAATGTCCCCCCCCCCTCATTAATGTCCCCTGTCATATAAACATTGTCACATAAAAAATAAACTCCCAGATGGATCCGAAAATAGCATTAACTCTGATAAGTGATTTCACAGTCTTTAATTTATCAAAATCATATATATTTATTACAAGTAGTATGCTTTTAACCTAACCCCATGAATGCAGTGATGCCATGGATCTTCGCATTTACATCTGCAAAAGTTTTGTTGTTTTTTGGCAACTTACCTCAAATTTAAAAGTGAAAAATAGTCTACATTTTTATTTTCGGAAAATTTCTTGAAATCTTTTTCATATTTTGTATTACATCTGATAGAATTGATAGATTTTATAATGGATTTTAATACTTCATTAAGACTAAGTGATATTTGTTTATCGCCACGAGTGTATGGATAGCACAATTCACAAGTAACATTTCCTGATTCGCGCTTTTATCCTCCATTTTAAGTTACTATTTTTCTTTCCTCTCATAACATACTCCTTTGATAGCCGGCTTTTTTCCTCATTATTATTATTTGGCCACCATGTTTCCTCCAATTTTAAATTTTAAAATGCATATGTAATATTCTGTATGTGGTCTGCAGTAGAGCCATAAGAAGTTTACTTTCAACCCTTTCCTCCCGTGATGCACACGGGGTTTTATTAATTTCATAAATGTAGCTCCTCATTTAGATCTTTCAAAATATTTTTTAGATTAAACATGTCCAAATAGTCAATTTTAGATATACTCTATGAAATTTCATATGTAATATTTCCCTCACAGGGCATATTACACTATGAATAGATGTACAAGTTTTTTTTTTAAGTAAGTATTAAAAAAGAGGCGTAATTTACTAAAATAATATTAAAACCAGAAAAAATTAAAATGATTTTTTAACATATGAAAGGTGTCAAATTATATAAAAAAATTCACATAATTATTCCGGTGTCAGTGTTTTTTGAAACTGTTAAATAGGATCATTTCGAAAATTAATTTTTATTCGGTTATTTTAAAAATATTTTCTATTTTTAGACGAAGACACTACTTTCATTAGAAACAAATGACAGAAAATTTGTTAATAAGAAATCTGAAATTTCCCCCCTGAAAAGTCATATTGCCCCCCTGTGGGGCGTACGCCCCACGTTGGGAACCACTGGTCTAATGTAATACATTTTGTCCTTTGAATTTTAGCGATTTTTTTTATGCGATATTTAGCATTTTCTCGCGTTCCGCAATGATTTTAGACATTCGTAAAAGGAATCTGGTTTCAGTCCTTTATCACAATATATTAAACTTTGTTCTCTGCAATTTTTGACTATTTCTTGAATTGTTTTTGCGATTACTAAGTTTTTTTTAGCATTTTGCGACAATCTTTTGATATTTGTTTCCTGAAAATGAAAGAACACTGCGATAAATCATGTTACTGTCCTGATTAAATTCAGGTTGGAAGAATGCCAAATCGGTTCCTATAGCAGTGTGAAGGATGCTGCTGAAAGTTTGAATTTAATCTGGGCCCAATTAAAAAGCCAAAAACAATATGGTTCCTAACGGCAATATCGTTTAATTCGAGGGGCATTTGGAAGTTTTTATCCAGATTTTTTTACAAGGTTTACTTAAACTTTTACTCAAATGTGTGCGAATTTTTCAATATGAAATTTACTTTTAAGTATAAAATTTCCTAAAAGTTTTCTTTTGTTTCATTCTAGAATCAGAGCTGGAAACTTCTAACGAAATCTGATTTGCTCTTCACTTCTTAAATTTGGCCTAGTAAACTTACTTTACAACTTTTGCTCAATGCAATATTTTTAGCAATCAATTTTGTTGAACGAGTTATTTTATCACTATCTATTTCACTTTCGATTTTGATAAAACGTAGAATCAAAGTAGGTGACTACCAATTCTTTGACAAAGTCTGTCAAGAGCGTCTTATCTACATATTAATTCGGCTTAATATCCTGGTTGGACTTATTTATACCACGGCCAAACTCGATCGCCTGCCTTACACGGCCTTCACAATATCCCTTAGTTTCGGAATCGTTAAAGACTACAGTCGCCGCCAGAGGGCGCGAATACCTACTGTAAATTGTATTTTCTTTACTGTAAATAATGCTTATTGTTACTTTCATACATAAATATATGAAAAACGTCTCTGTATATGCGTTACAAAAGGTATAGATGATATCGACTTTTTTTTTTTCTTTTCTTTAAAAAAACAACAAAAAAAAAACCCCATGGATATTTACACGATTTTTAATTTAGAAAATTATAGATATGTGTCCATTATGAACAATTTTCAGTAAATTTAAATATTGTAGGTGCTGTTCATGAAATACGGGGAAACAAAAAACTAATAATAAATAAATAAATACATTTTTTCATGTTTCATTATTTTAAAGAATCAACAAGTTTTTTTTTTTTTTTTCTTTCAACAGTTTGTACTCCAAATTTGAAGGAAATTCATGAAAAGAAATTTCTGGATTTTTTTTAGTGAATCGTAATTTAGTGAGCGTATGGAACACAGCAATGAGCCGGTTTTTACTACAAAAAAAAAAAAAAAAAAAAAAAATCAAAAATCGAAATTTCAGTTAAGTTATACCTAAGAAAATACAAGCATGGTAGGCAAATTCTTCATTAGACATAGTAGGTAAAAGCGCCCCCTACAATTCTCCGGAGAGAAACTCTGATTCTCCGAAAACAAAGGGATTTCGACTTTTTGTTACGGCCGTATAAGGGGAATCAAGTTTGGCCGTGTTTATACACATTATACACTCACACGTTGGCAACCGCAGTTTTTTTCCTCCGATAATTTTAATCACTTTAGTGAGTAAACATATGTGCTAATAAGGCAGCTCCTTCTTTTTCTTGTTTTCTTTTGTTATATAAAGGTACTTCGATTAAAGAAAAAAAAAATCAAAGTCTCATATACTATTTTATCAACAAATTTGCATCGCGGAGAGATTCAAAAAGTACTATTTGACAAGGAACAGCGTTATACTTCCCGAATATGATTCCGCTTTTTAGGTGTATTCATAATTGTATAAATATGTATCACCTATAGTCGTTGTCAGGTTCTGAGAAACATCTGTTATTAGAACTATGGTTCTATATTATTTTTGTCTTACTATATTATATATTGTATGGTCTGTGTACTGGAAATTTCAAAGTAACATTCTTTCCTTGTCTGAAACTGGATCCAAGCAGGTGAATTGTACAGCTTGGATGGAGAGGGGTTTGACCAACCTTTTGAGATGTCTGTTGGAGATGATGAGACAAAATAATTCCCCGAACGAGGGAAAGAGATAAGAATGTGGTCAGGGTGGAAACCACGGTTTTTACGTGGAGAAAAAGCAGGGGGTTGCTAGAGAGAGGCAGTCACTTCTGCTGGGAGAAGGTCAGTTGAACGCTGGAGCGCAAGACGCAAGGTTAGTCCCTGTGTATAGCTCTTAGATAGAACGTAGGGTTGAGTGAAGCTCGCCGAGTTTAGAGCCCATGTGTTGGGAGGTTAAGAGTAACCTCCGGTAAAGCTAATTTAACGAGTGTATATTGAGAGTGATATAACGTAGTTTAACAGTACACAGAACATTTACTGTATTTAATTTAATGTTGAACCGGGTCACCTACATCCGAGTTTTAAGTGTAAATAGTGTTTTGTGTTTTGTAAATAGTGTGTAAATAAACTGTTAATTTAGTTAATTGAACGAGTTAGTTTTCATTTAAACAATCCTCTCAGAGCGTGACCGATATCACGTAATCATATCGGTGGTGGCAGCTTATAAATAACAAAGGATTTTCTTCGAAGTTGTGCGGACTAAGAGGAAACTCCGACAAATTGATGGCAGCGACGGGATAGAACTGTCTGAGATCAGTGACCAGCGAGCCGTGTTGCAGTGTGTTAGTGCCGGAGCACCCAGTGGAATTCTTGCGTGGTAATTCCGGATCGTCGAGCGGAATTTTAGAGAGATAACAACCAAGCATCGAGTGGAAGTACAGAGTGTGTGTGCCCTATCGTCGTTACAGCGAACCGAACTAGTGTTTGTGCCCTATCATCACTACAGTGAATCAAATTACAGTGTGTTACAGCCCGAGTGTGGAATATCATCAAAGTGACTGTAAAGTGTGAAATATTGAATTCATCGTGCAACTACGTGTGAGCAGCGGAGTACCCCAGCAGATAAAGTATAAGGTAAGGTGTTTTGATCATTTCTTTCTGCTGACATTCTCGAACCAAATGTATTTGTTGTTGTATAATTAACAAGGTGGAACCCGTCGAATTTCGACGAAAGAAAATGTTTACAAAGGAACTGTAGCATCAAATTTATAATACATCGACAACAATAATTACAATAAAATATCCATCTTACACTTGAACTCTCCAAAGACATATATTAACCTAAGATTAACAAAATACTTTTTTCATAAACTTCAACTGTTAAAATTATTGAAAATTTAAACTTTATTCATATACGTAATCAGTAAGTAACATATAATCAAGATAAGTAATTTTGGGCACAGATGTCATATACACAACGGGTACTTAACTGGCGCCAAAGTGTCGTTAATTTGCTTGATATGGTAAGCCGGATGTTGTTGTTTATGCTGTTGATGTTTTCGCCAAATTGGCGTCAGAAAAAAATCGCGCCAATATGATGCGTATATGACATCTGTGCCGTAATTTTGATTAAGTTATCAATTGATGCTTGGTAATACGGAATTAAAAATCAGCAAAAATGATTTCCCCTTGACATAATCATAGAACTTTTCCCCTTTAAATCTAAACCGAATCAAGTCATTTTCCACCTTTCACATCCATATTAACCATTTTAAAATATTTTAACGCGCAATAGGTTATTAATAAATATATTTTCAAGCTTGAAGTCACGTTTGTCAACTATTTCAACTTTCCATGTTAAAATTTCCACTCGTGATTTGATGTCTTAGTATAATCTCTGTACCTGCGCGTAAAAATTCCAGAAATTTTTAACTTTTAGACGTATTCAAGGGGAAATATCTCGTTTTATCAAATAAAATTATCGTTTTCTTTTAAATATGACGTCATTTTCAGTCGTTGAAATATTTAGCCTATTGTCTCAAACTCAATATCAGCGAAATGAAAAAATAGTGAAATATAACAGCATCATCAGGGAAATTGTGTCTTTTTTAAAGCGTAACGTCATTTTCTGTACAAATAATAAAAAAAATATTTTTAATTGTAATGAGAAAATGGCATCAGTAAGAATATAATCAATAAAGATAACTAAACCACCTTTAAAAGAAATGAAGTATTTCAGTTGCCACGATTAGAAAATTGGTATTAAAAACTATAAAAAAATTAATATCTCAAAAATAAATTGAGATACAGCTTTCAAACAAATTGCATTTAAAAGTGCATTTTTTTCTGCATACGACGGTGTAAATCTTTAAAATGTGGGATGTTTAGAAGTTTAAAAATTTGCAATAGCGAAAATTGCAAAACCGAAATTTCATTTCAAATTTCAAAGTATTGCCATTCGCAGAATGACGTATGCGTTACGCACAGATATGTTTGTCCTTTATAATATAGATAGTAATTTAAGATAAATTGTCTAAACCTTGATAATTTATGTGCAATCAAATAATTGTGTTCAGATAGGTAGGAGGTATTAACAACCATATTTACTATTGTTTTAAGAAAAGGTCATAATAGCTTGTGCAAAAATTGATTTTCTATTTTTTTTTACTAACAATAGTAGTGAATAAAATTAATGCATAGTGTTAATAATAGTTGGAAGGAATAATTGAATTTACTTAAATTTAAATTATTATTAAAGTAATATTTAAATGAAGCGATACTGTTTTAAGTTTGAAGAGTTGATAACAAACGAGCAATGAACATTTGCTTAGAATTTTAATTGGTTAGAAGTAAATTTCGAAAGAAAAAAAAAAAAAAGGCTCACAGTGAAAAAAAAAAAGTGAAGATTTTGATCTTATTTGTTTTAAGTGTGAGAACCAGGTTGGATTTGAAAATATTTTATTGAGGATATTGTAGAAATTTATATGTGTATTCTATACAATTTTTCTTTATGTGGATGTTTCTGTTGGCATCAATATTTTTATTCAGTTTGCAACGTATCAGTATTATTACGTAAATTGTATGTTATCATCTAATAGTATAAATTGGAATCTGTATTGCATAGTAATCAAATCGAAATTATTGTCTTTACCTTATTCTTTATTGGAAGTAAATTGTGGGATATATATGGTTGAGGAAAATCAGGTTATACAGTATGTTAAATTAGAAATATAATACATCGATTATCTGAAAGGTATTAATTAGTATAATAAGTGGAGGTAACTGTACTAAAGTAGAAATTTATGAAATATTAATTTAGTAGGTTTAAATATTATTGTAGAGTGGTAATAGTAATCGGTGAAGGTATGGCTTTCTTATTGAAATTAAAAAGGGTGGATTTTCAGATGATAGCCGAAGAAATGGGGGTTGAATTCACGGAAGATGATACCAGAATGCAGCTTAGGAAAAAGATAATGGACAGCGATGACTATGACGAGGGGGTTATTATGGAATTATCTAACACTATTGTTGCGGAACGTCTAGAGCGCGAAAAGTTAGAAAAACAGGAAAAATTAGAGCGAGAAGAAAAACAGGAAAAATTAGAGCGCGAAAAGTTAGAAAAACAAGAAAAATTAGAGCGCGAAATGTTAGAAAAACAAGAAAAATTAGAGCGCGAAAAGTTAGAAAAACAAGAAAAATTAGAGCGCGAAAAAGAAGAGAAGTCTGAAAAATTGAGGATGGAACATGAATTAGAAATGGAGAGGCTAAGGATGCAAGGTTCGGCAAATAACTCTAATGGGTCTAGGGAACCTAATAATGAAAGTAATGTAGGAAAATTGATCAAAAGTGTTAAAACTCTGTCTATCAAAGTACCAGAAGGGACTGAGGGATGGAATTTATTTTTCAACAGTTTAGAAAGGGCATTCAAAGCTAAAAATGTACCGGAAAACCAACAGGCCGAAATTCTACTAAATATGTTAGGAGATAAGGCGGATAATTTGTTAATTTATACCACTACGGAACAAATTGAGAGTTATGAGGAATTAAAGGAGTTAGTTCTAAGGGAACACGAGCCGACACCGAAGGCGTGTTTGGAAAATTTTAAGAAGGCTAGGAGAAACCAGAATGAAATTCATGTATTATTTGTATCGCGTTTAATAGCAATATGGGAAAATTACTGTAAGATTAGGGGTGCGGACTCATATGAAAAGGTCCATCAGTTAATAATTACTGATAAGTTATTAAACACGTTAGATGAAGAAACCGCATCATATATTGGGTTAACTCAGCAGAGTAAATGGTTAGAAACTTCTAAAATTGCTAAAGAATATGACAATTATTTTGACGCTAAACACAAGTCTTATGCGGTTACGTATAAAAGTTTTAATGGTAAAGATAGGTATGTAAACAGTGAAAAAGTGAAACCGAGGGAGGATAGTAAATTTAGTGGTAATTGGAGGCAAAATGGGAGTAATGAGATTAATTCTTTTTCGGTTAAAAAAATGGATTTTAAGAAACCTAGTGATGATTCAGCTCTTAGATGCTTTAAATGTGGTTTAATAGGTCATTACCAACGTTTTTGTAATAAAGTGGGTAATGAGGGAAATAATAATGGTAGTAAAGGGCGTGAACTGAAAGCGGGTGTAAATAAGATTGTCGTGAAAGGAAACAAAGAATTACCTAAAGGGGCTATTGTGGCGAGGATATCGGCAAAGGCCGGACAGAGAACTAATGTTATTGGTGAGAAATTAAATAAACTCGAGAAAATTGAAGTTAGTGTAAATGGGCAGAAAGCTAAAGGATTGGTTGATTCTGGATGTGAAATTAGTGATATTCATAAAGACTTGGTACCGGAAGAGAAATTAAAAGAAGCGGGTAGTATTTATTTACAAGGATTATTTGGTGAAGCAGTTAAATCACCGTTGGTTAAATTACCATTAGCTGTTCCGCAATTCGGACAAACTAATATAATTCATCAGGAAGTACTTTTCGCGGTGACCGATAATATTAATGAGCAGGTAATTTTACATCCCGAAGTGATTAATGAGTTGTCAGGGGTCAATCGCGAGGAGCCATTACTAGAGTACCAAGAATTAGAAAGTTCGGGAATTAGTATTGATAACTCGAGTGAAAAGAAAGATGTGAGTAGCGATAATTGCAATATTTACGCAATAGAAACGAGATCGGGAAATTTACAAGGTCAAAATGTAGAAAAAACGGAAATAGAGGAAAATAATACTGTTATCGTTAGTAATTCAGATATGTTTAAGAAATCCCAATTAGAATGTAAAGAGTTAGTGAGAGCTTGGTAATGAGCTAAAATTGATAAAGGGGGTTATTATATTGAAAAGGACTTACTGTATCATAAAGATAAATTTGTAGAAGAAGCTATAGCTCAATTAGTAGTGCCTAAAGTCAAAAGAGAAGGAATCTTAAAGTCAGCGCATGTGTCTAATGAGGGAGAACATCACGCGGCAAAGAAAACCTTAGAGGGAATTAGGCAATCATTTTATTGGGAATGTATGGCTAAAGAAGCTAAAAAATTCTGTAAATCATGTCTAGAATGTCAATTATCTAGAAAAGTGAAAGTGAGTGATAGAGTCTTAGTTGAGTTGGAGGATGGTAGCAAAAAGTATGTGTATCAAAATAAAGGGGAATTTATTGCTAAGTGTAATATAGTTAATATTGTTTTTGAAGGTGAAGAGGAATTTGGAGAAGTTGGGGAAATTCCTATTTTAAACCGAGAACAAGAGGTAGAACGGGACATAAGAGAGGTTCGAAATAACAGGGTTATCCAATAGTCAAATCAAGGATATAAAGTCCATTTTGAGGGATAATAAAGAGGTATTTATGGGTCCTGTGCAACCAGCGGAAGTAGGGGAACACCGTATTGATTTGAAACCGGGTGTGGCAAGGAGAAAGCCAAAGTTATATAGTGTACCACCCGTAAGGCATGGTGACGTCACGGCGACGTCGTTGTGAAGTCACACTGTGATTTTGTGACCGTCGATGTGACGTCACGTGACGTGGATGTGACGTCACAGTGACTAGAATGTGAGGTCGTTATGGCCGTTTTAGAGGTCGTTTGTGACGTCACATTGTGACCACTCTGTGAAGTCACGGTGTGACTAATTTGTGAAAAGTGTGTCATTTGTGACTATTTTGGCATTAACTTTGTGACGAACCTGTGACGAAAGTGACAATGTTTTGAAGTCACACTGTGACCAATTTGTGAAATATGTGTCATTTGTGACGAACTTGTCATAAACTCTGTGATGATTTCAAATGAAAATCAAATTTCAAATTAATTGCTTAAAAGGCGCAAAGGCGAACTAGTGAAAAAGATTCCATGCTGGAACTCGAACCCGGGCCATCAGTATAGCGCACTTACGTTCTACCGACTAAACCACATGGAACGATACCCAGCCTGGAAAATTTCTCACTATTACATGTTGGCAAGGCTACAAACGCAGCACAAGATGCAATATTTATCGTCAGCCACCGACATGGCGCAAGCACGAAACTTAAATCCAGCATCGATTGAAACTATATTAATACTTGGAAATGTTTTCAGAGAGAACCATTCGCCTTGCATACAATATTTCAAATGAAAATCAAATTTCAAATTAATAGCTTAAAAGGCAATTTTAATTTGAAATTTGATTTTCATTTGAAATACTGTATGCAAGGCGAATGTTTCTCTCTGGAAAAATTTCCAAGTGTTAATATAGATTTAATCGATGCTGGTTTAATTAAGTTTCGTGTTTGCCCCATGACGGTGGCTCACGATAAATATTCCATCTTGTGCGGCGTTTGTAGCCTTGCCAACATGTAATAAGGAGAAAATTTCCAGGCTGGGTATCGTTCCATGTGGTTTAGTCGGTAGAATGTCAGTGCGCTATACTGATGACCCGGGATCGAGACCCGGCGTGGATATTTTTCACTATGTTGGCCTTTGCGCCTTTTAAGCAATTTATTTGAAATTTGATTTTCATTTGAAATATTGTATGCAAGGCGAATGTTTCTCTCTGGAAAAATGTCCAAGTATTAATACTGTGATGATTCTTGTCATAAAAACTACGATAATTTAAAAGTAAAGTTTTGTTTGAAATATAAAATTTTATCTTTTTACCGTACTTTTTAGCAAGATATCGCTATTTTGGAGTCCTATTCTTCTAAAATATTTTTAATTTTCCATTTAAAAAACAATGCTTATTAACTGACATCTTTTTTTATTAAGTTAGCTTGATCTTGAATTCAAGCTTAATATTAAGAATGTGTAAGCTTTTTAATGTGTTATGATTTGTCATTGCTTTTTTAAATACGAACATGGAGTCTAACGGACATTAATACAACTGTTACTTATAGAACTACATGATAAGCCCTATTTATTTAAATTTTTTATTCCCGTATATATTGTATTTTGTGAATATGAGCTAATTAGATTTGGTATGTTTTATATGAAAAGACTGATCTGGGAAATAGAAACAACAAGTAAGATATATCATGCGTTAGGCATAGATTATAAAACACTTTCCAACTCTTCCTAAATGTTTTATCAAGACATCGGGGGAAATAACGTAAATAAGATCTAACAAAAACATAGCTGTGAAAAAAGGGAGCCAAGTTCTGTAAAGACAATGGCAAGAAAAGAAGTGATATCTAAGTGGGTGCCAAGTTCAAATAAAATTCACTGAAACTTACCTACAGAAGTATTATAGCATTTTTTAAATTGTTTAGAAATAAAAATTATTGATAGCATATTAATAATAAATCTAGAACTTGGCAAGTTTTTACCTACGAGTCATTTATTTTTATTAATGACATTATTATATCAAAACATGTTATTTCATGTTTGGAAGCCTTCATTTGAGTGAGCTCCTTTCTTTTGAAGGGTGGTAGGATAAAATATATCCCACTTAATTTTAACTGCAAAATGCCACATTGACAACTAGAATTCAGGACTAAAAAGTTTAATTTTATTAAATACGTTAAAAGAAGCTTTTACCCATTTTGAAATAAATTTGTTTTTAAATTCTGGTGTGATTCAATCATTTCAGCATGTCACGAATAAAAGCTCTTTACCCCTGAAGGGTTAAAGGGGTGCAGTCTCTAGAGGGATGACCAAGAACAAGCGTAAGGGTATCTGTCTCTTTCTCAGGCCTTTTAGTCTGTTTGCATTGAGGTTTCTGGAGGGTGGGCGCTAGAGTAATAACCAAAGACGAGCGGGAGTGTATCTGTGTATTTATTGGTTTATTAACCCCCTCACTGACAAGCCCGTGTTAATACGTTCACTAAGCTCCAGGTTTCACTGCAATACAAGCAATATTTAAAGTTATATAATTCTATTGATTTAATGTATTTGTAATACATTGAACAATGACTAATACTTCCAAGGATTGCATTCATATTCGTTATTAAGTTTTTTTATATAATGTTCAAAGAATCATTTTTTTTTTTTAGCATTTAAAACAAAATGAGGAGAAAACAACATTACAATTTTGCCCTTTTCCAAGACAGTCGGAGGGTTAAATCTTTAACATGTGTCATTTGTTTATAATAATAACTATATTAATTTTTTTTATAATGACAATGTTGTTAATATTAACATCATCATTTTATTAAGACATGAAATTGATGGGCATAACATTTATCAAAAACTTGCCAAGTTCTAGATTTATTATTAATATGCTATCAATAATTTTTATTTCTAAACAATTTAAAAAATGCTATAATACTTCTGTAGGTAAGTTTCAGTGAATTTTATTTGAACTTGGCACCCACTTAGATATCACTTCTTTTCTTGCCATTGTCTTTACAGAACTTGGCTCCCTTTTTTCACAGCTATGTTTTTGTTAGATATCATTACTTTTTGTGAAGTTACAATATATTTAGACATTTTACTTAATGCTTTTTAATGTGTTTACATGTGACTATTTTATTCACCAAGCAACATTCAATTTTAATTTAAATTTCCAACAACAAACTATTTGGCTGTCAATTTGAGGCTGAAATCTATATTTTAATACTGCTACATTGAATGCATGTTTTGAAACGAAATGTATTGATTCTAAATTTTTATTGTTTCTGAAACAACAATTCCTATTAAATTCCTATATTAAATATTCCTATTAAATTTTCCAATTAAATATCCTATAGCTGGGCCTGCTTTTTTGTACTGAAAGTGAAAAATAAAGTTATGTGCTTATGCCACACTGGTGCCGGCAAAGAGGCACTGCAGAGGAAGCACATGGCCTCTCCCTGGATTTTCAAATTTAACTAATTAAATATCCTTTTCTCTGATGATTTTCAAAATAACAAGTGGGTAAGTAGGATCACAGATCGCACAGAGGGTTTCGTTTAATATTCCTTTCAAAACACTTTATCCTTTTGAAAAATCTGTTAGTTCCACATTTCGCAACCAGGGGCGCACTCCATTCTAAACAAACCTCTATCCGAGCGAAACTCCGTTTTACATACTATCCGTAGATATATTAGTCGAGGGGATTGAACCCATAGCACCCGAGATAAGACGGCACCCCTAGCGGTAAAAAGTGGAACTAAAATATGTAAGGCTATGGTGCATAATATGAAAGAATGGTCAAACGTGTGTCGGCAAAAGTTGGAAAAGTGCTCCCCGGGTGAAAAGGACGGAATTTAGAAAAATTGCTTAAAATACACAAGTTAGAGTAAATAATATAAGACTTTTTCAAAATTTTATGATTTGTCGTGTGGTCTAAGGTATTCAGCTATACGTATGAAAAAAGTCATGTCTCCAACTTAATTAGGGGCTCCCTTAGAAAGAATTGCTTAAAATACATATGTGGTAGCTCAAAGAGTTAAGCATAAGAATTTTTCAAGATTTTATGATTCGTCACCTGGCCTCAGGTGTTCTGCTATAAGTATGCAAAATTTCAAATCTGCAGTTTAATAAGGGGCTCAGTTAGAAAGAATTGCTTAAAATACGCATGTGGAAGCCCAAAGAGTTAAATGTACGACTTTTTCAAAATTTTATGATTTGTCATTTGATGTGTGTTTAGTTATAAGTATGCAAATTTTCACGCCTCCAACATAATTAGGGGCTCACTTAGAAAATATCGTTTAAAATACACATGTGAGAGCCCAAAGGGTTAAATGTACGACGTTTTCAAAATTTTATGATTTGTCGTTTGATGTGAGGTGTTCAGCTATAAGTATGCAAAATTTCACGCCTCCAACATAATTAGAGGCTCCCTTTGAAAGAATTGTTTAAAATACACATGGGGGAGCCCAAAGGGTTAAATGTACGACTTTTTCAAAATTTTGTGAATTCTCGTTTGATGTGAGGTGTTCAGCTATATGTATACTAAATTCCACGCCTTCAACCTAATTAGGTGCTCACTTAGAAAGAATTGATTAAAACACACATGTGGGAGCCCAAAGGGTTAAATGTACGACTTTTTCAAAATTTTATGATTTGTCGTTTGATGTGAGGTGTTCAGCTATAAGTCTGTGAGATTTCACGACTCCAACCTAATTAGGGGCTCCCTTTGAAAGAATTGTTTAAAATACACATGGCCCAAAGGGTTAAATGTACGACTTTTTCAAAATTTTATGATTTGTCGTATGATGTGTGGTGTTCAGCCATAAGTATGCAAAATTTAAAGTATCCAACATGTATAGTTTCTGAGAACGGGCTCTGTGACGGACAGAATATCTCAATTTGTTGATTTTCTGTAAGCAAGTAAACCCAGATAAACCCCCAGTAAGTAGATAGGTTTACAATAGAAGTCTATAAGAATTTGGCGAAATATTAGAGATATCGCCAAGGTGGCCTCACTTTTGGCGACTAATTTTGGTCTCCAAATTTGGCGATATATCGCCATGTTGGCGAGAAACTTGGCGGTATTTGGCGACAGAACAGAGTCCCCTCCTACGGCAAATTAAAATTTCGCCTAATAGACGTAATGTTAAAGTAAAAATGGGCACCACCAGGTGGGTAATTCATCGATTTTTATAATTTTTTTATTTTTTTCCTTAGTTTTGTAGTGTAAACAAACTTCGCACCGAATTTGAAGTCTGTAGCTGCTGTAGATATACGAGATCTTTTTGATGAGTGAGTCAGTCAGTCAGTCAGTCAGTCAGTGGTAAAATTATCGATTATCAGACATTTTCAAATGTCATTATCTCGGAAACTAATTATGTGTTATTTATAAAATTTTGGATTTTAGGTAATTAGGGCGGCCTTACTACACATTTCGTATAACAAGTACGTAGGTCTCATAGATTTACAGTATTAGAGCATTGAAATTTGACGAAAACAGCTCGAAATGGTTCGTGTAAATAACACACGGCTATGTCAGGCGAACTTGGCTGACACACTGCCGTGTGTCTAGATAACTAAGTAAACATGAAAACGCGTAAAACATTTAAAAACTGATTTACGCAGTTACCATCCACTAAGGTGTAAAAAAATCATAATTTAAAAAAAAAAAAATAAAAAAAATCGTTTTTTTTTATTTAAATCAGATTTTTTTTTATTTAAATCAGATTTGTATGATTTTTTCCCCAGCGTTCAAATACTGAATAGCTATCATGAGTTTTAGGTTTCCAAAACAATTACACCACTAATTGCTAACATAATCTATGTTTTTACACTTTAATTGATAAAATTATAATTGTTAGTTTGTAATTACAGAAATAAAAACTGCAAATTAGTAGTTTCATTAGGTAGTATTATACAATAATGTTATATACATTAATATTGTAATAATTATGTAAAACTTTATAAATACTAGAGATACTTAACATTTATGAAAATTATTAACTGCATTTTATACTAAATAGCTAACATTACTTCAAATTAATTATTAAACAATCAACTCTCTAATTAGGAACATATTATACATTTTTAAGCCTTAATTATTAAAATGATAATAATTCATTTTAGAAAGAAAAAGGGACAGGATGCTAGTTCAAAAAACGGGCACTATTTCATGAGGAAATATATTAGTAATGTGTTTAGTAATGATGTAAGAAAAAAAAAAGAATATTTTTTAGCATTATAAGTAAAGTGTCCTTAATTTTTAATAATTTTATGAATAACAAATTGAAAAATACAATTAAATAACATATTTTAATAATATCCTGTTTTTTCTAAAGAAATAAAGTTCTATATTTTTGCAAGATTTTTTCCACATGAATTTAGAATACTGTTGAATGGGGAAGTTTTTTACAAGAAATTTCTGGCTACAACTACAGGTAAATTTCAACTTTTTTTTTCTTTTTTTAAGGCAGGGTGGGTGCATTTTGCCAATTTCAAAAGGGGCATGGTGTGGCACCATTAAACAAAATGGCCTAGAAGAAGCAGTATAAGTAATTACAGAATTAATAAAAACTGCAAATAAGTAAAATTCATTAGTTAGTAGCACAAATAACAAAACTAACAAACATTATTTGCAGCTCATTTTGCATTTGTATTTAGGAAAATTTCTGTAAACCACCAAAATCTATACTTACACACATGTACGTGTATGCTAACCAAAAAGAAAAAAATGAAAATGAGTTAAACCCATTCATATAGAATAAATATAAGTTAGCCACTAATATCTGAAATCCTCAAAATATTTAAGTAACAGCATTATTACCTCTATTAGCTTTCAATGGTTCAATTTTTTAATATATATGAGTTACAAAAAAAAAAAAAAAAAAAAAATAATAATAATAATAATAATAAACATTTATTCAACCTATACCAAAGAAGCTCTTGCTGTGCTTAGCATTTTTATACCAATTATTTCTTTTTCTCTTATGCATTCATTTACAATTTAGCTGCTGAGCAGATGTCATTCTTTCATTCTTCTTTAACTTGAGATTGCTATTAATTACTATTTATTATTTTACTTGTAGAAATGTAATTATACTTGCTCTGCGTATTTTATATAAAATAATGCATAAATTGATTACCTAAAGGAAATTATGACATTGCAAATTATGTTAGATTTAAATATCATTTTTAAATGAAACTGTTTTAATTTGGATAAAAACTTAAAAACAATGCTTTTAATTTTTTTACAATACTAATGAATTAAGCTTAGAAACAATTATTTAAAGCTCTTTTTTTGTTTATTAATAAGTCAAAATACCTGTAGAAACTTTCAAATTATGTTCATGTTAGATTTTAATACTTTTTTTGACATTTTAAACATTTAGAAAATTTTTGATTTTAATCAATGATTTTTTTAAAAAAATCGGTTGATTAAAATCATGATTTAATCGCTGATTTAAATCAACCGATTAAAATCGTTGACACCCTACCATCCACAGCCAAATATGTTTTCTAATTCTTTTAAACAGTCCTGTATTTGATCTGTAGATTGATATATATATACTATATAATGTAAAATTTAGTTTATCAAGGAAACGCATAACAGGTTGAAATTCTCTTTCAACAATTTATACTAATATATGGAAACATACTTAAATAATTTTGTACAACCCTGTAGTTTACCTAGAACCTTTATTACACGCCACTATTTAGTTAAAATTTTATTCAAGCTAAAACACTCTTAAAACTGCTGAAATTACATTTCCAGAAATTATAATTCATAGATGGCAACGTATCCAATTCTTTGCGTGACCCTTTATATAATTTTATCTATATACTACAAACATTTCTTAGTAAATTAAATATAGTGCAGCGTTAAAATGCATAACTTATTTAAAAACCTCCTTTAAGCAATACCCAGTAACCCTTTCGAATACTTTTGTATATTCCTGTATATGAATTATAGCATATATATATACACCATATAGTATGCATAAATGTAGTGAATCATAAAAGTGTATATCATAATTAAAAATGTATTTCCAGCAATCATCGCTAATGAACAGTACTTCGGATACAATATAGTATCTGAAATATTTTGTGTGTCCCTGTAAATGCTATATACACTTCGTATTATACATGAAATAATTCATAGTATGTAAACCTCACCGACGTATATCAATTTCATTACATATCAAATAGATTAACATAAATAAAGTACGCCGCAAACAATTCCCTCCACACCCCTATATCATTATGTATTGGAATTCCTTTTTTAGCCCTGTAAATGAACAATAACTATTCTTTGCATCGCATATTCTATGGAATGCACATTTTAGTGCGCTTCATAAATGCATATCAATTTTATTCTGTTTGAAAGCGTGTAAAATCATTAAAAATCATTTGAAACGATTTTTTCCCACAAGCCGTAATGTAATGGAATACAATTGACTGTCCCTGTAAATGAAATAACATGCTACAAACTTCATTACAAATAGGGGTCTTGCTATGGTAAACGTTAATAACATCCAAAAATTTTAAATAATTTAATTATCTTTAAATGTCTATTAATTATGTTAATGATTGATGATAATACTTGTCCATATACTTTTATATTTATGCCACCATGTGGTTTTAACACAATATTTAAATAAGAAAATAAACCAGATTAAAATGCAATTTAAATCACTAATTTTAATAATCTGATCAAAGCTGTTGAAAAGGAAGTTAGATATTTTAACAAAATAAAAAATAAATGTAATGAAATATTTGTATTCTATAACATGTTTATTAGAAGATAACTGAAATCATTGTAATTAAAAAAAAAAAAAAAAAAAAAAAAGCAAACAAGGAAAATAATATTTTAGATATTTCAGCAAAATAAAAAATAAATGTAATGAAATATTTATGTTCTACAGCATGTTAATGAGAAACTAACTAAAATTGTTGTAATAAAATAAAAAAAAAAGCAAACAGGGAAAATAATATTTTTACATACCTAATTTCATTGACGTTGTATGTGATACTTTGATTTTGGGGAACCAATTAAATCCGATTATAAGTACGATAGCAATGACTTTAATCATCTTCAACAAGTCAAAGCTACCGTAATTTTCTCGGGTTTATATTTTGTTAGCTGAACTAACTTGGATCCTGAGAACGTTCTTGTTTCAGTTTTTAAATCCGTGTCAACACATCTATGCTGTCCAGTGTCCACAGAACTTCAGTGTCCACAGTGTCCACAGAACTGTCCAGTGTCCCGCGTTTATTCTAAAAAGTTTCACTGTTACTTTTATCCGTTATTCTGCGGTCGAGTGGTAACAACTGAAATTGTGCAGATGCAGACGATTTGTAAGTTTCGAAGTTCGAAGCAGATGTTTTTTGGTTTTATTTGTTTTTCTATACCACAGTTTCGGAAGGAAATTAAATGCGTAATAATTTTGTCAAATTGTCTCTAATTCAATTTCCTGTTTGAAAATGTTTTATTGTATTTCATCTTTTATTTTTATCAGTTTTATTGAATTGTAAAGTTTCATTTACGTAAATTATAATAATAATATTATCCATAATTAGAGTTTACTAGATAAAACATTGCTTAAATTTTCAAAATGTATACAAATTAATTTAATGGTAATAATGATGACTCCCTCCTTTTTTTTAAAAGTAAAATTTGTATCACAGGTAATATATACAAAATATCTTCTTAAAAAATACAACAAGATTTTCGAGAAGAGATGAGTTTTTCTTTGTCAATCTGTCATTCTCTTAATATTAATTTTCTGTAGAATAAAACTTGTAAAATAATTTTTAAAGATATATTTTGAAAACAAAAAATAAAACATGAATAATTAATTATGTCGTGGGCTTTGCCTAAATTTTGTACATTAATTTTATATTCGGAAAATGTCAATTCTATTTTAAACGTTTGAAAGAAGTAGAATAAAAAAAAAAAAAACTTAAAATAGTGAAACACTAAGAGGAAAAAAAATGACTTGAATGCAAATTATAAAGCAAGAAATACATATATGACTGAACTTTGAAGACGCTTTCTGCGTGCTCATTAAAAGCTGCAGCCTTAACTGTAATAGAAAGTTTTTAGTTTGAAACGACAGAAATGTTTCGACTACTCTTTGAGAAACTTCTAGTATAACAGATGATCATTTACAAAAATCTTTATAAAAGATAAGTCGAGGTCTGCTTACCTAAAACATTTTTTTAATAATATGAAATTCTCATAATTAGGAAATCGTTTTGTGTTGCTGATGAATTAACTACATTTTATGTTATATGAAAATAAAAAGTTTTTGTTAGAGGCACAGATGCAACTTGGACCACGGTTTAAAAAATTTGTTAATCCGGCAGAAAAATATATTTTACAGTAAATAACATGTTTTTAATAATTTTTGTAATTTTTTAAAGTTTTCTAAGAAGTTCACATCTCAGTCACAATGTGACATCACTGAGTGGTGGCATTTTGGTCACAGATGTGACGTGACCACAGTGACTTACAGTGACGTCACAATGACGTCACTGTGACCATGCATGCTATGAGGGCAGTTGCCTACAAAGAGGAAGTAGATAGACAGATTCAGGAGTTAGAATTAAATCTATTCGAAGTGTCAAATGCAGAAATTAGTCATCCGATTGTTTGCGTGGCGAAAAACGACGCAACTGTTAGGCTGTGTATAGATTATAGAGCTTTAAATTCAGTATCGTAGGTCCCAACATTTCCTATGAAAGATTCGCAAGAAATCATGTATACTGCGGAGGTAGCTAAATATTTATCTTCAATTGATTTATTAAAGGGTTATTGGCAGATTAAAATGGTTGAGGAATGTAAACCTTTGCCAGTTTTTACAACTCATAATGGGACCTATCAGTGGCGTACTATGCCTTTTGGTTTATTAGGGGCGGCTGCTACTTTCCAAAAAGATATGAATGAGGTCCTTCAAGCTCATCGGAGGTATGCACAAGCATATATTGATGATGTCATAATTTTCTCCGACACTTGGGAAGAGCATTGTGAGCATGTTAGGGCTGTCATAGAAGAATTTAAAAATAGAAATTTTACGATTAGGCTGGATAAATGTAAATTTGGAGAGAAATTGACTAAGTTTTTAGGTTATGTAGTTGGGGGTGGAACGCATGCACCTGATGAGGAGAAAATAGGAGCAATAAGGGACTTAAAGAGATCGAAAACTAAAAAGGAAGTTAGATCTGTTTTGGGATTAATGGGATTTTACCGATCTTATATTCCAAATTATGCATAAATGGCTATACCTTTAACTGAACTAACTAAAGGGAAGGCTAAAAATACTGTACCATGGGATGAAAGGGCAGAAGAAGCATTTAATACCCTTAAAGATGAGTTATGTAACGTAACGCGTTTGGCTACACTTACCGTAGGCATGGAATATCAGCTTCACGCCGATGCTTCAGACCTGGCAGTAGGATGTTGTCTTACTCAATAAGATGAAAAGGGGCAGTTTAAGCCGATAGCTTTTGCCAGTCAGAAATTATCAGGGGCTCAGCGTGTTTGGCCGAGTATAGAGAAAGAGGCTTGGAGTGTTCTCTTCGGGTTGCGGAAGTTTGAAAAATGGACATATGGATCTCAAATTGAGATCATAACAGATCATAATCCATTAAAATTTCTCACTGAAACAACGCCAAGTTCCCCCAAACTCATTAGACGGGCTCTTGCCTTGCAACGCTAGAACTTGAGCATTTCTCATCGTCCAGGAGCGCAACATTTGAATGCTGATGCAATTTCTAGGCTACATAGGAAGAGTTGGGAAGAATAGCCAGTTGCTAGTCCATCGGCATCAATGACTAAATAGTGGACAAACCTTAAAGGGGTGTCATCACGTTTTAATTTTTTTTTGTTGTATATGTGTAATTGTATTTGAATCTTGTGTTTATAATAGTGTATTAGCATGTGTAGTTTTTATGTAATAATAATATTACTACACGTTTCATTAGAGATGTCAGTAGATAATGTTCAGACACCTTGAAATATATATGTAATAATAATAATGAAGAAACCTGCAAAGAGACTATTGAACTCTTTTGTGATATTACTATATGTTCGGGGAAAATTAGCCCCTAAATGGCATATTTTCCGCTAAGGTGGGGGGTGTCATGTTCTGAGAAACACCTGCTATTAGAACTATGGTTCTATATTATTTTTGTCTTACTATATTGTATATTGTATGGTCTGTGTACTGGAAATTTCAAAGTAACATTCTTTCCTTGTCTGAAACGGGATCCAAGCAGGTGAATTGTACAGCTTGGATGGAGAGGGGTTTGCGCGACCTTTTGAGATATCTGTTGGAGATGGTGAGACAAAAGAATTCCCCGAACGAGGGAAAGAGATAAGAATGTGGTCAGGATGGAAACCCCGGTTTTTACGTGGAGAAAAAGCAGGGGGTTGCTAGAAAGAGGCAGTCGCTTCTGCTGGGAGAAGGTCAGTTGAAGGCTGGAGCGCAAGACGCAAGGTTAGTTCCTGTGTATAGCTCTTAAATAAAGCGTAGGGTTGAGTGAAGCTCGCCGAGTTTAGAGCCCATGTATTGGGAGGTTAAGAGTAACCTCCGGTAAAGCTAATTTAACGAGTGTAGAGTGAGAGTAATATAACGTAGTTTAACAGTACACAGAGTATTTACTGTATTTAATTTAATGTTGAACCGGATCACCTACATCCGAGTTTTAAGTGTAAATAGTGTTTTGTGTTTTGTAAATAGTGTGTAAATAAACTGTTAATTTAGTTAATTGAACGAGTTATTTTTCATTTAAACAATCCTCTCAGAGCGTGACCGATATCACGTAATCATATCGGTGGTGGCAGCTTATAAATAACAAAGGATTTTCTTCGAAGTTGTGCGGACTAAGAAGATGGGAACTAATGGGAATGACTTCATTTTAGTGATTCTAATGATGAATATTTTAATATTAATAAAATTTATGAAGATTCTTCTGAAGCTGAAAATGAGGCTACTAAAGAATCAGTCAATAATGTTACTGATGGCTCAGTTAGCTAAACTAACGGTAGTGAAATAGCGAAATATCTAAAGCCCAATTTGATTTGAAGATATCTTTGCAGTAAGTTCAAGTTATGATTTATGTACATATAAAGTTTTTTTTTTTAATTTTTAAATTAGAACAACTATTTCGGCTAACTTTTTCTTTTGTTAGAAATTTATAAATATAAAAATTAAAAATAATTAAGGCGATAAAGAATGTTTTTCACAAACGTCATGAAATCTGATTTTAATTATGTTTCCTTTTAGGTTTGCTCAAGCATTCCATATCCTCCTGATATTTCACAACAGCTAGAACAAGAAGCAGAAGTGCACAAAAAATTTAAAGCACATCCTTATTTTAGACATTACATTGATAATAATATGAATATGTATTTAAAAGAAAACTAGATGTCCAATATGCAATATGTTTTTGTGCATTACCAGTGAAAGAAATTGTTTCAAAGATTTATATTTGGCTTAAATATAAATCTTTGTAAATCAAAGTAATTCGGTTTTGTTCATTAAATTAATAATAAATATATATATGTTTCAGTTTATTGTTAATTTACTGCTTTTCAGAAACACTTTACATGTGAAAAGTTGAAATGAACTGTGTTTACATTTCATCATATTTAAGACCTGAACATCCATTAAAAGGGATATGGTCCCCACCAAATTTAAAAACCAAAGAAAAAAAAATTAAAAATCTTTAAAAATAATATTTTTTAACCCTTTTGATGAAAATAAAATAGTAAAGACAAATTTTTTCAAATCTTCTTGGGTCTCAGGAGGATATAATCTCTGCAGAATTTTCCCAAATCATTTGAAATTTTATAAAAATCGAATCAAAACTTAAAAAGATATTAATAACAAACAGTTTTCTTCATTCTATTAAATCCTATCATACGTAATCAATTCAATGATATACCATGATGGGTAATGATACTAGGTTGCCATGGTGAGTACGTCCTATTTAAAATGGAGTCATATTATTTCCGTATTCCTGAATTTAATATATGTAATCGTAATACATTTTGTATTCATGCGTTTTTGCACACGAGTGCAACAGCTATTGCTCTAAGATCTGAATATTTATAAAATTTGTTATAGTACGAAGGCACCTCATTTGCCATGTTTGACGTACAATTTCCGACTTGTTTTTCTTGTTTTCTTTTGTTAGATAAAGGTACTTATGTTAAAGAAAAGAAATAAAAATAAACTCAGAATCTCGTATCCTATTTTATCAACAAATTCGCATCGCGGAGAGATCCAAAAAAGTACGATTTGACAAGGAACAGTGCATACTTCTGGAATATGACTGCACTTTTTGAAATTGGGGTCGTCTAAGTAAACTTTTCAAATTCAGTAAAACCTCCCTATAGCGACCACGGTCCGTTCCAATAAAAAATGGTCGCTCCGAGAGGTGTCTCTTAATGGAGGTCATGTATAAATCGAGAATCTAATTGTTGAAAAAAAAATGTAACAATTAAATGTTGCTAAAATTTATTTTTCACATTAGGAAAAATATAAAAAATTAAGTATCAAAACAAAAGTTATTACATAAGTTAATTACTGAGGAGTTTAAAAAATGAATAAATTAACGTTTGCTTTGATTTTACTATTTTATCTTTTATAATTTTTATTTCCAAGCCCCGTCGAAGATCAGTAAATAAATGCCTTTTTTTTTTTTTTTTTTTTTTTTTTGGACAGGAACAAATAATGACGATTTCATTAATTTATCTATTTTTTTTAAGGGTTTCCTGACAGAATAAGGCAGGGGAGTTTATTGACCGTCATTCTTAATGTGTCCCCAGAGTTAACGTCATTGCCTAAAAAGGCACAAAGGAGTTTAAACACTTAAAAGTTGCCGGTGTAAAAAAAAAAATCTAAACTTAGTTTAGAAGTTGATGAATAACGCGCTCTCCGGAATTATTTTTCTAATAAAACCTTCATCAAACAAACAGAAAAAAACGGAATTTGTTTCATTTTCTTCAAGTCGCTCGTGGAGGGAGTTCAACTGGGATAGTCTCTGAATGGAGTTAAAGTTAAGATTGAACCTATGGAAATAAATTTCGTTCCATGAATAAATGGTCGTTCAGGGAGGTGGTCGCTTAATGGGGGTGGCCGCACAGGGAGGTTTCACTGTAATAACACGCGCCTACTTTTATTTATTTATTTTAATTCCTTGTATCAAAGAAGCCCGGGAAAAGGCATAGTTTGTATACTATTTCTCAATTCTTCATAGAGTTACAAGACGCCAATGTTGAAGGATGCTAATGTTAAGTACACGTGCCAAACTTTAATTTATATCTCCCATAAAGTCATTCGATTTAAATGTTTTTTTTTTTTTTTTCAAGGAGATAATGTGAACAGTCCCAAGCATTCTCCAGACATTTTTTCCAATTCAAAACCTTTAATGATGAAAAATAATAATAAATTTGCATTAAAATATATGAATTATGACCTCCATTAATTTTTACATAAAAAAAAAAAAAAAAAAAAAAAAAAAAAAAAAAAAAAAAATAAGTGTCGTTCAAACCATGGCTAAGTGCTTTTACAACTAATTCTTATCATTAGTTTTCAAGATATATAGAAATTTTATTCTTCAACTGTCTCTAAGGACTGATTTCTATAATAAAAAAATCCACAGTAAAGAAAATTTAAAAAAATTACCAGAATATTTGTGGAAGTTTTTTAACAGTCGAGCAGTTTAGGCATTTCTTGGGTTCCTATAGTTGACGTCAACTTTACGCCCTGTCTAACAGTAGCTGTATTTCTAAAAATTAGCGAACAGCGAACAGCAGGCCAGTTCAAGGGAATACTCAGTAGCAGTGCTATTCCAGTCCCTGCGTATGAGTACGCGTATAACACATCTTAAGAAGAGCCATGAAAACTTTAAAAAAAATGTAAAAATGTAAAAAAAAAAATGTCAAAAAAATGTAAACTTTCAGTTTAGAATGACGTCAATATCAAAGACGCAAAAATATAGCAAGAAAATCTGAATTTTTATTGGCAAATAGAAACAAAATACACGCGTTATCCTTATTTTTTTCACATTATTGTGTCATTTTTTAGGGTTTGGCAACAGGAAAGAAACGTTTGAATTAAAAAAGATTTAAAAAGAGATATTCTATAATGTTAAATTATGGAAGTAGTAGATAAAAGGGATAAATAGTGGTCTGATAATTTTTTAAAATAGACAGTGATCTTTTCCACGTTCTAAAACGTATGTACATCGAGTTTCGTGCAAATCGGTCAAAAATTAAAGATTTGTATAAAAGACATACACACAGAGAACGGCTTTTATATATACTAGGGGATCGAACCCGAGCTCCTCGGGTTACAGAATATAGGTGAAAACCAATTTTTTTAATCCAATTATTTTTTTACATACACTATGACGCAAAAGTTTAGACAATGACGTCATTCAGCTTTAAAATGTAGAATTATGACGTCAGAATTACAAAAACCTGTAAATATATTCAAAAACTGATTTAAAATGCTATGTACAAAAGACAGTCGTTTTATTTGCTATAATACTAATTTTTTTCATAAAAATTCAAATGTGCTTGTCGCAAAAGTTTAGACACTATTCTAAATTTCTTTGAATATTCGCTGGCATATGCAAATTTAGAATCGATGATGTCACAAATTTGGAGTACTTAAGTTCTGCAAACGATTGCGCTTCATAGTCGACATGCCGAGAGCTAAAGAAATTCAAGTGAATGAGGTTTCAAGGATTTGGCAGTTGAAAGGTGAAGGGAAGAGCGTTTCTGAAATTTCTGCTATTATTAATAGGTCAAAAAAATCTATTTATCGAGTTTTATCGAGTGGTTCCGAATATAAAGCAAAATGTCGGTCTGGGAGGCCACGTGTGACAAATGTACGAGAGGATCGCCTGATACAAAGACTAGCGAGTACTCAACAAATGAGCGTACGTGGAGTTCAAAGCTCATCGGGACTCTTTGTATCAAAGGATACGATTCGTAGACGAATTTTGGAAAAAGGAACAATCGTTTATAGCAAAATGCAGAAGAAACCAGCTCTGAAACCCCATCATAAGTTACAAAGACTTATGTGGGCTCGAAAGCATATGTCATATGGAGAGAAATGGCAGTCAGTCATATTTAGCGATGAAAAAAAGTGGAATCTGGATGGTCCAGATGGTTGTTTATCGTATTGGCATGACTTGCGGAAGGAACCTCGACGTTTTTTTAGTCGCAGACAAGGAGGGGGCTCGGTGATGGTTTGGGCAGCCTTTTGCTATAATGGACAAGTATCTCTGACCTTCACCAGTGGTCGTCAAACTTCACAGCATTATACACATACATTAGAAGAAAACCTACTTCCATTTGCTGAGCTTCTAGGGGGTCCTCAGTGGGAATTTCAGCAAGACGATGCTTCAATTCACACTGCAAAACATTCAAAATCTTGGTTTAATTCCCATAATATAAGAGTTCTCGACTGGCCAGCATGTAGCCCAGATCTTAACCCTATAGAAAACCTTTGGAGCATCATGTGTCGCAAAGTTTATAGCAACGCTAGACAATACTCTTCTGAAAAGGAACTTAAGACATCTATTGAGAATGCATGGTACGATATCGATCCACAAACTATGCAAGATTTAGTTTCTTCCATGCAATCTCGTGTATATGACGTAATACATAAGCATGGATGCGCAACCAGGTTTTAAAAATTGTTTATTTCGATTTTATTTAATTTGTGTCTAAACTTTTGAGACAGCAGTTTATTTTTGTTACCATTTAATTTATTGCAATATGCACAATTCCACTTTTCTTTGTTATAAATATTGTTTATATGTACAGCACATTAATTTCAAGCAGTGATTTGAAAATTGAATAAATATTTTTCAAAGTATGTAAGAATTTCTTCATTGTCTAAACTTTTGCGTCATAGTGTATAATATATATTTTAGATTGCCCACTAACATCAAAAAGAATTTTTATATGAAAAATATCAATTATGCAATCAAATAAAGTTTTGAAATTTATTAAAAGCGATAATTTCACATGCCACCACATGCCAGGAGTTATTAACCCAAGATTTTGCCACTTACGTCAGTCTTTCCGATCATTTCGGTGCATAAGCGCGTGGTTCAATCACATGTCTGTTAAATTTGTTTCTTATTTACATTAATTAATTTATTTTTCCATAGAGGAAGTTTTAACTTTGTTATGGAACATTAGACGGAAACATATGCTGAACTTTTTATATTGTTTTAAGGGCAAGCGGATTGACCTTCCGTAATCGAGCTACACGTGATAGAGATAAATAAAAAAATAATTTATGCTTGGAAATCTATATATATATTACGCTATCGTACGTGACACAGATATCGCGATTAATTGTTGGTTAATTGTTCAATTGGTTAATTGTAAACAATTGGCGGTTAATTGTTTAATGGCAACGCCCGAATGAAACGCATCTCATTGGTTATTGTGCAATATTTTTAAAAAGTGAATAACAATAAATAAATAAAAAGTTTAATTAATAACTATTGAACTAAACAATTTATATAATTTAAAAAAATAAAATAAAAGTAAATAAACAATTTATTAATAAATAAACAACAGCATCCGGGTTACCATATCAAGCAAAATAACGACAGTTTGGCGCCAGTTAAGTACCCCGATACGTATATGACATTGGCGTCAGAAAAAAAAATCGTGCCAACGTAGTGCGTATACGACACCTGTGCCGCCTTTTATTCAACTAATTTAAAATACAATAAATAAAAAAATAAATGAAGGTGCTTTTCCAGTATAGGTACTTGGCGAAATAGAGAAAAGGTCCATGGCGAGAAAAGAAATTTTTTTCTGGCAACCGATTTAATCAAAATATTTTTTTTCAAATAAAACTACATAAAAGTGTCCATAATTGCAAAGAGCTCGTACTTTTATGTTAGCTGGGTGCAATTCTCGCCAATAGCATTTTTTAACTCGCCAGTAGCATTTTTTATTTTTCGAGGAGTAAATTAAAACAATGCTTTGATGTTGAAATTAAATGGTTTATGGTATTATTTATTCTTTTTCTTTTCTTTTTCTTTTTTTAAAGAATTTTTTTTAAATGAAATTCATGAATTTTAAAGGGTTTATTTTTAAATTAAAGTCATCCATTCCAAATAAAACGAGTGAAAGTATTATATTTTAATCTGAATTAACGAAATATTAAAAAAAAAAAATGCGACGGGTACAATGTTTGGCGATTTATCACCTGTGCCCGACTAACATAACTGTATGTAGGGAGTTCTCGATTTCTCTATCAGAATCTTCAAATTTGGCGAAGGATTGAGCAAGTAAATTAAATTAGGAATAAAAGTAACATGATACAATGCCTAGCATACATTTAAGGGAGGCCAAATTGGTCGCCACGGGTGGCTAGTTATTTTAAAAACCATAATAACTCAGTCAATTAAGATACAATTTTCAAACAAATTGCATTTGAAAGTAGATTTTTTTTCTCTATTTGACGGTTTAAAAATTGAAAATGTGCGATATTTAGAAATTTAAAAAATCGCTGACATATATAGCTCGTATTTTAATTTCAATTTATTTTTTCAGTTTTTATGAGAAAATGGCGACAAAAAGGTATAGTAATATATTATTTTCTTTCTTCTGTGATTAGTTTCCCTTTACTTTCAACCCTCCACGACTTTCAACAGAAATGGAGTTCTTCAGTTGCCGCAATTACAAAAAATGTATTAAAAACTACAAAAAAATTAATATCTCAAAATTAAATTGAGATACAGCTTTCAAACAAATTGCGTTTAAAAGAGCATTTTTTTTCCCCTATACGACGGTGTAAAAATTTAAAATGTGCGATGTTTAGAAGTTTAAAAATTTGCAGTAGAGAAAATTGCAAAACCAAAATTTTATTTCAAATTTCAAAGTGTTGCCATTCGCAGAATGACGTATGCGTTACGCACAGATATGTTTGTCCTTTATAATATAGATAGATACGTAGCACCTATAGTTGTTGTCTGGTCCATCCGTCTGTCTGTCTGTCCGCATATAATAGCGCTTAATCGAATGGTTTGAAATTTAATATATATAACTGATGCAGAATTTTGTCGAGTCATTTCAAATTTTATGAAAATCGAATAAAAACATAAAAATATATAAATGAAAGTTTTCTTCATTCTAATAAATTCTATCCTACGTAATTAATTCAATGATATCGCATGATAGGTAATGATTCTAGATTGCCACGGTGATTATTCGATCAAATCCTATCATACGTAATTAATTCAATGATATCCCATGATAGGTATTGATTCTAGGTTGCCATGGTGATTACGTCCTATTTAAGATGGAGTCGTATTATTTCCGTATCACTGAATTTAATATATATGTGGTGACAGAATATGAATACTGCACTGCAAAGCCTAGCAAATTCCTTAATGAGGCTCTGGACGATCGACCTCAACTTCTGAACAATAAGAAAAGTGCTGAGCTGACAATTAAATTCGTGAGAAAAAGAGAGACGACTATTGATTGTGCTTGTGAGCAGACGTGTATTGAGACGTCTGGTTAGGTGGAATACCGGGTCAAGTGGACCTGGGTAAGCGGAATGTTCCCGGCCAACTATATTTCATGTTTAACTTAAATGTAAATAATCTATCTGTAAATATATTCATTTACATATCCAAGAACAATAAAGTTTATCCAGATTTCATTAAAAATCTGCCTGGACTATTACTTGTAGACACCGATCCGAAGTAGAAGTATATTTATTCTACATATATAATCGTTATAAATTTTGTATCCATGCATTTTTGTCTAAGACTGCAACAGCTATCGCACTCAGATCTGAATATTTATAAAACTAGTTATAGTACGAACGCACCTTATTTGCTACGATTGACGTACAATTTCAGACTTGTTTTAATTTAACTTGCAATAAAAACATGAATAAACAAGACGGAATTTCCTTTGAGGCATTTCATACAGTAGGGAGAAGATAATTAATTATCCTAGCAAAAAGTTTTCGATAAAAAAAAAGCGCCAAGTTCTTCTTAACGTTTCGGCCAGAAAACGTAGTGATATCTGAAGTTCGCACAAGTTAAAAGTCAAACATCCCAAATCTTTCATTGAAAATGGCTTCCTGCGACTTGGCCGTTAATGCCTTCCACAGCATTTCAGAATTAATGATTGAAAATTACGCATTTATGAATTATTTAAATATTAAAAGTAATATTAGAATGCAAAGAGGCAAATTCACATAAAGACATTATAAGTAAAAGATTTCTAATAACTACCATTCAGTTTCAACAAACATTAGTTTTGATTAGAGATCATTTAGTTCACTTGTGGTTTAATTGCTATTTTGTACGGTCTAAAGCTAAAGTCATTAACGTAAAACCCAAGAAATAAAACAAAATTTACTTACTTCAAATCTCACAATATGTTACATTATATTTTATTGTATAATATTGAAATCTTGTGTATTGACGAAAGAAATTTTTTTCGTTTGAATATTTATTATAGTTTGTTTGCATACATTAAGAGGTATTCAATTTATAAACTGTTAAAAGCTGATACTAATTATGTTTTAGCAATTAGGGATATATCTCCTGAATACAAGTATTTTGTTATTTTTAACTTCTAAGCCTTTAAATAGACTGAAGTTGTTTAAATGCTTTTTTTCAAATGTGTATTTTATTTCTGTACTCTGTGTCACAAAATGCTTAAAATAATCAAAAATAGTAGTTGGCATGTAGCTCATTTGTACATATTTTAAATTTTGAAAAACTCTCTCGAAGGCATTAAGGGCCAAGTCGCAGGAAGCCATTTTCAATGAAAGATTTGGGATGTTTGGCTTTTAACTTGTGCGAACTTCAGATATCACTACGTTTTCTGGCCGAAACGTTAAGAAGAACTTGGTGCTTTTTTTTTATCGAAAACTTTTTGCTAGGATATCACTACTTTTTGTATGTTTTGTTATTCTAAACTATTTTAATATGAAAAAAAACTTAAATTTCGGTACATTTATGTTATCCGGGAGCAAATCTCCTCATTAGCCTTTTGTTTTTTCGCCAATAGCAGTTTTCTTTTTTCATATGTGTAAATTAGAAACAATGCTTTGATTTTCAAATAAAATATTTTGGTTTACGTTATTATTTCTTATTTATTTATTTATTTATTTCTATGTTAAATATTCTATTAAATAAAATGAGGGAAATACATCTATTTTAAATGAGATGACTGAACAGTATATATCTTTAAATGAAATGAATGCAATATGAACAATGGAGTTGGGAACAGTATTTGGCGATTTGCCATTTGCGCCCGGCTAACATAAAAATACCTAATTTATTTTATTGAGCTTTACAAATTTATACTTTATTTCTTTTTATATTAAAGTACTAGCCGCCTCTAGCAAGCAGTATTTACCGTATTACTTCCATGTTAAACGTTGCATCATGTTACTGTGATTCATAATTTAATTTACTTGCCCATTCTTTCGCCAATTCGGAAGCTTTTGATAGAGAAATCAAGAACTCTTTACGATCATGGAAGCACATCATATATTTTGTGTTGTTATGTATTTCATCTTTCGTGACAAATATCTCTTAACTCACTTATGCATGTTTCCTTAGCAGTTACGATTCGTTCTCTAATGCGGGAATTTTTAATCCTATTAAGTAATATTTTCTAATTGGGCTCACTGCCAATTGTTGTATTTTAACTGATACGACTGGGTACAAGTGAAGTGGTTCTTATGAAATCCCTTGACAATATCTGCATTTGCATTAAAACATATTGATGCTAATATCATTTTGTTTCACGTTAACCTTTTCAATAGACTAGATTACGGAAGAATAGAAGGTCTACCGGCTCACTGCCATGATCCATTTGAAAATCTATCATTCTTCTCATCTGATCGTGTTGAATTAGTCAATGTGCCATGGTTTTAAGATTTTAGCTAATTTTATTCGAAACCTGAAAACTAAAATGCGAGGAACCGGATTATAGAAGATTCATTCTAACGCACATATCGATTAACAGGTTACATAATATAGAATTATAATGATCATAAGGAGAACTGGCAGTTTCAATGCTTTAATAGTTTCCGTAAATTATCTTTATATAATACAGAAGTTTTAACGGTGTAAAGATTAACAACATAGTCACAATAAGTATAATAACTGTACAACATAATAACAATAGCAGAGGTTTTGGGCAGTGACGAAACTATTAGCACTTTGGAAATATTAGTACGTTATATCATTTAACTATTCAGATGATATGCGAAAAAATAAAAAAAAATGGCTCGCATTAATAATTAATTCATTGAAAAATAGCCACTATCGTCAAATATTCGCCAAGCTTGGCGACATTTAGCGAAGTGTCGCCAAAGTTGGTAATATACCATGTGAATTCTCAAATCTGGGGACGAAAAATGTTATGTTTATTCTGACGTCATAATGATGCATATGTATTATGTATTATACACATACCTATAATATGTATGAATCAAATGTATTACGTATTATATACATATGTATAATATGTATGATGCATATGCATAAGTTCATTAACATCACTAAAACGCACTTTAAGAAATATTGTTCCATAAATAGTACGGATATTTGCCAGATTGACCAGAGTGCTATTGAGATTAGAATTCCGACATTTATAATAGACCGGGAGGCGTCTGCACACACCATCACCTCATCGAGTTTACAGCTGAAATTTTAGGATTAGTTAAAACTAGATTAGCATATTTAAATGCAACTAGTAAGTTAAGTCATATCTTTGTAGAAACCATATGAAGACCTAATTTTAGTGGTTAACTGATAGGTTTACTATTGTATTTTCCTGCATCCAAAAGTTTGGAAACATGGAGGAATGGGTGCAGGAAAATGCAATGGAAAATCCACCAATTAACCCGTAAAATCGGGTCTGTAGGTGGTTTCCACAAAATTATGACTTGGCAGACCAGTTACACTTCAATACGCTAATCGATATTTAACTAATCCTAAAATTTCAGCCGTCAACTCGATGAGGTTATGATCTGTGCAGACGCCTCCCGGTCTTTAATAAAATTTGTGGTACTTGTTAGTTATCCCGTCGACCAATTTCGCCAAATTATATAAATTGCCAAACCACTCGCCAAATTGTACAAATTAGCATAATTTTTTATTTTAAATAATGAAAGAACAATTAAATTAGTATTACATTAATAAAAATACTAATAAAACGTCGAAATAAAAATCACTTGATGACGTAAACACGAGTTAGTCAAGTGAATGTGGCATTTACGATCAATCATTATTGGCATTTAATCTTACAATTTGGCGACAGTAATTTGGTCGACGGGATAACTAACAAGCACCAAATTTTTTTTAAGGAAGTAAAAGATAGAAAGATGGACAGATAAACTGAAAGATTTGCCTTATTAAGATTTTTGTAAAAGCATATAAAAATTCATTCAGTTTGAAATCATGTAACACCTTTATAACTCAGGCTAATTTTCTGTAATCGGGTTTTGGCGACCAACATATCTTATCTATAACTATAATCTTTCTTTTACAGATTTCAAATTAGCAATAAATTAACAGTAAGTAGGCTAATAATACAATATAATAACATTAGAAGCGGACTTCGGACGCCGCATCTGTCGCACATCCTTAAAGACAGTTTATTAGTTACACATTTCATATAATTAAAAGGAGATTTTTAAATTTTCATATGGAATTAGGATATTTTTCCACTATAGGGACCTTGGCATTTTTTAAAAATCTTGGCGCAATTTGGACTTCAGAAACTGAGATATGTTGCCAAATGATATAAACAACTATGAAAACAAACCTGTCGAACTTTTATGTTATTTACATATGTATTAATATACATATAAAAATTTTATTTATGCATGTATAAAATATTATTTTTTATATACAAATTATTTATGTTGGTATATAAAAATAAATAAACGCGTTCCTTACATTATATAAATTGTATGCATATGGAAAAAATTGCTTGTGTATATATGACAGAGTAAATAGGTTGCCAGAAAATACGTTATTATCAAATTTCTTTTCTCGTCAAGGCTATTTTCTGTATTTCGCCAAGGCTACTATATCGGAAACGTACCGAATTGCGGTTTATATTTCGTTAAATGTTTTATTGTTTTAATATCGTAAATATATCATAACCTATACTGATTAAAACTTTTAGGTATATTCATTTTTTCTACTTAACAAACATCTTTGGAAAAGCATATATATAAAATGCTATTCTGCTTGAAATCACGTGACTCTCTTCAAAACTCTGGAATCGAGTTTTGGCGACCAACATTGGCACAATTGAATGTATTAAGGAACTGTTTACGGCCAAATGAACACCCCGTTTGAAGGGTTTAGAGGCGGAAATTCTGTGTTTTCAGATTTTTCTGGTTAATTTTGCTACAAACCCGACTTACTTGTGAAATTTCGTTATTCTACGACTTTTAGAAGTACCTTAGTTATTTGATGATGCGAAGTGAGTCAGTGACAAAAAAGAGCTTTTTCGGAATTTAATATTTCGAAAACTACTAAATATAGAAACATGAAATTGTGAAACCTTAGTTCAGTTTGACCATACGAACATGTGTATAAAAGAAAAATTTCTATATCTCTCCCTAAAACGACGTTATGAGGGGGTGAAAAGTATGCCGAAATGGTTCAGGAAAAGGTAGCTTACGGCTTGTGCGAACTTGGCGGACGCACTGCCGTGCTCCCAGATAAAACTAGAAAACAGGTTTCTGCTCTGCTGAAACTCTGCTATCTGAGAAATTCTACTTTTTCAGAATTTAGTGTCGCCCCCGATGAAAAAAAAATGTATTTAAATATAGGTAGTACAAAACATATTTCAGTTTTAAGACTTAAAACACACGCTTTTATTTTATGTAAAACTAGAAAGATAGTCCGTCAAAAATGACGGAATGTGAGATATAAAGATATATGCAACACATGTGCAAGAATGTGAGTTTTTCTCACTTGTTAAGCAGTGATAGATGACAATAACAGATTTTAAAAACGAAACTCATTTATGAAAAACTGTAATAAAGTAGTAGACCATTAAACCGCACAGCTTGGTTCCAAGTATTATGAGGATTTGAGGCTTTTTCCGGATTACAGGTCATGTCTATATTATAATATTACATATATGGCTTCTTTATGCTAAATAAATTGTATAAATATTGAAAAAAAAATGCGTGTGTTATATGAAATGAAACAGCGATTAGGTTGTTAGAAAGTATGTTTCCAATTTTCCTTCTTTCCAAGGCCCCTAAAGTGGAAAAGTACCGAGAATTTAACTTTTGTATCCAACTATATAAAGCACAGTACTCACCTTTTTAAAGTTTGTCATAATTTGGGCTTCAGAAGTGAGATTATTTGCTAAATAATATAAACAGCTATAAAAAGAAAAATAATGAACTTTTAAGTTTATTTATCTACCCTATATATAATCCTAATGAAACGAATTTATGAAACGAATTTATGAAACGAGTATATCAATCGACTGATTAAACAACTGATTATATGTTTCACGGCGATTTCTCCTAAAATATGGAATACTTTGCGATGAAATTAACACCAAAAATCAACATTGATCCGCAGATTTTAAAACTGGTATTAGAATTTTTAAATTCGAATTAGTTTTCGAAATATTAATTTTTTTCTAATTTTATATACATTTTTCTAATGATGGCAACTCAAATTCTAATCAAACAGATATTTTTTTTTCATATTTCAGAAAGATTACCTTAAATGTATGCTAAGAAATGTATCATGCTACTTTTATTCATAATTCAATTTACTTGAATAATCTTTCGCCAAATCGAAAGATTCTGATAGAGAAATCAATTCTGACGGTATTTTTATGTTGACGCAGGTGATAATTCGCCAAACATTTCTCCCGTCGCATTTTTTCATATTTCATTCATTTCATTTAAAATATAATCCTTTCATCCATTTTATTTAAAATACACAACTTTCATTTAAAATTGATGGCTTTCACTCTTTTCTTTTTAACAAAACGAAAAGAAAAAAAAAACAAGTGGGTAAGTGTGATCACAGATCGCACAGAGGGTTTCGTTTAATATTTCTTTCAAAACACTTTATCCTTTTGAAAAATCTGTTAGTTCCACATTTCGCAAACAGGGGCGCACTCTATTCTAAACAAACCTCTATCCGAACGAAACTCCGTTTTACATACTATCCGTAGATATATTAGTCGAGGGATTGGGCCCATAGCACCCGAGATAAGTAGGCGCCCCTGGCGGTAAAAAGTGGAACTAAAATATGTAAGGCTATGGTGCATAATATGAAAAATTGGTCAAAGGGGTGTCGGCAAAAGTTGGAAAAGTGCTCCCCAGGTGAAAAGGAGGTTAGAAAAATTGCTTAAAATACACAAGATAGATCCCGGAGGAGTAAATAATATAAGACTTTTTGAAAAATTTATGATTTGTCGTGTGGTCTGAGGTATTCAGATTCAGCTATACATATGCAAAAATTCATGTCTCCAACTTAATTAGGGGCTCTCTTAGAAAGAATTGCTTAAAATACATATGTGGTGGCACAAAGGGTTAAACGTAAGACCTTTTTAAAGATTTTATGATTTGTCGCCTGGCCTCAGGTGTTCTGCTATAAATATGCAAAATTTCAAATCTCCAATTTAATAAGGGGCTAAGTTAGAAAGAATTGCTTAAAATACGCATGTGAGAGCCCAAAGGGTTAAATGTACGGCTTTTTCAAAATTTTATGATTTGTCGTTTAATGTGAGGTGCTCAGCTATAAGTATGCAAAATTTCGTGCCTCCGACCTAATTAGAGGCTCACTTAGAAAGAATTGTTTAAAATACGCATGTGGGAGCCCAAAGGGTTAAATATACGACTTTTTGAAAATTTTATGATTTGTCGTTTGATGTGAGGTATCCATCTATAAGTACGCAAAATTTCACGCCTGCAACTTAATTAGGGACGCACTTAGAAAGAATTGTTTCAAATGCACATGTGGGAGCCCAAAGGGTTAAATGTACGACTTTTTCAAAATTTTATGATTTGTCGTATGATGTGTGGTGTTCATCTATAAATATGCAAAATTTCAAGTCTCCAACATGTATAGTTTCTGAGAACGGGCTCTGTGACGGACAGACAGACAGACAGAGGAGCGAGGCAAATAGGGTTTCGTCAGATGAACGAAACCCTAATTAGGCACAGATGTTATCTACGCACCGGGGTACCTAATACACGCCAAAATGGCATTATTGTGATTGACATTGTAACACGGCTATTGTTGTTTATTTGATAATAAATGTTTATTTACTTTTATTTCCTTTTTCAAATTATATAAATTATTTTGTTCTATGATTATTAATTATTTTTTGATATTTCCTTTAGAAATAATAGAAAATAATTTAAAAATACAGTACTACTTAGTTATTCCGTCGACCAATTTTGCCAAATTATATCAATCGCCAAATTATACAAATTGACATAATTTTTGTTTTAAATAACGAAAAAACAAATAAATTAGTATAACATTAATAAATATACAAATAAAACGTCGAAATAAAAATCACTTGATGATGTAAACACGTGTAACTTGCTTAAAGTTAAGTGAATGTGACATTTACGATCAACCATTATTGGCATTTAATCTTATAGTTTGGCGATAGATTTTTGGTCGACGGGATATCTAAGGAATACCAAAAATGTATATGTAACTGGTATTTGAAAACGAGGTTTTCGCAAAATTTTCGTAAAAAAATAAAAATCACGCCAAACCTGCGATGCGTATCTGGCCTAATATTATCACTCGAAAAAAAAAAAAATGCTAACTGGCGAGTTGAAAAAAAAGCTATTGGCGAGATTTGCATCCGGCTAGCGTAACAGTACCTAGAATTCTTTGCGACCATGGCAACTTTTATGTAGTTTTATTCGAAAAATTTTTTTTGATTTTTTAATCAAAATGGAAAACTTACGGTCCCATATTGGCGCGATTTTTACTGACGCCAATGTCATATACGGAACGGGCACATAACTGGCGCCAAAGTATCGTTATTTTGCTTGATATGATAAGCCGGATGTTGCTGTTTATGCTGTTGATGTGTTCCCCAAATTGGCGTCGTTAAAAAATCGCGTCAATATGGGACGTATATGACATCTGTGCCAAACTTTCATATGAACGACGAAGGGATCAGACCGTATTTGTTAATGGCAGTTGTTGACTTGAACTATTATAATATAGATGAAATGATGGCGATAGAATAATATTTGGCGACTTATCACCTGTGCCTGGCTAACATTAAAGTACCAAAATGGCACCTAGAATATAAAAAACGAAGTGGTCCGCCTGGAACTGTTGATGATAGTCACATGACTTAGGCTATTGTTATAGAGATTGTTTTAAAATACCGGGAGACAAAGACTCTGTATACTTAATTTATTTTATTTTAGCTTCTTTTCAAATGTTTAACTGATCCTCTTTAATCAAAAATGAAAATAACCATTGGATGTCTTAACAGCAACTGATTCGCACTTAAATTTTTGCAATCAAAGAAAATTAATTGAATGGAAACCCTTTTACAGGGAGATCTGCACAGCTTTTTTCAGTATAATTCAATCTTATCTAATATTTTTAAAACCCATCAGATTAGCGTGTTTTTAGATTCTGCGGTATCTGAACGGGGGTTGGCGAGCGTAGCTTGCAGGGGGCAGAGCCCCCTAGTATAATCTATAAACATTTTATTTATATCTATATTATTGCTGTTCTTTTATATACATTTTACTTCAGTTTGTATACAAAAATAGTTAAATGGCTTCTTTATATTAAATAAATTGTATAAATATTGAAAAATTACTTGTGTATATGAAACATTGAATAAGTTGCTAGAAAATATATTGCCAAAATTTACATTAAAATCGAGCCGTTAGGAGTTCAAACAGTATAGCGCCATCTATTGGCTGTTATGTTATTAGTAGCATCGAGATGAAGTTGTAAAGATGTACATTTTCGTATATTACACTTTAAATTCTCACCCATAGATTTTGAAAAAACCCTTAAAAGCGCGGAGTTTAAATTAAATTGCGGTGACCTCAATTATGAAATATTAATGGTATTAAATGGGAATTTCTCCAAATTAGCTAGCTATCGCCAAGTTGGCTTCATATATGACAACTTATTTTTGTCGCCAAATTTGGCGATATTCTTTCAAAATTGGCGATATTTTGCCAAGTTGGTAAACATTTGGCGCTACTGTGGTAACCCTGCTTTAGTAATTCTCAACAATTATTCATTACAATGAAGCGGTCCTACCGGAATTGTGAGGGACACACAGATACTTGGATTTTATATAAATAGATGAAGTCATCCACAACCGCTGAAGAATTCCTCATTTACGATCCAGTTTTTAATAACATCTACAGTAAAGTACGCATAGGACGTCACTATCACTGAATAATACACAAATCCTAAAAAAGAGACGTCGTTATTCAAGAAACTCAACAAAAAAAAAATCGACTATCTATTGATTCATATGCCTTCATCTGTTTGTAATATTAATGCAAATACTTGAAATTAAATATAGTTTATAATAGTTCCATGTTTTATCAGAAATCATTCATTTATTTTTTTTCAAAATAGCACGTATTTTAATTACTTTTTTTCTGTTGTTATGGGAAAATGACAACAAAAAGATATAATTACTATTTTCAACTATTTTTCCTTAATTTTCTACAGAAATGGAGGTTGCCAAAATTAAAGAAATGGCGCTAAAAACTATAAGAAAATTAACATCTCAAAAGTAAATTGAGATGCAATTTTCAAACAAATTGCATTTAAAAGTACCCCCCCCCCCTATACGGCGGTATAAAAATTGGCAATGTGCGTGTGATGCTTAGAGGTTTAAAAAACTGTAATAGAGATTATCCGTATTTAATTGTACAATAATATCCGTTTTATTTTACGGCTGGCTTCTGTAACGGAACTTTTTTTTTTTGAAGACGACATTTAAATTGCTGGCTGAATGAAATAGTAAATCGAGGGATAAAAAATAATTCAAAATATTTCTTTATTTACTTTTGAATGAAATTACTATAGCATGGAATTTTTAAATTATAATAAGATTAACACTTACTAATTATTTGAAGTACACAATATTTAACACTTTAAGTATTCTCATAGGAATGTTTCATTGTATAAGTGCTAATGATGCAGTATACTAAGTTAAATCGTGATTTTAGCGGTAACATAAGCATGGAATTAAAAAAAATAAGCGAAATTCGCATAAATTAGAGTGCTTAATTAGTATTTGAGTGTCGCTGCATCCCAATTAGGAGTCTCTCAATAAGGCATTCAAATTTTAATTAGGGGTAAAAGCAATTCCAACTTAGACTGAAAATATGCGGATTGAAATAAATAACACAGTAGATAATTGGACACTCATTTAATTCTGTTGAATTTCCGATAATAATGCACAATGTACAATAAAACATAAGAAAAAAAAATCTGCTGTTATAATTGTATTACCATTTTTATTACATAAGTAATTAAAAAAATGTATATATATATATATATATATTACGCTATCGTACATGGCACAGAAATCGCGATTATTTGTTAATTGTTTAATGGCAACGCTCGAATGAAACGCATCTCATTGGTTATTGAACAGCATTCAATGCATCTGCATACCTATAAAGGGGATTACCATAGGGGGACCCTGTTCTGTCGTCAAATACCGCCAAGTTTGTTGCCAACTTGGCGATATATCACCAAATTTGGCGACCAAATTTAGTCGCCAAAAGTGACGCCAACTTGGCAATATCTCTAATATTTCGCCAAATCCCCATAGACTTCATTGTAAACTAATAGGGTTTACTTGCTTACAGAAAATCAACAAATTGAGATATTTTATCATGCTTTTCCAAACATAAATTTTAAGGGAGACCAAACTGGTCGCCAAGGGCGGCTAGTTTAAATATAATACTAGAACTAGTTAGGAAAAAGCATATAATCTCCTCAAATTAGATCATTTCAACACGAGTGATGGCATAACAAAGAGATCTTGAAAACTTGATTACTTTAGAACGTGTGGAAATATCGGATCATGAATACAAAAGTTTCACTCTCAAGATGAAATGACTTTAGTGTGTAATTAAGATTGTGTGTAATTAGAAACTGTTATTGACTGATGAAACAGTTTTGTAGCATATATTTTTTTTTTCTCATACAATCTAGAAAGCGTTTGTGATGAACGGATCTAAAATGTGTTCCCCATGATTAGGCATAATATTTAAAATTATATAAATTTATTTTTAAAATCACAGCCATAATAAAAACTTTAAATAAGCGGTACATTAAATCACTAATATTAATCAGCTTTTTAGCTAGAAGCGAATATGAATATTTTACAATCATATAAAGGATTTTACGGGATTTTTAAAGGACATGCACCATCCTATAAACTATTGGATTAACACGTGAACGATGTTGCCTGGCTGAAAATGAAGGTAAGTTAAATTTTCTTACTTACAATATATCATATTGCACTACCGAGAGCATTTTATAACAGAACTATCTGTATTAAAAGATTAGAATATTCATTTCTTTACAATAATGTACAATCTCAAAATAATAATAAAAAAAAAATCCCGTACATTTTAATACTATTCCTTTTTACCGCTATCAAGTGACACCTTTTGAAAGTTTTGATTTATGTTTATTTTGCTCGAGTTTTAAAATATAATAAGCATAAAAAAGTCTTCAATGCATTAAAAATGACTTGTAATTGTTTCAATCAAAAAATTACAAATGAAAAATCATAAATCGAAGTCTTTTAAAACGTATCATTTGACACTGGTAGAAAGAAATATAGACTTCGTAGTCCCTTTATTTTCCAGGTTAAATATCAGTATTTATTTTTATAAAAAAATAAATCTAGTTGAAACTCTCGAAATTTTGCCTTATTTAAGGGGAGATTTTCTATAAGAAAATATTGGTACCGAAGAATTACCTGGTCTGGAAATTCCAGGACACGTACGAACCCTGAAATAGTGTTAATTTCCAAATTGTCACAGAAAAAACAGCTAAAATTCTTTTTCAGTAAAATGTTTTACTTTTTTAAAGAGGAAACATAAGTTCTTTTGAAATCCTTTTTGTAACTTTTTACGAATGATAATCGATGACTGAATTAGAATTTTAATGTATGATAAGATTATGTAAAGCGAAACTTGCACGAAAGGTTAATTGAATATTATACGAAAGCAAAATATACAATTTTCAAATTTTAATTGCTTAAAAGGCGTAGAGTCAACAGAGTGAAAAAGGGTCCAAGCCTGTAATCGAACCAGGGTCATTTACTATATACGCGCCATGCTTTGTCACTAAGCTACCTTGACGATGCTAAGCCTAGAACTTCTCACTCTATCACAGCACACGACTGAATAATGTTCATGAGTCACCAACCCCTCGGCAAACACGAAACGAAAGGGGATCCAGCATCGATGAAAGTAAATAGATCTATATGAGGCTTTCTCACAATCTTTTGACCTTTTAAGCCCCTGAATAATAATTTTTATTTTAGTACATATTCTTGTCTTTAGGGTTCCGTACTTAAAAAGTAGAAACGGAACCATTATAAGAGCACTCCTGTGTCTGTCTGTCTGTCACAGGCATTTTATTCGTAAACTATGGAACGTGGAAATTTCAAATTCGGGGAAGTAATAAAGACTATTGACCCACATATTTTCAGATCATTAAACATTCATAAATATATTTAGTAAAAATGTATAGGGGCTAATTAAGCTACTTGAAAAAAAAAAAAAAAAACTCTTTTTTTTTTATATCGTGTGAAAGCTTTCGTAGCGCTGAACTCAAATATACATTCCTTTTAATTTTAGGTATTATTTTTTCAAAGATATCGTCAGAAATGGAGCGCAAAAATATGTTCTCCCCCATCTAGTTAGTATAAAAGCAATAAACGTCAAATTGTTAAAAACAGATTAATTTAAGGGGTCTCAGGACTCTTAAAATTGGAAAAAATGAAAAAAAAAGACCATTTGCAAAATTTAATGTCTTAAAATGCATATGATTTAAAAACACAATTTTTATTGGAATGAAAGATATAAATATGTTCTTTCATTTCATGTATTTAAAAAATTGCAAGATGCAGAATTAGTATTTATAGGGGGCTCGAAACTGTTAGACATTTGTCGATCAGAAAATTGGCATAAGATCTTACGCGCAGGCTTACAAAATAAATATTGCAACTAGAATGAAAATTTTGGTGCCTACTTATACTTCAGATTGTAATAATTACCCTGTACTTAAATGCATTTGTATTTAAAACATTTTTATATTTTTAATGCAAAGTTGTATTTAGCTAATACAAAATTTTGAAAATTTCGACAGTATAATGACCTAAAAAATATTTTTTTTTTGAACAATAAAAAGGAAATTTTAGGTTCAGTTTATACAGACTAACATGAAATATATGTTTCGAAAATTTCATGAAAAAATATTCAGAAGTTTTTGAGGTACCCTGTGCGTTATGTCCAAAAACTTGTTTTGCAGAAAAATGACTTCAAAGTTTCGGAAACGCCGCTTCAGCTATTGAGCGGGTATAATTCTAAAAGTCATAACTTCTATTCTAATGGGAATTTCAAGGAAACAAGTATATAAAAATGTTCAGAAAAGATAGGAGTTTAACACCTAATAAAACTAAAATTTCTAATATTTTGAAGAGACCTGAGACCACTTAATTAGAATGAATCATATAAATACTATAGGATTCGTAACTAGTTTGCATTGAGTGGATCTCTCAATACGTATCGAGTGATTTTAAAAGTTAATTAAAAACCTATCTGGAAAAACGTGGCACGGACCAAGGCGTCGTTGCAACTTTACGACCTCCTTTTGAAGGCCGCTTAGCACAATGCCAAATTTAAACTTTGAACAAAGGTTTTATTTTAGCTACATTGTAGAAAGAAAGGTTATTACTACGCTGAATTTAGTTTTATGAAATGCCAAATGAAGTTTAAATATGCACTGCTTTTATTGCCAGTGCCGAATTAAGCTCATCATAAACAGGTTAGGATAATATTAAAAAATGAGTTGTACAGAATAGCTATGTTTGATATTATTTAGGTTCGATATCTCTTTGAACTTTCATGGTACTAGTATATACAGTTATACCCAACACTACGTTGTATAGTTTTTTACAGAGTCTTAGTATTCTTTTAGCAACAATTACAAATTCATATATTTATTCTACGGAACCCTCTGTGCGCGAGTAATACTCGTACTTGACTGTTTATTCTTTTCTTATACTGGAAAGCATCACATTGTATGACTGCATAACAATATTAACGAGATAAATAAGTTTTGGATGATGTTGGGGGGTCCAAATATACCACGAAATCCCTATACCGTCCCGTGTCCCTGATGCTGATTTTTAAGTTTGGAGTTGTTTGTATCAAATTGTTTCAATAAAAGTAATTCGATTTAATTTTATTCCGAAACTGGGACTATTGTTTTATATAAATATGTAGCAAAAAATTAACCTGCACACATTTTTACGGTTGTTATTATTTTTTTAACTCTTTTCCTGGGCTTTAGATTCCTTACCGCACCTCTTGCCAAAATTTTACAGAAAATCACTTCAGATGCAACTACAGATTTTTTTTTCAACTTTTTTCTTATGCAGAAGCATGCTTTAGAAAGAATGGCTAACATTCTTTGACAGAAAACTTACTGCAGAATTTAAATCAGCATTTAAATATCAATTTCAAGCATCGTGGCTTTATTGGTAGTCTTACCGTCCCCAAGGTTTATTCCTGCACTTTTCGAGGTAAATTATTTTTTTTTTATTTAATCCACTGTAAACAACTGTTTCTAAAAATAAATGAACATTGTGGCCATCACTTAGTCTTAACATGATTTTCCTAAAAATAGGTGGTAGTTTTCCTTACCGTCCCATTCCTACTATCCTCCCCCCCGCCTTTCTGTCCCTTTTTTCCCTATATCGTCCCCTTTTTTTTCCTTACCATCCCTACTTACAACCCTTTAAGACAAAGTTAACCAAAATTTTGTACTAAAAATACTACATTGTTATTAATTCGTATTTGAATGTCCTGTGGGTGCTATTCAAATTTATTATAAGTAAAAATTTGGAAGATAGAAGGTTATAGTGGTAAAATGGTAACGAAAATTAAACTCGCAACTTAAACCTCAGTTAAATAAATAAAAAAAAAAAAAATTCGCCTCTGACCATTTTTTCTTTATTTTGAATCATTAAGGCATTCGTCTATAAGCTTAAAATGTTATTTTAATAAGTTTAATTTCACCAGATTTTTAAACCTGACAGTTAAAAATTTGTGAGAATACCTCATATCTATCTATCTATATATAATTTTGAAATTTTAGGTAGAAAATTTCACACGTCTCGAATTTTAGTATTTTTTAAATTTTAATTGCTTAAAAGGCGTAGAGCCAACAGTCAATGACACTGGTTCGATTTCAGGCTTGGACACTTTTCACTTTATTCGCTAATACCCGTACAGGTTTCGTATTTCTTTTCAGTGTTTCATCAAATTTTTAATCTAATTGGATTTTGCACAAAGCTTTTGAATTCGCCCTCTTTTAAACCAAAATAACATTTGAAAATTTATGAAATACAGTAGAGCGCCGATTATCCGAACAAGTCGTGACCGACCCTAGTTCGGATAAGCAAAAGCTCGGATAAATGGACAGAAAATTTAAGGGATGTTCCTGACTATACTAAAGCCTTCACAATTTATCCAGGCTTAGTACTGGCAGCGCCAGTTAGTGCCAGCGTGTTTAAAACTTTTTTTTAACTTTTTTATCATTTATTTTTTTTTTCTCTTTTTATCATTTTCTGAACTCCAGAGATTATAATTTAAGCAAAAAAAGCTTTCGATTGCTGCTTGCTTCAAAGAAGACATTATTTCCAATGCTTCCATATCTAGAATTCTTCTTAAATACGTTAATTGAATAGGATCAGAGTTCTTCTGCCGTTCAAGCCATTTCATAGCTGTTTCCAAACATTCAAAGGTTATGTAATGGACCTGGGTTCTTTTCAGAACATTGGTTTTCATTTCTTTAATTTCTTTTTCATCTTAAATCTCATCATCTTAATTTTTTTTTTGAGAGAAATAGGCTGTTCGGATAATTGGAAATTCGGTTAATTGGAGTTCCGATAATCGGCGCTCTACTGTACTTCTAAAATTCTAATTTTTAATAGCATTACTAGATGTATCTTTTAAACACGGCCAGAAAGGATTCCTAAAAAACTTATATTTGGGAAAGATTTGTAATTTTAACTGAGAAACAATTTATTATGAAAAGATTCTGCAAAGAGAAGTACCTCTTTAAATTAAATTCTAAAATTGGATATTTAATGATCTCACAATTGGGTTTTTAGCAATCAGTGGTGTACAGTTGTGGAAAAAAGTAAACACCACCCCGCAAACTCTGCAACAAATTATTGTAGAAGAAAGTGACTGGTACCAAACAATTGGAAATAAAGTCTACTTTTAAATGATATATAAAATTTGCTTAGGGGGCTATCTACATATCAAAGTGAACCCAAACTTTGTTTTTTTAACAGCCATATTCAAGTTTGACAACATAAATAAATTCTACACCCTTCAATTAGCCTAAAAACAAATTTTTGAGAAATTTATTATTTTAAAATGTGCATATTTTAGGGGCTGTATCAAAATTGAAGTTCGGTACTCGATTATTGAAATGCTACAGAATGACTATGTCACTTCTGTTAATGCATTAGTTCCTCCCAATATGACCATTTCACTCGCTTAATATGTTTCGTTATTGCCAGCCCAAATGTTTCATTAAAATGAGTAATATATATTTTTTTCAAATTATGCTTTTCTGAACATCATCATCATATTAAACCATCATTTTGACGTTTTTTAATCGTCTTAATTCGAAAACTACCTGTAGGAAAAATTTAAAATTGAGAATTCGCATAAAGCAAGACATAATAAATATAAATCTATCAAAAAAATTGTAGGTTGCCAATTCATCTTTTTTTTTCGAATATTAATTTCATAATTCACAATTCACATTATAAAATTTTTAAAATTACAAATTCAATATATTTATGATTGTGTTTTATAGTATTATAAAAACACAAAAAATTATCACATTAGGATTATAATTTCAGGAGATATTAATAAAAATATGAAAATGTAATTTAACATCAGAAGCTCTCGATTTTGAATGTTTATAATTCAAAAACTTTTCATCCAAATCACTTGAAATTTCGTTTCCTGGCATAATTTGAACCGCAGTTTTAAAATATACTGTCAAAATTGGGTGTTGTCATTGTAAAAATACAAAGTTTGATCTGTTTTTGATTTGTAGATGGCCCCCTAAGCAAATTTTATATACATCATTTAAAAGTAGATTTTATTTCATATCGTTTGGTACCAGTAACTTTCTTGTATTATAATAAATTGCAATTAGCAGAGGGTGTTTACTTTTTCTTCCTCGACTGTACATAATGTCACTTTAACGAACTCTTCTGTCATCATGTAAACTTTTTTTATTGTTATACATTTTCGTTGCATAACGCCTATTATCGTAGTTAAAGAATATTTTCAAATTACATTTTGTACGTAATTTGTTAATTGGGATAGTTTAATTAGGTCTTCAGAAAAATACAAATTGCACTGTTTTTAAGTCCTTTTAATTTCATGGTCTTATTTACACAATTACTTTGTTTTCTTTTTATCCAATTTTACCAGAAATTCAGTCATTAAGAACAAGTAATTGTATAGATTTAGAACCAACTGATTCACTAATTAAATACTTAAGAAATTCCTTTAAAATTTTATTCAAACAATCGCCTTACTAATCAGCTGCAATGTTAGATTAACTGTTTCGTCTATAAATGTAACTTTGAAGTTGCTTATTGACCGTAAATCTAGATCATGAACACGAAAATTTTCGGGATTAGGTTTCATTTAGAATTAGTTCAAATTAATTATGCATCATATGATATAGTACAGGGTGGATACAAAATGAATGGGTTTGCCCATTCATTTTGCATCACCCGTATTTCTCAAAGCCGTAGCCAATGGAGGGGGGGGGGGGGGTCACCAGGTTTCGATCGCCCTCCGAAATTTCTGTCAAGATGACCATAAATATATGCCATTAACTATCACTCAACGCAGTCAAGATTCGAAAATCAACAACTGCAGTAGACTGCCGATTATACGAGTCGATATGGACCAAGCTCACCTCGGACAAGCAATCTTTACACCGGATTTACACAATCCGGATTTACACAAATCGTCACCAACTAAGGAGATGAAATATAAATTTTCACTCAATTCCTTAATTTTTATGGTACTAGCAATATTTCTTTGATGTACATTTCCGTTACTTTTAAGAAAAACGGGGAATGAAATTGTTTAATTGAAAAAGCGCCTGATAGTTTTTTGTTTGTTGAATGTCAATTTTGCTGCAGTTTTTTTCCCTTGCAGTATTACGCTACTGCATAGCTATCAATTTCTAAGATTTTTCCTTACCACTAAAACTTACCCGTAAATTTTGCCTAATTCAATCGCCGAAATCTAACAATTGTCAACGATTAAAAATGGCAAAAATTTGTATTAAATTTTAGCGGTAACAAAACCGCAGAAATTGACAACTGTGTGATTCTATTATTGCCATGAAAGTTGCAGGTGTAGCCTCTTCTTTCTACTCAAAGTATTAAATAGTTTTTTTCTATCGAACTTATACCTTCGGAATGGATCATTTTCTTCTGATGGCTTCCATTGTTATGAAACAGCAATTATAAATGAAGTATTAGGTGAAGATGAAAGAGCAGTCGTAAGAAGTTAGAACTCTGATTCTGGCAGAAACGAGGCTTAAATTAATAAGAAGAACTAAAACTTATTCTAACTAAATGATAATTTAAAAAGTATTTTGAAGCTTTTATGCTCTTTTCATACGCTCATTTCAGTATTTATTTCAAGTTTTGAATTTTTTAGAAGCCACCTTCTTAGTACACATTTACATCTTAAAATTAACCATCGTGTCAAATTCCAAACTTCTTGTCTAACGCTCTTGCACCTCTCTGGTAGTAGTGGCACCAACATAAAATGTCTATGTTGAAACAGGGACTGTCACCATTAATTTTCCAAAATTAATTTTGAAATCGGTTTGGTATTTCCTAATATTCCATAGAAAACGTAATTTAGAAAGTTTTCAAGGCTTTTTAAATGGTTTGTTGTTCCTGCCAACCCGAGGTGGTAGTAGCACCGGCATAAAATATAGCCTGTGTTGGATAAGAAACTGTCATAATTGATTCGCAACCATTATTTTAGGAATCGGTTCATTATTTTTTGAGATTGCATAGAAATCCTAATTTAGGACTTTTTTAGAGCGCTTGTCACTCTTTCCCTCCGCTTCACCCCTTTTAAATTTCGAAATTTTTTTCGACTGCTCTTAGAGGGCATTTATTTTATTTAAGTAATTACCCTGTCATATTTAAAGTTTCTAGCCTCTTCAGTATCACAGAAATAGCAATTTAGAACGTATTTTTCTCCTGCAACCTCTAGTGGTAGTGAAACCGACATAAAATATAGCTTATGTTTGAACAGGTTCTATCACCACCAATTTGCAACCATTAATTTTTAAATCGGTTTGGTATTTCACAAGATTGCATAAAAATCGTAATTTAAAACGTTTTTAGAACGCTTTTCGCTCATTTCATCCTTTTAAATTTGTAATTTTCTTTCGACGGTTCTTAGAAAGCTTCTGCATCTTTTAAATAATTGCCGTGCCAAATTTCAAAATGTTAGACTCCTCAGTATCGCAAAAAATGCAGTTTAGAACATTTTTTGCTCCTGCAACCCCCAGGTAGTAGTGACAACAACATAAAATATAGCATATGCTGGAGCAGGAACTGTCATCATCAATTTGCAACCATTACTTTTGAAATCAATTTGATATTTTCGGGGAATGCGTAGAAATCACATTAGGACGTTTTTAGAACGCTTTTCGCGCATTTTTACCCCTTTTAATTTTCGAATTTTTTAAAAACTGTTCATAGAGAACATTTACATCTTATAATTAAATTTCAAGTCATCATAATTATAATCATAATTATAATAATAAGTCTTATAATCTTAAAATCTTATAATCAAATTTCAAGTTGTTAGTCCCTGCAGTATCACAAAATCACAAATTAGAACGTTTTTTGCTCCTGCAACCCCCAGGTAGTAGGGATACCGACATGAAATAGAGCCTGCGTTAGAACAAGGGCTGTCACGATCAATTTCCGATCATTACTTTTGAAATTGGTTTGGTAGTTCCTGAGATTGTTCACAAATCGGCATTTAAAACGTTTTTAGTACGCTTTTTGCGCATTTTCACCCCTTTTAAATTATTATTATTTTTAAGAAATGTTCTTAGAGATCATTTATATCTTATAAGTAACTACCATGCCAAATTTCATGTTTCTAGCTCCTTTAGTAACACAAAAATCGCATTTTTAGAACGTTCTTTACTCCTGCACCCCTTTTGGGTTAGTGGCATCCACATAAAATATAGCTATGTAAGAACAGGGACTAACATTTTGATACCATTACGTTTGAAATCGGTTCGGTAGTTCCTGAGATTACCCCAAACAAATAAAGAAACAAACTTTACTTCTTTATAATATTAGTATATCAAACTACATTAATATTTACTTAAAGTGATAAATTACTTTTAACAAGGCAAAAAATTACCTTTACTTATTCATATGATTTATTTATTATATATGATTATTTATGATATTATTTATTCATCAATAAATATGATACAAATATTTTCACAAAAATTATTTTAATTTAAAACAGGTAAACAAAAATCACGGGAATTCAAGCATAATGAAATTAACTGCAATATTAAAAATGGATATTTGTGAACGTGAATTATTGTTTGTGAATGAATTGTTTGTGAAATATGAACTATTGTTTCATTTTTATGTAAGGTATCCCTTTCCAAATTTTAGGAAGTTCCATGGAGTCTCAATCATTGCATATATTCTCACTGCGTAAGAAGATTTCTATTGATTCGCGGGTAATGGATCACTTTAAGTAAATATTAATGTAGTTTAATGTATTCAAGTGATTTTCATATAGTTTTATAATATTAGTATAGATAATTTATAATAATATACATGTCGTAATAATCTCTCCAGAAGTAAACGTGCAACTTTAAATTTTAAAATAAACTTCTATACCTATTTTACGAGAAAAATTACATTAAAAATGCATAATAGCAAAAATGGATTCTATAAGCCATCATATGTAATATAATACTGTTCTTGCGGTGTTCGCTGGATGCTGGCCAGGTCGTAAAATTCGAAGTTTCAAATAAATTGTTTTTAGAGACCTTACATATGTTTTTTCCAGAGATGAAATAAGTAGTCATTTATCATGCCATATTGCAGCATAAAGAATTTCTTAAATATTAAAAGAACGACTGGTTTAACATCTCTCGAAACTTTAAATTGAGTGGTAAAAGTTTTAATTTACTGAAGATGAGAAAATTTTTAAAAAATAGTAATAGCAAAAAAAAGTAATATTCTGTTTTTGCTTCCTTTTGTCTTCCTTTTGTTCCTTTTGTTCATTTGAATTATTCATACGCTATAAATGTTGGATTTTTCATTCAAAAGTAGAGTCAAACTGCGAAAGAAAAAAGAGAAACATTTTTTGATTTTCTTATTTTTTTCGATAAAAAGACATAATTCCGAGAAAACTTTTCAAATGGAATATTAGAAAAGACTCGAGAGGTGAAAGTTTTTGACGTGAAGTATTTTGTAAATTAATATTTATGAGGGAAAACTAAAATCGATTATAATGAACATTTTCTTCACTGTAAAAAAAAAAAAAAAAAAAAAAAAAAAAAACGACATTTTTACAGTACAAAGTACTGTTCATCTCGCGCACAAACTCGATCACAGTTGAATGTACTGTATCTTTCTTTGGTTTCCTGACTATTTAAACATGGAAAATACAGTAGTTGCGTAAAATTAATAGCACAATGTACTGGCAATTTGGATGCCAGTAGTTTGTGCTGTGGTCCAAATGCGTCCAAAATTGCCAGTACATTGTACTGTTAATTTTACACAACTACTGTATTTTTCATGTTTAAATAGTCAGGAAACCAAAGAAAGATACAGTACATTCAACTGTGATCGAGTTGTGCTGGCAAATTTACAGTGGTTTTTTTACAGTGTTCCGAGTACATACATTTTGTAAGTCACTAGCTTACCCGCCCGGCGTTGCCCGGGTCCATGACAATAACCTTAAATGTACCTAAAATCTGTGTTGAATGATTTTACATTTTTAGTCGAAATTTTCCCCAGACGATCATAATGTTAAGAGAGCAACTGGCTTCGGCAACGTACACTCTCAAATTTGTATGATTTTATAATTTTAAAAGAAAATCTACCGGAATGAACCTAGAGCTTTGGGCCCCACTGACTTCGGCAGCAAACACCGGGATGTTACGCAGCCCCCGGCCTGTTTCTCCAAGCGATCTTCAAATTTGATGTATGATTTTATATTTATTAAATGAAAATCATTCCAAATGAACTAAGAGAATCCCTTTATAGTAATTGCCGGTTTCATTTTTGACATTGAGTTGTAACTTTTAATTCTGACCAAAGGTTCCCGAGAAGACATAAATAATATAAAACGCGCACCAGCCATCATTCTTTTAAAAAGGGAAATGATATCTTCCAGTGTATTGACAACTTGTGTTAAAAATGTTGATGTTTCCCCGGAATGCGCAGAACCGAAAATCCCTCTGATAATGTTCCAAAGTGCAAATGTCTTAAAACAGGAAAATATATCTTTAAAGGCAGTAGGAGAAAAAAAAAACCCTCCTGCAGTTCCGTAAAACGACTTAAAAAAAATTGATATATATATGTGGTGATATTGGGTGATAGGTCATGGAACGATGTAAAATAAAGCAGCAAACGCTCCGTAACATTCTAATAACTTAGGTAGCCGTCATTTCGATACCGATCAAGCTCACATATTCAATATTTCATCGGCACTCTAATAACTTCTAATATAATAATTTAATCTAATATATAAATCTAATCTAATCTAATAATAATTGATTAAATTCATCGTCTCTCACTTGAACAATAAGAATAATACCACATCTGTGATACGCGTACTCGATATCGGTTGCTTGGTGCATTTTCATTTCTTTGCAAGCTTACGGCATCATTACAATTTTTTTATTTCAATGACTTCCTGCTCTATTGCTTGTTTAGAAGTTGTAGGCTGATTATTTAAATTTAGAAGAAATATTCTTGCTTGTGTTTGCTGCCGTCTCAAACGTTGTAAAGTTAGCGATTGCTTTTGAAGTGGCATATTAATTCCCCAACTCTGATCATCAAATGGGAAGAAAAGAGGATAGACCATTGGCTCTAAATTTCGGTCAAGAAAGTTTATTCTTTCAGTCTGTCTGGGGTTCGGATTATTTTCATTTACTTTAGAATGAATCTTCAAAATATCTCTTTCCAAGGGTGGTTCACAATCAGTATTTCGAAAACTAATGGTTGTAAAAGTGGACTTTGGAGCATTATATCGCCTTTGATCATATTTTCTGACTTGAAGAATTGCCATCGAAACTTCAGTTGCTTAAACTCCTTATGTCAATGCATCCTGAATACTTTCCTGTTCTACTTCGTGAAGCATTTTAAAAGCTTTTGCAAATGGATTTTTTGTGATATATAATTACTTAATTCTCTCCCTAGATCTGGGTTACATCCTATATTTTCTTTCATTCCAAGCCTTTGCTTTGTAGCTTCTTCGGGATCAAGAATATACAATTGTGGATATTTCCTGTGACCACCATTCGATGGATGTAGCGCACCACTTCTGTGGTAAATATCTACATTAACCCTTTATCTACTGCATTATGATCTACTGCGATTCTTTTCATGTAATTTTTTTCAGTTACTACAATGAAAATTAAAGGATAAGTATAAAAATAAAATACTCACCCGTTAGAAATTTAATTACTTTGGGGTAATTAATTAAAGTGGTACTTTAAAGTACCGTCAGTACACTATGACTAAAATATCCTAACAGCAAACCCACAAGGTATTTCAAATGTCACCAGAATTGTGGTAAAATATTTTCGATTTAAAAAAGTATGTGAAATATAGCACTTTTCTAATTTACAAATAAATTTTTTGGCAAATTCCGATGCCAATCATTTATTTCAACACTTTAGCATAGAAAATGCTTTGCCCCTGAAAGGGTTGAAAAACTATTTTTTTTTAAGGTTTCGATCTTGTTACCAGTCCTTTAGTTATGCGACGTTTATATTCAAGGGACAACATATTCTCTTGCATCTCCACATATGCAGTATATGAATTTACATATGCCATTTCTAGCATAGCAAAAAAAAAAAAAAAAAGCCGGTGCTACAACTTTTTCGATTTCCTATAAAAAATAATAATGAAACAGAAAAGAAATACTAGGAAAATTATTACTATACTACATTTTAGTAATTGCATTTTAAAACAGATAAAAACGATGGATAACTACACAGACGAAAAGTAAACAGGAAGTTTTTCGCCATCACCCAGTGTACTGACTGTACTTATAAGTACCACCGAGTAATTCAACTGTTAAATCAAATACACACACCGTTCACCTAAAATAGCTAATCAAATTGTATTCTAAGATCATAAGAAACACATAAAAAATCCGACACTTATCTTATATCCTTTACTGTGTTTGCAGCAATAAAAAGACGAGCGTGACAATCTGTACTAAAAGTCGGCACAAAACCCATCGACTGTTTCAAAGATAGTCTCCTTCCTCGCTAAAATAACAAACCTAGACCTACTGCTGCCATGTATCCTGATAAAGTGGAGTTAAAAGAGTGTTTTTGCAAGTACCATTAGAATATTAGTAATATTCACTGTGGGATGAAAGTTTAAAGTGAGTGGTACTTATAAATACCGTCAGTAGATAAAGGGTTAATTCTGAAACAGCAAGGACCATAGCCAGGAGGAGGTGCAATATCTGCACCTAGAGATGCAAATGTCAAAGAAGTATTGATTGACCTAATGTTCTCCATAAAAATTTTCACTTAGTTATTCCCGTTCTTCATTAAAGATGCTATTAATGGTCCAATTTTAATGGGATCAAGTTTCACTGGACCTCTGTGGCAAAACCGGGTGTAGATTTTGTCATAAACTGTTTCTTCTTGTGAGAAGTATTTAGTGTTGCATTTCTAATTCATTTGTGCAATGTAATGCTCATGTATTATTGTTTCGTCAATTTCACTGTGAAGCTGCAATTCTACTTATATTGAAGGTGGTCAACTATGACGAATACTTTGGTTTCTCGCATTTTCTCTATTTCTCTGCATACGCGCTTCATTTTCTTAAACACTCATACTGGCAATTCTTCTTTAAACTTCAGCATGAGCGGCTCTTCGTTCATCTGTACAGGTTTCCTCTGCATTTTTCCGCCTTCTCAACAATCTTGCCTCGTTTTGTGCAGCACTCATTGCAGTCACACTATTTCTTTCCTGTCTCGCTCGGGTTGTTCTCTGTTCGTCTGATCGGGATTGAGATTTGTTTTGTCTTATATTTTTCAACCGAGACAAATTTTCTTTCATTGATAAATACGGGATTCTTTCATGAATGGCAGAAGCTCTATTATTTATCTCCTGATCGTTTCCTTGCTCTGTACGTTCATATTGGCCTTTTCGGTGGCATTTTAGTTCTTTTGGATTTAATTGGAAAGATCTCCATGTGGATATACAAAAGATGAATGTATGAAGAAACTAGTATGTTGTGACCATCACAAAACTTTCTTCTATCTCATACATGTCAATACTTCAAAATTCACCATCTCAGTGCCAAATTAAATGGCAATCTGTGTTCATCATGAGAATTCTAAAAATATGAATTTCCGTGCGTTAGTTCTCGAGGTATGACTGTCACTGAAATCGTGTAAATCCAGCAAAATGCAACATAGCAGCGCCATCTATTGGGTTATTTACACAAGAACCTAATTATCACCAACTTATGTCAACGTCTAACTGAATATGAAGTTTGAAGAAAATTCGTGCATTAGTTCTTGAGATAGAGGTATTGCGCAAATCATGACAAATGCAGCATAGAAGCGCCACCTGTTGAGCAATTTGCAACAACACATAATCAGCAGCAATATTAATCAAGTTATACTTAAATCTGAAGTTTGATGAAAAATCGTGCATTAGTTCTTGAGATAGAGCTATTGAAGAAATAGTTCAAAATGCAGCACAGCAGTGCCACCTATTGGGCGATTTACACCAATACGTAGTCAGCATCATTTCATATGAAGGACTAACTAAATCCAAAGTTTGATGAAAATGTGTGCATTAGTTCTTGAGATAGAGCTACTGCGAAAATAGTGTAAATCCTGCAAAATGCAGAATAGCAGCGCCGCCTGTTGGACGATTTACACCAAAACGTAAACAGAATCCATTCATGTCAAGGACTAACATAATCTGAAGTTTTATAAAAATCCGTGCATTAGTTTTTGAGATAGAGCTTTTGCGGAAATCCTGCAAAATGCTACATAGCAGCGCTACCTGCAAGGCGATTTACACCAAAAACTAATCAGCACCAATCTATATCAGGGACTACCTGAATATAAATTTTTATTAAATTCCATGCATTAGTTCTTGAGATAGAGCGCCCACAAAATTTGTGTCACATACAGACAGACATTTTGTAAAAACATGTTTTTTGGAATCTCTGACCCATAAAACGTGTAAATCCGTCGAAAACTGGAATTCGAAAAATTTCATGAAAACAATACTTTCTTCTTGTAAAGATAGAAGAAAGTAAAAAGCGCTAAAAAAATGTAAAATTTGATTAGGAAATAAAAATAAATAAATAAATAAGTATTTCTTAATTTTCAAGTTAAATTGTAAAATATCTAATGTGGTGATTATTTTCTTTATATTTTAATATCTGCAGGAAATGAAGCAATTTAAATCTTTTAGTTAATGTTTTTCTTACTTAATGCATTATACCATCTATACTTTTGTCCAAATAAAAAAAAAAGTCACAAAAAAAAAAAATAACGAAATGTAGGAATCCTTTTTTTTCATTATGAGGTATAATACAACAAATACTAGAAAATAAAATATAATTTAACATGAAATAACTAAACACATAATTTAAATCATTTTTAACATATATATATTTTTTATAAAATAAACTTCAGTACTTTAAAGTTTAAATAAAATATATCTTAATTAAAAAGATTTTTGAAAGAAAGAAAACTGTTTTTACTTGAAATTATTGTTTTCATTCGACATTTTGACTTTCATTTAGCCTTAGCTTTTGCGACAAATTACAATAATGAAAAAGAAAAATTACAGGGTTAGCACATTTATAATTTGGCATAAAAATCTTGATCATGTTGCCACATTTGTAGTTTGGCGTAAAAATCTTGATCAGGTTGTAGCGTTTGTAACAATACGTACAGTAATGTAATGATTAATTTTAATATTATATTTCGTAATAACTACATTAGAAAATATTATAGTTTAAAGAAATGCGCAAAATATGAGACTTTTACCAAAATATCATTTTAAAAGATTACATTTGATAAGATGAAGTTATGAAAAAAATCATAATACAAATTTCTGTTAAAACCGTTCATTTATTGGCGTGTTTGCAAAAATCGCCAACTTATACAGCATGCAGTAAGGCTGGTCTTTAAATGTAGACTTGATAATATGTAAGTACCATGTTTATTAGTGAAAAAAATGGATACTTATTTTAACCTAAGTTATATAATGAATAAATTTAACACAATTATTAATATTTTTAATACTTACGAAGCGAATGAATCAATTTAAAACTTTTAGTTAATGACTCTTTAATGACAGAAAGTAAATGAAAAACGGATACTTATTTCACTAAGTTTTTTTTTTTTTTTAAATACGGTTTACCAATTATTACTTACTGTTTTCCGTTTATTTACATGTTTTATAGCCACATTTGGTACTTTTCGGTTAGCCGGGCGCCAGTGTTATATATAAATATGTTTATTGTATATATACATACATACGTATATATATATTAAACAAAAACCTAATTTGCAGATCTAATTAAAAAAACAAAATTTATTTCCTAAATTGTTTAAGCCCGAGAAGAGGGAGATATTAAGATATTTCATTCAATTCGTTCTACATTTAATGTTAAATTTTTGTAACCAATAAGTTAAACCAATTGAACATTAAAAAATAAAAATTAAATTCATACAATATAATACTTAAAACACCTATATACTTAGATTCCGTTCAAATGAAATCGAAATAAATCTTAGACTTTTTTTTTAAGTTTTGTATTTTGCATGTACCTTATCATATTATGTACAATCGTCATAAACATAATGCAAAATCTGCAGTAAAAATATTTACAACTTAAAAATGGAAAAATTCTAAGATTTATTTCGATTTCATTTGAACGGAATCTAAGTATATAGGTGTTTTAAGTATTATATTGTATGCATTTCATTTTTATTTTTTAATGTTCAATTGGTTTAACTTATTGGTTACAAAAATTTAACATTAAATGTAGAACGAATTGAATGAAATATCTTAATATCTCCCTCTTTTCGGGCTTAAACAATTTAGGAAATAAATTTTGTTTTTTTAATTAGATCTGCAAATTAGGTTTTTGTTTAACATGTCAAGTTTTTTAATAACTACTGCATTCAAACGAACACATTTCAAAATTGAATTCACATTGAACACAATTCAATTTGTGATGTAATTTACCTGTGTATGATTCAAAAATTTTCACCAGTGCAGTAATGAATATTGCTGTAGTTTGCACGAAAAATTCCAATCTGAACATAAAAAATCTGCTTGAAAATGTCATTTTTATTTCCACTATGACGTCATATTCATATTCTTTTTAATTCTTAAAAAAACTCATTCAGTTTCTTCAGTTTCATGTTTCACGTGAAATTCATTCAACGAAAAATAGGCAAATTATTATTACGGCTTTTGAATTATTTACAACAATGAAAAAAAAAATTAATTTTTTTACAAAATGTCCGTTGAATCTCAATGAAAAAAGCGAAATTTGGAATTATTAAGAAAAATATTTGAATAATGTATATAAAAATTAGCCCATGTTACTCTCTAGATTATAATCCAGCTATATGCAAAGGCATTTTATGATCCGTTTTGACTCTGACGTCTGTCAAATGTTTTTACACTTTGAATTTAAAATATTATTAGAATTAGCAAGGAATTAAAAATGAGTGGCATCAGGGACAAAAAGGTGGGAAGAAAAAATGAAAAAGTTACCATCTCCATAGGCTTTTCTATGTTAAATTAACATTGAGAAGTGACACTGGAAATAAATAAGTATTGCGCTGCCGCGCAATACTTACACTGCAAATAGAGGCGTCTTAAATTTAGACACATATGTGACTGAAAAAGAATTTCAGTCACTTAAGTGTCTGAATCTGAAAATTCAGACATAACAGGCGTCTAAATTTAAGACACATAAATGTCTTACTATGATCATGCTATAAACGAACCGAGAAACATGTGTAAATTATCCAACAACCGTCTGATTTTAAGACGATACGCTCCAAGCGATAGTTAAACATCATCTTTGGTCATATTCTTAATAGCCAATCAGAACGGTGATTTCCGCGCGTGTCATCTACAGCACCTTCATGAGATAAGAACAGAAACAATTAAATTTTCACCGCCGCCATTGCTTGGATTAAAAGGAAATGTGTTAATCTGGGTATTTACTGAACGAACGAGTAAGTCATATTTAATTCTAATATTTTATTCCGATAGATTTGTATCCTTTTGAATATGAATGAAATCGTTTATAAAAATTTATCTCTTTTCTGTAGTTTAATGCTAAATTTTTGATTTCACTAACGGTCGTCTGTTATATGCCTTCTTAATGTAACGGAATGAAATATAATTGTTTTGAAAATTAAATAGCAATCCTGTAATTCTATTTGCTTGACCTTTGTAAATAAACGAATGAGTGATAGTTTAATCTTCATTTTCGATAGGGTGATGTGAAATAATTATAATTTGTCTTTGCTCAAAAACAAAACTTGCAGCATAGGTTTGAAAAGTTGAATGATTCATCGCTTCATTTATCAGAGATAAAAACATTAAATTGAAGCCATTTGTAACTGTGTTTATTCAATGTTTGTTTTTTACTGTTTACTGACTATAAACGCTTGTAGTATATGACATCAGGCATTTATTTTATTTTTTGTAATTATTATTTTGGAGCTAAATATGATGATTCATATTATTATGATATTAGGAAAAGTTTTCAGATTGAAAAAAAGCATTAATACTGTGAAATTTGACTGTATATATTGCAGTTTTTAATCACGGAAATTGAAACTTTATAAAGATTTATTCTTATTGATTTTTTAAATTTATTATTGAAAATCGTAAATTTTGATATCCAATGTTTCAGATTTAACATTTACCAAATTTCTAAAAATAATATGAATTTTTTATATCATCCAGTAAAATTTTTGAAACATTAAACAAACGGAGAAACATTTTATTCATATTTTGCACTTTACGTTGCAGTTTAGCAGTATAATTATAAAGTTTAATTAATATTTTTTGTGTTTTTTAAATTGGTATATTAATTTTTTTATTTATATGCAAGCATTTTTTTGCGATATTTTATTCATGATTTTAAATTTTTAAAATTGAGTAATGCGAGAAATAATTATTAAATTTCCTTTTACTGCAATCGAATTTGCAACGTTTCTGGTACAAGTAATTGTTGGCACAAAAAAAAAATTACACATGATAATTTAGACATAAATAAAGAGTTGTTTATGCCTTGATATGAAGTTTATGTATAAAGCTGCCTTATATTTTTAAAAGTTCGTATTTACTTATATGATACAGTATTAAATATATTTTTAAGCCATTTAATAACTTCTTTTTTATGTTCAAAACATTTTTCAAACAATTAAGAATAGTGCATATACTGTCTGATATATATATATTTTTTTACTTTCTATTTTCTTCTGTTTTTTTTTTTTTTCTATTTCTTAGATCAATATTTTCTTATCAAATATATAAAATCTATTTAGCTCATATTCAAAGGATACAAAGTTTACAGGAATAAAAAATAAAATAAATTAAATATGACTTATATCGTGTTGTTCCACAAAAAAGAATAGTAATGATATACATTTTTAAGCAAAGCGGGTGAAAATTTTAAATTGAATACGGAATATGTTTAAAGAAAATTATATACATATTCCGAAGAATGATATATAAAATTAGATACAAAACTGGTGTTTACTTTTAACTAAACAATGACAAATTACCTAAAAAGAAAAACATATCTTACACATTTTTACTACTTAAAATGACTTAACTATTTTATTTATATGTACTTAAATGACAAATACAAAAATGGCTATGTTTTGAAATTAGAAGTAATTTTTTTTCTCAATGCTATTAAAATAGAATATTTATTTACTATTTTATTATTTACTCATGGTTATATAGCTGTTGTGATTACCATCTGATACATATGTAAAATTGCCTATGGGGCAAAATCTAATTTTTGAATTATATGAATTTTCCTTTTTTGGAGGGCGGGACGGGGGGGGGGGGGGGATTTTCTTGTCCATTTTCACGTCCACGGGATTTTTTTTCGACATTCCACCGAGTATGATAAATATTTTGAACTTTTAGAGTAGGGCAAGACAAAAAAAAAATATATATATATATCCATATACCTTAAAAACCCTTTATAGTGGACACTTCGGGACCGCGAAATTTGTCCGATAATCGGAGATGCCTGCTTTTGTGAGGTAAAAATAATACAAATATGTATGCCTTGCGGATCAAAAAAGTATTAGCTAAATCGAAGTATCCGCTATTCGGGAATGTCCATTAACCTCCATAACGGATACTCCCGAATACCGAGCATCTGCATTTAGCTAACCATACTGCAGGGTTGCATTTTTTGCAAAAGGACTCCTTGATTAAAGCATGCGTAGTGCCCGTTCTCTTACGATTTTAGTTCTCCCAAATTTCATGTGCAATATTTGCGAAGATTATATTTTAAATCTCTTTCGAAATTGTACTGATTATAATCAATATTTTGAACTTTTAAAGTAAAATAAGATTAAAAACAAAATTTTAAAAAATCTAATATTTAGATAAATATTTTTTCTTTTTAATCTTATTCTACTCCTGAAGTACAAAATATTCATTATAATTAGTACAATGTCGTAAAAGATTTAAATTATCAGCTTTACGAAAATTGCATACTAAAATTGGGAGCACCAGAAAATCAGGCGGTATGGGGGTAGAGGGGGCAGGACAACGGCCAGATATTTTTCCAGTATTCAGCGTGGTCAAACATGGCTACATAAAATGCTTACAAAAATGTCTGCGATTCAGACATTTCAAGTGTCTGAAATTCAGTCGCAAAAAGTGTCTGAAAAAATTCAGACATTTTAAAATGTCTGAAAATTGAACACTCCGTTTCAGACACTTAAGTGACTGAATTTCAGACATTTTAATTTGCAGTGTATATATATATGCATATATAGGTATATATACATATATATGTATATATATATATACATATATATGTATGTATATTTATATGTATATAGGTATATATATGTATATATAACACTGGCGCCCAGCTAACCGAAAAGTACCCCACATTTTTAAAAAAACGTGAATTAACCTATATTATTCAAAACTAAAAAGAAATGGCGCATCTAGTATTTGTCGAGAATTAAATCAAAATCATGCGCTCGTGACATCATAATTAACTTTTATATTTTAACAGAATAATAAGGCTACTATAATTTGTAACTTGTGCTATAGCCAGTATACGAGTCAGGACAAATTGCCGTTATGATTATCTTTTTATGGGTGAATATTTCGCTATGGTACTCCATTGTGCAATTTGGTAATTTTTGAAATTCAATATTTGAAAAACGCATAATCATTAGATTTGAAATTTATATCAAGAAAAATATAATTTTTTACCCTTCTAACGCAGTTTGTCTAAGAATTTTCTGACAAATACTTTTCGAGCTATTAATTTTTTCAGTAACTTTGAATGTTTCATTTTCCGAGATTAATCTGCGGCAACGATTAGCGAAAAACCCAGTTGGCAGCAACGCGTAGCTTTTATTAAAGAGGATTAATTAACGCAACTGCTTTTAAAATGAGGATGATAGAAACTTAGTGAATTCTACTAATTTAATTATTAAATGCCAATCAAATAAATAATTTTGTGACATCACGCTCATTTATTCAAATCTCAACATAATTCAAATCTTAACATAAACTTAATAAAATAGTGTCCAAATCGAAATTAAGCTAAAGGGAAACGAGAAATATATTTGCGAGTAAACAGCTAAATTTAATGCTAAGTTTAAGTCAAACTTATACAGATATTTCATTGCATTTAATTATTTCTTTGACGCATAGTAATTGAGACCAGAATAAAAGAACTCATTTCTTAATTTAATTAAGGTTGCTCTCAAATCCAAACATGTTACGTTCTGTCGTATTTTTGAATTCATTTTTGCTTGCAAACTTATGAAATCGGGAGGTGATCCTATTCAGAAACTGTGTAATCGAACTATTTATTTCATTTTTACTTTCTTCTATCTTTACAAGAAGAAAGTATTGGATGCGTGAAAATTTCCGAATTCCAGTTTTCGACGGATTTACACGTTTTAGGGTTCAGAGATTCCGAAAAACATATTTTTACAAAATGTCTGTCTGTTAGTCTGTCTGTCTGTGTGTCTGTGTATGACACAAATTTTGTGGGCGCTCTATCTTCAGAACTAATGTACGGAACTTAATAAAAATTTGTATTCAGTAAGAGCCTGAAATAAATTGGTGCTGACTAGTTTTTGGTTCAAATCGTTCAACAAGTGGCGCTGCTATCCTTCATTTTTTACTATTTCCGCAATGGCTCTATCTCAAGAACTAACGCACGGATTTTTATGAAAATTCAGATTCAGTTAGTCCATGATATGAGTTATTGTTTACTACGTTTTGGTGTAAATCGCCCAAAAGGTGGCGCTGCTATACAGAATTTTTCACGATTTCTGCAATGGCTCTATCGCAAGAACTAATGAGTGGATTTTCATCAAACTTCAGATTCAGTTACCAAGTTGACTTAAGTTGTTGCTTATTAGGTTTTGGTATATATCGCCCAAAAGGTGGGACTGCTATGCAGATTTTTTTACGATTTCCGCCCACTCAAAAACTAATGCACGGTTTTTCACGAAACTCCAGATTCAGTTAGAAGTTGACATAAGTTGTTGCTGATTAGATTTTGGTGTAAATCATCTAACCAGTGGTGCTGCTATGATGCATTTTTCAGGAAGTATTAACATGGATGAGATAGAAGAAAGTTTTGGGATTGACACATCCGACTAGTTCTGTAAAGGAGTCATGGTCAAATATGCATTTTAATTTATGTCAAACATGAAAGAGAAATAAAAGTTTTCTTTTATGGTTTTACAGTATGTATATATGTATGAGGAAGGTGTTGTCTAGAAAACGTATGCGCAAATGTTGATTATGTTGATTTATTATCTCTCTATTCTAAAACTAGTATGTTGTGGCCATCTCAAAACTTTCTTCTATATAAATCACGTCAATTAAATCATTTAAATAGTATAAGAAATTACATCAATTTAAAACCAATTCGTATCAAAGTATACCTGAATTCGAAGTTTGATGAAAATTCGTGCATTAGTTATTGAGATAGAGCTGTAGGAGAAATTCTGAAAAATTCAGCATAGCAGCGCCACCTGTTGGGCGATTTGCACCAAAACACAAACAGCACTAATTCATATTAAGGTATACCGGAATCTGAAGTTTGATGAAAATCGGTGCATTAGTTCTGGAGCTAGAGCTATTGTGTAAATCACAAAAAATGCAGCACAGCAGCGCCACCTGTTGAGCGATTTAAACGAAAAGGTACAAAACATCATTTCATGTCAAGGACTAACTGAATCTAAAGTTTGATGAAAATCCGTGCATTAGTTCTGGAGCTATTGTGGAAATCGTGAAAAATGCTGCATAGCAGCGCCACCTGTTGAGCGATTTACACCAAAACATAAACAGCACTAATTCATATCCAGGTATACCTGAATCTGAAATTTGTTGAAAACACAAGTATTAGTTCTTGAGATAGAGCTATTGCGGAAATCTCAAAAAATGCAGCATAGCAGCGCCACCTGTTGAGCGATTTACACCACAAGAGGCAAAACGTCAACTCATGTCAAGCACTAACTGAATCAGAAGTTTGATGAAAATCCGTCCATTATTTCTTCAGATTGAGCTATTACGAAAATCGTGTAAATGCTTCAAAATGCAGCATAGCAGCGCCATCTGGTGGGCGATTTGCACCAAAACATTACCAGCACCAATTCATATCAAGGATTAACAGAATTTGAAGTTTTATAAAAATCCGTGCATTAGTTCTTGAGATAGAGCATTTGTGGAAATCCTGAAAAATACTACATAGCAGCGCCACCTGCGGGGCGATTTACACCAAAAACTAATCAGCACCAATCTATATCAGGGACTACCTGAATATAATTTTTTATTAAATTCCGTGCATTAGTTCTTGAGATAGAGCGCCCACAAAATTTGTGTCACATACAGACAGACAGACGGACGGACAGACAGACAGACAGACTCACAGACAGACATTTTGTAAAAACATGTTTTTTGGAATCTCTGACCCCTAAAACGTATAAATCCGTCGAAAACTGGAATTCGAAAATTTTCATGAAACCAATACTTTCTTCTTGTCAAGATAGAAGAAAGTAAAAAAGTAACTACCGCTGTCACCGCCGCCGGTTTTGAATTTTTTGTGACCGGAGGCCTTTCTTCGTTAATATTCAGAAAAATAATGCATACAAAAATATGAAAATCGGAAGTATTATACAGAAATGTTTGATAAACACGCTGATGCAGACAGTTTTCAAATCGAAGAATTATTTTAAGAGATATTTAATGCTAAAGTTGAACAAAATCGTTCCACTAAAAAAGTTTTATAGGAGCAAAAACTATTCATGGGAATTTAATCCTTTTTAGATCATTTTATACGTTTGAAGTTGCCGGTGTGCAGACTGTATTTATTTTTTTAATTTGACTCATTTTTTGAGGTTTTATTTCTATTTTAAATTCAAATTTTCAGCATTTCGACAGATATTTTTTACTTACTAGGGGGCTCGGCTCCCTACGAGCTACGCTCGCCAACACCCGCCCAGACACCGCAGACTCTAAATGCACGCTAATTAGATCGGCTTTAAAAAGATTTCGAAAGATTGAATTATAATTTAAAAAACAGTGACGATCTCCTTATAAACGGTTTTCTATTCATTCCTCTTTGATTGGGGAATTTTAACGCCAAATCCGCTGCGGTACTACTTGATTATCTCGTCGACCAATTTCGCCACATTATATAAATCGCCAAACCACTCGCCAAATTATACAAATTGACATAATTTTTATTTTAAATAACGAAAGAACAAATAAATTAGTACAACATTAATAAAAATACAAATAAAACGTCAAAATAAAAGTAACTTGATGACGTAGACACGTGTAACAACATTTCAAAATAAGCTAATATAAAAGGAATTAAGTAAACAGAGTCTTTGTCTCCTGGTATATTTTAACAAAACGAAAAGAAAATTCTTTTAAATGAGACATTTTAAATTAATCGTTTTTAATCTGACGTAATTTTGATCAAGCTATTCTTTCTCTTTTAAATATTCACGTGAAAATAATTTTGTTAGAAATGAAATATTATTTGCGCTTTCCTAACAAAAATAGTTAAAAAGATCCTCTCAAAATATCAAATAAATGTCTAGCGCAATTTCTAAATTTAAACTGTTTTGCAATATTATTTTGTGTCCATTTTATGTAATAACTGTAATGTGACGTAAATATGACGTAATATCTCCTATTTAAGACTTCTAACGCATGTTAATGAATTTATTATTTTACAATATTCTTTCTCTTTTAAAATTCACGTGTAAACATAGTTTTTACAAAGTAATTTTCAATACGTTCCTGCTTTTTGTACATAATTATTTAATTCTAATTCCAAATGATTTTTTCTGTTTATAATAGTCACGTGTAAATAAGTTTTTAATTTGAAGCAAACATTATTGTTTGCGCTGTTTATACATTTGGCAACAGTATAAATTAATACCATCTCTCTATTCTAAAAAAAAAAAATAACTACCGCTGTCACCGCCACCGCCGGTTTTGAATTTTTTGTGACCGGAGGTCATTCTTCGTTAATATTAAGAAAAATAATGCATACAAAAATATGAAATACGGTGTTAGTATACAGAGATGTTTGATAAACACGCTGATGCAGATAGTTTTCAAATCGAAGAATTATTTTAAGAGATATTTAATGCTAAAGTTGGACAAAATCGTTCCACTAAAAAAGTTTTATAGGAGCGAAAACTATTCATGGGAATTTAATCATTTTTAGATCATTTTATACGTTTGAAGTTCCCGGTATGAAGACTGTATTTCTTTTTTTAATTCGACTGATTTTTTGAGGTTTTATTTCCATTTTAAATTCAAATTTTGAGCATTTCGAGAGATATTTTTTACATTATTTTAGAAAATGGTATTAATTTAACCTGTTGCCAACTGTTTAAACAGCGCAAACAATAATGCTTGCTTCAAATTAACAATTTATTTACACGTGACTATTATAAACAGAAAAAATCATTTGGAATTAGAATTAAATAATTATGTACAAAAAGCAGGATTAAAAATTACGTCATAAAAACTATAATTACACGTGAATGTTAAAAGAGAAAGGATATTGTAAAAAAGTCCTTCCGGCCAGTACCGGGAGGAAGAGGTAGCTTTCATATTCCTTATTTTTAAAAAGCCAACTTATATCATTCAAACACACGAAGCTCAATTAAGTGGAAACCGAATGTAGGAGATTCAATACTAATTTTTATCAATACTAAATCATTATGAATGAGAATTTCGCGAAATTAGTCAGCTTTATCCAAGATGCTTTTATTTAAAGTCACTTATATTTGGCTGCCAAATTTGGCGATTTATTAAAGTGCCTGCCATTTTAAGACAACATGGTAGATGAGGCTAACCAGTGAACTTGGTCGAGACCTTAGTAATTGCTGTGCACATGCTGACTCATATCGGAATCGGTTGATATATACGAGTGCTGTCGCAGGCAAAAAATCAGATTTTTCAAAATGTCACCCACTTTAGAAATTGAAACTGATCTGAGCCATTATTTAAGATAAAGACAAACAAAAAATGCTCCTGAATCCTTATATCAAGGTCAAATACTTAAGAAAGAAACCTTTTTCAATTTCTAATTTTTTTGCACCTCACTTTAAATATATATATTTTTTAATTTAATGGCCGCCATTTTGAAACAAGATGGCTGATGAAGCTGGCGAGCGAACTTGGTCGAGATATTGATGTATACTATCCACATGCCTTCTTCCATCGAAATAGGCGAATAAGTGTGGTATCGCGTGACAAATACAAGATCGTTTCAAAGTGTCAGCCATGATAGAAATTCAAAGTGCTATAATTCAACCACTTTTTAAGATATAAACAAAAGAACAAATTTTCAGAAACAAAAACTGCTCCAGAATCTTTGTATCAAGGCCAAACACATAAAAAAAATCTTTTTCATTTTCCAATTTTTTAATACCTTATTTTAAATTTTAAATTACATTTTTTTTAAAAAAATGGCAACCCTTTTGAAACAAGATGGCGAATGAAGCTGGCCAACGAACTCGGTCGAGACATTGGTATGTACTATGTACAGACCAAGTTACATTCAAATCGGTTCATAAATACGCCTGTTATCGAGTGACAAAAATCAGGTCGTTTTAAAATGTCAGCCACAATAGAAATTCAAAATGTTATAACTCAGCCATTTTTTTAGATGTAGACGAAACAAAACCTGTTCCGGAATCTTTGTATTAAGGTCAAACACATACAAAAAAAAATCTTTTTCATTTTCCAATTTTTTGGTATCTCATTTTAAATTTTTTTTTTTTAAATTTTTTTAAATGGCCACCATTTTGAAACAAGATGGCGAATGAAGCTGGTCAACGAACTCGGTTGAGTTATTTGTATGTACTATGTACACACCAAGGTACATCCAAATCGGTTCATAAATACGTCTGTTATCACGTGGCAAAAATCAGGACGTTTCAAAATGTCAGCCACGCTAGAAATTCAAAATGCTATAACTCAGCCATTTTTTAAGATATAGACGAAACAAAAACTGCTTCCGAATCTTTTTATCAAGGTCAAACACATAAGAAAAAAATATTTTTTCAATTTTTAATTTTTTGCTACCACATTTCAAATTTAAATTTTTCTTAAAATTTTAAATGGCCGCCATTTTTAAACAAGATGGCGGATGAAGCTGGCCAACGAACTCGTTCGAGACATTGGTCTGTACTAATTATAAACGAAGTTACATCCAAATCGGTTCATAAATACGCCTTTTATCGCGTGACAAAATTCAGGACGTTTCAAAATGTCAGCTTCGCTAGAAATTCAAAATGCTATAACTCAGCCATTTTTACTTTCTTCTATCTTTACAAGAAGAAAGTATTGGATTCATGAAAATTTTCGAATTCCGGTTTTCGACGGATTTACACGTTTTAGAGGTCAGAGAACCCGAAAAACATGTTTTTACAAAATGTCTGTCTGTGACTCTGTGAGTCTGTCTGTCTGTCTGTGTGTGTGTGACACAAATTTTGTGGGCGCTCTATCTCAAGAACTAATGCACGGAATTTAATAAAAATTGATATTCAGTGAGTTCCTAATACAAATTGATGCTGATTAGTTTTTGGTGCAAATCGCTCAACAGATGGCGCTGCTATGCTGCATTTTGTATGATTTCCGAAATGGCTCTATCTCGAGAACTAATGCACGGATTTTCATAAAACTTCAGATTCTGTTAGTCCTTGATATGACTTGATGCTGATTACGTGTTGGTGCAAATCGCTCAACAGGTGGCGCTGCTATGCTGCATTTTTATGATTTCCGCAATGGCTCTATCTCAAGAACTAAAGCACGAATTTTCATGAAACTTCAGATTCAGTTAGTCCTTGATAAGACTTGATGCTGATTACATGTTGGTGCAAATCGCTCAACAGGTGGCGCTGCTATGCTACATTTTTTACAATTCCTGCAGTGGCTCTATCTCAAGAATTAATGCACGGATTTTCATCAAACTTCAGATTCAGTTAATCCTTGACATGAATTGAAGTTTTGTACAGCTTGGTGTAAATCGCTCAACAGGTGGCTCTGCTATACTGCATTTTTTACAATTTCCGCAATAGCTCTATCTCAACAACTAATGCTTGGATTTTCAACAAACTTGAGATTCATGTATACTTTGATATGAATTAGTGCTGTTTGTGTTTTGGTGCAAATCGCTCAACAGGTGGCGCTGCTATGCTGCACTTTTCAGAATTTCCATTATAGCGGTATCTGAAGAACTAATGCAACAATTTTCACTAAACTTCAGAATCAGTTAATCCTTGATATGAATTGACATTTTGTACATTTTGGTGTAAATCGCTCAACAGGTGGCGCTGCTATACAGCATTTTTCACGATTTCTTCAATCGCTGTATCTCAAGAACTAATGGACATATTTTCATCAAACTTCAGATTCAGTTACTCTTTGATATGAAATGATGGCGTGTTGGTGAATATCGCCCAATAGGTGGCGCTGCTATGCTGCATTTTGCACTATTTCCTCAATAGCTCTATCTCAAGAACTAATGCACGAAATTTCATCAAACTTCAGATTCAAGTACACCTTGATAAATGTTGATACTGATTATGTGGTTGTGTAAATCGATCAACAGGTGGCGCTGTTATGCTGCAATTGTCATGATTTGCGCAATAGCTCTATCTTAGGAACTGATGCACGGATTTTCCCCGAACGTCATATTCAGTTAGGCATTGACACATGTGGATGATAATTAGGGTCTGGTGTAAATCACCCAATAGGTGGCGCTGCTTTGCTGCATTTTGATGGAATTACACGATTTCATGGACAGTAATATCTCAAGAACTAATGCACGGAATTTCATCTTTTTAGAATCCTCATGATGAGCATAAATGCACTGTAATAATGAATTTTGAAGTATTGACAAGTATGAGATAGAAGAAAGTTTTGTGATGGCCACAACATACTAGTTTAAGATATAGACGAAACAAAAACTGCTACGGAGTCTTTGTATAAAGATCAAATACATAAGAAAAAAATATTTTTCCATTTTCAATTTTTTGGTACCACATTTCAAATTTTAAATTTCTTAAAAAATTTAAAATGGCCGCCATTTTGAAACAAAATGGCGGATGAAGCTGGCCAACGAACTCGGTCGAGACATTGGTATGTACTATGTACACACCGAATTACATCCAAATCGGTTCATAAATACGAGAGTTACAGTGTGACATAGGTCAGATATATATATATATATATATATATTTTAAACGAGAATTTTCCAGAGATTTTGACGGAGTTAATAGAGAGAAATACAACAAACTTACACATTCAATTAAAGAGATTCAGGAAAATTTTATAATCACCTATGTGGATAAAGCAAATACAAGTTATGCACTGATATGTAAGGTACTTTACGGTAAACTTTTGAATGATTGCTACAATAATAAAAATAGCTATTTACCATTGAATTCGAAAGCTGCAGTAATAGAAAATAGGATTAAAGCCATCTATAAAAAAGTTAAGCTGAAAAAAATGAGTCAAAGTTTCCCTTATCTCATACTAGTGCCTAAATTCCATAAAACCCCTATCAAATTCAGGAGTGTGACCTGTGGATTTGGTTCATATATTGGTGCCGCTAGCAAGGCTTTGCTGGGTGTGCTGGAGGGGGTGTTTGACGGAGTGATGGGGGGAGAGACGACTTTTATTATCAAAAATAGCTATACACTATTAGATAATCTGAAAAAATTAAAAAATATTACTGGTTTATTCGCTTACGATTTTGCAGACCTCTATAATACAATTGATTTGACAGATTTAAAAGATAAAATAGTAGATTTTTATAATACAAATAGTACTTCGGATGTTCATTATGATTTTTTCATAAATTTATTTCAGTTAGTAGTACAAGAAAACTACCTTTACGAAGGAAATACAATATTTAAACAGATTCGGGGTATTCCAATGGGGGGGAGTTGCAGTTCCATTTTGGCAAACATTTACTTACATATATATGAAAGAAATAATAATTTAAACAGTAACACATTATCCTACAGATATATAGATGATGTTTTGATAGTTAAATTAAACAATGATATTGAAAATGTTGATTTTACATATTATCCTACGTCTCTGAGTCTGGAACCCTCATCCCAGAATTGTAAAAATATTAATTTTCTAGATGTGAACCTGAGCATAGAAAGTGAAAATTTGATATCTAAGATATTTGACAAGCGAAATGATTTCAACTTTAATACCTTAAAGCTGATATATTTTGATTCCAATGTGCATGTTTCGATTAAAAGAAATGTACTTAGAAATGGATTAATACGAATCGAAAGACTGAGTACTAGAGTTAAAGATATGTTTAGTGGTATTTTAGAGTGGTGCCGCTTGGGATTCAAGCATGGTTATCCTCGCAATTTCATCAGGAGAATAACTTGTGATTTTATTAAGAGTAGCAGGTACGGAACTGAACTGAACTCAGTGATGGATGAGAATGGAGGTTTTGATGAGTTGATTGATCTAATGAGTTAGAGAGATATTTTGGTGGATGTTGCAGTTCTGTTTAGTTTTTCATAGTTTTTCATTTTTTCAATTTTGGTCTCGGCGAGTGAAGGGGGACGTAGCATGCGTAAAGTCTGACTTAACCCTGCAGTGTATGTCGTTAGCCATACCGCTCGCCTTCTGTTCTGTTCTGTTATGTCTTGCAATTATATATATATTTTTTTTTAGTTTGGTTATTCAGTTTGATTTTAAGAGTTAAGTTTATGTTGGTTGTTATAATATTTTTGATGTGAGTTTCAATGCAGCTATGGTGAGTGATGGATTTTGATATTTTGTTTGTGGTTTTATATATATATATATATATATATATCAATTTTGAACGGAGGGTGGTTTCGGGGTCTGGGTGTCATGATCGATGAAAATATACCAAAATTTTTTGAAATCGCTTTCCTCCGAACGGCTGCAATAGGTAGCTTTTTGCAAAGAAAGCTACCTAATAATAAATTCATTAACATGCGTTAGAAGTCTTAAATAGGAGAAATTACGTCATATTTACGTCACATTACAGTTATTACATAAAATGAACACAAAATAATATTGCAAAAACAGTTTACATTTAGAAATTGCGCTAGAAATTTATTTGATATTTTGAGAGGATCTTTTCAACTCTTTTTGTTAGGGAAGCGCAAATAATATTTCATTTCTAACAAAAGTATTTACACGTGAATATTTAAAAGAGAAAGAATAGCTTGGTCAAAATTACGTCAGATTAAAAACGTTTAATTTAAAATGTCTCATTTAAACGAACTTTCTTTTCGCTTTGTTAAAAAAATAGCAGGAGACAAAGACTCTCTTTACTTAATTCCTTTTATGTTAGCTTATTTTGAAATGTTTAACTTATTTTACTTAATCAAAGATGAAAACAGCGATTGTATCTTTGCTATTACTTAGTTATCCCGTCGACCAAAAATCTATCATTCGCCAAACTATAAGATTAAATGCCAGTAATGGTTGATCGCAAATGTCACATTAACTTGACTTTAAGTAAGTTACACGTGTCTACGTCATCAAGCTATTTTTATTTCGACGTTTTATTTGCATTTTTATTAATGTTGTACTAATTTATTTGTTCTTTCGTTATTTAAAATAAAAATTATGTCAATTTGTATAATTTGGCGAGTGGTTTGGCGATTTATATAATTTGTCGAAATTGGTCGTCGGGATAATCAAGTGGTACCGCAGCGGATTTGGCGATAAAATTCCCCAATCAAAGAGAAATGAATAGAAATCCGTTTATAGGAAGATCGCCACTGTTTCTTAAATTATAATTCAATCTTTCGAAGTCCTTTTAAAGCCGATCAAATTAGCGTGCATTTAGAGTCTGTGGTGTCTGGACGGGGGTTGACGAGCGTAGCTCGTGGGGGTCAGAGGCCCCTAGTTTTCTAAAATAATGTAAAAAATATCTCTAGAAAGGCTGAATATTTGAATTAGAAATAAAACCTCAAAAATGAGTCAAATTAAAAAAATAAATACAGTCTGCACACCAGGAACTTCAAACGTATAAAATGATCTAAAAATGATTAAATTCCCATGAATAGTTTTTGCTGCTATAAAACTTTTTTAGTGGAACGATTTTGTCCAACTTTAGTATTAAATATCTCTTAAAATAATTATTCGATTTAAAAACTGTGAGCATCAGCGTGTTTATCAAACATTTCTGTATAATACTGTCGATTTTCACATTTTTGTATGCATTATTTTTCTGAATATTAACGAAGAAAGACCTCCGGTCACAAAAAATTAAAAACCGGCGGCGGTGACAGCGGTATTTACTTTTTTTTTAGAATAGAGAGATTTTAGAAAATTGTACTAATTTAACCTGTTGCCAACTGCATAAACAGCGCAAACAATAATGTTTGCTTCAAATAAAAAAAAATATTTATACGTGTAAATAAATTAAAACTTTATTTACACGTGACTACTATAAACATAAAAAAACATTTGGAATTAGAATTAAATAATTATGTACAAAAAGCAGGAACTTATTAAAAATTACGTCATAAAAACTATATTTACACGTGAATTTTAAGAGAGGAAGGAAATTGTAAAATAATAAGTTCATTAACATACGTGAGAAATCGTAAATAGGAGAAATTACGTCATATTTACGTCACATTACAGTTATTACATAAAATGAACACAAAGTAACATTGCAAAACAGTTTAAATTTAGAAATTGCGCTAGACATTTATTTTATATTTTGAGAGGATACTATTCAACTATTTTTGTTAGGAAAGCGCAAATAATATTTAATTTCTAACAAAAGTATTTTCACGTGAATTTAAAAAGAGAAAGAATAGCTTGGTCAAAATTACGTCAGATTGAAAACGATTAATTTAAAATGTCTTATTTAAAAGAACTTTCTTTTCGCTTTGTTGAAAAATACCGAGAGACAAAGACTCTGTTTACTTAATTCCTTTTATATTAGCTTATTTTGAAATGTTTAACTGATTTAACTTATCAAAGACGAAAACAGCGATTGTATCTTTAGTACTACTTAGTTATCCCGTCAACCAAAAATCTATCATTCTCCAAACTATAAGATTAAATGGCAATAATGGTTGATCGTAAATGTCACATTAACTTGACTTTAAGCAAATTACACGTGTCTACGTCAGCAAGTTATTTTTATTTCGACGTTTTATTTGTATTTTTATTAATGTTGCACTAATTTATCTGTTTTTTCGTTATTTAAAATAAAAATTATGTCAATTTGTATAATTTGGCGAGTGGTTTGGCGATTTATATAATTTGTCGAAATTGGTCGACGGGATAATCAAGTAATAAGCAGCGGTTTGGCCTTAAAATTCCCCAATCAAAGAGAAATGAATAGAAATCCGTTTATAGGGAGATCGCCACTGTTTTTTAAATTATAATTCAATCTTCCGAAATCTTTTTAAAGCCGATCAAATTGGTGTACTTTTAGAGTCTGCGGTGTCTGAACGGGGTTTGACGAGCGTAGCTCGTAGGGGGCAGTGCCCCCTAGTTATTTAAAAGGGAAAAAAAAAGTTGGATAGGTACATTGTAATAATTACTTAGTTACTTTGTTTATGTTATGTTTGATGATTCAGTACTCCTTAATAATGCCTAAAATAGTATTCATTTATATATTAATTTATTTTATATATTTTATTTTATAAATAATGGACTCTAATACAGTTTATGATATATGGATATATAAACATGTAGAAATGTTATATTTAGTTCTATCCGCTCCTCTCCCCAAATTAAATTTTATAAAGGGAAGGGAATAGCAAAGAATATATAATTTTTTTTTCAAATTAAAATTTAAAGCAAGTTTGAAAGATGTTAATTATTTATAATCAATATTCTTATTAGTTGATTTGGAACATATCTATTCTAAAAAAAAAGTAACTTAAGCTGTCACCGCTGCCGCCGCCGGTTTTGATTTTTTTGTGACCGGAAGTCTTTCTCCGTTAATATCAAGAAAAATATTGCATACAAAAATATGAAAATCGGCGGTATTATAGAGAAATGTTCGATAAACACGCTAATGCAGACAGTTTTCAAATCGAAGAATTATTTTAAGAGATATTTCATGCTAAAGTTGGACAAAATCGTTCCATTAAAAAAGTTTTATAGGAGCAAAAATTATACTACAAGGGAATTAATTCATTTTTAGAACATTTTATACGTTAGAATTTCCTGGTGTGCAGGCTTCCTTTACTTTTTTAATTTGAAGCATTTTTTGAGGTTTTATTTCTATTTTATTAAATTCAAATTTTCAGCATTTCGAGAGATATTTTTTATTTATTTTAGAAAATTGTATTAATTTAAACTATTGCCAACTGTATAAAAAGCGCAAACAATAATGTTTGCTTCAAATTTAAAAAATATTTACACGTGACTATTATTAACAGAAAAAAACCCCCTTTCAAATTTGAATTAAATAATTACGTATGAAAAGCAGGAACTTATTTACACGTGAATTTTAACATGCGTTAGAAGTCTTAAATAGGATAAATTACGTCACATTACCATTATTACGTAAAGTGAACAAAAAGTAATATTGCAAAATAGTTTAAATTAAAAAATTGCGCGAGACATTAATTTGATATTTTCAGATTATATTAATAAGATTAATATTAATTTTATTGAATGCGTTTAGACTGCTTTCGAGCGACTATTTAGTAATGTAATAAAAAAAAAAAAAAGATTACAAGCTGAAAATGAAATGTCATCAACAAAAATATGATTTGAAAGAGAAAAATCTGTGAAGCAGAAAATAAAGAAATTGCTAAAATGGTTTAGTTAAGATTCGTTAACCTCCTGTGTCGCTTCCGTCAAAAGAAGGCACTGGTATTTGTAAAATATATTCGCATTTTGATGATTTGCTTATTTTGAAGCATATATATTTTATATATTAGCTTATTTTGAAATGTTTAACTGATTTTATTTAATCAAAGACGAAAAAAACCATTGTATCTTTTAACAGCAGCTGATTTTTCCTTAAAACTCCCCAATCAAAGAAAAATGAATAGAAACCCGTTTATAGGGAGATCGCCATTGTTTTTAAAATTATAATTCAATCTTCTAAAATCTTTTTAAAGTCGATCAAATTAGCGTGCTTTTAGAGACTGCGGTGCCTGAACGGGGGTTGGAGAGCGTAGCTCATAGGGGGCCGATCCCCCTAGCCAAACAAGAAATGTTATGCGGATGGGTATTTAAAAATTAATTGTGAATAAAATTTGATTTTTAATTTGCAAAAACTTATAAATTCTAATCATAATTAAAATATTATTTTTAATTAAAAATATCAACATTAGATGGCAGCAGCATAATTATTTTAAATTACTCTCTATCCTTCTGTATATATAAAAAAAGTTTTGATTTGGAAATGGACCAATGAAAATCTGCGTAGATATTCCCGGCAGATCGGCATCCAATTTGAATGCTTAAACATGGCCTTTCTTCGTTAATATTAAAAAAAAAAACTGTTACATACAAAAATATGAAAATCGGTAGTATTATAGAGAAATGTTTGATAAACACGCTGATGCAGGCAGTTTTCAAATCGAAGAATTATTTAAAGAGATATTTAATGCTAAATTTGGACAAAATCGTTTCACTATAAAAGTTTTATAGGAGCGAAAACAATTCATGAGAATTTAATCATTTTTAGATCATTTTATATGTTTGAAGTTCCCGGTGTGCAGACTGCATTTAGTTTTTTAATTTGTATAATTTTTTGAGGATTTATTTCTATTTTAAATTCGCATTTTCAGCATTTCGAGAGATATTTTTTACATATTTTAGAAAATTGTATTAATTTAAACTGTTGCCAACTGTATAAACAGCTCAAAAAATAATGTTTGCTTCAAATTAAAAATTTATTTTACACGTGACTATTATAAACAGAAAATATAAAAAGCAGGAACTCATTGAAAATTACGTCATAAAAACTATATTTACACGTGAATTTTAAAAGAAAAAGAATATTGTAAAATAATAAATTCATTAACAAGCGTTAAAAGTCTTAAATAGGAGAATTTACGTCACGTTTACGTCACATTACACTTATTGCGTAAAATGAACAAAAAATAATATTGCAAAACAGTTTAAATTTAAAAATTGCGCGAGACATTTATTTGATATTTTAAGATGATCATAATATTTCATTTCTAACAAAAGTATTTTTACGTAAATATTAAAAAGAGAAAGAAAAGTTTGGTGAAAATTACGTCATATTATAATTGTCAAATTCAAATTATAATTCAATCTTCCGAAATCTTTTTAAAGCCGATCAAATTAGCGTGCTGTTAGAGTCTGTGGTGTCTGAACGGGGGTTGATGAGCGTAGCTCGTAGGGGGCAGAGCCCCTTAGTTTATTTAAAATAATACTTAACTTAAAATTTCATCAATAACACAGCACTATAATTCGTTCACATTCATTTCTCTTTTTTTATTAAAAATATCTACGGTTGACAGATTCTAAAAATTTCGTCATTATTCATTTCCATTTAATACTTGTATTTCTTCAATCCTATTTTTTAATAAATTCCCTCTAGGTTCCGTTAATTAGCATATAAAATAATTTATTATGTTTTGTTTTATTACTATAATATACTTAATAATTATTATATTTATGTTATTAATACTAATTATTCCCCCCGTTTTTAATTTTAAACAGTCAGAATTCGCTGTGAACTGTAACTGATTCTTATAACACGTGAAAGGGTTTTGCTACGTTGGTTAGGATGAATGATTTTATGGCTATTCTGAAATTTTAGATATTTCATCTTTTCTTGTTTCTATTAAACACTAAATTTTTTACTCACATCTTTCTTTTTTAATTTTTGCTGTGTATGGCTTAATTATGTCCAAAATTTTTTGATTACTGTTAATCGGGCAAGGTAGAAATTTGCATTCAAGCAATACTTCTTATTTCTACTTCAGAAATTAACCGAATTTTTATTTATGATGTCAAAATATTGCCCTTGAAAACGAGTTTCGAATCATAAGTTCCATTTTTATTCATGATCGTTCTCCTTTTTCATTCCTTTTGTGGTTTTTCTTATTTAACTAGCCGCCTCTGGCGACCAGTTTGGTCTCCCTTAAATGTATGCTAAACATTGCATCATGTTACTTTCATTCTGAAACTAATTGACTTGCTCAATCCTTCCCGGAGTCCAAAAATTCTGATAGAGAAATCAAGAATTCTTTGCGAACTTGACAACATTTCATACATTTTTGTTGTTATGCGTATTTCGTCTTTTTTGACAAATACCACTTAATTTCCGTAGCCGTAAAAAAGAGTGAAATTTCAAGTGTTTAAACTGAGATTTCTTCATAAATTATCTAAATTAAACCTATTTTACTGAAACATGCTGTTACTTCGATGCTATTTTTTAGTATTAATAAACGTAATAAAATTTTGCAAATCATGCATTTATAATTTTTTTTCACTACTTAATAACTAAATAACGAATATATTTTTTTTTGCTTTTATAGATTTGATTTCTGAGTTCATAAATATGACAATATAGTAACGTAACTAAGAGAAACAGCAAAATAGAAACCCGTGAATGCAAGCCGTTAACAAACGTTAGCGCCACCAATTTACCTACTATGACGTCATAAGAATATTGTCTATTCATTGTTGGAAAATCTGCTTTGCGAATGATTACCACCATGGTCTAATATTTTCTACTGCTTATGATGAATGAATATCTTGTGTTTGTTTACTTTATAAAGTGAAATAGAAATATGTCAACTTAAGGGCTCTGCGGCCGAGTGGTCAAAGCGCCAGTCAGCTAATCGCTTGTGCGTAAGAGTTTGTGGGTTCGATTCCTGCAGGTTCCATTGCACACACATTTTTTGTGTGAAACTCCCAGGGTGTATTTCTCTTGTGTTGTAATATTTCCTTGTGCTATCTTGTCTCCGACTTATAAGCGGGCTCACATGTCAAGCACACAAGTCGCTGTTTGTTATTCAATCTATATAATAAAAGCCGAAGTCATGTGACTGTCATCAATAGTTCCGGGCTGACCGCTTCACTTTTTATATGCCAAACGGACATTTCGGTACTTTTATATTAGTCGGGCGCAGGTGTTAAATTGCCAAATATTCTTCCATCTCCATCATTTCATTAAAAAAATAAATCACTCATTTCATTTAAAATAAATCTTTCATTTAAAATACACATATTTCATTTACCTCATTTAAAATACAATAAATAAATAAATAAATAGATGTTTTTCCAGCATAGGTTCTTGGCGACAAAAAAAAAAAAAAAAAAAAAAAAAAAAAATTGGCATCGTTTTTTCCGGCAATCTATATCCTATTTCATATACATAAGCAATTTTTTCCATATGTATACAATTTATTTAATCTAAAGAAGACAATAATCTATTTTTATATAGAAACAGAAGTAATTTCTATGTAAACAGTTATTGTATAATATGTGTAAATAAAATGTTTATATGCAAATAAATACATATAAATAAAAATAAAAGTTCACCAGGTTTGTTTTCATAACTATTTATATATTTTATCAACGTATTTCCTGTTCTGAAGCCCTAATTGTGCCAAGCTTTAAAAAATATAATGCCAAGGCCCCTGTAATGGAAAACTACCCAAATAAACAATTAATCGTAATAATAATAACACAAACTAAAATATTTCATTTCAACATCAAAGTATTGTTTCTAATTTACATTCAAATAAATATATATACCAAGATAATTTCAATTGAAATTAAGTTGACATTTTTATTTATTTATTGAATAACAAATATACGACTTGTGTGCTTGACATGAGAGCCTGCTTATAAGTCGGAGACAAGATAGCATAAGGAAATATTACAAACAAGAGAAATGCACCCTGGGAGTTCCACACAAAGTGTGTGTGCAATGGAACCAGCGGGAATCGAACCCACAAACTCTTACGCATGAGCGATTAGCTGACTGGTGATTTGACCACTCAGCCGCAGAGCCCCATTAAGTTGACATTTTTTTATTTAACTGAATACCAAACATACGACTTGTGTGCTTGACATAAAGCCCGCTTATAAGCCGGGGACAAGATAGCACAAGGAAATATTACAACACAAGAGAAATACACCCTGGGAGTTCCACACAAAGTGTGTGTGCAATGGAACCAGCGGGAATCGAACCCACAAACTTTTACGCACAAGCGATTAGCTGACTGGTGCTTTGACCACTCAGCCGCAGAGCCCTTAAGTTGACATATTTCTATTTCACTTTATAAAGTAAACAAACACAAGATATTCATTCATCATAAGCAGTAGAAAATATTAGACCATGGTGGTAATCATTCGCAAAGCAGATTTTCCAACAATGAATAGACAATATTCTTATGACGTCATAGTAGGTAAATTGGTGGCGCGAACGTTTGTTAACGGCTTGCATTCACGAGGGTTTTATTTTGCTGTTTCTCTTAGGTACGTTACTATATTGTCATATTTATGAACTCAGAAATCAAATCTATAAAAGCAAAAAAAAATATATTCGTTATTTAGTTATTAAGTAGTGAAAAAAAATTATAAATACATGATTTGCAAAATTTTATTACGTTTATTAATACTAAAAAATAGCATCGAAGTAACAGCATGTTTCAGTAAAATAGGTTTAATTTAGATAATTTATGAAGAAATCTCAGTTTAAACACTTGAAATTTCACTCTTTTTTACGGCTACGGAAATTAAGTGGTATTTGTCAAAAAAGACGAAATACGCATAACAACAAAAATGTATGAAATGTTGTCAAGTTCGCAAAGAATTCTTGATTTCTCTATCAGAATTTTTGGACTCCGGGAAGGATTGAGCAAGTCAATTAGTTTCAGAATGAAAGTAACATGATGCAATGTTTAGCATACATTTAAGGGTGACCAAACTGGTCGCCAGAGGCGGCTAGTAAATAATTAAATAAATAAAAATGTCAACTTAATTTCAATTGAAATTATCTGGGTATATATATTTATTTGAATGCAAATTAGAAAGAATACTTTGATGTTGAAATGAAATATTTTAGTTTGTGTTATTATTATTACGATTAATTGTTTATTTGTGTAGTTTTCCATTACAGGGGCTTGGCATTATATTTTTTAAAGCTTGACGCAATTAGGGCCTCAGAACGTGAAATACGTTGATAAAATATATAAATAGCTATGAAAACAAACCTGGTGAACTTTTATTTTTATTTATATGTATTTATTTGCATATAAACGTTTTATTTACACATATTATACAATATTTGTTTACATAGAAATTACCTCTGTTTCTATATAAAAATAGATTATTGACTTCTTTAGATTAAATAAATTGTATACATATGGAAAAAGTTGCTTATGTATATGAAATAGGATATAGATTACCGAAAAATACGATGCCAATTTTTTTTCTCGCCAAGAACTTATGCTGGAAAAACATTTATTTATTGTATTTTAAATGAGGTAAATGAAATATGTGTATTTTAAATGAAAGATTTATTTTAAATGAAATGAGTGATTTATTTTTTTAATGAAATGATGGCGATGGAAGAATATTTGGCGATTTATCACCTGCGCCCGACTAATATAAAAGTACTGAAATATCCGTTTGACATATAAAAAGTGAAGCGGTCAGCCCGGAACTATTGATGACAGTCACATGACTTCGGCTTTTATTATATAGATGGGGCTCTGCGGCTGAGTGTTCAAAGCACCAGTCAGCTAATCGCTTGTCCGTAAGAGTTTGTGGGTTCGATTCCCGCTGGTTCCATTGCACACACACTTTGTGTGGAACTCCCAGGGTGTATTTCTCTTGTGTTGTAATATTTCCTTGTGCTATCTTGTCTCCGACTTATAAGCGGGATTTATGTCAAGCACACAAGTCGTATGTTTGTTATTCAGTTAAATAAATAAATAAATATTATACAGATTTATGTATTTTCAAATATATACTGCATTTCGGACCCAAATAATTTGACATTTCTGATTTCCTATATAGTTTTATTTTATGCATTCGGCCTCCTGTTAATATTGATCTTTTGCCAAATTTAAATGTTATAATGTTTGTATCTTTTTTAATACTTTATTTATAAGTGTTTGGATCTAGTCTTAAAAAAATTCATTAATGATTAGTTAATTTAATAATTGTTGTTCCAAATTTAAAATGTATAATGTTTGTATCATTTCCTGATACTCAATTTATAAACTATACTAGTATTGAAAAATGCTCCGACGAGCACCAAAAAAGGCTAACATGTTTTTAAGTATGAAAAAGTGTTTGACAAGTACTTCTAATTGAGCATGAAAAAGGACAACCCTTCTTGGCTGAAGCTCACTGTCAATGCCAACTTTGAAAAAATCATATTTGCGCTTTTTCCATATGAAATAAAATCGCAGTACTTTAGTAAAACTTTCCGTCGTGCTTTACATGTTAACTGCACTGTTCCACTGTTGTACTGCGCATGCGTCTGCAAGGCAACTTTGTACAGTGCACTGTGTACCATTATTTCTCTATAAATTATACTACACTGTACATTCCTATTATACTTTTGAAACTCAGCGCACACTCACACTGTGCTTTTGAACTTCCGTATTAAAGGTGTATGCGTCTAATGTTCGTTTATAATTTACATGCATTGATTCACTGCATACTACATTGTACAGCCACAGCCACTTGCATATAATTTCAACAATCAATGAATGCATTATACTGTTATGCGTGCACATGTGGAATTGTTCCTGTGCAGAGTGCTGCAACAGTCTGCACTGCACTTCAAATCAATTTTCAATACAGTTCTACACTGCGGGCGTGCTTGGTGGCCCTGCATGAGTGTGATACGCTGCAGGAACTAAGGTTTTTGATACTATGTCGCCTTACATTCATGTTTAATCAGGCTGCGTCTTTACTGGCTGTGCCTTTACAGTACACATTTTTATCGTAACTGTGATTGATTTTTTTTATATGAAAAAAGCGCAAATATGATTTTTTCAAAGTTGGCATTGACAGTGAGCTGCAGCCAAGAAGGGACCCCTTGTCCTTTTTCATGCTCAATTAGAAGCACTTGTCAAACACTTTTTCATACTTAAAAACATATTAGCCTTTTTTGGTGCTCCTCAGAGCATTTTTTAATACTAGTCATTTAAATTTTTTGATAATTATATATTGAATATAAATAAACCTGAGTTGCTTTTAAATATTCCCAATATTTTTTCTTATTTCGCACGATAATGCACTATTTAACCAAGTAACGCACACTGTTTTAAGAGGTTCAAGGTTTTTTAATCAAATTCACGTTATTTTTATTCATAATTTAATTTACTTGGACTCCCTTAAATATAATTAATATTTCCTTAAACTGATATTAGTTTTTGTTGCATTAAAATAGTATCTCAATTTGCTGATTCTCTCTAAACAAGTAAACCCTATTGGTTTACATTGGAAGTCTATAGAAATTTGGCGACATATCGCCAAGTTGGTGTCAAACTTGGCGGTATTTGGCGACAGAACAGGGTCCCACCTATGGTAACCCCCCTTATAGGTATGGAGATGCATTAAATGCTGTTCTATAACCAATGAGATGCGTTTCATTCGAGCTTTGCCATTTAACAAGTAACAAATAATCGTGATTTCTGTGACATGTACGATTGCGTATTATATATATATATATAGATTATCGTGGAAATCGAATGTTTAGGCCACATCGTATTGTTTAGCTAGACCGGTTATACTAACATCGTTCTCATGTTTTGCTGCAATTTATTTTATTTAAAAGTAATTCGCTTAAGCTTCTTACTACTGCTATCACTAAGCACTTTTTCATTCTTAGAAGCCACAATGAGAGCTAAAATTAGCGCAAACCTGAGTAAAAGTAAAACAAAAAGTTAATTTTTTTAGAGTAATAGAAGTTCACAAAGCACTCTGATATGCACTCTTTACTCCAAACTTGACTAATAACAAGAGTTATGTGAGGGTTGTCAACTGAACTATTTGGCAGCCTTAGTCGTGAACTGAGATATTGCACGCCAACCGAGTCAAATTTTGATCACCGAAGTTGGACATAAACCGAACTGGTTATAAACAGAGGCGGTCGTGAACCGAGGTTCCACTTATATTTTGACCTATAAGTTTGCAAATATGGCATTATTTATATATTCAGTGGCGATGGTCATTAAGCATCTTGGCGAGTTTGGCGATGAAACTCACCGATTTCAAAGCAACGTTCCGAAATGTACTTGAACCGCCACAGATGTCATATACGCATCACGTTGACGCGATTTTTTTCTGACGCCAATGTCATATACGCACCAAGGTACTTAACTGGCACCAAAGTTTTCTTATTTTGCTTGATTTTGTAACCCGGATGTTGTTGTTTATTTATTAATAAATTGTTTATTTACTTTTATTTTCTTTTTAAAAATTATATAAATTGTTTTGTTCTATTGTTATTAATTAAACTTTTTAAATTTATTGTTAATCCCTTTTTAAAAATATATGTGTAACTGGTATTCGAAAACGAGGTTTTCGCCAAATTGGCGTCAGAAAAAATATCGCGCCAACGCAGTGCGTATATGACATCTGTACCATACTTGGTACAACTTGATTATCCTCTCGACCAAAAAATTAATGTCAAACTATGAGATTAAATGACAACAATGGATGATAGTAAATGTTACATTCACTTGACATTAAACACGATAAACGTGTTTATTACGTCATCAAGTGATTTTTAATTCAAGTTTTGGTACAGATGTCATATACGCCCCATACTGGTGCGATTTTTTGACGCCAATGTCATATACGCACCGGGTACTTAACAGGCGCCAAAGTGTCGTTATTTTGCTTGATATGGTAACCCGGATATACATGATATATTAACGAGGTTTTCGCCAAATTGGCGTCGGAAAAAATCGCGCCTATATGACATCTTCCCAAGTTTTTATTAGTATTTTTATTAATGTTTTACTATTTTATTTATTCTTCCGTTATTTAAAATAAAAATTATGTCAGTTTGTATCATTTGGCGAATAGTTTGGCGAAATTGGTCGACGGGATAATCAAATAGTACCGTATATTTTTGCTGTACATTTTCGACAATATCTCAAGCAAAAGTACCTAAAGTTAAACGACACCCTAATTATTTAAGGCACAGATGTCATATACACAACGGGTTTGGCGCGGTTTTTTTTCTGACGCCAATTTGACGAAAACCTCGTTTTCGAATAGCAGTTACATATATATTAAAAGGAAATAACAATAAATAATGAAAAGTTTAATTAATAACTATTGAACAAAACAATTTATATAATTTTAAAAAATAAAATAAAAGTAAATAACAAAATAATTAATAAACAAGTAATATAAAAATTTTGTTTTTAAAGTCAATTCCTACTTAGGCCATCAAAGTAAAATTTAATATAATCCCTTAAGCTAATATTAGTTTTTGTTGCATTAAAATATCTCAATTTGTTGATTTTCTATAAGCAAGTAGGTTTACAATGGAACTCTATGGGAATTTGGCGAAATATTAGAGAATCGCCAAGTTGGCGTCACTTTTGGCGACACATTTTGGCCGCCAAATTTGGCGATATACCTCCAAGTTGGTGACAAACTTGGCGGTACTTGGCGACAGAACAGGGTCTCCTCTATGGTAACCCCTTATTAAAAATACTTGAATTGATCTTCAATAACCAATGGACGCCATTTTGTTTCCCATGCAAAACTAAAATTAATTAATTAAAATTTAATTAATTAATTAATATTTGAAAAAACTGTATAAACATCAATTGTCATTCAGTACAAGTTTAAAAAAATTTATTTCAACTTGATAGGATGAATAATGAGTATTTTATTAACGATTGAAAAGTTGAACAAGATAAATATATAAATAAATAAATAAATATAGGGAGAGTGTGAGCTAATAGTAGGAATTGAATAAACAACAATAACTCAGTTACCGTATCAGGCAAAATAACGCCATTAACGCGCTAGTTATGGTGCGTATATGACATCTCTTCCTTATTTAAGGGGGTCCGGGATACAAAAATCTTCAAATTTTCAATTTTTTTTTTTATTGGATTAAAAATTTCTGTACCGTTTTCTGCTTAAAATGATGTTTAAATCATGTTATTATGTTTAAATCATGTATCTATCTTAATTAGAACAGGAAATATTAATTTTTTCGTTTTGGTTTGTTTTCAAAATCTGCCTTTCAAGCTATGGTTGTCAAGGAAACGAGTTCTTGTGAAATTGAGTTTTTCTTCATGATAGGTTTTTTCACCATTTCTCATATTTAAATTCTTATAACTCGAGAACCGTTAAAGATACAGGGTTGAAACCCGGAACATATCTTTTTCAATTATTTTACTTTACTTTTGTGCCAGCATATTTGAAAAAAATATTTACTTTTGAAAATATGATTTTTTTTAAACAAGTTGCACCACTTTTTTTGTAATTTTTCCGTTAAATATTTTTAATTTTTTTTTTTAATTGATATTTTTTAAAATGCTGGCTCTAAATTAAAAAATATATATTTCTGTTTATTTAAATGAAAAACAATTTAAATTCTACAAATAATATTCCGAGTTATAACGATTTTAAGTTATACCACTTTTTTCATAAATTTTAAATTAAAATTTTTTTAAAAAAAGCTATGTGAAGTTTTATCATTTAATTTTGTTTACAAATGATATGGTTAACCATCACAAAAAAATTCAAAATTTTAACTCAATAAATAAAAATTTTTTGAAAATATGTCCCGGACCCCCTTAAAATAGATGGAATGCTATTTTTTAAGGTATGCTTAGTATGTGAAATATTTATATTACTGCATACATATCGCTTGTGAAAGCCAGGATGTTATGATGATAAAAAAAAAAAAAAAAAAAAAAAACTTACATTTAGCTCCTGAACAGAAGCTTGGGATTTACCCTGTTTTTTCCCTTTTAACTCGTTTGTGCTCCATTGTGTTTATTACTCCATAGTTCAAAATATTAACCCATTTATGCCTAGCGTCCCATTTTTGGGACGTTTCAAATTTTAATGCATTTGTATAATTTTCTTCTTCTTTATAACATGGAAATTGCATGAAATCATTATTTATAAAAGTCTTTATGTATAACCGAGAGATGACAGCACAAGGTGGATATTTATTTGCTTAAATTAAGGCTTTTTTCGGTGTTTATAGATTTTAAATTTTTCAAGAGGGCGAAATGTAAAAAGTAAGTGTTATGTATTAACGATAAATTCTACTATATAAAACTACTACAACTTCCACTTGTGTCTACATTCGAGTTGTTCGATTTCAATATTATCTTATATGTCTTGTTTTGTAAGTGTGCTCGTATTTATTAAAGTTATATGTTCAGCTAATACAGTATGTTGATATAATAATATAAGATCGCAAACATTACACTTTGGCGACGATTGTTACGGATCCACGTACATTTTGGATTTACATTATTCTTTTTATGGTGATTACAGTCATCTATGGCTACGTTTGGCAGAATAGAAGATTTTGACCCTGCAGTGGAAACCTGGTCGCAGTACGTAGAAAGATTTAATCATTTTATTAATGCAAACGATATATCGGATGATAATAAAAAGAAATCTATCTTTTTAACTGCAATTGGCTCAACCGTTTATAAATTATTACGTAGTTTGTTATCGCCTAGAACAACGGCAGATACTAAGTATGATGATTTAATTAAATGTTTATCAGACCATTACAGTCCGGCACCTTCGGAAATTGTCGAGAGGTTTAAATTTAATTCCCGAGTTCGTAAATCTGATGAAACCATTTCAGTTTTTGTTTCGGAATTACGTAGACTTTCTGAATTTTGCAATTACGTTTCTAGTTTAGATACGATGATTCGTGATCGACTAGTTTGTGGAATTCAGGATACGCAAATACAGCGTCGGTTGTTATCTGAACAGAATCTGACGCTTTCCAAAGCAATTGAATTGGCTGTGTCTATGGAAACTGCTGCTCGCGATTCCATAAATTTACAAGGTTCTTGTTCTGTTTTACAGCCGGTGAACAAATTAAACACTTCAAAACCGAAACTCCGCAATTCGAAATTTCCAGAACATTTTCGTGAAAGTATAGTTGTGGGAATTCTGATCATTTACCTAAGAGTTGTCCTTTTTTGAAGACTACGTGCCATTCTTGTGGTGTTAAGGTCATTTGGCAAAAAAATGCCTAAAGTCGAAGAAAACTGAAGTTTCGAATCGTAAAATCGTTAAAAAAAAGCCTAAAAAAGTTCATCAAATGCATACTACACCCGGTTCTGATGAAAATATTGAGGAAGAGATTTCTAAAGTAGCTATTGTACGTGAACCAGAATACAATATTTTTAATACAGTTTCTATTGCTGAGAAAGGTGCTCCTAGACCTGTTACAGTAAATATTGAAGTAAACAATCAAATTATTAATATGGAATTAGACACAGGTGCTGCTTTATCTCTAATCACCAAAGATGCATACAATTCACTGAAGTTGCCACCCTTGCAGCCAGCTAAAACTGGTTTAGCTACATTTACAGGTCAACGCATTCCTGTTTTAGGAACGATTACGGTTGAAGTAAAATTTAATGGAAAATACGAACAGTTACCCTTACTGGTAGTAGATAACAAAGGTCCAAACTTATGCGGTAGAAATTGGATTATGTCCTTGAACATTTTAGAATTTCATACAAATTTTGTTAAAAGTGATAATATAGAGTTGAGTAAGTTATTGAATAAATACAAGCATGTTTTTGAGAATACACTTGGGCACTTAAAAGGAGTTAAAGTCTGTTTAATTAAAAAACCAGAAGTGCAACCAAAATTTTATAAAGCTCGTACTTTACCTTTTGCAATGCGAGAAAAAGTCAGTGAGGAACTGAGTCGATTACAGAAGATTGGTGTTTTACAACCAATTCATTTTTCAAAATGGGCTACACCCATCGTTCCCGTACTCAAAGCGGACAGATCATCAGCAAGAATTTGCGGTGATTTTAAGTTAACAGCGAATACTGCTATTGATACAGACCAATATCCCTTACCTAAAGCTGAAGATATTTTTGCTACGTTAGCAGGAGGTCAGAAATTTACTAAGTTGGATCTCAGAGATGCTTATAATCAACTTGAGCTTGATGAAGATTCCAGAGACCTTACAGTTATAAATACACATAAGGGACTTTTTCAGTACATTCGCTTACCTTTTGGAATTTCCTCAGCACCAGCTATTTTTCAGCGGGAAATGGAAATGTTAATGCAAGGCATTCCTGGTGTGGCTGTTTCACTGGATGATTGCATCATTACTGGCACCAGTCACGATGAGCATATGTCACGACTACGAGAAGTGTTAAAAAGATTTCATGATGCAGGTTTGCGGCTTAGACAACAAAAGTGTCAATTCTTTTGCAATAGTTTGACTTTTCTTGGTCATGTAATTGATGCTGATGGAATACACCCTACAGAAGAAAAAATTACAGCAATCAAAGCCACTCCGGTTCCTAAAAACCTTACAGAATTGCGTTCATTTTTAGGTTTGACCACCTATTATGCCAAGTTTTTGCCTCGAATGAGTACCATGTTGGCCCCACTTTATAAATTATTGCAGAAAAATATTCCCTGGCAATGGTCTTCAGAAGCTGATTCAGCTTTTCAAAACGCAAAATCAGCGTTATGCAGCTCTACTTTATTAGTTCATTTTGATCCAAAGAAAGAACTTCTTTTAGCTTGTGATGCCAGCCCACATGGTGTGGGAGCAGTGCTATTTCACGTCGTAAATTCCGAAGAGTTTCCTATTGCTTTTGCTTCGCGAACGTTGACGTCTGCAGAGAAGAATTATTCACATATACAGAAAGAAGCACTGGCATTAATATTTGGAGTGACACGATTTCGAGAATACTTACTTGGCAGGAATTTTACTCTTTTAACTGACCATAGGCCGCTTGTTACTATCTTTTCAGAAAAATGGCACGTTCCAACCATGGCAAATTCAAGAATTCAGCGTTGGGCATTGACTCTTTCAGCTTTTAATTACACCGTTCGCTACCGTAAGGGAGAGGACAATGCCAATGCAGATGCATGCAGCCGTCTACCTATACATACACCTCAAGTTAACCCTCCGTTACCAGAAGAACTAGTTCTACAGATGGAAAGGCTAGATGTCGGTCCCATTACAATTAATGACATTCAACAGGCTACTAAAGAGGATTCAGTATTATCTCAAGTAATTCAGTTCACTCTTGAAGGTTGGCCAGAAGTACTCAAGCCAGAAACTGTACCTGATTCAAAGATAACAGAAATCTTGCCATACTTTAAAAAACGCATGGAATTAACTGTTGAACAGGACATTCTGCTCTGGGGAAACAGAGTTGTGGTTCCCACCTCACTTCGACATAGCATTCTACAAGAATTACATTCTACTCATCAAGGAATGGTAGGAATGAAAAGTATTGCCCGTTCATTGTTCTGGTGGCCCAATTTGGATTCAGAAATTGAGAACGCTGTCCGTTATTGCACCATTTGTGTACAAAATATGGATATGCCTCCAAAAGTTTTACAAACTTGGCCAACGTCTAACATACTTTGGTCTCGAATCCACATGGACTATGCAGGACCTATTGATAATCATATGATTTTAATAGTTCAAGATTCTTATTCAAAATGGATCGAAGCATTTCCGATGAAAAAAAGTACATCTTTAGCAACTATTGAGAAACTTTACGAACTTTTTGCAAGATTTGGATTACCCAGTTGCATTGTCACCGACAACGCAAAAGTTTTTACTTCAGACGAGTTCCAGTCCTTTCTTAAGCGTAATGGCATACGATCCTTGCCCACAGCACCATATCACCCTTCATCTAATGGACAGGCGGAAAGGGCCGTATAATACATCAAAAAGCAGCTAAAGAAAGTGCAGGATGGTACAATTTCAATCAGACTGGCAAGAATTTTTATGAATTACAGACGAACACCATTAGCTCTGTCAGGTTTGTCACCAGCTGAATTGCTTTTTGGCAGACAAATACGTAGTAGGTTGGATTTACTGCATTCTCGTCATCCTACTGAACTTATTTCAAAGCCATCTTTTAAGGTTGGAGATTTAGTACATGCTAGAAATTTTGGAAAAGGTGATAAGTGGATTCCAGGAGTGATTATTTCACCTATTGGAAATTGCATGTTTCGAGTATTATTTCCTGATGGTACTTCAGTACACAGGCATAGAGATCAACTTAGAGAGAGAAGGGAACATCTACAACTGCATTCTCACCAGCCAGATAGTGATAGTCAGCTGTTCTCTCCAAAACAACCAAACCCTGTTCCTTGCCCAGGAATTTCGATGCCATCCTCTTCAGTTCAAAGTCCAAAGTTGCCTTCTACAGTTGAGAGTCCAAAGAAACCTTCTACAGTTCAAAGCCCCAAGTCACCAGTTACATCCGGTCCAGACATTGCTGCTAATGAGCAATCTCCCAAGCCTCCAGATCCTGCAAGCAAGCATATGTTAACATCCCCTGATTTAACATTGCGTCGTTCTTCACGCATTAGGAAGATTCCGAAGAGATTGGATTTGTAATTTCCTTAGGGAGAGAGAAGTGTTATGTATTAACGATAACTTCTACTATATAAAACTACTACAACTTCCACTTGTGTCTACATTCGAGTTGTTCGATTTCAATATTATCTTATATGTCTTGTTTTGTAAGTGTGCTCGTATTTACTAAAGTTATATGTTCAGCTAATACAGTATGTTGATGTAATAATATAAGCTCGCAAACATTACAGTAAGTTTATTTGTATTTTTTCTATCATGGACACAAAATCGCAAGTTATAATCTTAGCTTGTGGACTTTTTTGAAATACGTATTTTTTTAAATTGCGAAATTAAATGTTCAAGCCTATTTTTATGCATTTTTGTAATGTACAAAATATAGGGTTGTAGGCACAAATGGGCAAATAATTTTATTAGAAATTTAGGAGAGAGTTATTTATGCAATCTCCTTTCGAAGATATTTATGAAATAAATTGTTATTAAGTCTGCAATACGATTATTATTATTTTATTATTAACTAGGGGGCTCTGCCCCCTACGAGCTACGCTCGTCAACCCCCGTTCAGACACCGCAGACTCTAAAAGTACGCTAATTTGATCGGCTTTAAAAAGATTTCGGAAGATTGAATTATAAGTTAAAAAACAGTGGTGATCTCCCTATAAACGGATTTCTATTCATTTCTCTTTGATTGGGGAATTTTAAGGCCAAATCCGCTGCGGTACGACTTGATTATCCCGTCGACCAATTTCGCCAAATTATATAAATCGCCAAACCACTCGCCATATTATACAAATTGACATAATTTTTATTTTAAATAACGAAAGAACAAATAACTTAGTGCAACATTAATAAAAATACAAATAAAACGTCGAAATAAAAATAACTTGATGACGTAGACACGTGTAACTTGCTTAAAGTCAAGTTAATGGGACATTTACGATCAACCATTATTGGCATTTAATCTTATAGTTTGGCGAATGATAGATTTTTGGTCGACGGGATAATTAAGTAGTACCAAAGATACAATCGCTGTTTTCGTCTTTGAATAAGTAAAATCATTTTAACATTTCAAAATAAGCTAACATAAAAGGAATTAAGTAAACACAATCTTTGTCTCCCGGTATTTTTTAACAAAGCGAAAAGAAAGTTCTTTTAAATAAGACATTTTAAATTAACCGTTTTTAATCTGACGTAATTTTGACCAAATTATTCTTTCTCTTTTTAATATTCACGTGAAAATATTTTTGTTAGAAATTAAATATTATTTGCGCTTTCCTAACAAAAATAGTTGAAAAGCATACTCTCAAAATATCAAATAAATGTCTAGCGCAATTTCTAAATTTAAGCGGTTTTGCAATATTATTTTGTGTTCATTTTATGTAATAACTGTAATGTGACGTAAATATGACGTAATTTCTCCTATTTAAGACTTCTAACGCACGTTAATGAATTTATTATTTTACAATTTCCTTTCTCTCTTCAAATTCACGCGTAAATATAGTTTTTATGATGTAATTTTTAATAAGTTCCTGCTTTTTGTACATAATTATTTAATTGTAATTCCAAATGTTTTTTCTGTTTATAATAGTCACGTGTAAATAAATTTTTAATTTATTTAAACGTATAAATATATATTTTTTTTATTTGAAGAAAACATTATTGTTTGCGCTGTTTATACAGTTGGCAACAGGATAAATTATTACAATTTTCTAAAATAAGTAAAAAATATCTCTCGAAATGCTGAAAATTTGAATTTAAAATAGAAATAAAACCTCAAAAAATAGGTCAAATTAAAAAAAAGAAATACATTCTGCACACCGGGAACTTCAAACGTATAAAATGATCTAAAAATGAATAAATTCCCATGAATAGTTTTTGCTCCTATAAAACTTTTTTAGTGGAACGATTTTGTCCAACTTTAGCATTAAATATATTTTTTAATAATTCTTCGATTTGAAAACTGTCTGCATCAGCGTGTTTATCAAACATTTCCGTATAATACTACCGATTTTCATATTTTTGTATGCATTATTTTTCTTAATATTAACGAAGAAAGACCTCCGGTTACAAAAAATTCAAAACCGGCGGCGGTGACAGCGGTAGTTACTTTTAGGTAGATTTCGTAAGAAATACTACCTATTGCAGTCGTTACCATGGTGCGACTTTTGAAAAATTCCTTCATAACTTTTCATTATAGGACCCCAGGAACCCAAAACCACACCCACCTAAAAAGTTTATATATATATATATATATGTATACTAGGGGGCTCGGCCCCCTACGAGCTACGCTCGCCAACCCCCGTCCAGACACCGTAGACTCTAAATGCACGCTAATTTGATCGGCTTTAAAAAGATTTCGAAAGATTGAATTATAATTTAAAAAACAGTGGCGATCTCTCTATAAACGGATTTCTATTCATTTCTCTTTGATTGGGGAATTTTAACGCCAAATCCGTTGCGGTACTACTTGATTCCCAATTCGACCAATTTCGCCAAATTATATAAATCCCCAAACCACTCGCCAAATTATACAAATTGACATAATTTTTATTTTAAATAACGAAAAAACAAATAAATTAGTACAACATTAATAAAAATACAAATAAAACGTCGAAATAAAAATAACTTGATGACGTAGACACGTGTAACAACATTTCAAAATAAGCTAATATAAAAGGAATTAAGTGAACAGAGTCTTTGTCTCCTGGTATTTTTTAACAAAGTGAAAAGAAAGTTCTTTTAAATGAGACATTTTAAATTAATCGTTTTTAATCTGACGTAATTTTGACCAAACTATTCTTTCTCTTTTTAATATTCACGTGAAAATACTTGTCTTAGAAATTAAATATTATTTGTGCTTTCCTAACAAAAATAGTTGAAATGTATCCTCTTAAAATATCAAATAAATGTCTAGCGCAATTTCTAAATTTAAACCGTTTTGCAATATTATTTTGTGTTCATTTTATGTAATAACTGTAATGTGACGTAAATATGACGTAATTTCTCCTATTTAAGACTTCTAACGCATGTTAATAAATTTATTGCTTTACAAATTCCTTTCTCTCTTAAAATTCACGTGTAATTATAGTTTTTATGACATAATTTTTAATAAGTTCCTGCTTTTTGTACATAATTATTTAATTCTAATTCCAAATGTTTTTTTTTTTGTTTATAATAGTCACGTGTATATAAATTTTTAATTTATTTTATGTAATAACAGTAATGTGACGTAAATATGACGTAATTTCTCCTATTTAAGACTTCTAACGCATGTTAATAAATTTATTACTTTACAAATTCTTTTCTCTCTTAAAATTCACGTGTAATTATAGTTTTTATGACATAATTTTTAATGAGTTCCTGCTTTTTGTACATAATTATTTAATTCTAATTCAAAATGTTTTTTCTGTTTATAATAGTCACGTGTAAATAAATTTTTAATTTATTTACACGTATAAATATATTTTTTTTGAAGCAAACATTATTGTTTCCGCTGTTTATACAGTTGGCAACAGTTTAAATTAATATCACTTTCTAAAATCTGTTAAAAATATCTCTAGAAATGCTGAAAATCCGAATTTAAAATAGAAATAAAACCTCAAAAAATTAGTCAAAATAAAAAAATTACTGCAATCTGCACTCCGGCAAATTCTAACGCATAAAATGATCTAAAAATGATTAAATTCCTATGAACAGTTTTTGCTCCTATAAAACTTTTTTAGTGGAACGATTTTGTCCAACTTTAGCATTAAATATCTCTTAAAATAATTCTTCGATCTGAAAACTGTCTGCATCAGCGTGTTTATCAAACATTTCTGTATAATGCTACCGATTTTCATATTTTTGCATTCATTATTTTTCTTAATATTAACGAAGAAATACCTCCGGTCACAAAAAATTCAAAACCGGCGGCGGCGGCGGCGGTGACAGCGGTAGTTACTTTTTTTTAGAATAGAGAGATATGTATGTATGTATGTATGTACTAAATTTTGCCCGCACGATAAAAGTTGCATTGATGCACGGATCGTCTTCAAACTCGCCAACAACTTTGAGATGGCTAATATCTCGGAAGGGGATTGAAAATGCGCAAAATCGGCCCAAAGGAATGGAAATGGGAAGGGTTCAAAATTTTGAATAACGTCTTAATATGATTCTGATAAAGCCAGCTCTTACACAACAATGGCAGGAAAAAATAAATATTTTTCGTTATAGCGATTGCCAACAATTTAAAAAAAAAAGCAATAAAATTCTCACCACAACAATTGGTCCTCTATTGCAAGAATTTCACGTGAAAAATTGAATTAAATAAACAGTTTGACGAATTGAAAACAAATTGAATATTACGTCATAATTTTCAAGAGCAAGATTTCAGCATGAAAACTCAAAATGAAATAAATAGTTTGACGAATTAAAAAATATATATATTGCCTCATATTGGAAATATGATGGACCTCAGTAGGCGAATATGTAACGCCATGTGAGTTTGAAGAAACGTATTAAAACATGATAAAAACCCGACTATGGAAATATTAACATATTTTAACACTTTGAGGTTCTCTGAATTTGCTTTAGCCATTTTTAAACCTATTCCATATACATGCGTGTGTGTATTCGTGTATATTAGAATTTTCTCAAAATGTTTAGCTCCCTAGAGCTCATTCTTAGTGAAGGAACTGGGTTTATGTCTAATCTTGTTTTAATTTTTGTTGGTGAATTTAGTATTTAACTTCGAAATCTACCCCCGCCTGTAGGCCAGAGCCGGCAGGGATTTTTTTAGGTAGATTTCGTAAGAAATACTACCTATTGCAGTCGTTACCATTGTGCGACTTTTGAAAAATTCCTTCATAACTTTTCATTATAGGACCCCAGGAACCCAAAACCACCCCCACCTAAAAAGTTTATATATATATGTATGTATGTATGTACTAAATTTTGTCCGCGCGATAAAAGTCGCAATTATGCACGGATTGTCCTCAAACTCGCCAGCAACTTTGATATGGCTAATATCTCGGCGGGGATTGAAAATGGGCGAAATCGGCCCAAGAGGGTGGAAATGGGGAGGGTTCAAAATTTTGAATACTGTCTTAACATGAATCTGATAAAACCAGCTCTTACACAACAATGGCAAAAAAAAAATAAAAGTTTTTCGTTATAGCAGTTGCCAACAATTAAAAAAAACAAAACAATAAAATTCTCACACAACAATTACTTTTCTTTTGCAAAATTTTCACGTGTAAAATTAAATAGTTTGACAAATTGAAAACAAATTGAATATTATGTCATTTCTAGAGCAAGATTTCAGCATGAAAACTCAAAATAAAATAAATAGTTTGACGAATTATAAAAATATGTATATTGCGTCATATTGGAAATATAATGGACCTCAGCAGGTGAATATGTAACGCCATGTAAGTTTGAAGAAAGGTATTAAAACATGATAAAAACCCGACTATGGAAATATTAACACATTTTAACACTTCAAGGTTCTCTGAATTTTTTGTAGCCATTTTTTAAACCTATTCCATATACATGTGTGTGTGTGTGTATTCGTGTATATTATAATTTTCACAAAAAGTTTAGCTCCCTACAGCTCACTCTTTGTGAAGAAACTGGGTTTTATCTCTAATCTTGATTTAAGTTTTGTTGGAGAATTTAGTACTTAACATCGAAATCTACCTCCACCTGTAGGCCCGAGCCGGCAGGGATTTTTTTAGAATTGAGAGATAATAGTTATAACGTTATTAGTCTCTGCAAAGAAATAAATATATTTTTTTTGTAGTTCATTAAAATACTCATTATAGTACATAATATACAATTTAAAACATTTTAAATATAAATATAGCCAAAATATATAATTATGCATATCATTCTACTAGAAATACTCATATTTAGTTCTTTTACATTTTATCAAATAAATACAAAAAAATTAAGCTTAATTTTTTTTTTAGTATTTTTCCAGTTCCTTTTGCAACATTTTAAAGTGATTTTACCAAAAAATTTGAGAAAACAAAAATTCAGGCACAAATGGGTTAACCAAGAAAGTTTATATATATATTTATGAAAATTATGCATTATCTGCTTAGGTTGACGTCGGTTTCAAAAATACAAAAATCTATCAGTTGAATTTCAATTTTTGTTGGCTTATAAAAACAAAAGTACACGTGTTATCCTTTTTTTAACACTTTCCAACAAAGCTGAAAAGTTTTTATGCATTCGGCTTGTCTGTCCGTCTGTACGCGCTCTAACTCCCGTAAATATACTCGGATCGTTCTGAAAATTTTGGATGTATGTGACCTCTACCATAGCACGAACCCTATTGCAAATGAAGTCTGTAGCATGTTTAGTTCATTTACAGGGACAGTCAAAAGTTTTCCGTTACATTACGGCCCATGAGAAAAAATCGTTTAAAATTATTTTTCATGATGTTACATGCTTTCAAACATAATAAAATTGATATGCATTAGGGTGGAACTAAAAAACGAAGTTTCGAATTTTATATTCTAATAGTGATTATTTTTTTCCTTTTAACTCCATAAAAAGAAAATATTTTTCTTTTAATTTTAAAATGATATTTTCCGGTTCCTCAAAGCGCCTGATTTTCCATAAAAAACGAAAAAAAGCCAATAATTGCATGAAAAGTTTTTTAAGCTTATTGTTAAATTTATATTTTACAAAATTAAATTAATTAAGTGTTAATGTCCTGTAATAAAGAGAATAATTTAGTTTGAGTGCCTTAGAAAAGTTAGCCCCACTTTATTTGACTTTTGTAGAAGCCAGCGTCGTGGGCGTCGGCTTTCATTGTCTCTGATTTATTTGGCTGCGACACATAACAAGTTAGTCCGATTTAACGGGGGTTAACAGTTTCTTTAATTATTTTTCGATAACCATTCGGTGTCAAAAGTGACAAAGTCTGTTAACGTACCTAAATCTAGATAATTGTTGAAGTGTCCTGTATTTCGTGAACCAAAACAATTAACATTAGACTGTCATCTTTGACGAACATATGAAGAAGTTATGAAACATTATTTTTGGGTTCAATTTAACTTAAAATCTGACAGCTGGAATTTGGTACACACTATTTCTAAAATATCTAGAGCTGTTGATGATACAATTAAAAGTGTATTGCTGAGACCTTCAATTCCAACGGTTTCTGATACACAAATCATTAAAAATGATTAGAGACTAGTGCGAGAAATGTCAAAATTTGAAGAAAAATATTAAGATTAGAAAGAATAATCCCACATCCAATACAAAATTGCAAAATGTTAGGTAATCCTGTAAAAAACAATTCTTTGTGTAAAAGCACTAAATATTATCGTGTATCAGAACAAGAACGTTACTTTCTCAAAGACCAAAGAGAGATGGGGTGATGACAATAGGATCAATAGATATAAAAAATACAAAAAATGTGTAGCAAGACTGGAAATGGAAATATCAAGGGAAAAAGTTATTTTAAAACAAAAAAAAAAAAAAAATGATGTTTTGATTGAATGATCGTCAAGTGTAAAGAACAGTTCGGAAGGACATAGTTCAATCGGTTGTTTTTCTAAACCTGGATTTGATAATCAACACAGTGAAAGAACCGGAGTATTAGACAGAACTGCAAATATTATTGCAAATGGCACCTTAGAAGATATGGGTATTTCTGATGATAATAAAGAAAAGGTAACTGAAAGAAGGACTTGAAGATAACAAAGAGAAAAGAAAAAGGAAGAATTTGAAAGAAGAGGAAAGACGAAATGAGTTAATTTTAGAAGGTTAGTATTTTTATGGCAGAAAGGATAACGCTATGATAACTGAAGCAGAGGGAAAAAAGTATAAAGAATCATTAAAGACGAACATCTGGTCTCAGTTCAAAAACCAGGATAAAAATATATTGGTCATATTTCATTGACATCTTCTTCTTATATTAATATAGCCACTGCAATTTTGGTGTATTTTCAAAATAATAATGCAGACATTTCAAGTTTGAGAGTTACTAGGTGAAACAGACACGCCTTTAATGCAGGATGCAAATCTGGAGTTGTTAAAACATCAGAAGCAATACCCTAAAAACTTTATAATGGTTAATTTGATTAATACATGCAAATGAACTTTTTTTTTAGATACTTATTTCAACATCTTGCTGAAAAGCTACGGGTACAAAAGGATTTTCTAGACCAGTAGGAAAGCGACTTGAAAAAATGCGAACATATTGAAATTATAGACTATAAAAACATTGATCCTGTCTTGACGGTCTGATCGGATGAAGAACTTAAAACTAGTATGTTGTGGCCATCACAAAACTTTCTTCTATATAAATCACGTCAATTAAATCATTTAAATAGTACAAGAAATTACATGAGTTTAGCACCAATTCATATCAAAGTATATCTGAATTTGAAGTTTGATGAAAATTCGTGCATTAGTTCTTGAGATAGAGCTACAGCGGGAATTCTGAAAAATGTAGCATAGCAGCGCCACCTGTTGAGCGATTTACACTAAAAATAAACAGCACTAAATGATATCAAGGTATACCTGAATCTGAAGTTTGTTGAAAATCCAAGCGTTAGTTCTTGAGATAAAGCTACTGCGGAAATCGCAAAAAATACAGCATATCAGCGCCACCTGTTGAGCGATTTAAACCAAAAATTAAACAGCACTAATTTATACGTCAATTCATGTCAAGGACTAACTAAATCTGAAGTTTGATGAAAATCCGTGCAATAGTTCTTGAGATACAGCTCTTTCGAAAATCGGGAAAATGCAGCACAGCAGCGCCACCTGTTGGGCGATTTACACCAAAAATTAAACAGCACTAATTTATATCAAGGACTAACGAAATCTGAAGGTTGATGAAAATTTGTGCATTTTTTCTTGAGTTAGAGCTATTGCGATAATCATGAATAATGCAGCATAGCAGCGCCACCTGTTGGGCGATTTTCACAAAAAAGTAATCAGCACCAAACTATATCCTGGACTAACTGAATCTGAAGTTTTATGAAAATCCGTGCAGTAGTTCTTGAGATATAGCTATTGCAGAAATCGTGAAAAATGCCGCATAGCAGCGCCACCTGTTGGGCGATTTTCACCAAAAACTAATCAGGTCTAGTTTATATCAAGGTATAACTAAATAATAAGTTTTGTGAAATTCTGTGCATTAGTTCTTGAGATAGAGCGCCCACAAAATTTTTGTCACATACAGACTCACAGACAGAGTGACAGAGTGACAGTGACAGAGTGACAGAGTGACGGAGTGACAGACAGACTCACAGACAGACATTTTCTAAAAACCATCAAATCGTGTTCTGGGCATTCTAAAACGTGTAAATCCATCGAAAACCGGGAGTCGAAAATTTTCACGAATCCAATACTTTCTTCTTGTAAAGATAGAAGAAAGTAAAAAGTACAAACAGGGGATACACCTGAATTTTAGATTTTCCTTTTCATACTCAAACAGTGGCAACGTGTTTCAAAATTGTCCCGCGAGCTGCGTCAACCGTCTTTAAATATTAAGCAAAAGACGGCTTTATCTTGGGAAAGTTGAATTCCCACAATGTAATGACAAAGTTTGCCTAAAAAGACAGTAGGTTGAATATCCAATTTAATTAATTCATAACAAAGGGAGGTAAGGAGGGTGGAAGTCGATATTTAACCACCTCCTCGTGGTGACATCTGGATAGTATTTGCTAAATAAAAGTAGATATGAGCTAACAGCTACGTTGTTTACTTTCAGTTACTTTATACTGAAATTTCAAAACTTTGACCTCCTTGAGGAACCGGAAAACAACTTAATTAAAAAAAACCTTTTCAGCCAAAAGTTTAGACATCCAAAAAGGAAAAAAGTTTTCACTATTACACATTAAAATAAAAAAGTTTTTTTTTTATCCTATACTTAAGTTCCACCCTAATATGCATTTATCAAGTGCACTAAAATATGCATTCCGTAGCATATGCGATGCAAAGAATAAATATTATTCATTTACAGGGCCACACAAAAGAATTCCGTTACATAATGATATACGGGTGGAGGGAATTTTTTCTGGCGTATTTTAATTATGTTAAATTATTTCATGTATAATGAAATTGATATACGTCGCTGAGGTTTACTATAACTTATTTCATGTGTAATACGAAGTGTATAGCATTTACAGGGACACACAAAAGATTTCAGATACTATATTGTATCCGAAGTACAGTACGGTAGCGATGATTGCTGGAAATGCATTTTTAATTATGTTATGCGCTTTTATGTTTCACTATATTTACGCATTGTATACGGTGTGTATAAATGCTGTAATTCATATACAGAGCTACACAAAAGAATTCGTAATGGTTACTGGGTATGATTGTAAATTGCTTAAAGGTGGTTTTTAAATGAGTTATACATTTTTACGCTGAACTGCATTTTGTTTACTGAGAATTGTTTGTATAACATAGATAAAATTATATACAGGGTCACGCAAAGAATTGGATACATGGCCGTCTATAAATGATAATTTCTGGAAATGTGATTCCAGTAGTTTTAAGAGTGTTTTACTTTGAATTGAACTTTAGCTAAATCGTAGCGTGTAATAAAGGTACTAGGTTAACTACTGTGTTGTACAAAAGTATACAAGTATGTTTCCATATAGTAGTATAAATTGTTGAAAGAGAAATATCAACCTGTTATTCGTTTTCTTGATAAACTAAGTTTTCCCATTATATAGCATATATATCAACCTACAGATCAAATACAGAGCTGTTCAAAAGAATTTGAATACATATTTGCTATAGATGGTAACTGCTGAAATCAGTTTTTCAAATGTTTTATGCGTTTTCTAAAATGGTTACTTAGTTCTGTTATATACCTTATTTCCCTAAATAACGAAGTTTTGTTAAAGCATTCAGGAAGTGTTGGAAAGTGTTTCATAATCTTTGCTTAACGCATGATTTTTCTTACTTGTTTAATTATTGTACTGCTTTTTAGGGAGTGGCAACACGAAAGAAATTATTGAATTAGAAAATTCGAAAATGAAAAGGAGAGATTTCTATAATTTTATGGAGACATTATAAAAGACAAATTCGATTTTCTCAGCGACCGTCAAACATACAAAGATGAAAAAAAAATCTATTTTAAGTTTGAACAAGAGGATCAAAATAAAACACAAACGAAGTTAATCCACCCACTGAAATATTAGCTACACTTTGTTGAATTTTGTGTCTTCATTTTTTTCGTTTAAGGTTAAATAAAAAACTACTGAAAGCTACAGTAATTTTTTTAATGCTATCAGTTTATTCGTCTCGTCGAGTTCTATCTTTCAAAAGAAAAATCGTTGTCGTATGTCAACTGGTTCGCCACAAGTTAAGAAAGTCGTTTGCATTTTCTATTTCTTAATCATATTATAGCTTAACGCTACCGCGTTTGCTATGATTTGAAATAGATGATGATTTGTAATATTATATAATGGTTGTATGTTCTCTTCATTATTAAAAAGTATTTGCAAATGTACATTTTATTTCAAGCATAACGTCATTTTCGACTGCAAAATGTCTTCTTAATCATTTTATTATTACTCATTTTCTTTTCCTGTTAATCATGACGTCAATTTTGACAGCGAATTCTGCTTTGTACGAACTGTTATTTTTTTTCTTAAAAACAGCACATAGAATAATATTTCCTTTCATTTGAAAAATTATTTGTATGTAACTATCAAACACAGGAAAAAAAACTTTAAAATTAGAATTAAATGATTACCTGTTAAAAGCAGGGAAATATTGAAAATTAAGTCATAAAAATTGTATATGCACGTGAATATTAAAAGAGAAAGAAAACTTTAAAATAATAAATTCATTAATATGCTTTAAAAGCAGTAAATTAGGGGAAATTACGCCATATTTAAAATGGCCAAATAATAATACTGCCAAACAGTTTAAATTAAAAAATATATTAACACGAGACATTTGTTTCATATTCGGAGATGATCTTTTAAACTTTTGCTGCCAATTCTAAGACAGTGCAAATAATAATAATTCTTTTCCAACAACAAAAGTATTTTCACGTGAATATGAAAAAGAGAAAGAAAACTTTTGTAGAAATTACGCCAAATTTAAAACGATACATTTAAAATGTCTTATTTAACAATTTTCTTATAGCGTTGTTAAAAAATACCCGGAGACAAAGACTCTGTTTATTTAGTTCATTTTACATTAGCTTTTTTTCAGATGTTTAACTGATCTTATTTAATTAAACACGGAAATTGTCATTAATGTCTTAAGGCTGTTCTCAAATCCAAAGGGTCAACTTTCTGACATAAGTTTAAATTGATTTTTGTTCGGAAACGCATAAAACAAGCAGGTGTTGTTATTCGTAAACTGTGCCATCGAACTGTTCTTTCCGTTTTATTGTAAACGTAATAGATCTTTTAGAAAATGCTGTCAAACTTGACGTTTTGAACAGAATTTCTAGACAAGAGAAGAAAAAGAGTCAGGAAGGGAGAAAAAACGCATCGCTCACGTGACCCATTTCGCTTATAACTCGATAGGTAATCTATTGATCAAAAAATGGAAAAAAACAGTTCGATTCCAAATCGCTTCCCCAGTCAGCTCTGCCAATTTTGTACCTTTACATTTATTAGGGAGCTAGGGAGTGTGTAAAAACGTTTAGCGTTAGTTGACGAAAGCAGTTGATAACAGCCTTAACAGCAGCTGATTCGGTCTTAAAATTCCCCAATCAAAGGAAAATGAATGGAAACCCCTTTACAGAGAAATCCCCACAGGCTTTTTAATTATAATTCAGTCTTGCGTAATCTTTTAAAACATGATCAAATTAGCGCGTTTTTATAGTCTGCAGTATCTGAATGGGGATTGGCAAGAGTAGCTGGTAGGTGGCAGAGCCCCCAGTGAAGAAAAAAAAGACCATTTTTCATAAGAGAAAAATCTTTATGAAAATAATGATTTTTTTTTTTTTTTTTTTTTTTTTTTTTTGTCAAGAACAACATGTTTTAATCAAATAAAAATTGGAATTTCTGAATAACAATCCACCATGCAACATATAAATTTACAAAGGCATTAATTAATTGAGCCGTATTGACACAGAATTCCGCCAAACATTGAAACAGATTTTCCCAATTGTAATATTACTAGCTAACCTTCCTGACATTGTTTGGGTCTGGAATATAAAAACAAAATAAATAATCACAAAAAATAATAAATAGCATGCAGGATTGATAGACCCCCCCCCCCCCCCCCTAGGAAACAGAAATTCTGCTTTTTCAGTATTTAGTGTCGCCCTGATGAATATATATATATATATATATATTAGACTTTTATATATATTAGACTTTTTTAAAATATCTAGAAAAATACATGAAGAATAACCTGAAACTGCAGGTGTGTAAACATATAGTATCGGTCATATATTTCGCGAAGATTTTTTCCCGAAACCCCATAGGGGACCGTCAACAAATTGAAAAAAACGAATATCTTTTGGATAATCCTGTAAAAACTAATATAGCAAAAGCGTTCAAACTCGAGATTATTAATAAGTGGCTTATTGTAATATACTGTGTTCATTTTTATGAAGATAGCATGTATACTCGTAGAGAAATTAAGGTTTTTTTTTAAAAAAAGTCCCAAATTTCGCCAAGTTTTTTGCTTATAATTTGCAGAATTCTTAATATAAAAAAAAAGTTCTTTTCAGAAAATATGACAAACAACATTGTACATAATACCCTGCAATCAGAATTAAAAAATAATAAAAATTGGATGGAAAATGATCATGTTTACTAAAAAATGTTTCACTGTGCATGCCCGAATGCAATCAAAATAAAATATGCATAATGTATTAGTTAAGTATATGGAGCAACATTTATGAAAGTCTCAAAATCATAGCTTGAAAATACTGAAAATTATCGTCGATAGAATAAGCTCGAAATCCCTTGTTCCCAAAAAGAAGCGAAAAGATGAGGGGTTGTATCAAATATCTGTTGATTAGTGCCAAGATAGCGATAAAACATTTTTTAGTAAACCTGCTCATTTTTCATTCAATTTTTATTATTTTTTAATTCTGATTGCAGAGTATTGTGCACAATGTCGTTTGTCATATTTTCTGCCGCATAATAATACATAATGCATATGCATATGCAGCATAAACTCTCTCTCACACACACAAATGCCTATTTTTTCCAAAATCTCATATGATTAATAACTACATCAATATTTACGCATGCACTAACTTGTCTAATCTTTTATGTATGTAATATTTCGTTTCTATTCATTCCCAAGAGAAATGAATTCTTTCTGTACAGAACATACTTTGAAGTATCGTTCGAATCAAAGTTTCACTTTTACGTCCTCTTGCATATTCATAGATGATTTTAGTTGTGAATTATCAAGTTTTAGTGTACTTTCCTGCTGGAAGTATGATATGAATGACAATGTTCCAGTGAAAAATTATACAGTAATATAATGTAATGCAAAGACAAAGTTTTTTAATTTTTCAAAAATAAATTACAAGAAGTTCCACTTTATAGTTGTCAAATTATATAAGTTTTCATAATAACTAATCTAAATGCAGAAGTTTTATTTTTTCAAATCAAATCTCTGGTAGAGAGTTTCTAGCTTCAGTTAATTGCTTTTATATGGGGCATTCTCACAATCTTTTGACTTTCATGTCCCTGAATAATAATTTTTATTTTAGTACATATTTTTGTGTTTGTTTTATTTCATATAATGGGGAACATCCCATTGTATGATTGCATATCAATATTAACGAGATAGTTTTGGACGATGTTGGGGGTCCAAATACCAGGAAAACTCCTATACCGTCCCGTGTCCCTGATGCTGATTTTTAAGTTTGGAGCTGTCTGTATAAAATTGTTTCAATAAAAATAATTCGATGTAATTTTTTTCCGAAACTGGAACGATTATTTTATATAAATATGTAGCAAAAAATTAACCTGCACACATTTTTAGGGTTGTTATTATTTTTTAAACTCTGTCCCTGGATTTTAGGTTCCTTACCCTCCCTCTTCTAAAATTAAACAGAAAATCACTTCAGATGCAGCCACAGAATTTTTTTAAAGTTTTTTCTCATGCAGAAGTATGGTGGAGAAAGAATGTCTAAAATTCGTTGACAGGAAATTTACTGCAGAATTTAAATCAGCATTTAAATATCAATTTCAAGCATCGTGACTTTATTGGTAGTCTTACCGGCCCCAAGGTTTATTCCTGAACTTTTCGAGGTAAATTAATTTTTTTTTTTTATTTAATCCAATGTAAATAACTGTTTGTAAAAATCAATGAACATTGTCGATAGCTCTTAGTCTTAACATGATTTGCCTAAAATAGGTGGTAATTTTCCTTTCCACTCCATCCTTACCGTCCCTTTTTTTTCTCATTTCGTCCCTTTTTTCCTATACCGTCCCCCTTTTTTTACCTTACCGTCCCTTCTTTAACACCGTTTTAAAACAATGTTGTACCAAAATTTTGTACTAAAAATACTACATTATTATTATTTCTTATTTGAATGTCCTGTGGGTACTATGCAAAATCATTAAAAGTAAAAATTTAGAAGAAAATAGAAAGTTTTAGTGGTAAAATGGTAAGGAAAATTAAACTCCCAAGTTTAACATAAACCCCAGTTAAATAAAAACTTTTTCGCTGCTGACCATTTTTTCTTTATTTTGAATCATTAAGGCATTCGTCTATCAAATTAAAATGCTATTTTAGCAAATTTAATTTCACCCGATTCTTATTTCCGAAAGTCAAAAGTTTGTGAGAATGCCCCATATATAGATCAACTGTTGCAAACAATATTTAAATAACTTATTTGCGTACTAAATCACAAAGAATTGTAATTTTTTAACTTAAAAAAAATATCTTTTGAGAGTATTCGTAAGATCAGAGTAGCATTTAAATTGAAAGAAGCACCAAACGAAAATCTTTTTTTTCAAATTTTATTCTGTGGAAAGCCATGCATGTATATGTTTAAAAAACAAACAAACAAATAAAGTACACATAACTTTTTAAAATAAGGAATCAACAATTTTAGATATTTTTTGTTAATTATTTTAAAGGAAAATAAACGGTCAAGTGCAAGTATTACTCGCACACAGAGGGTTCCGTACAATAATATAGGAATTAGTAAGTGTATTATTAAAAAAATAACGTTGCTAAAAGAATACTAAAACTTTGTAAAACTATACAACGTAGGGTTGGGTATAGCTGTATAGTATACAGGGTGCAAAGGAAAGTTCCTTTAACCTGAAAATACTTGCGAACGGAGAGAGCTACAGCTATACAAGTGAGGTAACGATACAGTAAAGCGACTACGCCCGACCTAATGCAAACGACAGCAGCACCCCCTAGTGGCGAAATTTGGAAGATAGCCATTGCAAATCGAAAACGAAAAGAGGTTGAGCAAATTTTCCAATTAGAAGGTTTTAGAGCATCAATTAATTAGTAAGAAACGACATTTGGTTCACATGGATAAGATAAATCGTCGCCTGCATAACCAAAAATGTCCGAAATCGATGAGCGACGATTCTACTTTGCCTATTCACATTCCGGAAATGTAGCAGTGCACAATTGCAGATTATGACGTTGTACTGTGCTGTAATGTCTGTAAAGATTTAATTTCCAATGCATTTAAAATTTTAGAATAACCCTTTCAGGGCCATAAGAATTCTGTTCGTAAACTGATGAAATAATTGACTAACACCAGAATATTCAAACGAATTTCTGAGAAAACAAAAACCTGCTAATTTGCACTTTCATTACAAAAGCAAAATTTTATTAAAATATTCTTGGTGCCATTTGTCAGTTTTGGAACTAAAGTCTAGCCACCACCCTTGAAAGGGTTAAATCTATGTCGTCGTATTGAAGAGGCTTGCAATAGACGTTCCATGCTGAGAAACGTGCATGCAGAATTACTCTCACGAATACAAACATGTATCGTGAGCTATGGTGAACTTTTCGAACATACTGAATATTAACTTTTTATTACTGTGAGACAGTTTGTCTTTTTCTTGTGTGATGTTATCAAAATGTATTGAGATAAGTACGTATTTATAGCATAAATTGTGCGTTTTCTTCATACTTCTGACTATTCCATTCAAACGTTTACACAAAATGCAGTGCATCGATTTCGGAGATTTTTGGGTAAACAGGCGAAGATTTATCTTATGCATGTAAACCGAATGTGGTATTCTACTAATTAATTGATGCTCTAAAACTTTCTAACTGGAAATTTTACTCTATCTCTTTTCGTTTTCGATTTGCAGTGGCTATCTTCCAAATTTCGCCACTAGGGCCGCTGCTGTCGTTTTCATTAAATCGGGCGTAGTCGCTTTACTATACCGTTAACTTACTTGCATAGCTGTAGCTCTCTCCGTTCACAAGTATTTTCAGGTTAAAGGGACTTTCCTTTGCACCCTGTATACTAGAAAAGTATAAATTGATATACCATGAAAGTTCAAAGATATATGGAACCTAAATAACAGCGAATATAGCTATTCTGTATATTTGTTATTCCATATAGGTTTTTAGTTAACCTTTAAGGACACTAGGAGATCGTACCCGGGCTTCCCGGGTTACAGAATATAGGTGAAAACATTCTTTTTTTTTTAACTTATAATTTCTTATATGCAATATTTTTTTTAGATTGCTCACTAACATTAAAAAAGCATTTTTCATATGAAAAATATGAATTATACAATCAAATAAAGTTTTGAAAATTATCAAAAGCGATATTTTCTTAAAGCCGTATGCTAAGAGTTATTTGACCAAGATTTTGCTACGTACGGTATCCTTTTATATTCTGATAATTTCAGGACTTTAAACGCATAGTTCAATTACATGTCTGTTAAATTTGTGTTTTATTTATATTATTTTATTTATTTATTCATACGGAAGTTTTTTTAATGGATATTAGCCGTAAGAAAATAATGAACTCTTTATGTTGTTTTAAGGGCAACCGGATTAATCTTTCGTAATCAAGCTCCGCTCGATATAGATAAATTAAAAAATATTTTATGCTTTAAAATTGTTTTTAAAACCATAGACAATCAGTAAAATGAGATGCACTTTGCAAACAAATTCCATTTGAAAATTTTTTTCCCTATTCCGTGATCAAAAAATTTAAATTGTACTATTACAAATATGTTTGATTTGTATTTTTTAGTATTATTCTTTTATTTGTTTATAAAGGAAGTATTAATTTCGCTATACAAAAATAGTCAGAAACAAATGCTGACCAGTGCTTGCTACTTTATGCGCAAATGTTTATTATTATTATGTATTGAAGCCGGCACGTAACTTGAAAATATCCTGCTTAAAAATTATATATAAAAAAAAACATAATAAATCAGTCAATTAAGATACAGTTTTTAAACAAATTCAATTTGAAAGTAGATTTTTTCCCTGTGCAACGAAAATTGAAAATGTACGATGGTCAGAAGTTAAAAAAATAGCAGTAGCGAAAATTTCAAAACCGAAATTTGATCGTGAAGTGTTGCTATTCGCAAAATGACGTCAGATTTACGCACAGATACGTTTGTCCTTTATAATATAGACACGTAATCAGTTAAATATAATTAATATCAGTTATTAGGATGAGGTTATCAATTGAGGCTTTTATGCTTGGTATTCCGGAATGAAAAAGAGCAAAATTTATTCCACTCTGACACGATCGTAGAATTTTTTCCGGATGAAATCTAAACCCGACATCCTTTTCACCTTCTCAGAATTTACATACGCACTTCTCGTATCCGTATCTATCACTTTAAAAAATTGTATTTTGTTTGATCATCTTAAAATCAGTTTAAATTCAAAACTTGAAGTCATGGCACGTAGTCACGATTGTCAGCAACATCTTTTATGTGAGCAGACGGACTCTTAACTTGAGATACTAATCTCAGTACCGGAGAGTAAACATTTCCGTAATTTATGTTTTTTTATGCGCATTTGTGTTAAAATTTTCAGTTTTATTTAAGAAAATGATCGTTTTCTTTTAAATATGACTTCGTTTTCACTTAAATAAGCATCTCGTCTAGTGTTTGAAACTTAGTATCAGTACACACGCAGAAGAAAAAACAAAATGAAAAATTTATCAGGAAAAAATACATGTTTTCAAAAGCAGTATGTCATTTTCTGCTCAAAATATTATGTCCCCAATGGGATTTTGCGCCAGTAAACCCTATACAGCAATTTTTATGAACAATTTTGAATTTTTATCAGAAAATTGCATGAATAAAGATAAATAAACCTCGTTATTTCATTCTTCTCTGCAATAGTAAAAGCTATCTAATTTTTTACCTTTTTGAAGAAATTTCATAAAATGCTTTAAAAATTAAAATATAAAAGTGGTGAGATTGAAAAGAAAACAGCTAGTGCGATCACATATATAAATGAACAGCTTTGAGTAAAAAAAAAAATTATTAGTAAAATTGGTTCAGCAGAAAGATCAGGGCAACTGACTAAAAAACACACTTGTGTTTTAAATATATATAGATTATATAAAATTATGAAAAATTAAAATAAGCAAATTATGTTATTTTGATAAAATTATAGTAGAATGTCCTAAAGAATAGCATTAAAATTTTATTAATCTTGAGAATTTTGGACAAAAACTTGAGGAAGCAGCTGAGGTGAAAATGACGCACTTCTACAAAACATGGTTCAGTTTTAAGAATTAAATTACAGGCATTTTCATAAAATGACGTCATTTGCATCCGCTAAAGCAATCCACTTTTATAATCCAGTCTTACACTTCATCTATAGAAAAGTATGCATATGACGTCATTATCGCGGAATAACAGACGATATTGTTGACATAGCACGTATTTTAATTTCAACTTTTTTCAGGTTTTATGAGAAAGTGGCAACAAAAAGATACAGTAATTTCCTATCTTCGACTATTTTCCATTTACTTTCAATAGAAATGGTGTACTTTTGTTGCCACGATTAGAAAAATGGTATTAAAAACTACAAAAAAATTAATATCTGAAAAATAAATTAAGATACAGCTTTCAAACAAATTGCATTTAAAAGTGCATTTTTCCCCCCTATACGACGGTGTAAAAATTGAAAATATGCGATGCTTAAAAGTTTAAAAATTTGCTGTTGCGAGAATTGCAAAAGCGAAATTTCATTTCAAATTTCGAATGTTGCCATTCGCAGAATGACGTATGCGTTACGCACAGATATGTTTGTCCTTTATAATATAGATAGTAGGTGTATTGAGAGAGCCACTTAATGGAAACTAGACGCGAATCCCATAGTATTTATGTGATTAATTCTCATTAAATTAGTCTGTTTTTAACAATTTGACGTTTATTGCTTTTATACTGCTACTGGGCATTACATTACATAAATATATCCTTAAAAGTTGTTATCTAGGCTTTAAAAGCAGATGGAGCATAGAGTACGTCGTCCCCATCATTATGTATCTTCAAACTGTTCGTGTCTTTAAGGGTTAATATCTCGGCTAATTACCGACGATTTTTTCCGAAATTCTTGATCAACAATGCTTTTATACTTCTGCTACGATAGGTACCTCCAGCTCTCCCCAACACTTTTGCTGAAGCCCGTAAATCGAAATTTGAGTGTAACGGAAAAATGCGATTTTCTCAAACACTATGGGACCCAGGGTAATCGCTATAATTTTCTTGCAAGGTTTAAATTAATGTCTACTACCTCTAATTTTTTCATAATTTTAGTTTCAATAGATTTGGAATTAGATGAGGGGGGGGGGGACATATTTTTGCACTACATTTTCCACCATAACTTTGAAAATATAATACCTAAAATTAAATGAAATATATTTTTGATTTGAGCGTTACGAAAGCTTTCACATGATACACCACACGATATACAAAGAAAAGATTTTTTTTTCAAGTAACATAACTAGCCCCTCTACATTTTTCCTAAATATATTTATGAATATTTATTAATCTGTAAATATGTGGGTCAATAATCTTTATTACTTCCCTCAATTTGCACTTTCCACGTTGCACAGTTTACGAGTAAAAAGGCTGTGACAGACAGACACAGGAGTGATCTTATAATGGTTCTGTTTTTACTTTTTAAGTACGGAACCCTAAAAACTGTAGATTTTTAAAAATAATTTAAAAATTTAAACGAAACAGTAGAAAATATAATTTTTTTTAACAAAAAGCATGATTTGCAAATGACTATCAGTTGAATAATAACAACAATTGCAAATTTCTAGAAAATAAGTAAGTAAAATAAATAAATTAATTAATTAACATTGATGGTAAAAATTCAATATCCCATTTCGTATTCTATTCAATTCTTTTTAAATATTTTAAATATATATATTACATAATTATAAATATAAAAATTATTTAAATAATATTTCAGAATTAAAGGTGGCGTGGAGGAGATATTTTTGAAGTACCTTTTCGACAATATCTTTGAAAATATACTACCTAAAATTAAAACAAATATATTTTTCAGTTTGGTGTTACGAGATCTTTCGAACAATACTCACCACGATGTACAGAATTTTCTTCTTCAAGTAACTTAATTTGTCCCCTCCCCCCTAAATTTTTACTAAAAATATTTCTGAATGGCTAATAATGTAGAAATATGTGGGTCAATAGCTTTTATAACTCTGTCAAGTTTGAACTTTCCGCGTTCGACAGCTTTCGAGAAAAATGGCTGTGACAGACAGACACACCAGTAGAGATGGGAAATATAGTTATTTTTGGTTAACAGGTTACATCGTTCCACACTTGTACAGGTAACAGGTTCCAACAACCTATTATTACTTTCGTCTATCTTCAATAGAAGAAAGTATTGTAATCGAAATTTTTTTCGACTTCCGGTTTTCGACGGATTTACATGTTTTAGGGGTCAGAGATCCCAAAACACATGTTTATAGAAAATGTCTGTCTGTCCGTGTGTCCGTGTGTCTGTCGCCATTGTACCATCAAAAAGTGTATGAAGTTATGCATAGAATTGAACCAAATTTTTATGTTAAGTTTTTGGCTATGACAAGCAGATCCTCCCTGAATTTGGAAAAAATTCGCCGGTAGGGAGCGCTGATATAGCGATTTTTGTGCGATTTTGAATATTGTACCATCCAAAAGTATATGAAGTTATGCATAGAATTGAACCAAATTTTTATTTAAAATTTTTGGATATGGCAGGTAGGTCCTCCCTGAATTTGGAAAAAATTCGCCGGTAGGGGGCGCTGTAACAGCGATTTTTGTGCGATTTTGAATATTGTACCATCCAAAAGTATATGCAGTTATGCATAGAATTGAACCAAATTTTTATTTTAAGTTTTTGGATATGGCAGGTAGGTCCTCCCTGAATTTGAAAAAAATTCGCCTGTAGGAGGCGCTGTAACAGCGATTTTTGTGCGATTTTGAATATTGTACCATCCAAAAGTATATGAAGTTATGCATAGAATTGAACCAAATTTTTATTTTAAGTTTTTGGATATGGCAGGTAGGTCCTCCCTGAATTTGGAAAAAATTCGCCGGTAGAGGGCGCTTTAACAGCGATTTTTGTGCGATTTTGAATATTGTACCATCAAAAAGTGTATGAAGTTATGCATAGAATTGAACCAAATTTTTATTTTAAGTTTTTGGCCTTTGCAGGCAGATCCTCCCTGAATTTGGAAAACATTCGCCGGTAGGGGGCGCTGTAACAGAGATTTTGAATATTGTACCATCCAAAAGTGTATGAAGTTATGCATAGAATTGAACCAAATTTTTATTTTAAGTTTATGGCTATGACAAGCAGCACCTCCCTGAATTTGGAAAAAATTTGCCACTAGGGGGCACTGTAATAGCGATTTTGCATATTGTACCATCTAAAAGTGTATGAAGTTATGCATAGAATTGAACCAAATTTTTATTTTAAGTTCTTGGCTATGGCAAGCAGGTCCTTCCTTAATTTGGAAAAAAAATGCGGGCAGGGGGCGCTGTAATAGCGATTTTCGTGCCATTTTGAATATTATACCATCGAAAAGTGTATGAAGTTATGCAGAGAATTGAGCCAAATTTTTTGTGTTTCTTTTTGTTCATGGCATGAAGGTCCTCGCTGAATTTGGAAAAATTCCGCTGGAAGGGTGCGCTATAATTACGATGTCTGTACCATTTTCTTTATTGTACAATCGAAAATTGTATAAAATATGCATACAATTAAACCAAATTTTTTGTGCATGTTTTTGGCTTTGGCCAACAGGTCCTCCTTGAATTTGGAAATATCGCGCGGTAATGGGGCTCTGTGATGGCGATTTTTGTATACTTTTCTTGATTTTTCGTAGTTCTATTGTCCATCGGCGGCTCGTGCAAAGGCGGGAACTCACTTCCTGCTAAGCCGGCTATTCACAAACATCTGATAACAACAGAATAAGGAAAAACTATTAATTTTAACAAATATCATGATATAGATTAACTCGTTTTTAGTTCATTTAATTGACTGAAGCAGAAATTTAAGATGAAAATCAAAGTTGGTATAGTAATGAACTAATAATATTGAAGTATTAACATGTGTAACTAGTTTTTGAAATGTTAAGATGTATAAGATAGAAGAAAGTTTTGGGATTGGCACATCCAACTAGTTTTTATAACATATAACTAATCGCTGTGTATCCGGTCGACGGATGCTTTAATTGGAAGGCGTTTAAAAAAAAAAAAAAAATGTCTGAAATATTTTTTTTGACGTAATTATAAATGCTGTTTTATATTCTGAGGAATCAAAATCAGTGACTGGTTAAAAAATTAATTTTTTGCATGACAAAAACTTACCTAGTTATAAACTTTGAATTTCATGCATTTTTGGCGTTTTCTGACACTAAAAACATGTTTTTTCATTTATAGTGATTAAGGGTGTATTCCGACCCAAACTGCTTATTTTCTGATTCATTTTAAAATTCATTTTTGCTCTCAAACGCATCAAACTGGGAAATTCTCTTATTTAGAAACTATATAATGTACCGTGCTTCTCAATTTTTTGATAAATGCAGAAAATGCTGTAAAAAACGCTGTCAAAGTTGGCGTTTTGAACCGAATTTTCCGAAGCGGGCGATCTGGGAATGAAAAAAATGGTCATACTGAGAAAATAATTGTTTAAAAATCAAATTCTAATTAATTGAGCTGAAAATGAAATCACACGGCATGTTAAACATGTCTTCAGAAATCACCCCAGCAAGTTTCATGTTTTTACTTTTTAAAATGAGTCTGAAAATGTATCAGAAAATTTCGAGCTGTTGAGGGTAAAAAAATATTTTTTCGAATACACCCTTAAAACATTGAGAATTCATAAAATTCTAAGTATCATAACTCGATAAGTTTTGACCATACAAGAATAAATTTTTGCTATTTTACTTGTTAGAACATGGCAAAACTTTTTCTAAATAAAACTTATAGTATTCAGACATTGTATAAAATTTGTAATTTCTTATCTATTTAAAAAATAATTATTGTAATGTAAATCGATTTTTATGTGATGCAAAACAAAATTTGAAACATTTTTGCAACTGGCTATACGTCTAAAACTAACGGCTTAGAAATTAGTTAATGGTTAACGATAAAAGATACGCGCTCTATAATATTAAACACAGTTTAACAACGAGATTTCTAAAAAAAAAATTGCATACAGTATAGATTATGAAACACTTTCCAACACATTCAGAATACTACAACAAAACTTCACAATTTACAAAGGTGGAAGATGACGTCTTAATGAACAATTTGGAAAATGCAGAATGCATTTGAAAACACGATTTCTGCTATTACCATGAATAGTCGTTAAAACATACGATTTTTTTGCAGCCCTGTATATAATCTACAGCATACTACATAGTATGCAAAAAGTTACTTCAGTTAAACGCATAATACACTTTAAAATTTCCGCTCAGCAATTTTAACAGTGTTATTGAGAACTTTTGTTCCACCTTGTATATGATCTAGAATTTATAAACACCAAGTAATATTTAAAAAATAGTTACATTAAAAAAAGCATACGACAAATGAAAACGCACTTCCAGCAGTTATTGTGCGTAGGCTTCAACAGTCCAATTATTGCTCATTTTCTTCTATATCCAAATACTTTTGTTTGTTTCTGTAAATAAACGATAAGTTCTATGCGCACCATATTCTATAGTACGAACCTTGTAGTACAACCTCAGTTATGTATATCAATTTCAATATGTTTTAAATATTGTAATATCATTAAAATACACGGCGAACGATTTTCCCCCATATACCGTAATGTAACTGAATTCTTTTGAGTGGCCATGTAAATGAACCAAAAATGCTACACACTTCCTTTTCAATACAGAACATGCCATACTAAAGCCCTAGAATAACATATATCCATTTTATGGCAATCAGACTATATTTACACGAGTTAGAGCAAGGACAGACAGGCGGACAAACAAGCCGAATTCATAAACACTTTTCAACTACGGTGGAAAGTACTCAAAAAGAGAAATTCGATCCCCGATTTCATAGCAGCCATATCTATCAACACATATTCAAAACTAATTTCACAAGAACAAAAAATACTATTTATACACTTTTAATCAAATTAAATTAATCCAAACAAATTTCGTTCGTACAAATATATTTTTCAAATTAATGACAACTGTACTAAAATTAAGTTTTCTCACAAATTATAGGAGGCTATTTTCTTTCTTTTTCTTTTTTTTTTTTCAGCGAAATAAAATCACAGAAGTTAAATGCTTTCCGCCTCCCATTAAACGCAATGATAACACAAAAATATTGAAAACACTTGGCCAAAAAGCGAAATTTATAATGCAAGAATCCCCCCCCCCCCACCCCCAAGAAAACCTCCATGCGTACGTAGTAATAACCCTTTTAAATATTCAAGGAAACTGCCCATAAATATTTCTCATTCAAAATATCACCACAGATCAAATGATTTCCTATTCCTCATAATAATTACTCGATGTGCAAAACACTCTTTCATTCACTCCAAAAAACGTGAAGAGTAAATCAGACAAAATTATCCTGTTAGATAAATTTACTGCTCAGCTTAATTTTTCAATTTAAAACACTTTCAAATGTTTCAAAATAAGCAAATGTTATACTGACCGCAGAAAATTTTAACAGGTTCTATTATCTCTGTTTATTCAAATGCTTACCAAACGATAAAAAGAACATTTTATATGTTAAGAACTAGATATACTGATGGCGTAATGAAAATGTATCCCAATGAATTAAGGATCTGTGGTTGGTTTTCAATTGAAATCCGTCTTAGTTAGAATGTACCCGTTTTAAACGCTCTAATGAATTAAGAATTATAAATTCCTGCATTTTATTTGAATATGGTCAAATGAAATATTTTTGAATGTATCATTATATATCAATATTTTTGAAAAAGATTTCTATCCAAAAGCGAGAATTGAAATTTTTAAGGCATACATTTATAAATAAATGTATTTTACTTAAACGTTGCAAAAAAGTACTTTTTATAAATTTAATGAATCTAAACTCGAGTTTTGCTGCTTTTTTGGGGGGAAGAGGAGGGGGGGGGGGGTAGTAGAAATCGATACTTTTAAATTACGTATCAATTTTAGTTTGGAATATTGAACAGGGGTGTTGTTGTGCTATCTTAAAAAAAAAAAAAAAAAAAAAAAAAAAAAAAAAAATCCTCGAATATTTGCAATTCCATGTTCAAAGAAATTCATTGTAATTCCTATTCCTAATTTCTAATGTGTAACTGAGCTATATGTTTGGCAATATAATTCATAGGTATATAAATTTAATTTACTCGTTGAAAATTAGAAGCAAAACAAGAAAAAAAGCTCGAAAATGTATTTTTAGTTGCAAAAAAACTGGTCAGATGAAACGTTAGACAAAACGTTACTGGGTTTTGGAAAATCAAACTTGGCTTTTTGTTAAGTAAATGCCAAATAAAAGCAATTAATATATATATTAATATATATATATATACATACAATTCTTGAGTACATAACATGTCAAGCATGAGCTTTTTTCTTACCAATTTTCCGATGTTTTTCTGATCTACTATTTATTTCTGTGTTTCGTTTAGGCTCTACTTTGCACAATCAGAATCGGAGAAAGTATGTGATGGCGGTGACCTAGCATCAGGCACCAAGCTGAAAAAGCGTTTAATTAGTGCTGCAAGTTGTTAGTTATTCATGCATTAGAGATTGCTGAAATGTAAAATAATTTTTTAGCACTACGCACCTAACAGAGTTCCCAATAACTAGAGAGTGAAGATAGGGCCAAGTTAAGGCCGCACGTCTCAAAAGAAACGATTGAGGACGTTTTTAGTGAATGTTCTATTTTAGAGGCACGAAATTGAATTCAAGATTAAGGCAAATAAATCCATTTAAAACCATATGTTATTTAATTAACAGGGACTTTTCGGTAACATATTAATGGAATACTAGGTTCCAGCATAGTAACAGTGTTTTTTATCCTAATACGTTAAATAATGCCCATCCCTACACACCAGTGATCTTATAATGGTTCCGTTTTTAGTTTTTAAGTACGGCACTCTAAAAACTAGTGATAAGATATTAAGAATTCTGAAAAAGACGCTCGTCGAGAATGAGTTAAATATATGAGTATTTCCTACAGTTTTACAGCTATTTTTATAAATTAACACACAGAAAAAATATAAAAAATTATCAAGGAATTTTTGAATGCGTATTGGGAGGCCTTTTTTATGGCTTCGATTGTACGTAGTTAATTACATTTTAAGGAGCGTTCGTTATTATATAAATGCGTAGCACCTATAGTTTCGTCTGATCCGTCCGTCTGTCTGTCTGTTCGTCTGCCCGCATATAACAGCGCAAAAACTAAACAACCGAATGGTTTAAAATTTAATATCTATAATCTTTGCAGAATTTTGTGGAGAGATTTCAAATTTTATGAAAATCGAATCACAACTTAAAAGATATTAATAAAAGTTTTCTTCATTCTATTAAATCCTATCATACGTAATTAATTTAATGATATCTCATGACATGGAGATTACGTCCTATTTAAGATGGAGTCATATTATTTCCGTATTACTGAATTTACTATATATAATCTTAATAAATTGTGTATCCATGCATTTTTGCATAAGAGTGCAACAACTATTGCACCAAGATCTGAATATTTATAAAACTAGTTATAGTACAAACGCACCTCATTTGCCACGTTTGACGTACAATTTCCGACTTGTTAGTAACCCAAATTGTATAGTTAAGAAAAAAAATGAGTATACTATCATTATTTTTGTTGCAAGGAATTTTCGGCTAATTTCACATATTGCATTATTTTTCCTTAAAATAAAAAAATAAAAAAAGCAATTATACTAAAATAATTTATTTTGGGTGTCAAACAGAATGGGATACCTTAATAATAATAGTAGTATTTAAATGTTTACATAGAATTTTCTAATTCATTTCACTTTTATTGCCACTTTTATTATCCGAGTGATTAATATATTTTATTGCTCTATACTTTATTAGTGAAAGGGAAAATCTTTAGAAAAGAAGTTTTATTCGTTGAATGTAAGTGACTTATGCACCTGAATGTGTGATCTCAATAATTTTATTTGCAGCAGAAAATTACACCAGTCGATGTTCAGGATCATCTAAGAAAGCGAGTGAGAGTTTTAATTTACAAAGTAAATAGTTTAACTCTAACGTTCAGCCTGGAAATTTACATTGTGTTCTGTCGTATATATTACAAAGGGTTGTATGGTATATTTCACCAAAGAATGACTGGAATGATATAGAATTTAAGAGGATTTTTGCACTTTAAAAACGAACTCTCTGAACTGAAGTATATTTTTTAATCTTTTTTCTTCTTTGCTTTATTTTATTTTATTTAATAATACAAATAATAATTTGCATTAAACGACACGGAAATAATTTATTATATCAATTACATACACACACACACACACACATGCATATGTTGTTCTCGCTTTACAGATATAAAGAAGTAACGTTTGTGTGTTTGTTTGTAGGGGGAACTACAGAACCGATTTCAAAACTAATGTGACAAAATTCTGGTAACCATCTGTGATCCAGCATATGCTATATTTTATGTAAGTTCAATATCCCCAACATCAGAGTGAGTGCAGGAGATAAAAACTTCTAAAATTGCGATTTCCCTGATAGTGCTGGGGCTAGAAATTTGAAGTTACTTTTAGAATATAAGTACTTGCTACAAAAAGTTTGAAATTTAAATTGGTCAAATGAGCGAAAACGTTCTAAATTACGATTTATTTGGAATTTTTAGGGCTACAAATTTGAAATTTAGCATGACTGTTACTTTAGAGGCGTGAATGGTCGTTCAGAAGAGGTATACAAAATTCGAAATCTAAAAGGGTGCTGGAGCAAAAAATATTCCAAATTTGAGATTTATATGATATGTGTAGAAGCTTGGAATTTGTTCATGGTAGTTACTTTTAATATGTAAATGCTCACTAAAACGGTTTCTGAAAAATTCGAAATCTAAAAGTGCGATATGAGCGGAAAACGTTCTAAAAATGTTCTAAATTACGATTAAGTTGGGAATTTTAGCGTTAAAACTTGAAATTTTGCATAGTAGTTACTTTCGAAACCTGTTTCGAGACTGAAAGTACCTTTTTTAAAAAAAATCTGCAACCAAACTCGAAAAAGTAAAAAAGAGTCATATTAAGAATTGAGCTCAGCTATCCTATGAAAAAAAAAAAAAAAAAAAATCGTTTAAAAATATTTAAATTGAAACGAGAAATTCGAAAATAACCTGCTCATAGGATTAACATTACGGAGCGGGTGTTTTCAAGTGCGTGAAGAATCCCCTTAAGGTAACTTGGTCTCTCCTGACTTCAAGCTCTTGATTAGCGATTAAGGCAGAATTTTGAACTAGATTTGTGACTTTAATGTTGGACAAAAAATATTAATGTGGGTACTCACTATATTCAGAATTTTAAGTTCTGCAACATTTGTATTGACAATTTTTTGATAGAGTTAGCTGCTTTGAGATACTGTTAATGTAACTTGGTCTCTCCTGGTTTCAACCACTTGATTAGCGATTAAGGAAGAATTTTACAATAGAATTACGACCTTAATGTTGGACAAAAAATATTAATGTGGGTATACACTATATTCAGAATTTTAAACTCTACAACATTTGTATTGACAATTTTTTGATAGGTTTAGCTGTTTTGAGATATTGTTAAGGTAACTTGGTCTCTCCTGGCTTCAAGCTCTTGATTAGTGATTAAGGCAGAATTTTGCAATAGAATTACGACCTTAATGTTGGACAAAAAATATTAATGTGGGTACAGACTTTATTCAGAATTTTATGCTCTGCAACATTTGTATTGACAATTTTTTGATAGAGTTAGCTGCTTTAAGGTAACTTGGTCTCTCCTGCCTTCAAGCTCTTGATTAGCGATTAAGAAAAAAGTTTGAAATAGAATTGCGACCTTAATGTTGAACAAAACTATTAATGTAGATACTCATTTTATTTAGAATTTTAAGTTCTACAATATTTGTATTGACAATGTTTTTGGTAGATTTAGCTGTTTTGAGATATTGTTGTATAATTAAAAAAAAAAAAAACGTGTTTTTCGACTATAAATATGTACATATTTTCTAACGTTCACCTAGTATGAGGGAGAAAACTTAGTGCGTTCTTTCTAGACCTAAACTGAAGGGAATAAAACAATTTTCAGTTTTCCCGTAATTAATTCTGATGTCAAACCCCTGACCACGGGGCTAAAACTTTTAAGTAGAATTGTGACCTTAATGTTCAACAAAAATATTAAGTGTAGGTACTCATTTTACTTAGAATTTCAAGCTCTACTACTTTGAATTGACAATGTTTTTGATAGAGTTAGTTATTTTGAGATATTGTTATTGCATTTAAAACGTGATTTTTTACTTTAAATCTCTCAGAATTTTAAGCTCTACAACTTTATATTGACAATGTTTTTGATAGAGTTAGTTGTTTTGCGATATTATTATTGCATTTAAAACGTGATTTTTTATTATAAATCTATACATATTTCCTAACGCTCACCTAGTATGAGGGGGAAAACATAGCACATTCATTCTAGACCTAAAATGAAGGGATTAAAATAATTTCCAACTTTCCCTTAATTAATTCCGAACTCAACTCCCTAATCACTGGTTATACTGGCATAGATGAATGTTATGGAATAGGTTGTACGTACTCAACACTATTTACTTTTGCATTTATAGTGCTTCCTAGGAGGAAATAGTTTAACACAATTTAACTAAAATTGTTTTTTTTTTTATATTTCACTCTATGATAGCTCATTGCATAAAGTTAAAAATATTTTGAAAGAGATTCAATACAGTTTTCTTTTATGTTTATAGTGTTCCCAGGCGGAAAACAGGGTAATTTTTTTTTATTGATTTTTTATGGTTTTTTTTTATAACTTATCTGAATAAGTTTCTGCCGTTGTCAAATTTATGTTTAATAAAAATTTTCCTATGATGGGTTTTTTTTTTACATTTCACTGTATGATAGCTATACTGAAGATAAAAATCGGTAGCACAATTTCCTTTTTCGTTTAAACCGCCCGCTGGTGGGAAATAACGTAACTAATTATTTATTTATTTTTTAAAATAAATTTTCATAATAAAGTTTTGACACGGTGAAAATGTTTTGATAAAAAATTTCAGATGACAATGTTCTTTTTGCTGTTGTTGTCGCTTTTTTTTTTTTTTTTTTTTTTTTACATTGGAACCACTACCGTTGGTAAATTACATAACTAAAACTTTAAAAAGGGCTTTTTTTATGTTTTCTTATATGACAGGAATACTCCAAGTTAAAATTATGTAATACAGATTCAACAAACGTTTCTTTTGGGTTTATGGGGGCCCTGGATAACCAAAGATTACCAAATATTAATAATATTAATATTAGTTTTATATATATGTATATAGTATAAGTTTTTAGAATAAGCTTCTGCCTTCGTCAAACTTAGGTTTCGATAAAAGTTTTCACCTTTTACGCTGATAGCACCCCTGGTGGGAAATTGTATAACTAAAACTTAAAAAGTATTTATTTATTTATTTTTAAATATACGAGCTATACTCCAATTTAAAATTAGGTAATAATTTTCTCTTGCATTTATATCCCCCCCCCCCCCTCCTGCTGTGAGGAAGTTGGATAACCAAAAGTTAAGTAAAGTTGTGTTTATGTTTTACTGTATGACAGCTATACTGTGTTGTTAAACAGAAGTAGCAGATGTTCAACATATTTGCTTTTGCAACCATAGCTCCCCCTAGTGGGAAAGAGGGTAATTAAATTTAAGTAAACTTGATTTTTTATGTTTTTATTGTTGATTTTTATTCTCAGATTGGAAAATTTTGTCCAAACTACAACAACCTGCATTACTGCACTTCTAAAAGATTTTGGAATAATCGCTGGTAAGTTTACATCACAAATAGTGATGTGATACCCCTTAAATCAAACCCCAGTTATGGTACCTTCTGTTAATTTTGAAATGAGTTCATTTTAATGCAGTAATCATTAAAAAACTTGACATATTAAACAAAAACAGAATTTGCTTTACAAAAACAATTTATTTCCTACATTACCTAGTCCCGAGAAGGGTAAGATCATCCAGTTGGGTCTACAGTTTATGTTAAATTTTTGTAACAAGCATGGTTAAACCAATTAAACTTTAAAAATAAAAATAAAATTCAATCAATATGATACTTAAACAACTTTAAAAACTTAGATTCCGTTTAAATGAAATGAAAGTAAATCTTATGACTTCTTCCATTTTTAAGCATCACAAGCTTGCAAATATTTGTATTGCAGATTTTGAATTATGTTTATGATGAGTGTATACAAAATGATAAAGTACATGGAAAATACAAACCTTTTAAAAAGCCTAAGATTTATTTCCTTTTCATTTAAACGGAATCTAAGTTTTTAGGGTCGTTTAAGTATAATATATTTTTAATTTAATTTTTATTTTTTAAAGCTTAGTTTGTTTAACAATGTTTATTACAAAAAATTAACATTAACTGTAGAACCAAGAACCAAGCAATGATCTTAATGATCTTAAGTCGCCCTTCTCGGGTCTAAGCAATGTAGGAAATATATACATATATATATTACGTTGTTCAGCAAATTATGTTTTTGTTTAATTGTTAACGTGTGACGGAACTGACAAGAAATTTAAGCAATACTCAAAAAGGAAAATTAGAATTAAAAGTAAAAATAAAATACAATTCCGAGTAAATTCTAATGCAACATATCTTTTAAAAAATTCAACTTAACTTGATATTAATTTTATGCTGTGAAAATGCTGTCAAAGTTGGCATTTTGAACCGAAGTTCTGGACGCGACAGCGTAAGAAAGGAGAAAACTGCCACCCTGATGCAAAAAAGGTTCGATTACAAATCCCTTCAATAACCACGACTGCAAGTATCCTGCTTTAATGTTTAAAAATGCGTCAGAAAGTTTCGTGTTGTTGAGTGGGGAGAAATATTTCTGCTGAAACAGAAAGTAGGTTTAAAGAACAGATTATTTAAAGGAAACTAGTTTTCATATAAGGTAGGCTTTATATAATAAAAACCATGTTTTTAAATATCTTTTGCATCAACATACTACCAGCGATGTAACGGAGGTTATAAGTTTGTAAACGGCGTGTACCATTTGGATCACACTCTTAATTCAAAAGAATGAATTATTAACTCAATAAAAGAACGAAATGTTTTATGCGTGTTTTCGTTCTTTCTGACTATTGGTTTTATCAAAAAGAGACATTTTGCACTAAAAACTGTTTGCCAAATTACCCTTTTCGGAGCGGCATCCAAAAAACATCCTATTTCAGATAGGACCAAAAAAATATCTTTAAAAGAGTGATTTAAGAAGCTTCCCTATTGGTTGTTATCCTGTCACGAGATATTTAGTTTGGCAGGTCAGGGCAGGAACCTGTTTGAAAAGGGAGTCTGCTATTTATTTCAGGCGAAAAAGCTTAGCGTTATACGATTAAAACATTATTACTATTAAAATTTGATTAATTTAAAAATGGAATAATGGAATAGAATGAGATAGATGGATCATGTCCACGAAAACAGGGGGGAGGTAATCATCATAAAGAACTGAATAAAGTTTATTCTTTGTTTCCCAGCTAAAACCAAGATGGCTACCGGCGATTCTTGGATTTTTCTGCTACTGAAAATTCTAAAGTAAAGTACGTTGTTTTACTTCATCATTCCTTCGTCATTCCTCGTTGTATTTTTACATTGTATATATAATTATTTGCGTTATTTAACGTTATTACTTTTAAACCGGAAACATAAATTTCTTAAATTATCTTTTTTTTTTTTTTTTTTTTTTTAATCAATAAAATGCGCTTGGACATGTAGCTTTCTCGTATTCGAATTGTGTAATATTACACAAATTGATATTTACATTATTAAACAAATATCATTTTGTGCTTATATTATTGATTATTAATATACTTTGCTCATGACACTCAGAAATATTTGCGGTACAGAACCCATGATAATAAAAATTATTAAATTATTGTTAAATTATGATATATGTTCTATTTTTTAAAAATGTTTCAGTACGTACAAGTATTTAATAAATTGTGTTCACTTAGATAATTGTACACGTCTATACTTTATTTATTAATTTTTTAATTCACTAGGGGGCTCGGCCCCCTACGAGCTACGCTCGCCAATCCCCGTTCAGACACTGCAGTCTCTAAAAGCACGCTAACTTGATCGGCTTTAAAAAGATTTTGGAAGATTAAATTATAATTTAGAAAAACAAAAGCGATCTCCCTATAAACGGGTTTCTATTCATTTCTCTTTGATTGGGGAATTTTACGGAAAAATCAGCTGCTGTTAAAAGATACAACGGCATTTCAAAATCATCTAATATAAAATGAATTAAGTAAACAGAGTCTTTGTCTCCCGGTATTTTTTTACAAAGCGAAAAGAAAGTCCTTTTAAATAAGACATTTTAAATATATCGTTTTTAATCTGACGTAATTTTCACCAAACTTTTCTTTCCCTTTTTAATATTCACGTGAAAATGCTTTTATTAGAAATGAAATTTTATTTGCGCTGTAAAAAAAAAAAAAAAAAAAAAAAAAAAAAAAAAAGCTGAAAAGTTCATCTCAAAATATCAAGTAAATGTCTCGCGCAATTTCTAAATTTAAACCGTTTTGCAATATTATTTTGTGTTCATTTTATGTAATAACTGTAATGTGACGTAAATATGACGTAATTTCTCCTATTTAAGACTTCTAACGCATGTTAATACATTTATTATTTTACAAATTCATTTCTCTCTTAAAATTCACGTGTAATTATAGTTTTTATGACGTAATTTTTAATAAGTTCCTGCTTTTGGTACATAATTATTTAATTCTAATTCCAAATGTTTTTTTCTGTTTATAATAATCACGTGTAAATAAATTTTTAATTTATTACACGTATAAATATTTTTTTTTGAAGCAAACATTATAGTTTTCGCTGTTTATACAGTTGGCAACAGTTTAAATTAATATCACTTTCTAAAATCTGTAAAAAATATCTCTAGAAATGCTGAAAATTTGAATTTAAAATAGAAATAAAACCTCAACAAACAAGTAAATGCCTGGCGCTATTTTTAAATTTATACTGTTTTGCAGTATTATTTTGTGTTCATTTTATGTAATAACTGTAATGTGACGTAAATGTGATGTAATTTCTCCTATTTAAGACTTCTAACGCATGTTAATAAATTTATTATTTTACAATATCCTTTCTCTGTTAAAATTAATGTGTAATTATAGATGAAGTAATTTTCAACAAGTTCCTGCTTTTTACGTAATTATTTAATTCTAATTTGAAAGTTTTTTTTCTGTTTATAATAGTCACGTGTAAATAAATTTTTAATTTGAAGCAAACATTATTGTTTCCGTTGTTTATACAGTTGGCAACAGGTTAAATTAGTACAATTTTCTGAAATAAGTAAAAAATATCTCTCGAAATGCTGAAAATTTGAATTTAAAATAGAAATGAAACCTCGAAAAATGAGTCAAATTAAAAAAATTAATTAATTCTGCACACTGGGAAATAATAACGTATAAAAGATCTAAAAATTATTAAATTCCGATGTATAGTTTTTGCTCCTATAAAACTTTTTTAGTGGAACGATTTTGTCCAACTTTAGCATTAAATATCTCTTAAAATAATTCTTCGATTTGAAAACTGTCTGCATCAGCGTATTTATCAAACATTTTTGTATAATACTACCGATTTTCATATTTTTGTATGCATTATTTTTCTTAATATTAACGAAGAAAGACCTCCGGTCACAAAAAATTCAAAACCGGCGGCGGCGGTGACAGCGGTAGTTACTTTTTTTTAGAATAGAGAGATACAGTGTTATGTAAATCGTACGAAATGTAAAAGATAATTTAAAAAAGTATCAGAAAATAATAGATTAGCAACAAATTGCCTTAATTTATTTTATAAAACAATTAGCTTGACCTTTTTTTTAAATTATGATTTTGTGAATTTTTATTTTTGTGTTATACTTCTCTGTTCATATTCAAATGTTTAACTAAAAAAAAAGTTATCTAATACATGAATTATATGTTCTATAATTATTTATCTGTGTCATAAGCAAAATATATTAGGAATATATAATAATATCAGAAATAATTAAAGAAATCCACATTTCTGGATTAAAACTAATAATGTTAAAACTATATATATAATGTGAAAATACTAAAAAGAAAAAAGAAATCGTAATAAGAAAGATAAAATAAAAACAACGCCCTTCAGGATATTGACACTGAAAAAAAATCTTGTCATGGTATGGCGTGAACCACCTTATTATTATTATTATTATTATTATTATTATTATTATTATTATTATTATTGTTATTATTATTTAATTTATCTTTCGGAAATGAAAACCAAATTTCTTCTGTTCTTCTGCATCTGGATTAAATTAAAACAAAATGGAGTTTTAAAAATAACACATTTTGCAAACTGGGAAGTTATGTATGTTAAAAAACAAAATTAAAAGAATAATTTCTGAAAATAAGAGTGAAATAACTTGTTTTGCCTATTAATTTTGACAAAAAAAGGTTTAAAAAAGGCTTCTCAATAAGGAGTGTAGTCACTCGTTTTGCCTATTAATCTATTCGAAAAAAGTGAAAATAGCTTATCAAAAAGGGATGAAAATAAGATAAGTAAGATGTATGAAATCCACTCTTATAGGATAAGTGCATTTTCAATGCTGGAAAGGGGTGAAAATACATTCAGTCGGAGTTTAAATCGCTGAATTCTTTTACGAGAGTATTTTAGGAACCTCCGTATATCCTCTGTTTTTGAGGTAAAGCTATAGCTTTTACTATATAGCATATATCCTCTGGTTTTTTAGAACCATATAGCGCTGCGCAACATCGCCTCGCATAAAAAAATTATCCTTTACTTGAAAACAAGTAAAATAAACTAAATTTTTACAAAAGTTTTTGGAATACATAAGTAAAGTAATAAAGTTATTATTTTTCAAATACATTACATGCTACATTTACATTTCGTTACATACAGTAGTCCAAAAAAGTTTATGATTTTTTTAATATATCGCTCTAACTTCTCAAATATTTCATCGAATTCCATAAAATTTTAACAAAATAGCGTAGTAGCGTAGCGTAGTGTTCAGAACGTCTGTCTGCCACGCTACAGATCGCGAGTTCGACTCCCGGCTGGGCAAGGTTCACTCAATGTTTCATCCTTTCGGGGTCGACAAAATGAGTACCAAGCTTGCTTGGGAACTAAACACCGAGGGTCCCGCGTTGGGTTGACCACCTGGCCGGGGCACATGCTGCATAGCACCTCGGGGCATAGGCTCAAGTAAACAGAGTTGGGCACTGTAGGCCCTGATCTTTCATGGATCGTACAGTCACAGGTTTAGTTTTAGTTTTTTAGTTTTAACAAAATGTCAGTAAAAGTACCTAAAACAAGAGGCAAATCACAGATTTGAAAAAAATTGAAACCAAAAAAAAAAAAAAAAAAACCTTTCGCAGAGTCAGTAAGAGTCAGAGTCAGAAATGCGACGAAAAGAGTTTATGATTTTTTAGTATATCATGTATTTCTTTTTGTACTGACGCTACTCATTTGAACTGAAATAGCTTTCTTTATTTGAAATAATATCTATTTCCGTTTGTTTTATATGGGAAAGGGAAAATGAGGTTAGCATCGAAGGTGAGAAGCTTATTGTTGAGGCTAAGAAAGCCGGTAAACGCAACAAAAACTTAGCTGCTGAATTTCACCTGGCTCCAAACACGATCTCGGCTATTTATAAACGATACCAAACGAATACCGCCACAGATCAGTAACGGGATTCGCAATTCTTCTCAGTCGGGAAGACCTCGAAAGGCTACTGCACGAGATGACGAAGCGATCATTAGACCAGCCAAGGGAAATCCCAGATTGACAGCGGTCGATATTGACAAAGACAATGGTCGCCTATAAAGGTTTAAATGTTTGTGCAGAGATGGTAAGGCGCTTCGCGTAGTTAAGAATGGACTATTTGGACGTCGTCCAAATAAGTTAGTGCGAAGAATAGAAAGAGCCGAACGGTCTTTGCCAAGGATCACCTATCATAGGCTAATGAAGACTGGCAAAAAAGCTTTTCAGTGATAATCAAAATTTTGCTTACTTGGAAGTGACGGTGTAAAGCATATAAGACGTCCAATCCACACAAGAAACCTAATATACCAAATCCTTACTGTTAAACATGGTCAGAAGGACAACAACTCTGAGCATACTTCGAAACTCGTTAAGAAGTTCTTCAAGTCCAAGAAATTTAAACTAATGGCGTGACCAAGCCACTGACCTGACTTAAACCCAATCGAGCATTTATGAGACGAACTCGAAAAAGCTACTCAGGACATTAAAGTAAAAAATGCTGACGAAAAATTCGAGCTTTTGAGCCAAGCATGGGCTAGGATTCCTCAATTGAAAATCGACAAGCTTATTGAGTCAATGTCTCGAAAATGCAAAGCTGACATAGATTGTCTTGGCTATCCGACCAAATACTGACTGTTATTTGTTAAAATTGTTCTTTATTTCGCATTACCATTTATTTTGAGTAATTTTAAGAAAAAATCATAAACTTTTTTGATCGCCCTTTTAACTCATACTGATCAAAATTTTTTGGGTTTCAATTTTTTCAAAGTTGTGATTTGCATCCTATTGCAGGTACTTTAAGTGACTTTTTTTCAAATTTCATGGAATTCGGTGAAATATTTGTAAAGTTAGAGCAATATATTAAAAAAAATCATAAAATTGTTTGGGCTACTGCACTTTGTAAACATAGTAAAATTCAAATTATGCTATATACATATTTATATATAGTATATTTGTTGAATTATTCATGTAGAGATGTGTCGCAGGTGTTTAGAATTTATTAATTAAAACACTTAGTAATTATATCAGTGACACAAATACAATTTAGGAAGTCTTAAAAAAGTATTTTATTTGAATATTTTTAAATGATGAAATGTACTTTTCCGTTATAAGTCTTTTGAGTATTTGGAAGAATTTAAAATGTAATTTGATAAACTTTTTTCATAATAAGTAGATTTTAGTTTATGAAGTTTTTTAATCTGAAATTGTCGGTTGAATTAGTATTCAGGATAAAACATAACTAAGATTAACATAAGAAAGCAGTGATATAATGCAAAATCTATTTTTAAAGTAAATGAATCATAATAAAAAAGTTTGTGCAAATGAAGAATAACTGAAAACTTAATTATAAATTGAATAAGGGGAATAGAAAACTTGCTTATTCTGAATCAGGAAATGAGATACGTATACACAATCTTAGTAACAATAATAAATGCTATTCTAAAATCAATTAAAAAATCAACTTATTTATTTTAAAATTACACTTGCATCCGTTTGTTTTAGTTAATTAACTTTGCTAAGCTAATTATTTCTTGAACATGGATTTAAAAAAAAAATGGATGGAAAAATAAAAAAGAAACGATAATATATTTACTAGAGATGGAAAATGTGCGTAAATAAAACTTTTTGTTTCATCATATAAAGATTAAATAACATACTAACAATAGTTTCGAGAGCAATAATAATTAGCTATCATCATCAGTTAGTAATAGCAATCAGTAGTTGTCCCGGCAAGAATGAAAACATGTTCTGTACAAAACATTTTTCTTTTTTTAGATTTCAATGTATCTCATCTGCAATATGAAAGAGGTCTAATTAGTTTTTAGAATGAAATCTACACGAATCATGGATAAAAGTGTTAATGTATGGCCAAATTAATATTCTACTATACGAGTATCTTTATATCCCATCTATAGTTTAAAGCTGTTCTAAAAACATGGTGTTCAACATCAAATCTGCCCTAATCACGGAATCAGATCACGCTGAAATTAACTGTTAACCTTTGTGGAACTTCCCTTAGTTGAAAGCATTTTAATATGGATGATCAGGGCCTGACTAATGCAGGGGCATGCGGGGCAGCTGCCCCGGGACCCCCGATTTGAGGGGGCTTCCCAAGGGCAGATATAAGTTTTCAGATTGTTCGTTGATATTGTTTCTCTAATTGAAATGCTATCTTAAGTTTTTTTTTTCTCCTTATTTGTTCAAATATTTTATGCTGCTAATCAAGCCAATTTCACAAATTCTAATTTAAAATGTTTTTCATTTTGTGATATTTCTTCCTTCCTGAGTTAACAAAGATTTGTTTTAATACATAAATTTAATTAAAATATTACTGTAATCTCACACATCTGTTATCTGTTGCTTTCTGATTAAAAGAATTTGTCATAAAAGGAAATTTTATACCAAAGTACTTTAGGGTATCATGAGGAATGCAGTAACAACATAACAATAATTGAAATTTGTTGCTATTATTATTAAATGCACTTGCCTTGCCATATGATGGAATCGCCCAAATCCATGTTGATTGAATACAAAAATTAAATTAAGTAGTTATTAACACGAATTTTGGATAATGACTGAAAGAAATGTTATTTACATTTTAACGACTCACATTTATCGTTATATTCCTAAAACCGAAAAAAGTATATTCTGTAGTTTCTTAAAGTTATCTTTCTTGTACTATCCTGCATATAAATGTAAATTGTACTTGGTACGAAATTTATGTATACATACAATAAGTATGAAGTTTAGTTTTAGTCACTTCAGCATAATTCACGAAAAATTTCAAAAGATAGAAGGAACCCCCCGAATAATGCTTGTCCCAGGGCCCCCCACAATCTAAGTCGGGTCCTGTGGATGATTACACTAGTCTGCATGATATCAGATGATTAAAAACCGATGACTGGCCTTAATGCATTTTTTTATGCTAAATTATAAAACTGTTCTTAGTTTTCTTGTATCACGTATAGTTTGTTTGCAATCGACCCGAGTTGATTGTGAAGATTCATCGCTGAGAACAAGCATTATGTGGTAGTCACACATAACGTAAATTTCCCTTCATTACACACGAAAAATCAAAAGCTGGAATTTTCATTGGTCCTCAAATCAAAAAAATGATCAAGGACAAGGATTTTGAAAAAACGATGAGTGAGACAGGAAAAGACGCGTGGACCGCTTTTAAATATGTTATCGGAAACTTTTTAGGGGATAAGAAAGATTCAAATTACAGGAATATTGTTGAAACAATGCTGGAAATTTTCAAGAAGTTGGGCTGTAATATGAGTGTAAAAATACATTTCTGCATTCCCATATCCACTACTTTCCAGAAAATCTGGGACATTACATTGAAGAACACAAGGGAAGATGGAATGCAAATATAATGGCAGACTACTGTTGGATGTTGAAGAGGGACATAAACGATGAAGGAGGATCTGCAAGAAAGTCAAAAAGAGGAAAGTTTGTTTAATTGAAAACAGTTTGCTTTTCGTTTTATTAAAGAACTTTCATGAACATATAATGACGTTTTTTACAGTATTTTTAGCGTGTTTAATAAAATACTTTGTATGAAATTGTGATAAATTTTTGATTACATTAATTAAAATATTAAAAATCATCTTCTCATTTTTTGTAAAATCCTGATGTGATAGACCAAAATGGAGGTTATTTCCGGAATCAGCATCAAAAATTGATTCAGAAAAACTTGTTCATAAGAAATTATCTGACAAAAAGTTTAAAAATTCAGGCTAGTGTTATTTATAGATTTAGAATAAAAAGAAAAAAAATAGATGTTTCGCCTTGGCTTATCTTTTGCGTTTCTTTGAAATTCATGAAGAGAAATCATCATACGCATATATTAAAAACGGTGCCACTGGCAATTGAAAGAAAAAAACAGTCTAGCACATAAAACAATCAAATACTAATTGCTGTATATAATACATGGTAATAATAAGAAACTATCCATATCTATGGTCCTAGTAATGTGAGTATTCAAGGGATCGAAATGAAATTTGACGTATACAGAAGGTTGTAAACTCACCAGTTCCCAGATCCCGGATCGAATGATCCTAGGCAGAGAAGAAAAAAAGAGAGGGAGAGGGGTCATCGGTACATTAAAATTTAAAAAATAGTCTATACTGTCTAAACGCTTTGAAAATTTTATGAGTTAAAACTGCAACGTTTCTTTAGCCAGTGTAAAAAATTTTTGGAAAAATATTGATATTTAGTATTAAAGAGTGTACTTTTTTTTCATATCGAGTCACTTAATAGTTATTGTTCAAACTCTTCGACATTTTTATCGGTTATAAATATGACGGTTTTAAAGCTCTTGTAAAAAATTCGTGAAAAAATGTTGATATTTAATTCTAAAAGACGTGTTTTTAAGAGGCATTAACTAAAAACTTTCTGAGGCATTAACTGAAAATGCCTCAGAGAGGAGGTGAAAATATTTTTTTAAAGTTTTATACGTTTGTCGATCTTTATATGAGTTTGAAAGTATATATTTTTAAAAACTTTTAGACATTTGCACTATCTTCTAGTGTTTTTTAAAGCAATATAATGTCTGGATAAATATGTAAAACAAGTGAATCTAGCAATTTATATATGGCATTATGGAAGATTACATATAAAAACAGTCAAAAATCTTTCTTTTATTAGAATAAATGTTATAAATTATTTGTTTTTGTCAGTAATGCGGGAAAAAATATTTAAATGATTCTAATTCTATATACTGGATGCATCATATATTGACTCATTTTTTGTCAATAAAATCACATTTTTGAATAGAGCTTTCAGTATATTAGAAAATAATTTAAAAAGCATGCAAATAAAGAATACACGTACTTATATTTTTCTATAAATTTATGTTGTAAAGTAAAATGACTTCAAATGAAACATTTTTTATGATATACGTATATTTACATTTATTTTCATTGTGTCTGAGTTTACTCATGCACGAAAATAATAGAAAAGTAATGTTTTTCTGTCTTTGGTCGTTCAATTTGTTCTGGTTATCAGTTCTTTTTCGAATTACAGAGAATTCCTTTTAGAATTTCAAAGCAATACAAAATTATATAGAGAAAAAGAACAAATAGAGAGAAAGGAAAAAAAATATTGATTCGCACAAAAGTAAAGAAAACACAAATACAACTTTTTAAAAGTTTGAATCTTAGAAATAACGTTTAAAGCGAAAGCCGAAGAATTTAAAAGATATTTCTTTAAATGAAAAGCGGATGAATTGTTTGCATACGAGAATTTGTTTTCTGTTATGTAATAGTGCGAAATTTTAAGAGTTAATATATGTTTAATTGTGAGACGTTTGAGTAAGAAGTAAAAATGAGTACCAGAATGAATATAAAAATGCTATATTAAAATATTTACAACATCCTTAATTGGCGCCCCAATGCGTAGTAATTACGCTTAAATGTAATAACAGGGTTGAGATACCCTGGTGCGGTTGTAAAGTTATCTCAGCACTACAAGTGCTGTTGCGGGTGTGTCAGTTCAAATCAAAGTCTGACTTCTATTTGATCTCCTCTACTGCTGCTGCACGAAAGTTCAGTCTCAATGAGGGAGTAACCTTGGGTTTTTCTTGATATTGCTGTAAACAATTGAAAGATAATGTTCAATTTAAGTGGCTATTTCAACAAACACATGAAACAGGATTTTAGTTATTATAGTGATGATTTATGTTACAATTGATGTTATCAGAATTATGTTGATAAATGTTTTATATCTTTCAACAATATAGTTTATGCTGATTCTTCCAAAGTTTGGTATATAATTTGATTATTTTTTGTAAAGTTTTATTTCTTGGTCGTTAAGTTTTGATTTTTTTTTTCAAATTTGCTAATAAATAAATGAAATGAAATGAACTAATTGCTTGCTTGGTTAACATTTTTTTGCGATTCCAACAAATCTATCATGCTGCTTCAAGCAGGACAAATTTACTTTGCTCTCCACTATGTCACGAATGATTAAAGTCAAAACTTTGACTGAAAATTTGAAGTAATATTAAAAAAAATATATTTTTTTTTTCCTTTCTATACATCCCTTGGGTGTATCAAATAATTTTTTTTCTTTAAAGATAAAAAAAAAAAAATAGGGCAATAAACTGTTAAAATATATGTATATTTTATAATTTATGAATTTCGAGACAGAAATGCAATAACTTAACTGAAAATACTGACTGTTTTTTACATTTAAACTGCCAAAATACCGGATGGCCACAAAGTTTCTTTACAACTTCAATCTCTTATTACAAACACAAATGAACAGACTGATATGGAAAATAGTACAATATTAGGGTATCTATTAAAGTTTTTTGCGTATGAATTAACAAATCTCTATGTGTGAACCATTGGTTGTACCAAACACGCCAAGGCGATAATTGTCGACCTTTTCATCTGATACTCTTTTTCGCCCGCTCCTTGCTTTATGTGCCTTTCACGAACTGATGGGCGTGGAACACGAAATTCACGAAGACCGGCTCAGTGTTGGATAAAGTAAGGGGTTATCGAAAAACAGTATCAGAAGAAAATGTGGACGATTATCGTCTTCACGTACTGATTAATCTAAATACTTAAATTGTAAGAAAATTATCTAAAATATATATATATATAAAGTATTGTTAGGTGGTAGAGAAAATACTCGCTAGTTTGCGTTTCCATAAATCAAGGTAATAACTTCAGTCCGTTTTTTGAAATAAAATAATAAGAAGTAAGACAGATTGAAGACATATAAATCCATGGACTTTTTTTTTAATTAGAAGCAAATAAGACATGGTGAGGTGATCCCCCTTACACGAACACAAAATTACGACTTCACCTTATAAAAACCAGTTGCCCAGTCACGAGAAGTACATTCCGTCGAATTCGTTAAGTCAGAAATCCGTTAATCTTGCCACCAGTAATAAAACCACAGGCAACCAACCATCTAGCGATTGCTAAAAGAAATAAATCTTCTTCATAATGATAAAACAAAGTGAACATTACGTTTAAATTATTTACCTTAAAATTTGCGCCTGATGGAAAATACATCTGTAATAAGTTAAGTATTATTATTTTACATTTATCCAACTAGTAGATGATTAATATTTGTCTCTCAGACATTATCAAAAGGTTAGCTAAAATGCAAGGCACAGTTAAATTACAAAAAAAAAAAAAAAAAAAAATCTAGCAACGATAGAATAATTTTAAACAGATAAACATGTATTTTCCTATGATTACATCTGCTTTAATAAAATTGTCCTTTGAAAAACATATACACTGCTCAAAACAATTAAAGGATATTGTAAGTCTTACATAAAATTACGCTATAACTGATTTTTTTTGTTTTGCAGAAAATGTATGAAGAAAGTCACAAATGCAAATTTTTTTCATTTTCAAACTTCGAATATGCAAATTCTGAGTTTGATGTCAAAAACAATGCTTTAGCGACAGCGAATAAAAATTGGCTTTCAACTTACTGAAAGACAAAGCGAAAAATAATCGACATTCAGTAAGTGCTTTGTTTCGATAAGTGCGATGTCTCAACGAAGTCGTTTAACCGTATCAGAAGCTTGGAGAGTTGTTGATCGGTTAGGGAGAGTCCAAACACAAGCCGAAGTAGCAAAAGCCTCTGGAGTTTCACAAAGTCTGATGTCCGGGATCTAGAACTTTTTTTTGGAGAATGGAAATGCAAGCCGAAGACTAGTGAAAGGTCGTAGACGCCCAAGAACGTCCAAGGAAGAACGATATTTAATGCTAACGGTTCGGAGACACCGAAATAGGAAGGCCACTCTTCTCCAACAACACCTTCGCCCGGCTACTGCCACCACAATTTCGATTCAAACTGTCCGAAACCAGTTCCATGATGTAGGTCTGTATGCTCGCAGACCAATGGTATGTGTTACGTTGACAGAAAGGCACTGTGGCCCCCGCTGGGAGTGGGCAACAGATAAATTGAACTGGAGGAGAAGTGAATAGCGCAGTATTCGTTTCTCTGAGAAGTCCCGTTTTTCTGTTCATCCTGATAATAGGCGTATTTTCATCTGGAAGGAACGTGGCACTAGAAACAATAATGCGTTCGTGCCAGGAACTGTCAGATTTGGCGGTGGGGGAGCGATGGTCTATGCTGACATCTCCATTGGTAGGCACACCAACCTCCACATCATTCGAAATGGAGCTCTGACCGGTCAGCGATAGAGAAATGAGATCCTCAAACCTATTGTAGTGTCTTTACTAACCCCTTATGCTGCAGCAATTGGAGATGACTACATGTTAATCGAAAATAATTGCAGGCCACATCGTGCTCATTTGGTGGAGGATTTCCTTTTCAAGAAAGGAATCATACGACTGGCAGGGCCAGCGTAGTCTTCGGACATGCACCTAAGAGAATATTTTGGACATTCTGGGCAGACGAGCTGCTGGCCGCCTACCACCCCCACAAACTCTCCAAGAACTGGAAAGAGCTCTTCTGGAGGAGTAGGACAGAATTCCCTAGCTCCTCATTAATAGCACCATTGACACCATGCCTCAAAGGTGTTCAACGCCGCTGGTCGTCCGAGGAAATCATTACCTCTACTAAAAACAATTTTCTGTGAAAGACACACCCTTTTTTATTCATTTTTTTCTCATATGCAAAAATTGTGTTTTTTTCCTTTTGTACCCAAATGCCGCCAAAGATGTGCAAATTTTTCCGCCAAACATGTGTAATTTTTTTTCTCATATAGCCTACCACGTTGGACGATCATGTATCGATTATCTAAACAATTTCCCAGCCGCAAGATCCATTTAGAACCTCCATATCCTTTAACTGTTTTCAGCAGTGCATTTACTTTTATTTGAATAAGAAGCTTTTAAGCTGAGATAAAATATATATATATATATATATATATATATATATATATATATATATATATATATATATATATATATATATATATATATATATTAGGAGATCTGCCCCCTGCAAGCTACGATCGCCAACCCCCGTTCAGACACCGCAGAATTTAAAAGCACGCTAATCTGATCGGTTTTAAAAAGATTAGAGAAGGTTGAATTACAATGAAAAAACCTGTAGCGATATCCCTGTAAACGGGTTTCCATTTCATTCCCTTTGATTGCGAAAATTTAAGGCCGAATCGGTTGCTGTTAAGACATCCAAAGGTTGTTTCGTGTTTGATTAAAGAAGGTCAGTTAAACATTTGAAAAGGAGCAAAAATAAAATGAATTAAGTAAACATAGTCTTTCCCTCCCGATATTTTTTATTAGCGTTATAAAACGATTGACATAATACAATTTATTACAATTTACTGCTTTAACCACTTCAAGGGCGGTGGTTCATTTTCGGACCACTTAATTTTAATTCTTAAATGCCACATTGGCACCAGAATATTGGAATGAAAATTTTAAGTAAGTGAACAAAAGCATTTTCGTATTTTGAAATTTGTTTGTAAATTCTGGTGCTATTCACTGATTTCAACATTTTACGAATAGAAGTACCTGGCCCTTGAAAGGGTTAAACGCATATTAATGTATTTATTATTTTAAAATTTCATTTGTCTTTGAATATTCACGTGTAAATACAATTTGAAAGACATAATTTTCAATATTTTCCTGCTTTTAACATGTACTAATTTAATAGTAATTTTAAAGTTTTTTTTTTCTGTTTTTAATAGTCACGTCTAAATAAATTTTGAATCGTTAGGAAATATTATTCTTTGCGCTGTTTTTAGAATTGAAAACAATTTCTATAATTATAGCCTAAATCATGTGACTATCATCAACAGTTCCGAGCGGATCCCTTCGCTTTTTATATTCCAGGCGGCTATTTTTGTACTTTAATGTTAGCCAGCCACAGGTGATAAGTTGCCTAGTATTATTCTATCGCTATCATTTCACCTGTATTATAATAGTTCAAGTCATAGTAACTGCCATAAACAATTACGGGATGATCCCTTCTTTTTTATATTCCAGGCAGCAATTTTGGTACTTTAATGTTAGCCAGCCACAGGTGATAAGTCGCCAAATATTATTCTATCACCATCATTTCACTTATATTATAGTAGTCCGAGTCATATAACTGCAATGCACAATTACGGCTGATACCTTCACTTTTCATAAGAAAGGTTTCCATTTTGATTAAAGAATCAAAATTATTTTTTCGAATAAAACTACATAAAAGTTGCCGTGATCCCAAAGAATTCTTCGTACATTTATGTTAGCCAGGTACAAGTCTTGCCAATAGCTTTTTTTTTTAACTCGCCAGTTAGCATATTTTTTTTTTTCGAGTGGTAAATTAAAATTTACTACTTGGTTATCCCAACGACAAAAAATCTATCGCCAAACTATAAGATTAAATGCCAATAATGGTTGATCGTAAATGCCACATTCACTTGACTTTAAGGAAGTTACACGTGTTTACGCCATCAAGTGATTTTTATTTCGACGTTTTATTTGCATTTTTATTAATGTTATACTAATTTATTCGTTCTTTCGTTATTTAAAATAAAAATTATGTCAATTTGTCTAATTTGGCGAAATTGGTCGACGGATAACTAAGTAGTACCATTAAAACATTGCTTTAAAGTTGAAATTAAATGTCATTATTTACTGCATTATTTAATATTTGGTACAGACGTCATATATGCGCCGGGTTTGGCGTGATTTTTTTTTTATGTCATTTTGGCGAAAACCTCGTTTTCGAATATCAGTTACATATGTATTTTGAAATTATTTTCTATTATTTTTAAAATGAAATAACAATAAACAAAAAACAGTTTATTTAATAAATATAGAACAAAACAATTTATAACATTTTTTTAAATAAGAAGAAAATAAATGTAAATAAACTTTTATTAATAAATAAGCAACAATAGCCGGGTTACCATGACAGGCAAAATAACGTCATTTAGGCGCCAATTAGGTACTCCGGTGCGTATATGACATCTGCGATAATAATTTTTCTTTCGTTTCGTTTAACACTAGAAAGACGGGATATTTTACTCAAGTTTAATAAAAATATTTTAGACCAGAATTTTTATTTGAAATTGTTTAACTTATTTATTTTACATTTTTTCTCTTTTTCTCTTTGTATCTTTTAAACATATTTTATAAGGGAATTTCTGGTTCGAGTTGAAATATATCCATTTGGTAGCGGTCAAAATGATCGCTCACCGTCTTTCTAGTGTTAAAAAAAAAAGAAAGGAGTGGAAGCCATTACTTTTAAATGTTTCAGTTTTAAATGTAAGTTTATTATTAAATAAAATGATAATAAAATACAAAAAAAAAAAAAAAAAAAAAAAAAAAATGCGACTGGCGAAATGTTTGGCGATTTATCACCTGGATAAAAGTATCGAGTTCTTGATTTCTCTAACAGAATCTTCAGATTTGGCAAAAGATTATTTAAGTAAATTGAATTATGAATAAAAGTAACCTGATACATTTCTTAGCATACATTTAAGGGAGGCCAAACTGGTCGCCAAATTAGTTTAAAATAATAACCTTTTCTAAAACATGAAAAAAAAAATATGCTATGATTAAAATTTGAGTTGTCATCATTAGAGAAAAGTATTTAAAATTAGAAAAAAATTAATATATAGAAAACTAATTCGAATTTAAAAATTCTAATACCAGTTTTGAGATCTGGGGATCAATACGGATTTTTGGTGTTAATTTCATCACACAATATTCCATATTTTAGGAGAAATCGCCGTGAAACATAATCAGTTGTTTAATAAATTCGTTTCATTAGGATTTTATATATATAGGGTAGATATTAGACAGGAAATAAGATGTTAAGATTTATGAGAGCACAAATAAACTAACAGAATATAATTTAGGAAAAAACTTGATTTTAAGTACATTAAATTATTAATATATGATTCTACATCATATCATATCTCAAGAACTAATGCACGGGATTTCATATCTTTAGAATTCTCATGATGGGCATAGATTGTCATTTTTTTTTTTTGGCACTGTGATAGCGAATTTTTGAAGTATTAATATGTATGAGATAGAAGAAAGTTTTTCCATTGGCACATCCGACTAGTTACACAAGCATTTGTATTATCTTAACGCTCTTCAGATTTACCCTAGGCAGAAATTATCCATCGAGAGCTATAATTTGTTAACCACTTAAGACAATATCAAATGAAAGGGTCACAAATCAGAAAAGACGCATGCATAAGGTGATTCAGCATTGCTCTCAGCTTCGTAATTGAATTTATACTTGCAGTTGTAACAAATTAATAATTTTAATGTTAATGCTTATACATTTGTCGGTCAAGCATGTTTATTAAAGAGGAAAATGTTTACTTGGAAATTAATAGAATCCAAAAACACATATTTTGGGTTTAGAAAACTGATTAATACACTAGGAAAAAACTCGGAGACGTTTCTGAAAATCAGTGGCAGATAAAGACACTTTGTTTTCATAAACGTTTATTTATTTTTTTAACATACAACTGCGTGCAAGACACGTGGTCTAGTATTCTCGTCAAAACTGATTATCACGTGCCTGGCCCGTAGTACATCGGCCGAGCCAAATGTAAATATTACGGACATATCCCCTGGTACAATGATCGAGCCAAATGTAAATATCACGGGTATGGCCCGTGATGCAACAGTAAAGGCTAACGGGATTACTAATAAACCTCTTGTGGTATATCTACCACAATTATTACATCAGGTTATAATTACTTATCAAATATTCCACAAAATTAAACCAGTTGTATCTTACGGATGTACAGTGAAACCTCCTTGAACGGTCACCTCTAAACAACGACAACCTCCGAATACCGGTCACATGTTGATGGAACCAAACACGTTCCATATAGCATTAATATTAGTATGAACCTCTAAAAAAAGAATTCTGAACTACGACCGCACAAAAGTCACAGGAAATTTTTTTTACAGCTCCTGGTACAATTTCATATTTATTTGCAAACCGAAATATGAAGTAGATGAAAAAAATTTACTTGATATGTCAATAAACAGAAAATGAAGAAATTATTAATGATGGGGGAAATTTAGATAAAATTCTAGAACGGCAGGCATAACAAACATGAATACCAGTGCATTTGTATGTCCGGACCTTTACCCTCTGATTGGCAACTGATGCCACATTTGATTTCATACAGCAAATGGTGGAAGATAGGAGAGAGGAGGAGAAAAGCGATGAGGAAGAGGAAATGAAAGAAATTATAGAATCTGCCAAAATTTCCAATATTAACACATATACCGAAGATTAGACGAACCTTCATGAAATCCAAAATTTTGCATTAAATCATAATGATGATGAGTTTTATAGCAAAACTCCTATTGTTACTTCGTTGGAGAAAGCTATTTGCAGGAAAAAAACAAAGCAAAGGCAAATCACTGATTTTTAAAATGTATTAAAACAATGAGGATTAATTAAAATGACTGTGTATTTCTATATAAAATTATGTAATTTTGATTTTTTTAAACGAAACCTCTGAATTACACCCGCCTCTGAAGAGCGGTCACTTTTCACCGGTCCCATGTGCAACCGTTATTCAGAGGTTACACTGTATTTACATTCCGTAAGTCGTGCGTGTTTGGTACCACTTAGGACCGAACCGTGGAATGACTCGAAGGGTGCGCGATCTTGTTTATGTTTTGGACCCAGACTGTTGAAACTTAAATCGTAAGTTAAGGGGTTAAATCTCGAAAATACTGGGCATTCCAAAATTCGACCGACAAATTAAGAGGGGTGATAGAAAGTATCAAGAGGATGAAAAATTACCGTAGAACATGAGATCGCACACCACTTATTTAGTCACAAATACAGGGTGTTCCATCCTAACTGAACTTGCGTTGGCGGTAATAATTTTGCGAAAAATCAAAATATTACAATGAAAATGCAACGATATGTACCTTATTTTGCTTGAAACGTTATAACATCACAAAAAATTCTCGAAAAACAGGCTGCTCAAGCAATCGATGATACCGTATGAACTTGGCGACCACTGTTCAAAATATGGAGCATCAAGTGTATACTACTGGCGCGCATAATGGAAAATTCTACCAATTTTTTCGGTATTATTACATTTACAACAAAGGTGGCAATGTCTATTAAAATATAATATACTTCAGTTTTCTGAAAGTTATTGCCTTCAACGCAAATTGAATTAGTTATTTTTGATTAAATACGTGGTTTTCGACCCCATGTTCTATGGTAATTTTTCTCACCCCTCTTAATTTGTTGGTCGAATGTTTTGAAACACTCTGTGTAATGGTTTCTGAGGTTGCTTGCTTTTTTGAATCGTGGGTAACTCGAAAGTGGTTATTGTATTTTTTCATTCTTGGTTACATTATATTTTCATAGTTTAAGAAACGCTTGTCCTTTTTATTACACTGTACATTGTATATATAAAAGCGAAAATTATGTCATAATATGTTAATAAAACTTTTTTACCTTTCATATTTTTCATTCAACATCAAACTAGAATTATTTTATTTATTTCCAGAAATATAAACAGAAATGTAATAGCATTATGTAGTTTTACGAATTTTCATATTGGTGCTTCAAAATTAGTCTAATGCGTAAATAATTTACGAAATGAATTAGATAAATATACTTGAACATGTAAATTTTACTTTTATAGAACAAGTAATACTTTCCTTTTGTAAACGTACCTGGACGCTAGCCAGGTCGTAAAATTTATGACACGAAAACCTTTTGAGAAAACTATTTTTCTAAATGGCATGTGTCCTTTTCTCATAGCGGCTTAAGTATTCAGTTTATTTTGAAATACTTGTGTAACAATATACGCATTTCACTTTTATAAAATGTAATGTGTCTTAGAGACAAAGTAAACTTTAAGCTGAATTTCAGAACATATTATTCTTATCGTCAAATAAAGATGTAAAAACTTTCAAAAAAGCAATTTCATCTTGAAAGAAAGAATGTTTTATTTCGATGTATATTTATCTTGAATCTATACATCTATAGATCTATATATAAAATTGGATTTCCTGTTTGGGATTTTCAGGAAAAGTTTATTTCTTAGTTTATTTGACTATTTAGACACATTGATATAAAAAATAACATTAGTTTTATTTGTCTGCCTGTCTGTTTCTCAGGAACAGGCTTAGAAACAGTAGCAAAACGAACTCCAGACGTATCAAGGACAGATATAGAATGTTTCTAATACAATCTGCAGTTTGTCGCATTTCGATATCTAAAGTAAATTTTATAAAAACAAGAAAAACCGGGAGAATCCTTAAATCAACCAATCTTTCAATACTCAAAAACGCGAGAACTAATTGATGAACTTTAAGGAATATTTCTGCGATTGTAAATCCTAATTTAATATTGATAAATGACAAATCTGACTGCAATCTGCAGGTTTTTCACATGCCGGTATCTAAAATAGATTTTGTGAAAACAAAAGAAACCAGGAGAATCATCAACCAATCTTTAAATGCTCAAACTTCAAAAATTCACTGATCAAGTTTAAAGAATCTTATTGTGATTTAAAGATATAATCAAGATTAAAACTGATTCATTTTAATTTAAAAACTGAATTTGTAAGCATAAGGATACAACATTTCATAATCATGTTCAAGCCAAAGTTTGCATCACAGATAAGCAAAGAACAGAAATTGTCACCTAGGTTATCACCGAGGTACCATTTTCCTCATAAAAAACAAAACAAATATTGCTTCAAAAATAACTTAATTTGGAACTAATTCATGCTACATAAAATATGCCGATTGGTTTTGGATCTGACTACGGAAAATCTATAAATGATAAAAATTTTAAATCAATACGATTTTTAGTTTACAACGTATTCATTTTAATGTAAAACTGGATTAGTAAGCATAAGTAACATAATTTAAATATCGTGTTCACACGCATACGTAGAATGCAATGAAATGTTTGTCCAATTAGCCATAGTCTGTGTGAATGACAAGCAAGGAAATGATAATCTAGGATTCCTTCAGTGGGTGGAAGTAGATAGTTCTGTTCAGAATATGTTTATTAAAAAGCTGACTGTGTGTTTGTATTTCACAATTACTGAATATGTATCAATGCGCGATGAAACTAACATCAATTATTCGATGACGTCATAATAACTATGGACATTTTGAAACTTAAATAAGTATAGGAAATATTATTATTTTTAAAATGACTAGGGGGCTCTGCTCTCTACGAGCTACGCTCAACAGCCCCCATTCAGACATCGCAAACTTTAAAAGCAAGCTAATTTGATCGGCTTAAAAAAAAATCGGAAGACCGAATTATAATTAAAAAAAAAAAACAGTAGTGATCTCCCTGTTAACGAGCTGTTTTCGTCCTTGATTAAATCAGATCAGTGAAACATTTGAAAATAAGCTAATATAAAATTAATTAAGTAAACAGAGTCTTTGTCTCCCGGCATTTTTTAACAACGCTATAAAAAAGTTCTTTTAAAAAAGGCATTTTGAATGTATTGTTTTAAATCTGACGTAATTTTCACCAAAGCTTTCTTCCTCATTTTAATATTCACGTGAAAATACTTCTGTTGTTAGAAAGGAAATATCATTTGCCCTGTCTTAGAATTCACAACAATAGTTTAAAAGATTATCTCAAAATATGAAATAAATGTCTCGCGCAAATATATATTTTTAACTTTAAACTGTTTGGAAATATTGTTGTTTGATCATTTTAAATAGGGCGTAATTTCTCCCATTTAAGAATTTAACGCATATTAATGGCTTTATTATTTTACAATTTTCTTTCTCTTTTAAAATTCTCATGTAAATATAGATTTTATGACGTAATTTTCAATATTTTCCTGCTCTTAATGCATAATCATTTAATTCTAATTTGAAAGTTTTTTTTTTCATTTATAATATTCACGTGTAAATAAATTTTTAATTTGAAGGAAATATTATTCTTTTCGCTGTTTTAAAAATCGTCAACAATTTAAAATAATACCCTTTTCTAAAATATGTAAAAAATATGTCTCGAAATGATGAAAATTTGAATTTAAAATGGAAATAAGTCATAAAAAAAAGAGTAAAAAAAAAAAAAATAAATAAATAAATGCATTCTGCACACCGGAAACGTCTCCTGTATATTCTCAGAAAAATTATTACATTATTATGTATAGGTTTTGCTCCTATAAAACTTTTTAATGGAACGATTTTGACAATTTTAACATTAAATATATCTTAAAATAATAGATCGAATTAAAAACTGTCTGCATCAGCGTGTTTATCAAACCTTTTTCTATAATACCACCGATTTTCATAATTTTGCATGCAGTAGTTTTCTTAACATTAACGCAGAAAGGCCCCGGTCACAAAAAATTCAAAACCGGCGGCGGTGACAGCGTTAGTTACTATTTTTAAAATAGAGAGATTTTTTTTAAAATTTTGTTTAATTTCATGGTAGTAAATTACTATACTGATATGGAAAAAGAATTAAGACAGCGAAAGTACTGGAATCATTTTACCTTTTTGTTTTTGTTTTCCCATTAAAATGAGATGGAAAAAAAAAACTGAATAGATGTAATGTCACGATTATTGTGTGCTATCCAAACTGGTGAACAATTATTTTTGGCTTATTTTGTTTTTATGAATTGATTTAATGATTTTTACTTTACCTTCGTTTTAAAAACATATTATAAAGAATGTTTGTGCTATTTACTTTCACATTTACCCAATGACTACTGAATTCTTAGAAAATTACCGCGTTATTAACCTTCCGTCTACCAGACGGGTCCATTGGACCCGACATGTACATTCAAAATATTTATTCAAACCAGAAATTTCTTCAAAACAAACTAAATGTATAAATCAGACAATAATAAGTTAAATAAACAAATTAAATAGTTTTAAGTAAAAATTCTGGTGTAGAATGTTTTTATAAAACTTGAGTAAAATTTCCGGTAGTTCTAGGGTTAAGCCGGGTCAAATATCAGCTTCTGAAATTGAAGAAAAAGTAAATTAATGGCATCTGATAGAAAAATGGAGATATTCTAACTTCACTTGAAAGAATTAGACAAGTAAATAAACATTAGCTTAACGATAATTGCAAGCTCACCAAGTTCAAGATAATGGCAAGCTTCCAAGTTTATTTTCATAATCCTGTCGCCCAATCATTTTTAATTGTCCGTATGTGACCACTCTCCTATAAAGGTTACTTATAAGGGTAACTGCATAAAAATAACTCGTGAAATGTAATGATTTATAAAAGAATGTAGAATATAATTAGATTTCTTTTTTCCCCAAAAGCTTCAAAATCTTATAAAATAAATACAAAGCAACTCAATGGGTTCTTACGCAGCTAGTTTGATATAAATTTGTTTGATTGGTCTGAATAAATATCTTTTAGACCACTTTTAATAAACTAAAGCGACTATTTTGATGAAAATTTAACATAATTTTGGGATTGATTTTTAAGTTAAAGCTGTTTAATTATATATAGCATGTATATAAAATTGAAAAGCGTGCCATAATTTTGTAAAACCTAACTTCTATTTCTTGCTTTTTTGAAGGTTAGAGTAAAATAATCATTCATTTTTCTTAAAGGTATAACAGCATAAAATTTCGAGAGTTTTCAAGTTGGTGTTTCAAGATAAATATAATACATAAATATACGTAAAACAAGTTTGATAATGTGCTTGAACACATAAGTTTCACTGTTGTGAAACACACAATACTTCCCTCTTGTAAACGTATCTGGACACTGGCCAGGTCGTAAAACTAAAAACTTTTCTAAAGAACTAGTTTTGCAGACGCCATGTGTCCATTTTACATCGCGACATGCATCGTTTATTTTGACATATTATGTAATATATTCATATATTTCCTTACTAAAGCTTAATTTGTGTGTGAAACAAATGAAATTTAAGCTAAGACATCGAGCCTAATTTTTTTATACTCATTTAAACATGCATATTCAGAAAAAAGTTTAAATTTGAAAGAAAAAGTCTCACGCTTCCTTTTATTTTGCGATTATTGTACATTTAAATAATACATCTATTACTAAATTTTGTTCTTAATGCAAAGCTAGATCTAATATATAAAAATGAAAAATTGTCTGTCTGTATTTCTATACAAATACAATTTGGAAGCCAGAATTGTGAAATGTTGCGTATATGTGTATTAAAACACGGCCGAGGCAACTAAAGTAATCCGGAATCGGAATAACTGATAGTTAATTTTAATTAATGAAAAACCACAAATTTAACAGCAATTTCCAGTCAAATTTAAGCCCTTTTCGTTATAGCTACTGCCAACAAATAAAAATTCGCAATAAAATTTTTAGCACAACAATTACTTTTCTATTGCAAGATTTCCACGTGAAAAAATAAAATAAATGGTTTGACGAATTTAAAAAAAGGAAATATTCCATCATAACTTTCTACTGCAAGATTTTCACGTGAAAAATGAAAATAAAATAAATAGTTTGACGAATTGAAAACAAAAGTGAATGTTACGTCATAATTTTTCTCTTTTATGATTTCCATATGAAAAATTATAATTATTTAATTAATTTGACGAATTAAAAAAAATGGAATATTACGTCATATTGGAAATATAAAAGACGTGATGAATACATAACATCATATAAGTGAGAAAAAATCTATTGAAGCATGATAAAACTTCGATTATGGAAATATTGGCGTATTTTAACATTATTGCTCCAATGATGAATGGAAATAAGATTTATTGCTGTATTATTTTGCGTCTGTTATATAAATTTACACATTTTTATATTGGGTTTTCATTTGAATCATGTGTACAACACTTCGACTGTTTTTTTGTTATGTTGTATGTTAAATTTTGAAATTGGTTTTTCAAAACAAGCATTCTTAAAATTCCGGGCAACATCGGGTACTTTAGCTAGTACGGTATAAAATAAACACTGAACAAAAAAGTATTTTTTTTAATTTGTAAATGCATTCAGATATGTTGGGTAATTACAAAAGTACGTGCCCTATTTCATACATGTTAGAAACTTGCAATTTTGACTGTGCTGATGTTTCTTTTATAAACATACGAGGGTCACTCTGAAATTTTTGAGATACAACTAGGTTTTTAAAGTTATACTTACAAAATTTTAGGTGTGTTCAAAGTAGTCTCCTCCAGCATCAATGCCCTTTTGTAGACAAATTTTCCACAGATTAAATGCCTCAAGCCATTCATTTCTTGGAATCGATGAAAAAATGCATTTAAAGCCACATCAATCTCTTCTTCTGATGAAAACGACATCCACGTAAGTTCTTTTTTAGATTAAAGAATAACCAAAAGTCACACATAGCTAAATCAGATGAATACGGCGGATGTTCTATCACTTTAATTCGTTTTTGTTTAAGAAACTCAACTGTTAATCCGGCTGTATGTGAAGATGCATTCTCATGGTGAAACATTGGTCCCCTAACATTCACCTCTTGTAGAATTTCTGGAAGACATTTAGTGGTATACCAGTTTGCTGTTACTGTCTTCTGTCCCTCCAACTTGATGGCTTTGACCAATCCCGTACTTCTGAAGAAAACGGCATACATCACTTTTTTTAGTGCGCGTTGTCTTTTCACCATTGTCGGCGTGGGATCATCTTCAAAGACCCATACTTTGCTTTCTTGACGTGTTGGAACGTCAAAAAACGGTATGTACGTTTCATCACCCGTTACAATTTTAGAAATGATGCGGTGGCCACCATCATTTAGCAATTTAAGAGTTTCTTTACTGATTCTGACACGCTCCTCTTTTTGGTGCTCAGTTAGATTATGGGGAACCTAACGGAAAACTACTTTTTTCATATACAATTCTTCATGAATAATTTTGTGTATGGCTGCGGATTCAATGTTAAGTTTCTTCTGTATCATTTGATAGGTACAGCGATTATCATCCATTAGCATTTTTCGTATGGCAGACACGTTATCCGAGATTTCTGCCGACGGCGGCTTTCCTCTGTGGTCTTCATCCTGAAAAAAATTGCGACCTCTGCTAAATTCTTTAAACTATCTGAATACAGTAGCACGAGCTGGAGATTCATCACCAAATGCTAATTTCAACCGTTGAACGCATTCTTCTTGATTTAATCCTGCTTTAAAATCGCAGAAAATCATAGCGCGAAAATGTTCTCGCGTCAACTTCATTTTCTCTTCTGTTTCAAATTTATTCTACGCTAAACAAGTTGAAGTACGTCAGTAAAAAATTGTCTGCTGTGTTAAAATACTTTGTATTTTAAAATTAAACTGTTATTTTTATCATAATGAAGGGAACGAATATATATATATTTTTTCAACTGGATTAAATTATATTCAAGGCTGGAGTAGCAACTGTGCTACTCCAGCCTTGAATATAATGTTATTTTTATTTTGTAAATTCTCGTCCGCGCGTATCTCAATAATTTCAGCGTAACCCTCGTATTATTAACTGACACTTATCTACAGGTGTCGTGAGTGAACATAACATTAAAAAAAGTTTTTTCCAATTAATTTGTGTGCAAGGTTGATATTGAAAATGTTAAAATGAAAAGTTACATTTTCTTCCTGTTATGTTATATGAGTTTAAAAAAGAAGTGAGTGTTGGACGTGCTACAAAAAATATTCAAGACGTTTATTTGGATCGTGCTCCTGCTCTTAAGGGGGATGGTCACGCAGCTTCGGATTTCCTCTCACTAATTTAAAAGCTGTAGGAATTTGATGCATTCGTATATTTAAAATCGGGAAATTAATATTTTTAACTTCTATTTTTTGTGTACACTTCCTAAAAGACGTCTCTTTTTTTATACAGTTCTCAAAATATTTCTAAAATATAGACTTAATTTTATATGAAGTTTTAAAATCTTACTAAAAGTTCGTCCGCTTTTAACACATAAAATATTAAATTCAGCATAGATTTAAAAAATATTTTGAAAACTACGAAAAAAAGAGACATCCTTTAAGAAGAGAACAGATAAAATAGATGTTAAAAATATGAATTTCAAAAGTCCATAGACTTAACATTACGGAGGAGAATACCGAAGCTGAGTGACCAGCCCCTTAAGGCAATTGAAAAGTGTTTTTGTCGATTTCGAAATGGTGATTTCAATCTAAATGTTAAAATTCGCTCTGGGCGACCCTCTCGCATTGATAATGATTTACTTCGTGATTTAGTGAAAAATAATCCAAGAATTACTGCTGTAGAGATTTCTGAGATTCGAAATGTTGACATTTCGACAGCATTTCGCCATTTGAAACAACTTGAGTACACTTCGAAACTCGATGCATTGTAAATCGGGCACGAACTTTTGCAATCGCCCATTTACTTATTATTATTATAAACTATAACTTCGATGGAAAAAGTATACTATTATCTTTCATAGATATTATACTTATATGAACATTCAGAGATATATAGAAAACAGATTAAATGAAAAAAAAAGGATGCTCACTTCTTTTATTTTGCGTTTATTGTAAATTTAAGTGATGCATCTAATATAAATATTTGTTATTTTTGTAAAAATCGATATGCTAAGAAAAAGAAACCCTTGATTCAAAAAGTGTTTTGTTTTGTGTTTTTCATAGATGTTATTGATATACAAACATACATAAATATTCCAAAAACGTTTTATTAAAATTGAAGGAAAATGATGCTTAATCCCTTTTGTTTTCTTTTATTTTGATGGTAACTATGTAAATTTAAATAATACATCCATTATAAAATTTTGTTGCTTATGCAAAAAAAAAAAAAAAAAAAAAAAAAAGGTTGAAAAGTGTTTTTTAATTTCGCGTATTGAAAAAGCAGTGTTTTATTTTCGAAATATATTAGATTTTAATACATTTTAAATCTTGATGTTTGAAGAAGAGCAATGAAGCAAAGAGGGCATCTCTCTATTCTAAAAAAAAAGTAACTTACGCTGTCACCGCCGCCGCCGGTTTTTGAAATTTTTGTGACCGGAGGTCTTTCTTCGTTAATATTATGAAAAATATTGCATACAAAAATATGAAAATCGGCGGTATTATAGAGAAATGTTTGATAAAAACGCTGATGCAAACAGTTTTCAAATCGAAGAATTAATTTAAGAGATATTTAATACTAAAGTTGAACAAAATCGTTCCATTAAAAAAGTTTTATAAGAGCAAAAACTATCCATGGGAATTATTTCATTTTTAGATCATTTTATACGGTAGAATTTCCCGGTGTGCAGACTGCATTTATTTTTAATTTGACGCATATTTTGAGGTTTTATTTCTATTTTAAATTCAAATTTTCCCCATTTCGAGAGATATTTTTTACTTATTTTAGAAAATGCTATTAATTTAAACTGTTGCCAACTGTATAAACAGCGCAAACAATAATGTTTGCTTCAAATTGAAAATTTATTTACACTTGACTAATATAAACAGGAAAAAAACTTTCAAATTAGAATTAAATAATTACGTATAAAAAGCAGGAACGTATTGAAAATTACTTTGTAAAAACTATGTTTACACGTGAATTTTAAAAGAGAAAGAATATTGTAAAATAATAAATTCATTAACATGCGTTAGGAGTCTTAAATAGGAGAAATTATGTCACATTTACGTCCCACGGGGCTGACGTAGTGGGCTACCGTGGTTAAAAGTCACGCGACAGTCGCGGTCTGTCACGTGGCCAAGACACACTGACGCGCATCCATACACAAAGCAATTCGATTACTTTGTTTTTTAAATGTTGTGTGTTTATTACCCTTTTATAAAATGATAGAAATAGACGCAATTTTCATTGCGATTCCCATAATTTATTTTTTTTTGTGAAACTGATATTATTTAGTGACTTTCATGGATAAATTATGATGTGATCCCGGATGTATTAAAGACATCAACTGAATGTAAGTATTAACTATTTTAGGTAGCTTTCTTTACAAAAAAGCTACCTATTGCAGCCGTTCGGAGGAAAGCGATTTCAAAAAATTTTGGTATATTTTCATCGATCATGACCCCCAGACCCCGAAACCACCCTCAGTTCAAAATTGATATATATATATATATATATATATATATATATATATATATATCTATATATATATATATATATATATCTGACCTATGTCACACTGTAACTCCCGTAATTATGAACCGATTTCGATGTAATTCGGTGTGTACATAGTACATACCAATGTCTCGACCGAGTTCGTTGGCCAACTTCATCCGCCGTTTTGTTTCAAAATGGCGGCCATTTAAAATTTTAAAAAAAAATTAAAACTTGAAATGTGGTACCAAAAAATTAAAAATGGAAAAATATTTTTTTCTTATGTATTTGACCTTTATACAAAGATTCCGGAGCAGTTTTTGTTTCGTCTATATCTTAAAAAATGGCTGAGTTATAGCATTTTGAATTTCTAGCGTGGCTGACATTTTGAAACGTCCTGAAATTTGTCACGCGATAAAAGGTGTATTTATGAACCGATTTGGATGTAATTCGGTGTGTACATAGTACATACCAATCTCTCGACCGAGTTCGTTGGCCAGCTTCATCCGCCATTTTGTTTCAAAATGGCGGCCATTTAAAGTTTTTTTAAAAAATTAAAATTTGAAATGTGGTACCAAAAAATTGAAAATGGAAAAATATTTTTTTCTTATGTATTTGACCTTTACACAAAGATTCCGGAGCAGTTTTTGTTTCGTCTATATCTTAAAAAATGGCTGAGTTATAGCATTTTGAATTTCTAGCGTGGCTGACATTTTGAAACGTCCTGAAATTTGTCACGCAATAAAAGGCGTATTTATGAACCGATTTGGATGTAATTCGGTATGTACATAGTACATACCAATCTCTCGACCGAGTTCGTTGGCCAGCTTCATCCGCCATTTTGTTTCAAAATGGCGGCCATTTAAAATTTTTTTAAAAATTTAAAATTTGAAATGTGGTACCAAAAAATTGAAAATGGAAAAATATTTTTTCTTATGTATTTGACCTTTATACAAAGATTTCAGAGCAGTTTTTGTTTCGTCTATATCTTAAAAAATGGCTGAGATATAGCATTTTGAATTTCTAGTGTGGCTGACATTTTGAAACGTCCTGAATTTTGTCACGCGATAAAAGGCGTATTTATGAACCGATTTGGATGTAACTTCGTTTATACATAGTACATACCAATGTCTCGACCGGGTTCGTTGGCCAGCTTCATCCGCCATCTTGTTTAAAAATGGCGGCCATTTAAATTTTTAAGAAAAATTTAAATTTGAAATGTGGTACCAAAAATTGAAAATTGAAAAAATATTTTCTTCTTATGTGTTTGACCTTGATAAAAAGATTCGAGAGCAGTTTTTGTTTCGTCTATATCTTAAGAAATGGCATTTTGAATTTCTAGCGTGGCTGACATTTTGAAACGTCCTGATTTTTCTCACGTAATAACAGGCGTATTTATGAACCAACTTTGATGTACCTTGGTGTGTACATAGTACATACAAATATCTCGACCGAGTTCGTTGGCCAGCTTCATCCGCCATCTTGTTTCAAAATGGCGGCCATTTAAAAAAATAAAAAAATAAAAAAATTTAAATGAGATACCAAAAAATTGGAAAATGAAAAAGATTTTTTTGTATGTGTTTGACCTTAATAGAAAGATTCCGGAACAGTTTTTCGTTCGTCTATATCTAAAAAAAAATGGCTGAGTAATAGCATTTTGAATTTCTCTTGTGGCTGACATTTTAAAACGACCTGATTTTTGTCACGCGATAACAGGCGTATTTATGAACCTATTTGGATGTAACTTGGTCTGTTCATAGTACATACCAATGTCTCGACCGAGTTCGTTGGCCAGCTTCATTCGCCATCTTGTTTCAAAAGGGTTGCCATTTAAAAAAAAATTAAATTTAAAATTCAAAATGAGGTATTAAAAAATTGGAAAATGAAAAAGATTTTTTTTTTATGTGTTTGGCCTTGATACAAAGATTCCGGAGCAGTTTTTGTTTCTGAAAATTTGTTCTTTTGTTGATATCTTAAAAAATGGTTGATTTATAGCACTTTGAATTTCTAGCATGGCTAACATTTTGAAACGATCTTGTATTTGTCACGCGATAACACACGTATTCGCCTATTTCGATGTAAGAAGGCCTGTGGATAGTATACATCAACACCTCGACCAAGTTCGCTGGCCAGATTCATCAGCCATCTTGTTTCAAAATGGCGGCCATTAAATTAATATATATATATATATTTAAAGTGAGGTGCAAAAAAATTAGAAATTGAAAAAGGTTTCTTTCTTAAGTATTTGATCTTGATATAAGGATTCAGGAGCATTTTTTGTTTGTCTTTACCTTAAAAAATGGCTCAGATATAGCAGTTTCAATTTCTATTGTGGGTGACATTTTGAAAAATCTGATTTTTTGCATGCGACAGCACTCCTATATATTAACCGATTCCGATGTGAGTGAGCATGTGCACAGCAATTACTAAGGTCTCGACCAAGTTCACTGCTTAGCCTCATCCACCATGTTGTCTTAAAATGACAGGCACTTTAAGAAATTGCCGAATTTGGCAGCCAAATATAAGTTACTTTAAAGAAAAGCAGCTTGGATAAAGCTGACTAATTTCGCGAAATTCTCATTCATTATATTGATAAAAATTAGTATCGAATCTCCTATATTCGGTTTCCACTAAATTGAGCTTCGTGTGTTTGCATGATATAAGTTGGCTTTTTTTAAATAAGGATTATGAAAGCTACCTCTTCCTCCCGGCACTGGCCGGAAGGACTTTTTCCATTTTAGACATGCATTGATATGATTGTGTAAGTTTTGTATGCTTTAAATATACGTAAATAGCGTTTATTTTGAATGAATTTATCCTTTCCTACACTATTTATGTTAAATGAATTTGTCCTTTCCTACACTATTTATTCTAAAAGTTGTTCACTTATTAATATAAGCAATATAGGAACAAAGTTTTTCTCAAGCTCGTGTTATTTTTAAGCATTCAATAAGTAGATTAGTATACCAATGATATTAATACGAGCGGATTTTAATATTGTATATTAAAATAATCATTATTAAGAAGTCTGTGTAAAATTTTGTATTTACTATGATTTCTAGGTACAAAGACCTTGGTTGATTTTTATTTGTTTATTTTTTACTTCCGATAACATTATAGTTGGTTACAAATTATTTTACTTAATATACTTAAAATGATGTCAGTGTTTTTATTTTTTTATAAGATTTTACAATCATATTCCTGCTGGCAGGGAAATTTTTTGGTGAATAAATATCAATTTGTATATATTCTGTGTGCTAAAACTGTTTTAGTTTCGTTTTTAACTATTATGCTCAGATGTAAATACTGAGCCCGTTTATTTTTAATCAACGTTTTGCACGTTTATTAATAAAATACTCATTTTAGGACTAAAGTTTTAAAAATTTTATATTTTAAATAAAATAGATATCTGATGACCGTGTATAATTTTCGTGCATAAATATTGATATGTACTTAAGGTATAAAGATCCTATTCGAAAAAAAAAATCTCCTATTTCTTTTTCCTTCTTTCGACCTTTTCCTTCTTTCGATCTTTTATTTCCTAACCCAATAATTTAAAAATGTGCTGTAGCTTTAAAATTTTTATATGTTAAATAAATAATTCTTATGTACTATGTTAAATTTCGGTGTATTTATAATGATTATTTCAATGATATAAGTAGCTCAGTTGATTTTTTTTCGCTTTTGAAAACATTATACTTCTTTGCAATTTATTTTATTTTAATATACTTAAAATATGCTGCTTTGAAAAGTTTCTATTAGATTCGACAATCATAATTCCGCTGTTAGAAATCAACGAATTTTATAAAATTAAAGGTTGAGTTGGATGTGATTGTAATGTAAAGCCGAGACAATAATGTATTTTGATTAATTTTAATTTTAACACAATTATTTTAATTGGTAAATAAATCATGTCAATTGTAATTTTCCAATTGAGTGAAAAAGTGCCTAGACCAGGTTTAGAACTAGTGACCTTTGGATTAAGCTGCTAGAGCTCTGTACTGAGCTATCCTGGACAAAGCTGGCGTCCACAATTCACTCGCTTAACTTTATCATGAGAGCATCTTGTTCAGTGTTGAATTCAGACCCTTTTTTCCGGGAGAGATTTCTGTGGCTCCGGGGGGGGGGGGGGGGAAATTGCATTTTATGACCATTGAAAACACAAAATCTCAAATCTTCCGGGGGGGGATCTCATTGCTCCGGGGGGAATGTCCCCCCCGGGCCACCCCGTGAATTCAACACTGATCTTGTTTGTTATCTTAAACAGCTCAACCTTAATACCAGGTGCTGGAACTCTAAATAAATGCTGGATACATAATTACACTTGATTAACTTGGAGTTCATTGTTTTTGCTCTTATCAAAGGGTTACCTGAGTGAATTGTGGCCGCCAGGTTTGTTCAGGATAGCTCAGTTAGCAGAGCATTGGCAGCTTAAGCCTAAGGTCCCTGATTCAAATTTTAGTCTGGATACTTTTATTACTTAGTTATAAAATTATAATTCAATAATCTACGTCGTCAATTGATTTGTTTATAAGAAATAAATTGTTTTGTTCAAAACTGTCAAGGAATTCTTAACCAAGTGCAGGGAAGGGGCCGGCACCTGGAAAATCGAAACCCCTGCACAATGAAGCTATAGATGAGACGCCAGGTGTCATGTTCAAGAAACCGACAAAGGCCCAAAAAATATTTTGTATAATTTAATATAATATTTTAATATATTATAATTTATAATATAATATTTTAATATAATTTATTTTAAAAGATAAATGCGTACATTTTTTTAAATAGTAATTTTAATAGTTTAACAAATTTGCATATTCCATAGCTTTTATATTAAGAGTGTTCACAGATTTTAAATTTTCTCATTCAATAATACACTTCTTTCTCAAAAAATTCTGAAATCATTTTTATCTGAAGGAGATGGAACTTACAGGCTGCGAAACATGAAAATTTCAACCTGTAAGTACAAAGAATTGAACATTTTTCATCTTCATTTAGTCATAATACATTCTTGAAGTATAATTGCCTATTCCCTGATGATTACCTTTCAGTGATTAGCATATCGTTAAAAATGATTTAAAATGTTTTTACATGGGTATATTTTCTGAAAGATCGCATGCATTTGTTAGAAATTCAGACGCACTGTTTGTTTTCTTGTACCTTCATAAGATTAGCAAATGTTATGCATTTACGAATGAAAATGCATTTGCAAACAATATGTCAGAAAGTAATATTTTTCTTTTATGATTGATTGCTTTTTATCTCATTTATACGATTATTAATTTCAATATATCTCTGAGATTCCAAGCATTCAAAGATCATCTTGAATTTTTTTAGTGCAATTCATGTTTTCTCTATAACAATGCCTGTTGCAATACATTAATTTGGTGCAGACAACGAACTCGATTATGAAAAATTCATTGATTTTTTTAAACGCTTTGTTGAAAGTGAATCTATTAAAAAATATAGAATTTTTTGCTCCGTTTGTTTTTTAAGAAAAGGAACAGAAAAGAAAAAAAAAAAAAAACATTATTTAACGTATCTTTTTAGAATTTCTAAATTGATATATCAACGTATAATCGTAGATTAGTTAACATTAAATTATTATTTTATAAAAGCGCATTTTTGTAATATTGCAGTCTCCATTTTTTTAAATTTCAATTTATTTATTTACATTTAAGTCTTTAAAATGTTGTATTGTTGCAGTTTCACAACACTTTGGCATATTTTGACGAACATTTATTGACACATAATCTATTGTTGTTTCAGCTACCATACAGTTGTATGAGTTACAAAGAATGTTTGGAGTTTTATCACTTGTGGCGGAATAATTGTACATAACTTTACATAATACACTTTCGTAAGTAATTTTTTTAATTCTAGCATATCAGGAAGTGGATTAAAATTCTGTTGCTAAATTCCATCTTTGCATACAAAAATCAACTTGAGTTAAATAAACGAGTGTGATAAGTACTTTGTTAAGATATTTACTGATGGAATGACAAGGAATGGCACACACACACACACAAAAAAAGAGTAATATATACAAATGAGCGATATAAGGGGGGATTATTGTACTTTGATTGGAATAGCTGACAGGCAAATATATGTGAAAAAACCCATTAATAATACGTAGTAAACTCCTTTGCTCCTTGTTGAAGATGATAAAGTATCTTTGTCGCTGAAAAAATCATATATTAGTATTAAGATTATTTAGATATTAGTATAAAAGAAACATATATTAGTATTTTCTTTAGACAAAAGAGAATTAAATCTAAAAGAAATGGCATAAATTATGCAGGTTTATTTTTTATTTTTGCGTTATAAAAACGACGTTTTAATGTTTTCATACCACTGTAAAGTTATGAATTCTATCAATTTAAATAATGATTTGGATATGATAGTAATCTAAAGCCATCTGTTTTGTTAACTGATTTGCTCAGCTCAGCTGAGACCGCCAGCGTCACGTGACTACTCTAAATCGGAGAAGAACGGTAGCCCGTCTTTTTCGTTAGCCTCGTACGTCCCATTCCACTTATTACGTAAAATGAACAAAAAATAATATTGCAAAATAGTTTAAATTTAAAAATTGCGCGAGACATTTATTTGATATTTTGAGATTATCTTTTCAATCATTTTTGTTAGGGCAGCGCAAATAAGATTTCATTTCTAACAAAAGTATTTTCACGTGAATATTAAAATAAGAAAGAAAAGTTTGGTGAAAATTACCTCAGACTGAAAACGATACATTTAAAATGTCTTATTTAAAAGAACTTTCTTTTCGCTTTGTTAAAAAATACCGGGAGACAAAGACTCTGTTTACTTAATTCATTTTATATTAGCTTATTTTGAAATATTTAACTGTTTTTATTTAATCAAAGACGAAAACAGCCATTGTATCTTTTAACAGCAGCTGATTTTTCCTTAAAATTCATCAATCAACTAGAAATGAATAGAAACCCGTTTATGGGGAGATCGCCACTGTTTTTTAAATTATAATGCAATCTTCCAAAGTCTTTTTAAAGCCGATCAAATTAGAGTGCTTTTAGAGACTGCGGTGTCAGAACGGCGGTTGGCGAGCGTAGCTCGTAGGAGCCTGAGCCCTCTAGTTTTTTTAAAAAACTTTTTGTTAAAAGTTTACATGGCGAGTTAAACTGACATATACGTATTGTAAACTCAAAACCTCAACCAGTTTTAGTGTTCTTTGATTGAATTTTGAAATAATAATAAAGAATATGATGATGAAAATTTGAGATTTTGAAAAAGACGAAATAAAAGTCAAGTTTGTCGAAATTTTAGTGTTTTAATTTAGATTGACACAACATTAGATTTTTATTAAGCATGATTATTATTCAACAAATATCATTTGGATAACTTTTAATTTAATGTGTCTATTCTAATTAAAATTTAACATTATTCCAAGTTAATTTTAAAGCAGAAATTAAAACTAATTTTAATTAAGTAGCATGTATATAAATTTGAAAAGTGTACCAGAATATCATCAATTCAATTTTTCTATCATTTTTTTAAAATATAAGTAAAAGTAGTCTTTTATTTTTCTTAGATATTGAAATTTAATATATTATACATTTATATGTTTACCAATATTCATTAGGTGTTATTTCATAAAAATTGGGTCTTTCATACATATCTGTGTTCTTTAATAACTGCTAAAGATAGTTATTAAAAAAGTTTTAATTCATCATATAAAAATGCACTTTCATCTGCAATGCATCACAGTTTTAATGTCATGTGTCTTTTTCTCGTCAAGTCGTAAGTTTATGAATAGTTCATTTTGAAGTATTGTGCAATAGTATACATGTTTCTTATATCTAAAATGTAATATGTGTAACGAATGAAACTTTAAGCTGAACGTAATATTCTTACACTCACATAAAGATGCAGAAAGACACACATGCACACAAAATCTTGAAAGAGAAGAATGTCAGTTTTGGATCTTTTTCAATCTTGCATTTATATTATGGCGAGGCCATACATTTGTATTAGATTTGTATTCGAAATTAATCTGTTTTCAAAATTTATTTCCCTTTCTTCTGTTTAACTCTCGCATTCAAAAATCATTCCTAATTTAGGTCTAATTTAAGTGCAATCGTTATACTCACATAAATATTCTTTTTGTTTCTGTTAAAAAATATCATTCAGATAAATGATTTATTTGTTATTTCTAATTTAAGCACATTTCCTTTCCCCGCATAAATATTGTTTATTGATATTTTATTTATTAAACGCCACTTCTTGTACAAATCTGTTTACATAATCTAAAGATCATATAGTTAATTTAAGCTTGCAGGCGTCCTCGTTAAAGCATTAAAATACACATAAATTTTATTTTCACTTTGGCCAGTAAATAGATATTTGTCATTAATTATCCTCACCGTTAGACTTTATGTAAGCAATAATAGGTTTGCTTTTTTATTTCACTTAATAATTCGTTGCCAAATGTGGTTTCTGTCCTTGGCGTTTATCTCGTTCAAATTTTAATATATCTCCCAGTTTAACGGTTATTTTGTAATTGGCGTATTGGCTCGAGACAGATGTATTCTTGGCGTATTAAATTACGCAGATTAAACGGGACTTCCTCTCTGATCGTCGTACTGTAAAGAGTTTAAAATTTGCTGAGTAATGAGGGCCACCACTAATCTTACATCTTAGCCTTCTGTTTTCTTAGAATAAAGATTTTTTTCCATGGAACTTTTTCCTGAATTATTGCCTGGTGGACTTTCCTTTCAGGAAACGTATTATACTCTAACTGGGGTTTGCGATGGATTACAGCGGATTTTACTATGAAAACTACGTTACGATCACTTCACATTTGCAGAAATTCAACACCATTATATCCGGCTTTCAACTAATTTATATATATAAATATGGATGATTTGTGTAGTATAAAATTCTGTTCTTTATTAAAAGTAATGTAAATTAATCGAAAAAGTAACATGTAAAAAAATAAAGAAGATTTTTGAAAAATAGTCCTTTATTTTCCTTAGATGTTAAAGTTTAATATATATTTTAAAGCTAATGCTTGAGATGGATTTGTGTTGTTTCAACATAAAGACAATACATATAGTGAAATAAGTTTGATAAATATGATTGAAAATCTCAGTTTTAATGTCATGTGTCTTTTACTCCTCAAGTCGTAAGTTTATGAATAGTTCGTTTTGAAGTATGTGCAATAGAATGCATGTTTCTTATATCCAAAATATAATATGCCTGGGAAACGAATGAAACTTTAAGCTCAAAGTAATATTCTTACAATCACATAAAGATGCAGAAACACACACACGCACACGAAATCTCGAAAGAGAAGGATGTTAGCTTTGGATCTTTTTTCAATCTTTCATTTATGTGAATATGGATGACTTTTCTAGCATAAGATTCTGTTCTTTATTAAAAGTAATGTAAATTAATCAAAAAAGAAATATTTTAAAAAATAAGAAGGTTATTGAAAAGTACATTTTATTTTCCTTAGATATTAAAGTTTAATATATTTTTTAAAGGGACTTCCTTTCTGATCGTCCTACTGTAAAGAGCTTAAAATTTGCTGAGTAATGGGGGCCACCACTAATCTTACATCTTCCATACATGGTACCGTGAAATATGTTTATCAGGAAATAGTTTCTAAAAAAAGAAGAAGGGCTTGAGTGGTGGCCCTCCCAATTTTCCTGAGTGCTCTTCCTGTGTTTTTGGTTAGATATGCAGAAGTATCTGTGCTGGATTACATCTAACTAAAATGACTTTTGGAAACTCGCATGTTTATGTGACAACGAGATCTGCTCGGGACTGGTGCGGTCTGTTTAGTGACAACTAATGGCTCGGAGCCGCATTCGTGGTCTATGTGTGAACTGAGAACTATGTGTGAACTGCCAGCACAATGTGCTGGCAATTTGGACGCCAGCAGTTTGTGCTGTAAAAAATGTGTCCAAATTGTTAGCACATTGTACTGTTAATTTTACGCAACTACTGTATTTTCCATGTTAATATAGTCAGGAAACCAAAGAAAGATACAGCACATTCACTGTGATCGAGTTTTTGCGCGAGATGAACAGTACTTTGTACTGTAAAAATGTCGTTTTTTTTTTTTTTTTTTCTTTTTTTTTTTTTTTTTTTTTACAGTGTACATAAAATGAAAGAACGTACTTATATCTTTCATCTCAATAAAAATTGTGTTTTAAAATCATATACATTTTAAGATATTAAATGTTGAATATGGACTCTTTTTTTCATTTTTTCCAATTTTTAAGATCCCCGAGACCCCTTAATTAGAATGAATTATACAAATACTATGGCATTCGCGACAATTTACATTGAATGGCTCTTTCAATACGCCTCGAGTGTCTTTAAAAGTTAATTAAAAATCTATCTAGAAAACGCGGCAAGGACCAAGGTGGCGTTGCAAGTGTGTGACCTCCTTTCGAAGCGCGCTTAGCACAATGCCAAATGTGAACTTTGAACGAATGTTTTGTTTTAGCTGCACTTTAGAAAGAAAGGTTATTACTATGATGAATTAAGTTTTATGAAATGACAAATGATGTTTAAATATGCATTTTTTTTATTGTCAGTACCGAATTAAGTTCATTATAAAGAGATTAAAATAATATTAAACTAGTCGGATGTGTCAATCCCAAAACTTTCTTCTATCTCATACATGCCAATACTTCCCGATAAATGCATCACAGCAGCGCTACCGGTTAGGCGATTATACCAAAATCTAATCAGGGACAACTTTCGTGAACTTCTAATTGAATTTGAAGTTTGGTGAAAATTCGCGCATTAGTTTTTGAGATAGAGCTATTACGGAAATCGTGAAAAGTTCTGAGTTACAGTGGCACCTCTTGGGCAATTTAAACCAAAAACGTATCAGGATCAGTTCATATCAGGGACTAACTGAATCTAAAGTTTGATGAAAATTCATGCATTAGTTCTTGAGATACAGCTATTGCGAAAATCGAGAAAATTGCAGCACATTAGCGCTACCTGTTGGGCGATTTACACCAAAAAGTAATCAGCACCAATTTATATCAGGGACTAAATAATCTAAAGTTTTATTAAATTCTCAATAGTTCTTAAGACAGAGCGCCCACAATATTTGTATCACACACAGATAGACAGACTCACAGACAGACATTTTGTAAAAATATGTTTTTCATTATCTCTGTACCCTAAAAAGTATACATCCGTCGAAAACCGGAATTCGAAATTTTTCAAGAATCCAATACTTTCTTTTTGTAAAGATAGAAGAAAGTAAAAATGAGTTATACAGAATAGCTGTATTTGATATTTTTTAGGTTCCATATCTCTTTGAACTTTCATGGTATATCCATTTACATTTTTCTAGAATATACTGTTATACCCAACCCTACTTTGCATAACTTTTTACAAAGTGTTAGTAGTCTTTTAGCAACGGTTTTTTTTAATAATACAATTACCAATTCATATATTTATACTACGGAACCCTCTGTGCGCGAGTAATGCTCGCACTTGATCGTTTATTAAAATCTAATTTGTCTGAGAAACGAAACGTTATGGTCAACATGCTAATCTTACACACATTTGAAGATGCTGATTCATCACAAAAAACTTTAATCTCGAAAGCGAAGATTGTTTATTTCCAATCAGTTTTTAATCTTCCATTTAATATAAATTTGGATGAATTGTCTAGTACAAAATTCTATGTTTTATTCAAAAATCCATATGTAAAAAAATAAAAATAAAGATAAAAATGAAAGAAGTAAGCGAAAAATTAATCTTTTATTTTCATTAGATATTACAGTGAAATTACCTTTTAAAAAGGCGTGCAGTATGTAAATATTGCTGTGTTTTAAGAAATGTAGATATATTAGAACATTTACAATAGGAAAGAAAAATAAGATAAAACTTATCTGCAGCAATATCCTGTTATTTTGTCTTTTTGTGGGTGTTCCATGTTTAGACAAATAGGGGTCTGCGTTTTCCGTTTTTTCTCATTGCGAAGAGAAAAAATGGAATTTAGTCCTGAGTGTTCGTGTGATGGGAGATATACGTCTTTACAGTTGTGTATGGGGGGGGGGGGGGTGAAAGTATTGAATTTCAGCATAGGAGAAGCACAAGAAGCAATAAATTCGGGCGATGGGATTGGGATTGACGTTAGTTAATCCTATCAGGTGGACTGAAAATTTATAAATTTAGCAATGAATGTCAAGAGTAATCCATGTAAATTGTTAATATTGAAAGGGTCAGCGTTATTTAAAAATGCAAGTTTTATCATCGCGTCAGAGGGACGTAAAGAATTGTTGCCTATTAAAGCTGGATAGTGTGAGGGCATCTCCCATCTTTAATAATAATAATAATAAAAATAAATAGAGAGAGGCTAGAGTTGGAGTTTTCTCTTCAGTTATCCTTTACCGCTTGTTTGACTCAAAAAGTGGAGTTTTCACTCCTTAATCCTGCAATCCTGAGCTAGGAGTCTTGCTTTGAAGGGAGATCTGTTCGGTTCCCTTGTTATCTGCAAATTCAAGGAAAAGCGGTATAATGGAAAAATGAGAGGTTTTTCCTCTTTACCTCTCTCTGTCTTGGAGCTGTAGCAGCTGAATTCAAGATTACCTGAAAGCGATATAATGATAGTTACCAGGTTAATTACCAGTTATAACGGAACAATGGAGATTCCAGAGAAGATAGTACTTAGGAAACTGAAGATGACCACCAAGGAAACGGCCAATATTTAGACACATCGGTGCAGCGCTAAGAGCCTGGGAAGGATTTGAAGAGTCAGAGGAGGAGTGGGATGATACAGTTGCTATGGTTGAAGAATTTCGGATCAAGGGAATTTGTCGGCTCAATATAATTTGGTTCTCCTGGAGCATTGTTGTGGTGCGAGAATGGGATATCTATATCACTATATATGAGATTTCCACAGTATGAAGAGTGCTGATAGGGTAATTTTACCGGGATTGCGTCTACTCGAATCGGGTATCTATGATTAAATCTTTAAACTGTCGTGCAGTGTGACTTTATGTGCGTGAATCCGTTAAAAACTGTTTCTGCGCGGCGGCCGGACTGTGCAACTAGGGGAATCATTGGGATCAGCGAAAAATGTCAATGGAAGTTATAATTGACTATTCAGTGATTAAACGGGCTTAATGGGTGATAGTGCTTTAATTTTCTTTGGAATAATTAACCTGTTGTGAAATATGTTGCTCCTGTCCTGGTAAGTTCCTTAATTTATATTTAAGTATTTCAAAATCGAATAAATATTTTAAGTTAAAAACTATTAATTAATTTAAAGTAGCTACACGAGTAATGATTGTTAATCTTGAAATTCTTTACTATAGTTAAATTGTTGTAGTAATTTTTATTGATGATCTGTGAAATATTACGTATTACCAAACAACTTGCCAATTATTTCAATAGTTAATTGCTTAAATAAAGAATTATGAACAATATATGGTTTAGCATTTGAATTTGAAATTATTGGTATTATTCTTTAAGAAAATAAATATATCCTAATTAAACTTAAACTAGTATTTTCAAATATTCAAATTTAAAAATATATAAATATTATTTGATTGGACTGGCCAATGAGCACCGTAAGGAACACAACACCATCAGCACCTTAACTTTGTAATTTAAATAAAAGGTTGAACCTATATTTGAACTAAACAGGAGTTTTAGATAATTACAGAGTTTAAATATTAATAAGTAGAAAGGCCGAAATATGTGTATATCATTTGATGAAAGTATTTATTTACAAAAGAAAAGAATAATCATTTTACTTTATGTGAGAAAGAAAAATTAAGATATAAGGAACAATATAACAAATAGCACCGTTACGTATTTTAAGTAAATTTAAGGCAACAATTTAAATAAAAAAAGTTATATGTAATAAAAACAAACAATATTCATTGGACAAGTTTGATAAATATGACTGAACACCTAACACCTAAGTTTTACTGCCGTAAAACATTTCATACTTCCTTCTTGCAAACGTATCCGGACATCGGCCAGAGGTCGTAAAACATATGATTGGATAAATTTACGAGAAAACTATTTTTGCTGAGGGAATGTGCCCTTTTCTCATTCTATTGTAAGTATGAATAGTTTACTTTAAAGTTTTGTGCGACAATATACAAATTTCTCATTTCTTAAGTTTCTTTCCTATTTGAGAGGCACTATACTTAATATTCTTATATTCACGTAAAGCTGAAGAAACATTTATTGCCGCCTGCAAGGCGGATTGGAGGGGGGGGGAAGGGGGGGGGGAGCAGGAAAGAGCTTTTGCCCTTTCTTGGATTTTGAAATTTAATTAATTAAATTTTCGTTTTATCAGATGATTTCGAAATAAATAGTAAATTTTATTCTTTACAAATGACTTAAAAGTTACACTAAGAAAAAGAGGAACTAAGAATTTTTCACCTGGAAAAAGGTGGGGTACCCTATCGTCTCCTTGAGCCTCTTGTAGAAATATTTTTTTTTTTTGATATTTTAGTTTTTGGGTCATTTTAATTTTACATGCAGATTTCATGTCCGGAAAATGAAGTTTTTTTTTTATTTGAATAGTATTAAGTGCTTTTACTCAATGTCATTACCTATTTTTATATATCTTATTTGCTCATAAAAAAAATAGATTAAGTATGTTTAAGACTTTATTTACTAAGCAAAAAATAATATTTAAAAATTCATCACCTACTTTTTGGACTGTCCCAAGATGAAGTTTCTGTGAAAGGTATTGCTTATTTAATACCGTCAACTGGAGCTACTTTGGTCCTTGCGGGGTTATTTCGGTCCACCCCATAAAAAAAGTTTTTATTCTTTGTATTGAACAAATAATACAAGATAATTTGGGGGTTTTTGCCTTTGAAAGATACTTTACATCCTACTATAGGGTATTGGAATAGTTTGGGGGTAATTTAATTTTTTTTAGTGGCAACACTGGATGTGTTTGTAAACAACTGTTTTCGTGTGTAAATTTTAACTCTCTAAACTTTCTAAAGTGAAACAATCTGGATAAGAGCTACAAATAAGATGTGTCAAAATATTACATTTAGTAACCTATAACCCATGTGTGATCATATTTTTTCGTTTAACTTTTTATTTTGACAGAAAGTTTTTACATTTTCATAAAGCTAACATGAAAACTAGTATTTCGGGGCTACTTTGTTCCAGGCCTTTTTTGGTCCAAAAATAGCCCCAATTACTTAGAAATGCCTTTTATACAACCAAATCTCTTAAAACATGTTTTAGTAAGATTTTTTTCAAATGTTACTGCAGTAAAATGTTACATTAATTGTTTTTGTTCCAGTTGCTGAGGATAACATGACGAAAACTGTTTCTTGTTTCTTTAATATAAACAATTGGTTTATTGTGTTTAAAAGTTAAAAAAAATTTGTTTATCGAGTTTGCAGTGTTAATTTATTAGCAAATGCTAGTTTAGCAAAAGGTTTTCAATAAAAGTGTATTCATTTACATATGAAATGTATTCATTTTATGATATTAAGTAATTATTAATTAGACGATTAATTAATTATTAATAAAAGTTATTAAGTAATTTTAAAGTTATTAAGCATTTATTAAGTAATTATTAATTAAACGATTAAGTAATTATTAAGTAATTATTAAGTAAATAATTAATTATATTAAGTATTATTTTGAATATTTGTTATGAATATCAGGTATAGTGGACAAATTTGTGTTTTTCCCGGGAGGGTGTTTTTTTTCTATGCAACCACCCTTACCAATTATTCACAATCTTTATGTTGTGATTTTAGGATGATTACAAGTAAAATCAATTAACATTTGGTACCACTTCCAAATAATTAGACTGATAGGTAAATGAAGTAAAATGTGTTCTTAGAAATTTTTTTTTCTTTCTGAATGTAACTTCTGTTACCAGATACAGATGCTAATCTTCAAAATTAGCTATAAGTTAATTTAATTAAGAAAATGTTTGATGAAGTAAACTTAAAATATCCTTCCTAAGATATCAAGATAAAAAAATCACAAAATTAAGTTGATTTTGATAATTTTAATTTGCTTTTGGTAACAGAGCTTATATAATGTAACCTCTGTTAATAAATAACCATAGTTTACAGGTGTTAGTCTTCAAAAATTAGGTATTTATTTATTTAAATAAGAAAAAATGTTGATGCAATAAATTATAACATCATTCCTAACATATTAGGAGAACAAAATCCCTAAATTAAGTTGGTATTGGCAATTCTTCTGTTACTTTTTGTAATTTCTGGTACCTCATGTAATCTCTGTTACAAGTAGTAATTAGTTTCGAAATTTTTTCTATTTTGATTATTTTGAAATCTATCAATAGATTTATTTACTCAATAAGTGGTCACACAATCACTAAATATCCATTTTGATCTAGTGTAATTTTTTAAATAGTTTTGAAAAAGTTTTAACTATAAAATTTGTAGTTTGGTTATAGAGGTTACATAGTCATTCTTTTATTAATTCTCTTTAATCAGATTTTAGTCAATATGCAGCATTAACTTGGCTAAGGACATCTATTAAATCCAGTGGTCAAGAAAATTGTTTGGCTTCTTGTTCTTATATGTATGATAATTGCATATTTGCGTCCGATAACAGAGGTTACAAATTTCTACACCTTGACATCTTTCAACAAGTCTGCTATCTTAAATAAAAAACATTAAGCGCGGCCTTCAGTTATTTGTGACCAAAACGTAATGAAAAAAAAATTACTTCTGTAAAAGTAGAAATCTGCGCGTAAAGTTGAAATTATCCTTTTATCTGCTGGTATTTTAAAATATATATTAATCGGGGAGTTCAATCGGACAGAATCGTACCCCCCCACCCCAAGAAAATAAAATCTGTTTCAAATCTCCTTTATGAAACATGCAGGTAGCAAAACGTTTTTTATTAATATTTAATATTTTAAATTGATATAGTTCTCCAATTTCGTAATTTCGTTTAGTAATAATATGTTTAAAAATTGTTTTGCATTTGTGTGTGCGTGGTGTGTGTGTGTGTGGGGGGGGGGGGACTGACCGATTCATTGTTTATCTTATTTGATAACGGCATTCTTCATTTTCAAAAACGCTGTGAGATTTCGGATCACAGACACAACTGTTTCAAAATCTTGCCCCTTCCTGGATTTTGTTCCCGGATCTCTTTGGAAGCGTTTAAAAAGCAATTTAAATTTCAAAGAAAAGACTGTTTACTTTCCATTTTTTTTTCAATCTGAATTTTAATGTAAATTTGAAGTAATCGTTTAGTATGAAATTTTCATTTGTAAAAAAAAAATGAAAATAAAAGTAAGAATGAAGTAAGTAATTGAAAAAGCATGCTTTTATTTCGAAAGATATTACAGTTTAATTTATTCTAAACTTGAATATTTGAGAACTAAAGAAATAGAAATATATTTTTTACGTGATTATTTCTTAATGATGATGAATTTTTATTTTTAATGCGAATAGCAGTTTTAAGTTTCATATGTGAGCGTTAAATTGAAAAAAATATATAGAAATTTAAAGACTTAATACACCAGAGAATTTTGGTGTCGTTTGATTAAGATGCGAAATGATAAATATATATATATATAACAAATAATTTGCATTAAATAAATAATTTACTTTAACCCTTTGAACTTTTAAAAAATTTTAGTGTTTTACAGTACTTTATACAGTACTTTATTGACACATTATTAAATACTTTTATGAAGAAAAATGATTTCATCAAGAAAAAATGAATTTTTTGTACTAAAATGTGAAAAATGTAAGTAAATTTTAAAATGTCATTTCTACTACAATTTTGAAAATTTTGAACGTTTTTCTTTTTCTTTTTAGGTAGATTTCGTAAGAAATACTATAGAAAAGAATACTATATAGGTAAGAATACTATACGTAAGAACTACTATAGAAAGACTATAGTATTTCGTAAGAAATACTACCTATTGCAGTCGTTACCATGGTGCGACTTTTGAAAAATTCCTTCATAACTTTTCATTATAGGACCCCAGGAACCCAAAACCACCCCCCATCTATAAAGTTTATATATATAAATATATATATATATATATATATATATGTATGCATGTATGTACTAAATTTTGTCCGCACGATAAAAGTCGCAATTATGCACGGATTGTCCTCAAACTCGCCAACAACTTTGATATGGCTAATATCTCGGCGGGGATTGAAAATGAGCGAAATCGGCCCTAGAGGGTGGAAATGGGGTGGGTTCAAAATTTTGAATACTGTCTTAACATGAATCTGATAAAACCAGCTCTTACACAACAATGGCAGGAAAAAAATAAAAGTTTTTCGTTATAGCAGTTGCCAACAATTAAAAAAAAAAAAAAAAAAACAATAAAATTCTCACCACAACAATTACTTTTCTTTTGCAAAATTTTCACGTGTAAAATTAAATAGTTTGACAAATTGAAAACAAATTGAATATTACGTCATAAGTTTTCTAGAGCAAGATTTCAGCATGAAAACTCAAAATAAAATAAATAGTTTGACGAATTAAAAAATATGTATATTGCGTCATATTGAAAATATAATGGACCTCAGCAGGTGAATATGTAACGCCATGTAAGTTTGAAGAAACGTATTGAAACATGATAAAAACCCGACTATGGAAATATTAACACATTTTAACACTTTAAGGTTCTCCGAATTTTTTGTAGCCATTTTATAAACCTATTCCATATACACGTGTGTGTGTATTCGTGTATATTATAATTTTCACAAAAAGTTTAGCTCCCTACATCTCACTCTTTGTGAAGAAACTGGGTTTTATCTCTAATCTTGATTTAAGTTTTGTTGGAGAATTTAGTACTTAACATCGAAATCTACCTCCGCCTGTAGGCCCGATCCGGCAGGGATTTTTTTTTGCATACTTTTCTTACAAGCATGTTCTACAACACTAGGGACCAGGTTGCCAAGAAACGTAATTAACAATAATAAAAAATGTTATGACGTATATAAAACATAAAGTGAAAATTACTATTTACGAGTATTTAACATTCTTAAGCTTCCGTATTTAAAAAGAGAAATCGGAACCACTATAAGGCCACTCGTGTCTGTCTGTCCGTCTGCCACAGCTGTTTTTCTCGAAAAATATGAAACATGGAAAGTTCAAACTTGGTAGGTTATAGAGGCCATTTACCCACATATTCATAGATTATTAGCCATTCACAAATATTTTTAGGAAGAATTTAGAGGGCATTTTTTTTTCAGAGATATCGTCGAAAATGTACTGCAAAAATATATTCCCACCACCTATTTTCGAATCTACTGAAACTAAAATTATAAAAAACTAGGGGTAGTAGAACTTTATTTAAACTTTGAAGGAACACTATAGAGATTACCCTAGTTCACATAGTATTTGAGAAAATCGCATTTTTTTCGCTAAACACAGACTTTATTCTGCGGTCCCTCAGCAGTTTGAGTTGAGAGGCGTTCAAGATACCTATCGACGCGGAGTTCCAAAGATTTGTGATAATGATTTTCGAAATAATAATTAATAACCTGTCTAGAAAAACGCCGCATAGCAACCTCTTTTCGAAGCGCTTTTCGCACAATACGAAGTTTAGATTTTGTACAAGGTTTTTTTTTTTTATATAAGGCGAATCATAGTGATAAATAGTCAACGTACGGAATCGTTTGTGTGCGAGTAAAACTCGCACTTGACCGATTTATTATTTTTTTAAAGAAAACTTTTTATATTACTAAAAAGACGATTCCAAATTTTAGGAAATGCAATTTAAGGCTCATCCGAAAAAAAAAAGCCAGTCAATTGAAAACTATATAATTTTAATTAATTGTTCAGCTACTACTCAGCAGTGAAATTACGCTTGAAATTATCGAATATTAAAGACGTGAATTATCACTTTGCTAACTAAGCGTAAACCAACAAAGTGAAAAATGTCCAAGCCGGGAATTGAACCTGGACCCCTGGAATAGCGCTCCAGTGCTCTACCATTTGAGACACGAGGACGATGCCCAGTTTGGCATCTCTCACTCACATAAGTCGGTAAGTCTGTTACCGCAATTATTAGATGGAATGGTCTTCATGAGCACACAATCTTGCGGCGTAACTTGAGACGCAAATGAACCCAGCATCGGTGAATATATAATTTTAATTAATTCTTCAGCTACTTCTCAGCAGTGCTTCAAATGCTCAGCAAAACTTCTCACATGAAGATCATTCCATCTAATAGCTGCGGTAGCAGACTTACAGACTTATGTGAGTGAGAGATGCCAAGCTGGGCATCGTCCTCGTGGCTGAAATGGTAGAACACTGGACCGCTATTCCAGGGTTCCGAGTTCGATTCCCGGCTTAGACATTTTCACTCTGTTGGTGTACGCTTATTTAGCAAAGTGACAAGTCACGTCTTTAATATTTGTAAACTATATGTTGAAAGTTTAGCATAGTGTTCATAAACAGAAAAAACACAATCTGAAAAAGTGAATTTAGCGACTGCAACTCTGACATATTAAAGGAAAATTCATGCAGTAAAACGTTTCCTTCACATATTTACGATCACCGCGTTTACGTAACTTTATGAGAATGGAGGGGATCTATAAATTATTGCCGGGGTTTTCTTACCTCATAATTTTTTATTTAAGCACATGACGAAACATATTGTTACATATTTGTCAAGTACAACTCAAAAAGTTTTTTTTAACAACACAAAAAAAGTTACATAATTTAAAGTTGCAACTGGTAACGTTATTAATAAAATAACGATTATAATAAAATAATAATTAATATTATTTTTTTCGAAAAGTTATGAATGAATTATGCATATTTATCTATTTAACATTTGTGCTCATAATTCATTAATATATTTTTGATGAAATTTTAATATGAATTATAATCGTTATTTGATTAGTAACGTTTTCAGTTATAGCTTTATTTATCTATTTACGCATGCGTAACTTTGTTTGTGGTATGAAAACAACTTTTTTGAATATGTAATAGTATATTTCCCCATCTTCTTAAAACAAAAACTAGTTGGATGTGCCAATCCCAAAACTTTTTTTTATCTCATACCTCTTAATATTTCGAAAAGTAGTTACAGTTATTAACACTGCAGTATTATTAGTTCAACTAGAAAGATAGCCCGTAAGAAATGATGCAAATTGAGATATCAAGATATATACAGCTTTCTCCATTTCACTGAGGCCCCTATAATGGAAAAGTACCGAGAATTTCATTTCTGTATTCGACCATGTAAAACACTTTAAAACCGGGCAATTAAAAGCTCACATAATACAGCGCCGTCTAGTGGTGGTTATTTTATAAGTAGCATCGGATTGAAAATGTAAAGACGTACATTTTCGTATATTACACTTTAAATTCTGACCCATAGATTTTGAAAAAAACAAAAAAAAAAACAAAAAAAAACAAAAAAAAAACAAAAAAAAAAAAAAAAAAAGCAAACTTAAATGCACGGTGTTTATATTAAATTTCGGTGAACTCGATTATGAAAAACTAATGGGTTTCATTGGGAATTTCGCCAAATTAGCCAGCTATCGCCAAGTTGGCGTCATGTATGGCAACTTATTTTTGGCAATATCTTGCCAAGTTTGTCAAAATGTGGCTCTCTTGTGATAACCTATTGTGGGTGCTATTAGTACTTTTCAACAATTACTCATTGTTGAAGCTCAAACCAATTTCTCTATAGGAATCCTCACATGGCCGCGATGAATGAGGTGGTCGAACTGGAATTGTGAGGGACACACAAAGACTTGGATTTCATATAAATAGATACTATACCAACTTTGATTTTCATCTAAATTTTAGCTTCAGTGAATTAATCGGAGTAAAAACAAGTTAATCTCGATCATGATATTTAATAAAATCAACAGTTTTTGGTTACTTTGTTGGACATCAGCTGTTTGCAAATAGCCGGCTTAAAAGGACGCGAGTTTCCGTCGCTGCCAGAGCCGCCAATGGACAACAGAACTACGAAAAATCGAGAAAATTATACAAAAAACGCTATCACAGCGCTCCGTTCCGGCGGGATATTTTCATATTCAAGGAGGACCTGCTGACCATAGCCAAAACATACGCAGAAAATTTGGTTCAATTCTTTTCATAACTTCATACACTTTTCGAGGGTAAAATAAAGGAAATAGCAGAAAAATCGTTATTACACCAACCCCTTCCGGCAGAATATTTTCAAATTCAAGGAGAAACTGTCGGCCACAGCCGAATACATACAGAAAAAAATGTGGCTCAATTCTATGCATAACTTCATACACTTATTGATGGTAAAATAATGAAAATGGTACCGACATCGCTATTACAGCGCCCCCTTCAGACGGAATATTTTCAAATCGTAGGAGAACCTGCTGGCCATAGCCATAAACACACAAAAAAAATTGGTTCCATTCTACGCATAACTTGATACACTTTTATGTGGTACAACAATGAAAATGGCTCAAAAATCGCTATTACAGCGTCCCCTTCCGTCAGAATTATTTTAATTCAGAGAGGACCAGCTTGGAATAGCCAAAAACATTCACAAAAAATTTACTTCAATTCCATGAACAACTTGATACACTTTTCGATGGTACAATAATGAAAATGGCGCAGACATAGCTATTACAGCGCCCCCTTCGGCGAAATTTTTCCAAATTCAGGGAAGACCTTCTTGCCATGGCCAAAAACATACACAAAAAATTTGGTTCAATTCTATCTATAACTTTATACACTTTTCGATGGTACAGTATTGGAAATAGCACAAAAATTGCTATTACAGTGCCCCCTTCCGGTGGATTTTTTCCAAATCAAGAGAGGAGCTGCTTGCCATAGCCAAAAGCTTAAAAAATTTTTTTTTTGCTTTAATTCTATGCATAACTTCATACACTTTTCTATGGTACAATGGCGCCCCACAGACAGACGGACTGACAGGCATTTTGTACAAACATGTTTTTGGGGATCTCTGACCCCTAAAACGGGTAAATCCTTCGAAAACCGGAAGTCGAAAAAAAACTCGATTACAATACTTTCTTCCATTGAAGATAGAAGAAAGTAATTATGATATTAGATTAATTTTTAACACAATTATTCAATTGGTAAATAAATCATAACAGTTGTAAATTTCCAAGCGGGTGAAAAAAGTCCGTGCCAGGATTTGAACAAGCGAAGTCTTGTCTGAAGCTGCCAGTGCTCTACCATTTGCTCTACCAATGCTATGCTTTGGTAGCGTATTGGCGGCTTCAGCAAAGACTTCTCTTGTTCAAATCCTGGTACGGACTTTTTTCACCCGCTTGGAAATTTACAAGTCTTAAAAAATTATGATGTAAACAAACGCGGACAATAATTTACTTTCACCTTGTACAGTAGGGATGCCTTAATGCATTTTAAGCAAAAATTGGAAAATTGATATTTTCGTCGTTTTTCGCAAAGTGAAGTATACCGAGTGCCATTATATAACAAATAATTTGCTTTTATATATAAACGTTATTAACTTTTTTCTGTAAAAATTTGACTTGTGTTTCTTTTCTTTACGAATAAGTGTGTGAAATCTAGAGCAATATAACATACTAGAAGATAGCCCGTCAGAATGACGTGTTTGCATTTTCAAAAGAATGATAAAGCACTGCATTATGAGTTGATACATAGAGTTAGTTGACTATCAAATGATGGAGAAAAAAAATATTTTTATTGTGCGCGCATGCGCTGATAAAAAATATTTCATACTACTGCCCATATTTCATAAAATATTTAATATAGTTACATTCCAATAACACCATATCGTTTCTAATACATTTTGTCGATTTTTCTGAAACTGCCATTAAATTTTGTAAAAAACCCTGGATGATATAAACAAAAAATATGCAAACATTTTTTGAACTTTTTAGAAAAAATCGATATATTTCCATGAATATACGTTCTATTCTTCCACAAATGAATACATATATTATATGTACAATACCAATATATTCGTAAGCTGTAGTGATAGATTATTTCGAGCATTTTATTTTACAGGGTGATCCCAAACATTATTATTTATCTTTGATTTTTTGTTGGACTTCTAATTGTCCTTCTGATTAAATCGCCATTGATAAACATGAAGCCGAACATATTCTTCATAAACCTGAAGTTCCAGAAAAATCCGACAAATATATCTATAAATATTCGACAAAATGTCTAAAATTGAAAGTGTCCGGTGATTAATGGCCATATAGTGTATATTCGACAAAAATATTAAATGTAACCTATATATGTATTTTTTAAAGCTGCAATCGATTTCTAGAAACCTCAAATATCTTAATCCAAAATTACACTTCATTCTGCCAAGTAGTTCATGAGTTATGCTTACAAAAATGGCCTTATTACAATCTGCTTTGCAACTTTTAAAAAAGAATTTAACACTGTGAGTTCCAAATTTTAAACATGTATACATCCTAATCTATTTAAAAGAATGGCTTTCAGTTTGGTATCTTAATGTGAAATTAACCGTAAAATCCAAATATATATATTGACAAAATGAAGTGTTAGTTTTAAAAATTTTAAATATGAACATCCTACAAATATATCTTTAAATATTCGACAAAATGTCTAAATTTGAAATTGTCCGCTGATTAATGGCCATACATTGTATATGTATTTTTAAGTTACACACGAAAAAAATTTAAATTTTAAAATCTGTGAATCTGTAGAGAACTCTAGTTCGACCTTTACGCCCTGCAGAATGATTTCTGTAATATTTTTGTCGATAATTCATTTCAATAATGTCAATAATTTGTATTTTTTGTTATTATTATTCGAATGCTTTATAATTAGACAAAATAAAATTTAACACTAAACAATAGTTTTTGTTTTTAAATATACCAATTTTATATTAAAAGTATTTAAGCTAAAATATTTTGTATGTAATTATTAATTAACTAAATTGAGCTGATTTACAATATTTGCTATATTTTCTGACCATTACTAATAATATATATGTGTTTGTGTGTACAAAGAAAAGTTTGTTATTCTTTTCGTTAAAAAAAACAAAAAACAAAAACAAAACAAAAAAATATATATACATTAATATAAGAACTACACTGCTGGCCATTAAAATTGCAACACCCGGAAGGAATGATCTGACGAACGTCAAAATCACATGAAAGAAAGAGGAGGTTGGAATGTGCAAATGATTAGTATTTCAGCGCATTTAGATGAAGCAGGCCGAAGAAACGACATCTGAAGCACTGCCTAAAAGAAAAGTTGCATAGTGGATTTCTCATTCGGAACTCGCTTTGTAAGGTTGGTCTTTGCTCAGAATATCGTGTTATGCCTCAAATAATAAGAAGAAATGCTTACCACCAAGTGTCGATATTCGATAAAGGCAGTATCGTTGCCTATCGAGAGTGTGGATTATCTTTTCGTGATATCGCCCATTGCATTGTTCAAAATCCAACCCCTGTCATGCAAATATGGAATCAATGGATTGCTGAGGGTCATACTGAACAACACGCAGGATCTCGACACTCTCCCATGACTAATGCCGGAGAGGACAGACATGTTGTGAGATCGATCCTGCAAAACCGTGCCACCACATCACGAACCATTAGTCAGGAAATGGGCATGTTTGAAACGCGCCCAGTATCCGCTCGTACGGTACGATGACGTTTGTAGCAGTGTGGACTGTCAGAACGGCGACCAGTACTGCGGCTTCTCTTGACAATGCAGCATAGAGAGAGTCGGCGACTCTAGTGCGCCGAACGACAAAGCTGGATGCATGACTGGGTCAATGTCATCTTTTCAAAGGAGTGCCAGTTGTTTGTGCTGTATTCTGATGGCCGTATACTTGTCTGGAGGCTCCGAGGAAAACGCCTGTCGCCTACTTGCATTCGAAATCGGCATAGGGGCCCTGCACCTGGTGTGATGGTTTGGACAGCCATTGGGTACACGACATACACATCTCTAGTTCGGATTGACGGTAATTTGAACGCAGACCGGTACACTTTTGACATCTTACGCACATTCTAGTTAAATGTGCCCTGTCTTCGAGGCCTGCCAAACGCCATCTTCCAGCAAGAAAACGCTAGACCACATGTTGCACGTCGTGTTCTGACCTTCCTCGATACACAGGGTATTCGATTGCTGCCCTGGCCTGCACGGTCTTCAGATCTGGTCACCCATTGAAAACATCTGGTCATGAATTGCTTAGAGACTAGGCCGCCACCCTTCTCCAGCTAATACAGGTGATGAAGTTTGGCATAGACTTGAAGCAGCATGGTATGAGTAGCCCTTTTCTGTCCTCCAATCCCAGTTCGACACCATGCCTAACCGGATAAGGGCCGTTTTATCTGCCATGGGGAGCAGCTGTTTCTACCGATTTCGTACCCTTGTAAACCCCCAAACTGTTTACAAATTTAATCATTTTGTTTTCATGCCATACTGTTTACGTATAATAAATATATTTTTTCTATTTTCAATCTTTCATGGTGTTGCAATTTTAATGGCCAGCAGTGTATAAAAGAAATTACTTTGATATTCATGGTTTAATAATTAAATAATGTACGAAAATGTAAAATAAATTTCAAGTAAATATAGATTATAAATCGTTAGCTGTTAGCATAAAGTTTTAAATTTAGGGTTTTGGAAAAAAACTGATAAAAATAAAGTTAATGAAAACTTGCAATTGCCGTGTAGATATAAAAAAAGTTACAAAATACTAAATATTGTTATTTTACAAAACATTTGAGACTGTAGTAAGTAAAAATAAATGCTCTACAAATATTTTAGTTACACTCCACATAAAAAGCAAGCATAACTGGTTATGAATTATATACTTAATATTCTTTCACTTCATTGAATAAGTTAAACTGACAGCACATTCTGTCGCCTTAAATCTATAGGATTACTTATACAATATAGCAATTCATCAAGATTTCATTACTTAAGTTAAACAAATTAAAAATTTAAGCATTTTTCTAATGAAACATTCTTGTTCTTTGTCCTCAAACCTTGACAGGTACTATTACATTTCTTATTAAAATAGCATTTACTGCCACCGTGTGACATAATTTCATGTTAATTACGTGTTAACAAATATTTTGTGATATTTGTTATAGGATTTAGATTTCAAACTTGCTAGTATACTAAACTTTGTCCTTCATAATTGTTGAAGTTTATGCGATTTTAATTCGATTTTGATGTTTCTGTGCTATGCGGGGCGGTTTTTAGGTGCATTCGTAATTATATAAATACGTAGCACCTATCGTCGTCGTTCAGGCTATCTATCTGTCTGTCCGCCCGCATGTAACAGAGCAAAAACTATCCAAACGAATGGTCTGAAATTTTAAATATTTAATTGTTGCAAAATTTTGTCGAGTCATTTCAAATTTTATGAAAATCGGGTGTATAGTTTAATTACAGGGGCAGTCAAAAGTTTTCCGTTATATTACGGTCAATGGGAAAAAATTATTGCAAGTGCATTTTAATGATGTTACAGCCTTTTGAACAGAACGAAATTGATATGCATTTATGAAGTGCACTAAAATATACATTCAGTACAATATGCGGTGCAAACAATATTTATAAAACTAGTTATAGTACGAATGCACCTCATTTGACGTGCGATTTCCAACTTGTTTGACATAATATAATAAACTTTGTCTTCTCTTCAATAAAATTTATTCGGATTTCGTACAGCATCTTTCGAATTTCTCATGAATTTTGTATGTGATGAGATTTTCGCGTTTCACAGAAACTTTGTCGACATTCGTAAAATGCAGTGTAAATCTTTTAGCGTAATACAGTGATTTTTGTCTTCTGCTATTTTTGCTATTTTAGTGTTTTTCCGCGATTTGTTGCGATTTTATTGCATTAGTAAAGGAAAATGGGTTTCAACCTTCTAACTCAATATAGTAAATTCTTTTCTCTGCTCAATGAAGTTTTTTCGTAACTCGAACAGTGATTTTTAAATTTTTCGCGATTTTTTTATTTGAATTTTAAAGTTTTTTCACATGTTGGGTTTATTTTTTGAGGGGATCGGGCAACGCCGGGCGGATCAGCTAGTTAAATAATAAAACTGAACTGTCCATGACCATAATTATTTCTTCTCCTGTCTCTCCCGCTTACAAATTATTTTTTTAATTCTCTCCCCCCCTTCCCCTCTTCATTTTATTACTAAAAAAAAAAAAATTCTTTTATTTCTTATGTTTTTCTTACGTTTTCCCTTTTATTCTTTAATTTGCTTCTTTTATTTTATTTATTTATTCCTTCATTATTTTTATTTGTTTAATTCTTTTTATTTCCTTTATTCTTTTCTTTTCTTTTAATTTTTTTATCATTTGGGCAACATTTTCCTCTTCTGCATGCTCTCCTCTGTGATTGGTGTTTACCTTTCAGCTAGTGCCATCTGTCGCATTCTTTGTAAGCTCTCTTTTCTGCCCTTACTGTTTTTTTGTGACCTTAATCCCTGACGGACACTTGTTTACATTGGTTGATGACGGACTGTTAAAATTTTCATCCTAAAACGCGTCTTCAGAGTTCTTTTGTTTTATGGTGATTAATACAATGTTTTATTATTTAATTGTGATTTATCGTCAGTTTTTTCGAAACTGCTTCATCCAAATAATACAATGACCACAAAACCGATTCAGCAATAGGAAAAAGCATTCTATTTTTTTAAAACAATTTTTAACGCTATCACTTTGAGTTCTTTACTTTTGCTTGTTTCTGGAATTATTACTAGTTCTTTACTTTTCTTTTTAATACTTTCCAACAAAGTTGAAAAGTCTTTATGCATTCGGTTTGTCTGGCCGTCTGTCCACGCTCTAACTCCCGTAAATATATTCGAATTTTCATGCAATTGATAAAGATTATTTAGGGTCACCAAAGCATGTTGGTATTGTATATGAAGTAGGTGGGATTAATAGTTCATTTACAGGGGCACTCAAAAGTATTGCATTACATTATGGTATATGGGGAAAAATCGTTTGCAGGGTATTTTAATGACATTACAATGTACTGTTATTTCAAATGTACTGAAACTGATATAAATCACTGAATTTCACTACGATCACGTTTGAACGGGGCATTTATAGCATTTTTTATTCATTTACACACAAAAGAAATCCGTTGCAATACTAAAAGAAATCCGTTACAATACTGCCTTTGAATAATACTTGCTGTAGTGTACGGTTTAAAATTCGGTATGCGCTTTTAAATTTAATTAATTTTTTGCATTTTACTCACTATATATAAACTATACATCTCATATACAGGGCTGCACAAAAGTATTCACATACCATTCTCCTTATTAGAGGAAATTGCTGAAGGAGAATTTTCAACTGAATTATATGTATTTCTTAAGTGAACTAAAATTTGGTATGCATGCAATTAGTAGATACATATCTATATATCATATACCGCGCCTCTGAAAAAAATCAGAGAATTTTCTGATTGTAGATGGGACCAGCTGAAATTGGGTTTTGAAATGTGTTATACGTTTCCTTATGGTTGAATTAGACGTAATATTTTAATTTTTTAAACTGCGCCATTTTGTTACATTATTCTGAATGTATTGGAAAGAGTTTCATAATCTATGCTTGACACATGATTTTTTTCTTTCTTGTTTCTTTTTTTTTAAAAAAAAACCTAATATGAAAAACGAAAAACAGAAAAGCAAATAAAGATAACAATCAGAGATTTTTTTTAGAACTAATTACAGGAAAGATCACAAAAAACCGACAAATGATCGGATACTTTTTTGATCGTTTCTTTTAATTAAATAACCATAAATAAAGCTTATTTTATTTGCTTTTATTTCTATTTATAAATTTTTCTTTTAATATTGTTTTTCTTCCCCAAAATAGTCAAGAATAATTTATTTGATATCTTAAAGAAAGCACGCTTTTCCCCATAATCAAAAAGCAATTTCATTCGTCGATGATCAGAATAATGATTAGTTTTTTAGACCGACTAAAGATTTTCTGGGCACATGTATTGTCTAATCAACTAAAAGTTTGTGTAGAAATTATTACTTTTTGTAATTTTATCTATTTATTATTATGGATTTAAGTTTTATTTTTATATGAGAGCTGCGTGCATTTTTTTTTTTTTTTTTTTTTTTTTTTTTTTTTTTTTTTTTTTTGCCATATTTGTTGATGGAGAGAAACGAGAAAAGATTTTTAATGGTGATAATGCCTTTTTTGAGTTACATTCTGTGTTGTTATAAATATATAAAGCACGATTCTGTTTAGATAGTTTTACCACAACATATACAGTGCACGCTAACACATACATACAGTAGCAGCAGCAGCAGCAGCTGCTGCAACAACAATATATAACAGCGATTATAACTCTAGTTCTATGTGCAAGGGAAAAAAATGTATCGTTTTAATTTGAAGTAAAAATTGATATGTGATTTATTTTTCATAAATAGTGATTATATTTATAACTGAAATTAACTTTTAAAAGTTCAATACCAAAACCATAATTTTATTACAGATTGGAATTCTACTTGTTAAAATATACACAAATGCAATTTTTTTTTATGAATTATGAATGATTAGTTAGAGAGAGAAAAAATCTTGAAAAAGGATCCAATTAATATAGAGAAACATCCGTTATTTAAATATAATGGGAAAAAATCACTACTTTTTGTTTTACACGATATTCCAGAAAAGCTTTAAAAAATGCCTATGCATACTTTAAATTAAATTGCTTTTAAAATATTAATTATTAGTTGACTAACCAGGTTTAGCACTATTCAGGAATCCTGCTGACTTTGACATCGTATAACTGCTCTTCGCCCGACTGTCTAATAATTTCATATGAACATATGAATAGATGATCGAAACTCAGTTCTACTATAACCACATTTAGTTTTATCTCGTCTTCCGTTAGGGACATGTTTAACTTTAATAAAAGAGCTGGACCGACAGAAGAATCCCATTTCTATCCTGGCGAAAAGAATAATAAACAAATAAATTTCCTTTGATTAAAAAAGCTTTACAGAAATAATTATCTTATTTTATTAATAAATTGACTTTATAAATAGTCCCCTTTGGAACGCCAGATTCACCTTTGTTTACAATATAAGAAACATAATAATAAACAGTTAACTTAACCCCTTAATTCTCGCTCCCGTTAAATTCAATGGCTGTGTCTTTATTTCAGATTGTTTGATTCCTACCAGTTTTATAAAATAATGTAATTGGCTTTGTTGTGGTATAATTTTTACCTCTCATTAACTAAAGTGAATATTTTTTTTTTTTCAAAAAAGTGGTGCCAATAAAAAATTTGAATTTTTAAACCGTAATTTAATGCCACCGTTAAGAGGTTAATAGTTGGACAAATTTAGAGTATCTGGGAATTTTAACGCAAGCAGGCAATTCTTGTAATGATGTATTATCATACCGCGTATATTTTATGTATTTGGCTTAATTTGCTTCATATTACAGGAGAGTTTGGTCTCTCAGAGGATTGAGCTTTCTCTATCTTCCCCTTCCCTCATAATTAATAGTTTCAATTAAGGGTTCCTGCTGGCATCCTGAAAGGTGTTTCCTGCCATTGTGTATCAGTGAAAATCGCGTTTTTCCCCCTCCATCAGTTTTTCTCCATCACAATGTCTTAGGATTAGCTGAAAGCGCTTGGAGTGCCTTTTTACCCGGCTGCCAAGAAGGGTTATGTGCTTCACGCGTATCTGGGTATGTGGATTTCTTTATACCCTCGAAACTTCCCAACGGCTGGATGGATTTTAATGAATTGAGTCTCTATCGTTTCCTCTTAACCGTCCGATGTTTATAGGCGAGGTTTTGTTTTTTTATAAATTGAAAATGGCGGCCGTAAAATACAGAATGGTGGTAGAGGCGAAAAATAATTTTTACGCACCATATTGAGTGGCATAACATTGTATGGGTATTTCAAAATGAAAACAATGTTTCATTGACTATTTTACAGTCAGAAGCTCCGTTTAAATGTTACCCAACCTGGAAGTTGTGTAGGTAGGATCTCTAGCTTTACTGAAACTCTAACCTTCATAGACATTTATAGGTCTTATCAAAACAGTGTTTATAGATAGGAACTAACAATTAAACACAACTTAAAAGTCATCAATACAAGTAAATTAAAAAAAATAGGTAAGTTATATAAAAAATAGTTTCACATTGATGAGAAATAATTAGTTCGCTTTTTACGCAGTCGGGTTTTTTGATTTTTTTAAAATTTAAATATATTTATTATACATGTTTTTATGCCTGTATATAACTTTAACATATAGTGTTTTTAATTTCGAAAATGTCATGTTTTAGGTAGCTTTCTTTACAAAAAGCTACCTATTGCAGCCGTTCGGAGGAAAGCGATTTCAAAAAATTTTGGTATATTTTCATCGATCATGACCCTCAGACCCCGAAACCACCCTCCGTTCAAAATTGATACATATATATATATATATCTGACCTATGTCATACTGTAACTCTCGTATTTATGAACCGATTTGGATGTAATTCGGAGTGTACGTAGTACATACCAATGTCTCAACCGAGTTCGTTGGCCAGCTTCATCCGCCATTTTGTTTCAAAATGGCAGCCATTTAAAAAAATTTTAAAAATTTAAAATTTCAAATGTGGTACCAAAAAATTGAAAATAGAAAAATATTTTTTCTTATGTATTTGACCATTATACAAACACTCCGTAGCAGTTTTTGTTTCGTCTATATCTTAAAAAATGGCTGAGTTATAGCATTTTGCATTTCTAGAGAAGCTGACATTTTGAAACGTCCTGAATTTTGTCACGCGATAAAAGGCGTATTTATGAACCGATTTGGATGTAACTTCGTTTATACATAGTACAGACCAATGTCTCGACCGAGTTCGTTGGCCAGCTTCATCCGCCATTTTTTTTTAAAGTGGCGGCCATTTAAAATTTTAAGAAAAATTTAAATTTGAAATGTGGTACCAAAAAATTGAAAATTGAAAAAATATTTTTTTCTTATGTGTTTCACCTTGATAAAAAGATTCAGGAGCAGTTTTTGTTTCGTTTATATCTTAAAAAATGGCTGAGTTATAGCATTTTGAATTTCTAGCGTGGCTGACATTTTGAAACGCCCTGATTTTGCCACGTGATAACAGACGTATTTATGAACCGATTTGGATGTACCTTGGTTTGTACATAGTACATACAAATAACTCAACCGAGTTCGTTGGCCAGATTCATCCGCCATCTTGTTTGAAAATGGCGGCCATTTAAAAAATTAAAAAAAAAATTAAATTTAAAATGAGATACCAAAAAATTGGAAAATGAAAAAGATTTTTTCGTATGTGTTTGACCTTAATACAAAGATTCCGGAACAGGTTTTGTTTCGTCTATATCTAATGGCTGAGTTATAACATTTTGAATTTCTATTGTGGCTGACACTTTAAAACGACCTGATTTTTGTATTTCGATAACAGGCGTATTTATGAACCTATTTGGATGTAACTTGGTCTGTACATAGTACATACCAACGTCTCGACCGAGTTCGTTGGCCAGCTTCATTCGCCATCTTGTTTCAAAAGGGTTGCCATTTAAAAGAATTAAATTTAAAATTCAAAATGAGGTATTAAAAAATTGGAAAATGAAAAAGATTTTTTTTATGTGTTTGGCCTTGATACAAAGATTCGGAGCAGTTTTTGTTTCTGAAAATTTGTTCTTTTGTTTATATCTTAAAAAGTGGTTGAATTATAGCACTTTGAATTTCTATCATGGCTAACACTTTGAAACGATCTTGTATTTGTCACGCGATACCACACGTATTCGCCTATTTCGATGGAAGAAGGCATGTGGATAGTATACATCAATATCTCGACGAAGTTCGCTGGCCAGCTTCATCAGCCATCTTGTTTCAAAATGGCGGCCATTAAATTAAAAAATATATATATTTAAAGTGAGGTGCAAAAAAATTAGAAATTGAAAAAGGTTTCTTTCTTAAGTATTTGACCTTGATATAAGGATTCAGGAGCATTTTTTGTTTGCCTTTATCTTAAAAAATGGCTCAGATATAGTATTTTCAATTCCTAACGTGGGTGACATTTTGAAAAATATGATTTTTTGCCTGCGACAGCACTCGTATATATCAACTGATTCCGATGTGAGTGAGCATGTGCACAGCAATTACTAAGGTCTCGACCAAGTTCACTGGTTAGCCTCATCCACCATATTGTCTTAAAATGGCAGGCACTTTAAGAAATCGCCGAATTTGGCAGCCAAATATAAGTTACTTTAATTAAAAGCAGCTTGGATAAAGCTGACTAATTTCGCGAAATTCTCATTCATAATGATTTTGTATTGATAAAAATTAGTATTGAATCTCCTACATTCGGTTTCCACTTAATTGAGCTTCGTGTGTTTGAATAATATAAGTTGGCTTTTTTAAAATAAGGAATATGAAAGCAACCTCTTCCTCCCGGCACTGGCCGGAAGGACTTTTTTGTACATGTTCATGTTCATGTTTTTTTTTTTTTTTTTTTTTTTTTTTTTTTAACAAATTCATAATAAAGACACAAAAATATAATATTTTTTTTTAATTGTCAATTAAATCTCTTTTCTCTGTTAAAAACTATTTTACTTTTTATTTTTTATATTAAAATTATCACAGTTTATAAACTACACAAGAAAAATATTTTTCTCTTTCTTAAAATGCAACAACGTTTATTCTACAAAGCTGAGAAAATACACATGAAAAATAAAGCTACATATTAACACACGCTGTGTGAGTTCGGGCAGTAAAATAATAAACAAAAAACTGTACTTGACAAAATAAGAAAACTAAAAAGAGACCCATCTTACTTTAAAATACATTCATAATATAAACACACAAATATAATAATCTTTTCTAATAGTCAACTAATAGTCGCTTTTCTCTATCAAACTATTGTTTGACAACCTTTTATTTTTTTTTTTCTAAAAGTATCATATCTGACAAACTGCACAAAGCATATTTTTCTTTGGATTCAGAAAATGAAATTTTAACATTTATCCTACAAATCCTGAAAAATACATATTAAAAGTCACGGTAGATGGCGGCATTTGCATAAAATAACACATCAATTTCTGACCAAGACGAAAAGAATCGAAAAAGTTACCCTCCCCCTCTTTAAATAAAGCAAAGCGTGCATCTTTAACTAATTTTATATAAACTGTGAAATGCAAAAGAAAAAGAGCTTTATTACCTGGATAAACAGTTTCCAAAAGCAGGAAAAAATAAAAAAATATTCTGCAAAACAAACTGTTGCCCATTTCTATCATCAAATAAAGAAATAACGCAATCACTGCAAGTTATGAAATCTAATTGGTTACTTGATGAGTACAGGCTTACTTGATGAGTACAGACAGTTGAGTGCGTTGCTAGAATGAGCAAAATTACTTTATCCATGATGCTTTATTGAATCACAAAGGAACGAACCACTGTTGTTTATATACCTAATCGTGCGATTAACTGAAGCTCCACTGAAGATTAATCGAAATATATGCATATTTCGAAATAGCTTATCTCTAAAAATGTCTTTTATTTATACAGTGTGCTTAAAAAGGCAATTTTTAAGAAGATTTATTCGAAAAGTCAAATCTGTAGAATTAGCCTAAAATGTTTCACTCACAGGCGACTGGTCGGCCTGTATTGCGCACTATCGGACAGACCTAAGATTTTCTTACAATAATAATGCTATTATTCAAAAGTCCTTCCGGCCAGTGCCGGGAGGAAGCGGTAGCTTTCATATTCCTTATTTTTAAAAAGCAAGCTTATATTATTCAAACACAAGAAGCTCTATTTAGTGGAAACCGATTATAGGAGATTCAATACTAATTTTTATCAATACTAAATCATTATGAATGAGAATTTCGCGAAATTAGTCTGCTTTATCCAAGCTGCTTTTATTTAAAGTAGCTTATATTTGGTTGCCAAATTCGGCTATATCTTGAAGTTCCTGCCATTTTAAGACAACATGGTGAATGAGGCTTACGAGTGAACTTGGTCGAGACCTTTAGTAATTCCTGTGCACATGCTCACTCACATCGGAATCGGTTGATATATACAAGTGCTGTCGCAGGCAAAAAATCAGATTTTTCAAAATGTCACCCACATTAGAAATTGAAACTGCTATATCTGAGCCATTTTTTAAGATAAAGACAAAACAAAATATGCTCCGGAATCATACCATGGTCAAATACTTAAGAAAGAAACCTTTTTCAATTTCTAATTTTTTTGCATCTCACTTTATATATATATATATTTATTTAATGGCCGCCATTTTGAAACAAGATGGCGGATGCAGCTGGCCAGTGAACTTGGTCGAAACATTGCTATGAACTATCCACATGCCTTCTTATATCGAAATAGGTTAATAAATATGCGTGTTATCACGTGAAAAATATCAGATCGTGTCAAAATGTCAGCCATGCTAGAAATTCAAAGTGCTATAATTCAAACATTTTTTAAGATATATACGAAACAAAAACTGCTCTAGAATCTTTGTATCAAGATCAAAAACATAAAAAAAAAATCTTTTTCATTTTTCAATTCTTTGATAACGCATTTAAAATTTTAAATTAAAAAAATTTTTTTCGATGGAAACAAGATGGCCTTTGAAACAAGAAACCTTTTGAAACAAGATGGCGCAGCTGGCCAACGAACTTCGGTCAAGACATTGGTATATACTATATACAAACCAAGTTACATCCAAATCGGTTCATAAATAAGCCTGTTATCGCGTGACAAAAATCAGGTCGTTTCAAAATGTCAGCCGCAATAGAAATTCAAAATGCTATAACTCAGCCATTTTTTTTAGATATAGACAAAACAAAAACTGTTCCGAAATCTTTGTATTAAGGTCAAACACATACAAAAAAAAATCGTTTTCATTTTCCAATTTTTTGTACCTCATTTTAAATTTTAAATTAAAAAAAAGTGTTAAATGGCCGCCATTTTGAAACAAGACGGCGGATGAAGCTGCCGAACGAACTCGGTCGAGACATTGGTACGTATTATGTATACATCAAGGTACATCCAAATCGGTTCATAAATACGTCTGTTATCGCGTCACAAGAATCAGCTCGTTTCAAAATGTCAGCCACGCTAGAAATTCAAAGTGCTATAACTCAGCCATTTTTTTAGATATAGACAAAACAAAAACTGCTCCGGAATCTTTGTATTAAGGTCAAACACATAAGAAAAAAATATTTTTCAATTTTCAATTTTTTGGTACCACATTTCAAATTTTTAATTAAAATTTTTTTTTAAATCGCCACCGTTTTGAAACAAGATGGTGGATGAAGCTGGCCAACGAACTCGGTCGAGGCATTGGTACGTATTATGTATACACCAAGGTACATCCAAATCGGTTCATAAATAAGAGAGTTATAGTGTGACAAAGATCAGATACACACACATATATATATATATATATATATGGATATATATCAACTTTTGTGCGGAGGGTGGTTTCGGGGCCTGGGGGTCATGGTCGATGAAAATATACCAAAATTTTTTGAAATCGCTTTCCTCCGAACGGCTACAATAGGTAGCTTTTTGTAATGAAAGCTACGTAAAATGCATAAATAGAAACAAATATTTGTTTCGTTTTCGTTATAAGCAACATATAGGTAAACTTATTATAGGAAACTTAATCAAAACTACTCTAAAGAAATTATCGCTCGCTTCTTACCATTAATGTCGAAACTATGTATAATACTTAATAAAATGAACAACTTTAAGTGACCATAATTTAGAATAAAGTTGAAAATTCCTTTCATGCATTCTAAATACTATCAAAACAATGATATCTCTCCTTCTGAGACCTGTGAAATGAAATAGTACATTATAAAATATACATTTTAATGGATGCCAAGTCTCAGGAGGTTATAGATTTACAGATGAACACGTTAATCTCGTTAACAGATTACACATTATTACCAGTGAATCTGTGCAGGACCTCTGAGATGGTGCTGTGTGCTTTTTTAATATAAAGTACACAGTACACAAAAATGCTGTATATATACATATACACTATATATATATATGGGTAGTTCCATGAGTTTTTGTAGTGTAAGTCACATTACTGATAACTGCTATGCTTGCTGGCCACCGTTATTTTCAAAATGTGTGTTTCGCCTTTTTCAATTAATGAGATATCTCCCATAGAATAAGTCGCATTTTCCGTTCTAAAATACTGGCTGTCAAAAATCCTAGCATGGGACTTACATGATAAGTGCTCATGGAAATATCCATGTATAAATAAGTATAAAAATACTATCAAGTTAAAAATGTACACAGCGCCATTTTGGAGGCCCGATCCGTGTGACGTTTTCGCACTGCAATCTTTGATATTACTTGCTAAAAAGTTATTTTCATTAATTTTTCCTCTGCTGCAATTTTTAATCAAACGACGCGTTTTTACGAAATGTAAGTGTATTATTAGTCCAGGCAATAGAGACCGTAGCGGCTCTACCTAGCAAAATTCATGGTATTTCTGGAAAAAGGCTTACTATATGTTTTTTTGGTCGATGAATCCGAATTTTTAACTTCCCACCAAAATTTCCCCCGGCAACACCCCCCCCCCCCTAATTTTGGTAAAACGGCCCCCAAAAAGGTTTTTATTAAAAAGATTAATTTTGTTATTGTTTTAGGGAAAAAGTATCTTGAAATTCAGAAAGTAGACAAAATTTGCAACAAATTAGATATATGACATTATGACTTAGGATGAAGGGGAAGGGGATCTGCCTCGGAACATGCGCGCGGTGCTGCGTGAACTAAGTTGTGCAATTCCACTTAACCACTCACACGTTTACATTCGCCCTCCCATCTCCCCTCTGAAATTTCTCTATAAGGTTTATTTTAAGTTTTTTGGGTCGCTGAATCCGAATTTTTAACTTCCCCCTAAATCCCCCCCCCGAACACCCCTCCCCAAATAGTTGTTTTTAACTTAAATTTCTTATTGTTTTAGGGGAAAAGCATTACGAAATTCAAAAACTAGACAAAATTTGCAACAAATAGGATATATGACATTATGACGTAGGATGAACGGGGAGGGTTAGGGCTGCCTCTGAACATGTACTGTGACGCTACGTGCACTAAGTTATGAAGTCCAGGCAATAGGATATTTTACCGGGAAAAATTAATACTAGTTCTGTATTTCGACTCACTTTATGTTTTTTGGGTCGCTGAATCCGAATTTGTAACTTCCCACCAAAATTTCACCCGGCAACCCCCCAAAAAATTGATTTTTTGAAAAAAATTGGTTTTTGAGAAAAGCGCGCGGGGAATGTTCCGCGGCAGCCCCCTCTCTCCCCGTTTATCCTACGTCATAATGTCATATATCCTATTTGTTGCAAATTTTGTCTAGTTTCTGAATTTCGTAATGCTTTTCCCCTAAAACAATAAGAAATTTAAGTTAATAACAACTGTTTTGGGGGTTTTCGGGGGGGGGGGGAATTTCGGGAGTAAGTTAAAAATTCGGATTCAGCGACCCAAAAAACTTAAAGTAAACCGTATAAGGAAAGTTCGGAGGGGAGATGGGAGGGCGAGTGTAAACGTGTGAGTGGTTAAGTGGAATTGCGCAACTTAGTCTACGCAGCACCGCGCGCATGTTCCGAGCATATCCCCCCTTCCCCTTCATCCTAAGTCATAATGTCAATTATGTAATTTGTTGCAAATTTTGTCCACTTTCTGAATTTCTAGATACTTTTCCCCTAAAACAATAAAAAAATTGATTTTTTTAATAAAAACCTTTTTTGGGGGGCTTTTTACCAAAATTTGGGGGGTTGTCGGGGGAAATTTTGGTGGGAAGTTACAAATTCGGATTCAGCGACCCCCCCCCCCCCCCCCCCCAAAAAAAAAAGTAAGCCGATTTCCAGAACTACCATTAATTTTGCTAGGTAAAATTCCCTACTGCCTGGACTATATGTGAAAAGCCTGTTACAAAAACTTTCATCCGTTGTGCTTTTTGTATGTGCATAGCAAAAAGGATATTGAAATAAAAAATAATATCTATGGTTGTGTTCTAAGAAAAATAATAATAATTATAATAATAATAGTAATATTTTTAGCCTTACCCTTTCTTCAATCTTAAATACGTTTTACGATATTAACAAAGTCCATAAACTCATGTTAAATCAAATTTAACGTGTTTTCATAATATAGCTCTGGAAATTTATAGTTTTGTAGATGGTCCCTCAAAATGTTTAAACCATAATAAAAGTATGAAAAAACACATAAAAAGAGACTTTTGTGCAATAACTTTACCTAATGACTTTAAAACCAAAGTTTGATTTGCTTCAAGTTGTTTTATAATTTAATTATTTATTCATTTTTCTGTGTTATCTTTATTGACACTTACCTTAAGATATAATTTGAATTTTAGGAATACGATATTAAAAATTATTTATATCTGAATGCAATGGGTCAACGATCATTCTAATTACACTCAATGCAATTTATGAACAGACTGCCAATAAGATGGTTATATAAATATATCAGTGAAGTGTCTATATAAACCTTTTGGGCTATAATATTTTGTTCAGTTTTATATTATTTAACTAGAAACATAGCACTTTAACAATAAGGCCATTTGAAGTCTATTATTCGATTAATGGAAAATCTTAGATTATTTATTTAACATTAATTTGTGAAATTATGATTCAGTTATCAAACGCCATTGCGGAAAGAGATAGATGGAGATGCGGTATGCCGTAAAAACGGTTTGTAATATGATGTGCATTATCGCTCAAATTTAAACGCCCTCATTCGGCCCAAACAAAACAAGCACGTGCAACAGAGACCGAATTCTTTGACATCTCCCGTGCATTTTTTTTTTCTCTAAATGAAAATGATCTGCTTATATTTAAGCATTCTAAAGTAGCATTTCATTGTATTATGATTTAAAAACTCTATTACTAGAAGTTTTCTTCTTTTTTGCGAAAGTACGTGATTGTGTTTGCGCCGAACATAGCGGATTTTAGGATTACATTTTTGGCGTCATCTCCAGCCACCACACTTCATCTCTATTCTTTCCCTTTACTCAATGGTCAAACCCTATGGACACTACTCATCTCTTGGGTTCGAGGCTATAAAAAATCGTCTGCTTGGGAATAACATTCATAACCGCGACATTGAAAGGCATTGTGTTTATAAAAATTATGCTTATATTTTATTTTTATATGGAGTTTTATACCTTTAATTCATTTCTCTATTTCAATGCAATTCCATGCATATTTTTCATTTTATTTGTAAAAGAAAAAAAAAAAAAAGAAAAAAAATAATTAATTCGTATATATGGATTTTAATTAATATGTATGTAAATATTTATCGAAAATAATTCGTACAAAATAAATCTGCAGTATTTTACGCATGCATTTACTCGTATTTATCAAATGACACAATAAGGTAATATTTCAAATGACACAATAAGGTAAAAAAATTCGCTAGTTACTATTTTTACACCACGTGATTCCCACTGTGACGTCACACGAATACTGTCCATATCATGGGAAAATTTTCAAAATTGTAAATAAATTATCACCTGGACTTATTTTGTTTTTAAAATTTAAAAAATGGAATAGTCATTTTTCTAAAGAGCGAGGTTATATCAGTAAATATTTAAAAACATCTGTCATTAATGCTATCATAGAACTAAACCAAATACATTTAAAAGCCCAGGTACAAGTATATTACCTCACGAAATTTAATTTTAACTATTTTAATTAAACCATCACACCATTGCATTAACTGATTTTAATCTTCTCTAGGGGAAAACAAACGCTTGGTATAAAGGTTAAAATTGAACTGTCATTTAATTTACTGTATTTTAACTCTTGACATTGCATTAAACTCTTGACAATATATTTGTACTTAATTTAAAAGATAGTGGCGTTTCATTAATTATGTAGTTTCAAGGAAACAATGCGATAACATAACTACCATAGAATTTACCTGTGATGCTAAATGTTTTTATTTATTTGGTTTTCAGCTGAAATCGTTTTTTAGTCATTTCTGTTTCATCTTAATTTTATCGTGAATTTGTAAAAAGGTGTGGACAACATTGTGTAATCTTGCAGTTTATGCATGCTTTTCTGATTTTTATTCACAACTTTACTTCAATTGATCAGATTATTTGTTTCATTTTTTAATGCACAAGTTTTAGTTTATTACATGTACGATAATCCAAATCGTGCACATTTTTAGCCCATTACTGCGCGTGAAAGTATGACATCATACAGGTTTTGTGAAGTCTTTTGTAATTTCGGTTTGACAATTTTGTCCAGAGTTCATAATTATTCTGTTTTTTTCTTTTATGGATATATTATGGATATTTTTCATAATAGGTTTAAGTTTGATCATTCATTTTTATGATTTTTATTTTTTCCCATTTGTGTATGATGAATTCTATGTCGTTTTTATTATGGTCATATATATATGTAAAATTAAAATGAAATCAGAAATGTGAAAATAAATAATAAATATCCGAATTGGTAAATGAAATTGAATATTTAAATTTTTATCGTAAAAAGATAAAAGAAAGGGGATAAATATGTATTAACGCTGTTTGTTTTAAGAGGTTTCAGGACGGTTAAAACTTCAAAATTTTCGATTTTTTAATTTTTTTAGATGTTAAACTCGTATCTTTTCTGAACATTTTGATATAATTGTTTCCTTGAAATTCCCTCTAGAACAAAAGTTATGTCTTCTAGAATTATACCTGCTCAATAGCTGAAGCGGCGTTTCCGAAACTTTGAAGTCATTTTTTTTCCAAATGACGTTTTTGGGCATAACGCGTAGGATATCGCAAAAACTTCTAAATATATTTTCATGAAATTTTCAAAACATATGTTTCATGTTAGTCTGTATAAACTGAACCTAAAATTTCCTTTTTATTGTTCAAAAAAATATTTTTTAGGTGATTTATACAGTTAAAATGTTCAACATTTTGTATTAGCTGCATACAACTTTGTATTAAAAATATAAAAATGATTTAAATGCAAATTTATTTAGGTTCAGGGTGATTATTATAACCTGGAGTATAATTAGGCACAAATTTTTTTTTATTAGTTGCAAAATTTATTTTGTATTCCTGCGCATAAACTACAAATTTTCTGCTCGACAAATGTCTGACAGTTTGAAGCTCCCTATAAATACTAATTCTGCATCTCGTAATTTTTTAAATACATGAAATGAAAGAACATACTTATATATTTCATCCCAATACAAATTGTGTTTTAAAATCAGATGCATTTAAGATATTAAATGTTGAAAACAGTCATTTAATTTTTTTTTTTTAATTTTGAGAGTCCTGAGACCCCTTAAATTTATTCAATTGGCTTTATGTATTACGAAGAACATAAAGGTTTAGTACGATTTAGTGATTTAGAAGACTATTTGTGTAAACTGAAATATGTAGACAGGAATCTTAGTAAAATTAAATTCATTCTGATATATAGACAGCCGATGAAGGGATCTAACGTATAGTCTTAATTATAATGTTTATAAAAAATACTAACAGATATTTACAAAACGATGTACAACTCACTCTCTGCGATTACTTAGAACAGAATAAAACTTTCAAAAAATCCAATTTTAAACGATTCCTCAGGATCAAAACAATATTTCCTCAGATATCTTCCAGACATCCAGAAGCACCCCTAACTGTCTGACTCTTCTCTACACTTCAATTCACCTCCGTTTTTTTTAAAACTCATTTAATTTTACTTCAGTTATATAAAGGCTGGATGGCTGGTGACATGAAATACAGTAAATGAAAAATCTTTTATTTTACCATAAATATTGAATGTTAAAGTTTTATTTGGTTGTATATTGATATTTAGTTTCATGAAATTAATCTTAGAATTAATTAAATTGCTAGATTGTGAGGATAAGCTATAGGAAGATTGATTATATTTTTTAGAGAAAAAAAAAACAATTACGTCATTAATATATCAAGAGTAAAATATTATTGTTAATGAAATTTCTGTCATAGAAATAAAGACATAAATCAGATAATATGTAGATCCGGCTGCACCTTGTGGTATTCTTTGATGCGGCATCAAAATAGTAGTATGTTGGAAAATATAGTTATGATATAGTAAAAAATCAGTTAAAGATCTGAATTAATAAGTGCCAATATAATCTAGTAAATGTAAATGGGTAATGTTTTATAAATAATGTATCAATAGTAGCATGTCAAACCGCTAAAATAATATTATTGAATAAGTTTGTTTAATAAGTATTGTCTACTTTTGTTAATGTTTGTATTTTATCTACTAATTAAAAATGTTTTCTATGCAATGAGTGCTGACTTTTTTAATAGTTAGCGAATTTAATTATTGTCCGTACTATGAGGTAAATGCACTGATGGGTAATACTTTAAAAGTAATGCAGTAATAGTAGCATGTAAATATGCTAAAATAATATTATTGAATAACTGACTGAAGTCATATGTAATAATATTGTTTGCATGTGTAAATGCCTTCATTTTATCTACTAATTCAAAACTGCTTTTTATGCACATGTAAAATACTTTTGAATAATAAAAATAATTTACAAGCTCGTATAACATAAATTATTCAATATCTTACTTTAAGATGGCATGTAATTAAATTTTACATTAATTGTTATATATATATATATATATATATGTATATATAATAAATTTGAAATCGCAAATATATGAAGAAATTGGTAAAGTTCTAAAAATGATTTAGAAATGAACATAGGAAACCAGTATGTAAAATTATATACACTGAAAACATCTTATTAAGTAAAACTTACCAGAAAATATCAATACATTTAGATCATAAGCCTGTTTTAAAGAATGATGAACGAAGAATGAAATTAATACTGAACAAATGTAACAAAATGTTTTTTTTTATAATAAATTGGAGTAGAAATAGAATATAGATATCATATGACGAAAGAAAGTGAAAAAAATAAGCGACGCATGTGAATTTAGTCTTTGTTCGGAGATAACACCCACATATCGAAAAAAATTCATTATTTCATAAAACGGACTGCGAAAAGGCACTGCGATGTAATGCAGGAATCAAAGTATAAAAGAAGGTACAAGAGAAAAAAAATATTAAATATGAAAATCACATACAATTGTATGGGAAATTATGCAAAAAAATATAGTAAAAATAATTATAATAATAATAATAATAAAGATTTTGCTCATATGATTTTGCTTTTCATATCATGTGAGAAGCACTACAAATCCAAAAGTATACTGCAGTTACAGATACGAGACTAATCAAACAAACAAGATGTTTAATTGCTATATTTATAGTTAGGATATAATACTAACAGTTAAGTTGTTTAGTATTAATTTAAAATTAATCATTAAAAATGATTACTAATTAAAATTAAACAAAATTGAAAAATAAAAATAAAAATATTTGTTATTATTTAATTTTTAAGACTTTTAACCTAATTCAAAATATTATATATTAAAATTTTAGCCCTTAAATGCCGGGTGTTGCCTTTCGGCAACATACCCAATTTAGGCTTATAAATACTATTAGAATAATATTGAAGCTATAATGCCTAATGTTGCCAATAAAATACATTCTAAAAATATTATTAAATCGATTTTCAACATTTAGATGGCAACACTTGTGCTGTTTAAGAAGAAAGATAAATTTATTTTTTCAATTCTTTATACATGTTCTTTTTGTTTTGTTTGGAAGCTTAAGAAATACCCTATTTTGTTCTGCAGTGAGCAAGTAAAATTTATTTGTTATCATAGTTCTCAAAATTCTTGTGTATTTAATATTATAGAATTTTATAAAGGAAAATTATTTTTTCAAATAAACACCAGTATTGCCGATTAGTAACAAACGGTTTTTTAGCCGTAAACCATACTCAAAACAAAATATGATTTTTTAAAGTATTTTTCCCATGATTTATTTAAAAAAAGAAAGCCGAAAACATTTTTAAAATGATTTTTGAAAACTCAGGCATTTAAGGGTTAAGAGTCTTTTATTTTAAGTTGAGTTTAGTTAAGTTCAACATTTTAAACGCATAAATTTAAATTTTATTCCTTAAAAGGCAACGATTGCGGCAAACGATAAATATAAATAATATAAAAGAAAAGTGCCCAGCTAAACTGATGGCATTGACTCACAGGCTATTCACACTAATTGTATATTATACTCTTATTTTAAAGAATAATGCCCCTCAAAAAATTAAGTGAAGGGGAATTAGCCCCCGTTTCCCCCTTTATACTTAACCAGTGAACCTCCAAATCTAATCAGGGAAGTTCCTTATCATAATAAACCGGTATACCAAATTTGGAGCAAATCGAATAATCCTGAAAAAAAAAACATTTATCTAAATTAAGGGGGTGGACTATCCCCCCTTTATCCTTAACCAATGAACCCCCAAAACTAATCAGGGAAGTTCCTTAACATAATAAAACGGTATACCAACTTCGGAGCAAATCGAATCATTCTGCATGAAAAACCCATTTATCTAAATTAAGAGTGGTGGGCTAACCTCCCTTTTCCCCCTTTATCCTTAACCAATGAACTCCCAAAACTAATCAGGGAAGTTCCTTGACATAATAAACCGGTATACCAAATTTGGAGCAAATCGAATCATTCTGCATGAAAAACGCATTTATCTGAATTAAGGGGGTGGACTAACCCCATTTTTCCCCCTTTATCCTTAACCAATGAACTGCCAAAACTAATCAGGGGAGTTCCTTGACATAATAAACCGGTATACCAAATTCGGAGAAAATCGAAAGATTCTGCATGAAAAACCCATTTATCTGAATTAAGGGGGTGGACTAACCCATCTTTTCCCCCTTTATCCTTAACCAATGAACCCCCAAAACGAATCAGGGAGGTTCCTTAACATAATAAACCGGTATACCAAATTCGGTGCAAATCGAATGATTCTGCATGAAAAACCCATTTATCTGAATTAAGGGGGTGGACTAACCCCCCTTTTCCCCCTTTATCCTTAACCAATGAACCCCCAAAACTAATCAGGGATGTTCCTTAACATAATAAACCGGTATACCAAATTCGGAGCAAATTGAATGATTCTGCATGAAAAACCAATTTATCTGAATTAAGGGGGGTGGACTAACACCGTTTCCCCCCCTTTATCCTTAACCAATGAACCCTCATAACTAATCAGGGAAGTTCCTTAACATAATAAACCGGTATACCAAATTCGGAGCAAATCGAGCAAATTCTGCATGAAAAACCCATTTATCTGAATTAAGGGGGGTGGACTAACCCCGTTTTCCCCCCTTTATCCTTAACCAATGAACTCCCAAAACTAATCAGGGAAGCTCCTTATCACAATGAACCTAGGAAAAAATTTTGAAGCAAATCGGATGTTTCTATCAAGAGTTATCGCGTTACGTACATACATACATACATACATACGTACGTACGTACGTACATACATACATACAGAACGGGCGGCACATTAGCTCTCAGGCTTTGATAGCCTGTGAGCTAAAAATGTATTCTTAATTTGTTGAACTAAGTGAATAAAAAAAGTACCAACGAATCCGATAGAGCGTGGGCAAATTCACATCTAATTTGTAACGCAATGTTTACGTCAAACTGTTGCCAATAGGAGCAGAATAATGAATTATATTTTGTCAAAATCATTTAAATATAGTTTTTTTAGCTTTGCAAATCATCTCCTATGTAATTATTTTGCTGTATGTTCTATACTTTCAATATTGCAAATAGATAGCTAGTATACACAATCGAAAATGATATTGAAGTTTAAAAGATATTTGTCAAATTAACTTATTATAGTTTTAGAGATGACTTTTTTCACACAGAATGTAAATGATAGCGAAATGCGATGCATTATTGCTTACTAAATATCCAGAAAATGCAGCTGCAAAAGTTTTAAATAGTTTAATAGATCATTGTATCTTATATAAAATCTTTATCTAATATATAAAAATGAAAATTTGTTTGTCTGTCTGTAATGCTATATACAAATCCACAGTTTGGAAGACAGAATTGTGAAATGTTACGTACATGCTTACTAAAACACAGCTGAGACAACTAAAGTAATCCTGAATCGGAATAACTTATAGTCAATTTTTAATTAATAAAAAAACCACAAATTTAACAACAATTTCCAATCAAATTCAAACATTTTTCGTTATAGCTGTTGCCAACAATTAAAAATCCACAATAAAATTTTTACCACAACAATTTCTTTTCTACTGCAAGATTTGTACGTGAAAAAATGAAATAAATGATTTGACGAATTTAAAAAGTAGGAATATTATATCATAACTTTTCTACTCAAAGATTTCCACGTGAAAAAGGAAAAAAAAATAAATAAATAGTTTGACGAATTAAAAACAAAAGTGAATGTTATGTCATAATTTTTCTGTTTTATGATTTCCATATGAAAAAAATATAATTATTTAAATTATTTGCCGAATAAAAAAAGATGGAGTATTACGTCATATTGGAAATATAAACGACGTGGTGAATATACAACGTTATATAAGTGTGAAAAAATGTATTGAAGCATGATAAAAACTCGATTAGGGAAATATCGGCGTATTTTAACATTATTGCTCCAATGATGAATGGGAATAAGATAATTTACAGCTGTATTATTTTGTCTCTGTTATATAAATTTACATTTTTTATACTTGGTTTTAATTTGATTCATGTGTACAACACTTCGACTGTTCTTTTTATTTTATTTTATTTTTTTTTTTTATCTTTTTTGTTAAATTTTGAAACTGGTTTTTCAAAACAAACATTCTTAAAATTCCGGGCAACTCCGGGTACTTTAGCCAGTTATCTATGAAAATAATAAAAACTGAGAATATGTGAAGTTAAACTTTCAATTACCGAAATTGTCATTACACGTACTCTGAAAAATTTCCCGTCCCAATACCTATGCTTCTATTTTATTTATACATGTACACTGTCAGGTAAATTCGCCAATTTACACTAAATTATTCCCAAATTTTTAACAAATAATTTCCGTACTCCTAGAAAACATATTTTATCCGTGAATTCTTCCTAAAAGTCTGAAAAAAGGAAGAAATTCCGTTCATTCCTAGCACGCATGCGCACTATTAATACTAAAATTCGAATTTATTAAAAAAATGAAAAACCAAAAATTCTATAAATATTCTCTAATTTAATTAAAAATGAAAAAAGGTTTCGAATTTAAAAATGAATAACAATTACTTTTCTCATTCATTCAAAAATACTCACAATTTATTTTTTTTAATTGAATAAGTTGAAAAAGTTAAAAGCAGATGGATTTATAAAGTTGTTTATAAAAAAATATTCGCATTAAAAATATTTTTTAAATGAACAGATTTAAAAGACATTTTAATTTCAGTATTAACTGGAAAAAATCGATTCTACTCAAAAAAAGAAATAAAATTCTTATCGAATAAAAACATATTATTCATATTTTACATCTAACTGCCTGCTTAAAAATATTTATAGTTCACATTTTTATCATAGGGTAGACCGACCAGAAAATGAACACTTAACCACATTTGAAAATAAAATTATTCATTATATTTTAATAAACAGTACCTATGGGTGTTTGACAGCGCAAATACATTTGTTGGTTTACATATTATTAAAAAATAACAAAAGGAATTTTATATTTTGCTTGCTTGAGGTGCTAGAGATATCTTAATAGAAATCGGTACAAAAACCAAGTAAATGAACAGTTGTTACCAGTGAATGAACAGGCAGAAATTTAAAAATACTTAAATTTCATAGTTCTTTATTTATTTTATAACTCGTACAAATAACTTATAACATGTTTTTAATGAAGTACGGTTTTTTAAATCCCAGAACGACAATTAATGAGCTTAAAAAATTATCACTTTTAAGTTTTTAAATTACAGATTTAAAAAAAAAAGTTAAAAACTAATTCTATTTCCTGAAATCATTGGCCCTTACTTCTCTATTTCCTTGATAACTCCAGATGAACGGGTGGATGTTTCAGAAATAAGTTCAGGTGTTTTACTGTGCCTTTTCATATTATCTTTAAAATACCTGATCTTATACTTTACTGTAGACTACATCCAATTCCACAACATGTGGACATGTGGTCCACATATTGTCATGGTTCTTACTTCATATTTCCAACCTTGGATGCTATTTTTAAAAAAGGGTCATCTATTTCTCCCCTGGATGTTTGTCTATAAATGGATTTTTCTTTTCTGTTTGTTTCATAACATTGTAAACATTACCCTTTACTGCATCCTTATGCATTGTAAATCCAATTTTACCTTTCCAACTATCCGATGTTCAAGGATTTTTTCTTCTTCAAAGAACAACACAGAAAATGTCCCATATGGTTACTTTCAATTGTTTTCCCTCGCAGTTTCATAGACAACGTTGTTTTTGGAATATGAAAATGAAGAGATGCCTTCTTCAAACTGAGTCGACCTGACCCTCATAGCTTGTACATGCATCTTCAAGGTCCTCTGTAGCGTACTTGAAACTCCCATATTTACTTTTTGAGGAATCTTCTTGGTCATCAGTACGAATATCTCTATCAATCATCTAAGAACATAGAAAAAGTGAGATTTGAATTTGATCAATAATTATTACCTTTAAAAATGTGTGTATATGTTCTTTTGTTACATTTTTATATCTGTTAACATTTCCTTTGTTACCATTATTGAAAAATTACTTAATTCAAACTATAGGTATAAAAGAAGCCACAAAAACATAAAGCCCAAAACTGTTCATTCACTAGGAAAAGTAGCCTATGTATTCCTTCCAGAGAATGAACAGGTGTTCATTCACTGGATTTTTACCATTTCCCTAACCAGTTATTAAACATCCCTATTCTCAAATTGTACATATTCTACAATGGTTAAAACTATTAGTAATATGGCTATAATATATACAGGGTGTCCGGTCTCAACGGCGTCCAATGACTAATTCCTAAACCGTTAGTCATAGACATATAGTTCCAATTGCAAAAATGTTTCAAATGAGGTAAAGAAGTATTTTTAAAGCGATTTGGGTAAGAAAAACATTTTTTAAAAATTACGAAATTTAAATTTTTATACGGTCCCCAGGTCCTATAAGTGATATTTAGTAAAAATATCCTATTTCACTGACAAGTAAGACAAAAAAAGTCCCATTCCTCTGCGATTAAAACTGACCGAGTATAGATGTTTAAAGTTGAAGTATCTTTTTTGGTGCAAAATAGGGGTCAGTCACAAATTTACTAGAAATAAAAATAATCGTCAGATATAAAATTTAACATTAAACATTGATAATAAATTAACATTACAAATATATTTGGTGATTTTTGTTCATTCTCACATATTAAAATAAAATTTTTTTCCAACCATATTTTGCCATTTATGCTGTATCTCGTAATTTGATTTTTCAGAGTTTCAACATCAAAGTGACAATTCTGGGCGGGAATTGTGCTTGACGAAAGCCATCAGAGGATAGAGTTTCGATAAAAAATGTGATTCGTATGAGGACCAGAAGAATTAGAAAAACTAAACTATCTTAGAATTAATAGAATTATATTAAATTAGTTTTCTATTTGGATTTTTTTTTTTTTATTATCCAATCAATCAATTCTAAATATTAACTTGCGTTATTTGAACTTTTAATGTGTAAATATCGCCTCCACGCTCCAACAAAAAAAGGTAATCTGTATCATCTACAACAGAAGAGGGGGGGGGGGGATATTCTGCGACGAGCTATCTTTAAAAAAATACTTCCATGGGATTAACAATAGCGAACTGGTGTTTTCGCGTGAGTTGGGGAAAGAGAGAGTAGAATTTTTAGGGGGTTGATGTGGTAGATTGGTTAGCTATTTCTTGGGTAATAAAATAAAATATAGGGAAAAATACATACATAATTTTAGACAGTATGTATTGGCCGAGCAAAAGTTGGGGGGGGGGTATAAATTTTAGGGAGGATTGAGATGATTAGTAACTTACTATAACTATAAAGAAACGGCTAACTACAAAGACAAAGTAGAAAATTTTCCTAACATTTTAATAAAGTTATTAATTTTAACAATTTTAAATTTAATATACTTTTTATATCTTTTAATTTAAGAGTATGTCTATATATTTTTAATTTAATCAGTAATTTATACTTAAATAAAATTATAATTGAAATCTATAATTGCTTATATAAATTATAAATTTGAATCTTTTTTTAATGATTTTAAATTTAATAATTTTTAAAATTATTACCTCTTTATGCTCTAATAATTAAGTGCTATAATTAAGACAATAGGAAATAAAATTTTTAACGGCCGTGGAGTTTTAGAAGATGCATTATTTAATTAGACAAATAGAGTAGAATAGTAAAAAAAAAAATATATAATCCTCTATAGTTTTTTAACTTTGCGTGTTGGTGAAGCAAAAAGTGGAGAAGTGGAAATTTAAGGGGCCGATTAATTTAGATGAAGTCTTGAAAAAAAAAGCGAAAATCTACTTATGTGCAAAGAATTATCACGCTGTAAAACTTGGGAAAAAAAGGTCTGTCTTCTTTATTGCTGAAATAATTAATTAGTAATCCATAATCTAAATTCCACCTGAAATTGCAATTTAAACTTTTCCCTCACTGGCTCTCATACACACAAAGTTTATAATCCTGAAAACTACATTTTTTTTTTTTTTTATGCAGCAATATCTGTTGTAGTAATGAACACTAAACAGCCGTATCAATTCCCCCTGAAATCTCCGCTCCAAATTTTGTTACATCTCCCCCCCACCCAACCCTTCCCGTCCCAAGCACAGACACAAGAAAGCTCAATTTGTAAGTAATTTGCTTGTACCCTCTTAATGGTTTTTTTTTTTTTTTTTTTTTTTTTTGTATGCCTATATTTTTATACATAACTCTTGAATGGCTGCTCTAAATATGTTAAGGAAATTAATATGTCCATTTTTGAAAATGATCCTCGTATCACTTTTATTTTCTTTTACAATAAACATCAATTATTTGAATTATATGATTCAACTTGTACGATTACTTCAATGATTTAAATAAACATAACAAAATTGTTACAATATTTTTATATTTTGTTCTAATAGAGCACAGATTTATCCATTAAAGGTCGAACATCATATAACCACCCACATTCTCTCTTTTTAATTAACTTTTCTTTTTTTAAGATTTTGTTCCATTTGTCATTTTATTGCAACGATAAAAAAAAAAAAATAATTATTATTATTTTTACATTACCCCTTCTGAAAATTCCACTGTCTCTCCCCTCAGCAAATATTCATTAGATCAGTTATTTTTTTTAATTATTTTTTAATTAAAAATTAGGGAAATATATTGTTAAATCAAAACATATATTAATTTATTGAGGACGCCAGTTTCGAAACTGATCTTATCCGAAATTTAAAAAATCGTGTTTCTCTATCAATCTATTCTATTGGTATAACTGTACCAATCAAACACTACAATCTCCAAATTTTCAAGGAATACCAATGGGCGAATTTAAAGGTTTTACGCGATTTCCCAAAATTTGATTTACTCGATAAGGCGAGTTTTGAAACTCACTTCTTCAATTATTTTAACCAATCTGAAAATAAATTACTAAAAATCAACACTACCGTAATATTTATACTGGGGAAGCACCTTCTGTTAAATCGCTTTAAAAATGCTTCTTTATATTATTTAAAACCTTTTTGTAATTGGAACTATATGTCTTTGACTAACGGTTTAGGAATTAGCCATTGAACATCGTTTGGAGTGGAAAATTAGGATTGGATTTAATTGGAGTATAATACTTTAAGCACTTCGCGTACGACCCCTGAAAGCTTGGTCCAACTCATCTGATTTCAGTTACAGAAAAGTGGTTCGAGTCATAAAATTGAAAATGTCATAACTCGGTCAATTTTAGTGTTAGAAAAATGGGACTTTTTTTGCCGTACTTCTTAGAGGAATAGGAAAAGTTTACTAAATATCACTTATAGGACCGGGGACCGTATAAAAATTTAAATTTCGTAATTTTTAAATAAATGTTTTTCTTGACCCAAATCGCTTTAAAAATACTTCTTTACCTCATTTAAAACATTTTTGTAATTGGAAATATACGTCTATGACTAACGGTTTTCTAATTAGCCATTGGACACCGTTGAGACCGGACACCCTGTATATTTAATGTATGTACAATAAAATTAGTGCATAATTCAAATAAAAACAGTAAATTATTATTAAACATATAAAATGAGATTGCACTTACCTTATTATTTTAGCGTAGAAACAATGTGTTTCACAGACATAAAATATACAACATGTTCTCAAAGTAAAATAATGTGACTTGAGTAACCAAACAGGAATGCAATAGCTTCCTATTGAATAAAATTAAGGCAATGTTGTATCCCCATCTAGTTGGGATGTTTTCAAACCTTATTCTATTAAATTATGTAAAAAATGTTCATTCACTGGGGGCTGTTCACTTACTGGTCAGTCTACCCTATACTAAAACTAAAGTATGAAAAACCCAGACACAATTTCATTAAAGACGAAATCTTCTCTAAATTAACTTCAAAATTAAAAGCCTTTTAATTAAATTAACCAAGCCCTACTCATCTGAAGCAAACATATTTATTTCAAAGTGGTTCACTGGTGTGCAAACAATGGTTAGAGTACTCGTCTCGTCGCACGAAGATAGCTAGTTCGATTCCGAGTCAGTAACTTTTATTTTTTCTCTCCTTCTTCAATTCACGTACATTTTACCTCCTGTAACGGAGAAAAGTAAACGGATATCCGTCAATTTACTGAAAAATCCTGGCAGCATATTTCCGTGAATTGAAGCAAGTATTTTTGAGAGTGTAATAAATAGTATTTTTCTGTAGTATGACAGCAAAAGATGTCCAAAAACTTCACCGCAATACAAAATCCATTACATACAAATACATATATAAATGACAGTTTAAAAAAAATCTTGTTATAACAAAACAGTCTTAAAAAATATTTCTAGAAATATAATACAGTTGCTTTTTTTTTCTTGTGTCTTAATGTTTGTTTTTTGGAGAAATAGATAAGATGGCCTGCATTGTTTCAATTGGACGATATGTGAAGAACAGGAAACGATTTTTTTTTCTATTAAAGTACCAATCATGTATGTATTAGATACATAACCCAAGGGAACTTTTCTCTACTTCCTTCAGCATACATTTGTTCACTGCAAAATTAAGTTTTAATATTATCTTTGTAAAACTCTACTAAAATAAATATTGATTATCATCCAGACAAAAAAGTTTTTCATTATCTGTTAGTAAAATGTTTTTATCCTCTTACCAAACTTTTAATTAACTATATATTGCGTATACATAACTCTTTAAAAAAGATATTTTAGAGATGAAACTTTTTTAATTAACTATATATTGCGTATACATAACTCTTTAAAAAAGATATTTTAGAGATGAAACTTTTATTCTTTTTTATGGAAAAAGAAATTTTATATCTTTAATCCATCTTTATTCTTTAACTCTTTAAAAAAGATATTTTAAAGATAAAACTTTTATTCTTTTTATGGAAAAAGAAATTTTATTTCTTTAATCCATCTCTATAAATTGTTGAATTAAAATAATTTAAATTTTTTTAGTCGAACTAAAAAAGTAATTTCGGATTAAAATGAAATCTGAGGAACGAAATAGTTTGAAAATTTTCATGTAGGATAAATTTGATTCTCCACTTTTTTATTGTTCAAAGTAAATGGGAAAATAAATAAGTAAATCTTAAATAGAGTAATTTAAAATGTATTAAGGAAAGTTGGATATTTAGTTTAAATTTATAATGAAAACTTGATCGGTATTTTGTTTTACTGATTTGAATTTGAATTCTGTATTGGATACACTAATCTGATCATTTTATGATATAATGTTTATGATTTAATATATCGAATATCTAATATATCTAATAAGATCTAATACATCTAATGATCTTATGATCGTTTTATGATCTCCAGTCGTGTGCAAAAGTTTAAGACCAGCAGACAAATTTTGGTCCGAATATTACGTCATCTTATGTGTCGATTGCGTCAAACTCGTTCGCCATCTATAAATAACTTCCCCTGTTTCATTCCTAGCCAGTTGTTTTGTGGATTTAACCTTAGATGGTGCTGTTTTTTAATCTTTGTAATGGGTAAAAAACCGCTACTTTCAGTTGTAAAAAGGGCAGAAATAGTTGCACTGCATAAAATTGGCTTATCTGAACGTGAAATAGCTAAGAGTGTACATGTGAGCAAGACTGCTGTTCATCCATCTGTCAGTAAATTAATATTTCTGAAAGTACACTAACCTGAGGGGAAACGGTTGGCCAGGAAAAAATAGCGCTCGTGATGATCATGTAATTTCCTAGCAGGTTTGCAGGATAATTAATCAAAATCTTTGGTCAAACGTCTTGAAATAGTGCTCAAACTGACGTCGATTCCTTTTGCAGCCAGAGTATGTTTACACTTCTTGCAAGAAGCTGTTGGAGATCGCATTACCATCCTTCAGATCGCATGATCATCACGAGCACTAGTTCTTGGCCGACCGCTTATCTTCAGGTCAGTGTACTTTCCCGAAATATTAAATTTGCTGACAGCTGGATGAACAGCAGTCTTGCTCACATGTACCCTCTTAGCTTATTTCACGTTCTGAAAAGCCAACTTTACGCAGGGCAACTATTTCTGCCCTATTTTGCAACTGAAAGAGACGGTTTTTTACCCATTACAAACATTTAAAAACAGCACCGTCTACGATTAAATCCACAAAACAACTGTCGGGGAATGAGACGGGGGAAGTTATTTATAGCAGGCGAACGAGTCTGCGCAATTGACACATAAGATGGCGTAAAATTCGGCGTTAATGATGCTTTCTGTTAAAATACCAAAATTCGGCTGCTGGTCTTAAACTTTTGCACACGACTGTAATTTTATGTTAATTTGGTCATAAATTGTAGGTACATAACTGACTCCAAAATTATGAGTGGTGCTGTACCATATGTAGTTTCAAGTTTATGAGAATTGAAGCAATGGTTGCAAAAATGAAGTTAGTAATGCGCCTAATCATGTCCGCGAAACTACGCTAATTGGCTGTAGCCCCGCGTGTGGAACTTTTCTCCTTATAAATTTATGGTTAAACCTTTTCTTTAATTAAAAGAAAAAATAGAAATTATGCATATACTGAAATTTATTAAGAACAAATACTTTTGTTTATACCTATTTAGAAAACGAAATAATTTTGGAAATCGAAAGCTCGCACGACATAAAACTTCTTTATTGTTCCTGTTCATCTCTATATTTTAACGTTAGACTCGTTAAGTTAGCACATGCGCAGATTCACCCATGGTCACCTCAAATTTCGCCGGACTATAATAACACTTGATAGCTGTGATATTTGTAGAGACGGGCGTTACATGTTTTAGTCACCAAAAATGCGAAAACGTGTTTTTAGTACCAGAAAAAATTGAAAACGCATGAAATTCAAAGTATCTTAAACGGGCAAGGCTTTGTCGCGTGAAAATTGAGTTTTAACCATGTAAACGGATTTAATCATGTGAATTTATCTCAACAGAAACCCGCGTCTATAGTTACTACCCAAAATTATATTTCAAACATTCTGTTTAAAGGCATTTTAATTAAAAAATCTGTTGAGAGTATACATAGCCATAAGGTATACGTTACAAAAACAACAGGTTTTTGGAAACTGTTGGTTACGCAACTGTGGAAAGATGCAGACTTTTAACCAAAAATAACTCTATTTCCCATTTCTAGATTATTTGTGCCATACTTAATTTCATGCGATTTGTTCAATGAACAAATTAGTATTGTTACCAGTATTCTGTAATTCATTTACACTATCAAAAAACATAATCAAAAGCTCTTCAAATTCTACCAATAATTCGTATTTATACAGGTATGTCAGTGTAGTACTACATGACTTTTGAAATACTGCTCCTATTATAAGTACGAGCATGAACATCAACCGAAACCGACAATATGTCTACATTCTTTAATACAAGTCTTATTTGATAACTCAGCTTACAAACCTGTACGTTTTTCTTTTAATTTCTAACCTTTTGATTATTAATACATTGCGCTTCACAGGTTATAGAAAAAGAAAACACTCGAAGACTCTTGAATGGAAAAAGATTTTTATTTCAAAATTTGAGGATTTACACATGAGAATACAGGAAATTAAAAGATGCGGTTCTCAAAATGTTGGCCATCTGAGAAGACAACGAAAAGAAGTCTCTGCTCGAAATTTGCGATAACCTTCTTGAGTTGATCTGTTGCAATAGACCGTACCACCATTGTTATCGCTGTTTTAACCCTTAAATGCCGGGTGTTGCTTTTCGGCAACATACCCAATTTAGGCTCTAAAATACTATTAGAATAATATTGAAGCTATAATGCCTAATATTGCCAATAAAATACATTCTGAAAATATTATTAAATCGATTTTCAACATGTAGATGGCAACACTTGTGCTGTTTACGAATAAAGATAAATTTATTTTTTCAATTGTTGCTTTGTTCTTTTTGTTCTTTCTGTTTTTTCTGTTCTTTCTTTTTGTTTTGTTTGTAAGCTTGCGAAATACCCTATTTTGTTCTGCAGTGAGCAAGTAAAATTTATTTCTTGTTATAGTTCCTAAAATTCTTGTGTGTTTAATATTATAGAATTTTATCAAGGAAAATTATTTTTTCAATTAAAGACCAGTATTGCCGATTAGTAACAAACTGTGTTTTAGCCGTAAATCATACTTAAAACAAAATATGATTTTTTAAAGTATTTTTCCCATGATTTATTTAAAAAATGAAAGCCGAAAAACATTATTACAATGATTTTTGAAAAATCAGGCATTTAAAGGTTAAGTTCTCCTTTGGTTTTTGGTCGATCTCTGTAGACTTGATCTTTAACATAGCTCCATAAAAAGAAGTCTAGTGGTAATAAGTCAGGTCTATAGGGAGGGAGGAGGAAGTTCATAGCCAAAGCGATTTGGAAAGCCTCTTGAGATGATACGATTATCATAGTGACTCCTGAGCAAGTCCAGGACGTCTCCTGTTGAATGTAGTGGTTCTCCATCCTGCTGAAACCATGTCTCTTGGATCCAGCGTTCGTGGTAGACGTGGTTAATGCTCTTAACATGCTTGAAGATGGCTTTGGCAAATTTTAAAGGTACTAGAGCACTTCTTGTGTGTTTCGGTAGGTCGTGGTCACAAAGATAAGTCGTTTTGTCTAAAAAACACAATCTGCGATTGAATATAGGTATATTTTTGCGGAAACAAAATATTATTCGACAGTAACCAGTGTCCGTAAATAAGTTTGATTTGGGTCGCTGCGCGTCACTAGCACCACTCGTTGGAGAGTTATTCAACTAAAAGATTCGCAATACCTTGTGAAGCACCCTGTATATTCCTTTATTAAAATAACTTAATATTCTGCTTTCGTCTAAATATTAAGATTTTTAGAAAGCTTACTAATAAGTCAGTAACATAAGCTCAATTATTCGACCTCCGTACTGCAACTTTATTATACATGCTTTTTATTCCTTTGTTTTTTATACATGTATCTCTAATCAGTCAAATCATCCTGAAATGTTTCTTTTAATGATCTATTTTGAGAGATGTAATTATGTAGAACAACAGTAATTCTTTTGCAGATTCCTTCTATTTGAAAATGTATTTTAATGTAGATCAGTGACTCACCAAAATCCCCAAATGTAAGAGATAAATGTAGCACTCCAAACTTTTAAACATTTGAAGGATTTAAGTGAGATGAAATTGAGCTATATTAGCTGGATAATAGTATATTTTTTTCTGAGATGTAATTATATTTTTACATGTTAAAGATAGGTTGTAAAAAGTGATTTTTATGTACTGTCAACCTACTTTGGGCTACTTTGGGCCACTTTTTCCTGGTTCCGCTAGCATTTCCAGTATTAAAAAAATATTATATATGATTTTTCAACGTCGAAATTGAGTTGTAAACAATTAACTTGGAACAATGAAGCTTTGCTGTATGCTTTTAAAGAAGCAATTTTTTTATTATTTTACTTTTTAACGATTTTTAAAGTTTTGGAACAAAGTAGACCCTGCTAGGGGCTTCTTTGGTCCATTCACTTAGTTTCATATAAATTGAATACATTTCATATGTTGGACTATTGAAATCTTCTTGCAATAGGATATGTTAATGTATTAACACTGCAAACTCGATAAACAAATATATATTTTTTTAACATTTAAAAACCATAAACCAATTGTAAATATTAAAGATACGAGAAACTTTTCGTCATGTTATCCTCAGCAAATGGAATAAAAACAATTAATGTAACATTTGAAAAAAAAAATGTTACTTAAAACATTTATTAAGAGGTTTGGTTGTATAAAAGGTTCTAAGTAACTGGGGCTACTTCGGACCAAACCAGGACTGGCACAAAGTATCCCCAAAAAACCAGTTTTCATGATAGCTTTATAAAAACGCAAAAGTTTACTGTTAAAATAAAAAGGTTAAAGGAAAAACTATGATCACACATGGGTTACAAGTTACTAAAGGTAATATTTTGACACTTATCTTATTTGTAGCTCGTATCCAGATTGTTTCACTATAGAAAATTTAGAGAGTTAAAATCTAAACACGAAAACAGTTGTTTACAAACACATCCAGCGTTGCCACTAACAAAAATTTAAATTACCTCAAACTATTCAAATATCCTATATTAGGGTATAAAGTATTTTTCAAGGATAAAAACTCCAAATTATCTTGTATTGTTTTTTCAATACAAAGAATAAACACTTTGTTATATGATGGACCAAAGTAACTCCGTAATGACCAAAGTTTGACGGTAATTTAAAATACATTATTATTTTTTTTTTGTAAAATGATAGAACTTTTAGCTTGCCAATAATGTTATTTCACACGATTCTTTAATTTTTTTTTTTTATCAAACTCATGTTAGTTATACACATGTTACACTTTTAAAACGAAAATTACTTTCTTGAAATTCGATTTTTTTTTAATCTCCGTCGGAGAAATTAAAACAAGTTGGATACTGCACGTCAAACGTGGCAAATGAGGTGCGCTCGTACTATAACTAGTTTTATAAATATTTTTTGCACCGCATAGTGTACTGAATGTATATTTCAGTGCACTTCATAAGTGCATGTCAATTTCATTCTTTTCGAAAGGCTGTAACATCATTAAAATGCACTTGAAATAATTTTTCCCATTGGCCTTCATATAACGGAAAACTTTTGACTGTCCCTGTAATTAAACTATACACCTGATTTTCATAAAATTTGAAATGACTCGACAAAATTTTGCAACAATTATATATTTAAAATTTCAGACCATTCAGAAGGCTGTAACATCAATAAAATGCACTTGGAATAATTTTTTCCCATTGGCCGTAATGTAACGGAAAACTTTTGACTGTCGCAGTAATTAAACTATACATCCGATTTTCATAAAATTTGAAATGACTCGACAAAATATTGCTACAATTATATATTTAAAATTGCAGACCATTCGGAAGGCTGTAACTTCATTAAAATGCACTTGCAATAATTTTTCCCATTGGCCGTAATGTAACGGAAAAGTTTTGACTGTCCAGTAATTAAACTATACATCCGATTTTCATAAAATTTGAAATGACTCGACAAAGTTATGCAAAAATTATATATTTTAAATTTCAAACGAGCCGGTTGAGTAGTTTTTGCGCTGTTATATGCGGAGAGACAGACAGACGGACAGACAGGCAGACGAACGGACAGACAGACGGACTGAACGATGACTATAGGGGCTACGTATTTATATAATTACGAACGCACCTAAAAATGAATGAAAACCGCTTTTTTTTCGAACAAGTTTAGTTCGAGGTAATAAATAATTGAATTTTGTAGCAGAATCAGTGGTGTACCTGAATATAAACTACTGAATGAATTTCGCATTTGATGTTTGTATTATAATTTATAGATAAAATAATGATGTTTGTTTTATAATTTATAGTCTTTCTTAAGGTTTATTGCTAATGTTTAAGTTGCCGACACATCTTTATGAATTAGAACACTTTTAAGGGGTCTCAGGACTGTTAAAGCATCAAATTTTTCAAAATTTAAATTTTTTGAGGTGTTGAACTCCTATCTTTTCTGATTATTTTGATATTATTTCCTTAAAATTTTCATTAGAACAGATGTTATGGCTTTTAGAATTATGCCCGCTCAATAACTGAAGCAGCGTTTCCGCACGATGTCCGCACGATGTCTCAAAAACTTCCGAATATTTTTCAAGGAAATTTTCAAAATGTATGTTTCATGTTAGTCTGTATAAACAGAATCTAAAATTTCCTTTTTATTGTTCAAAAAAAATATTTTTTTATGTGATTATACAGTTGAAATTCTGAAAATTTTGTTTACTAAAAATTGTTATTGTAACTTATTTGTTTACTAAAAAGCTCTAGACAGCAACGTTTTAATACTATATGAAAATTTATCAGGTTATTATTGGCATTGAAAGGACTATAACACATGGTTCTAATACTTGAGACACCTATAGAATAAGTGTGACTGTGTATCTCCTATTTTAGCCTAAACTCCACCCAGTATTTTTATTTTAACTTACAGATGGTGTAACAGTGTAGTAGGAGTCAAAAATTAGAACCGTGTTTTACATCTTCGGCTATAATGCGATCTCTCTGTGCACAGTAAATAGGAAGTTCTGAGAAAAAAGAATTTTGGAAAGAAAAATTCGGTACGATGCTGTATATTCCCTCGGCCGTCATCTTGGATTTCTTGGCGATTTTTTGCTGGCGTTGTTTATCGATAAGGCAACCCCGGTTCTGGCAACCACGTTAAGCCTAACATACGCATAAATCGCTGCTTGGCGACATTTACTACTTGGCCGAAAGGGGTTCTCACACCATGAAAAAAATCTAAGATGGCGGACGAGGGAATATACAGTATCTGTTCCGAAAAATTATAAGCTTTATTAGCAAAATTATTGGGTATGTACTATACGTATTAGATTATTAAAAAGGTCTAGACACCAACGTTTTTTACACTATATATGATAATTAAAAGGTTACTAAAGGCATGGAAAAAAAAACAAAGAAAAATGAAAGTTTGAGAGCTTAAAATGTCATATTGTCTACCTCTTAACTCAAGTTTAATTTATTAATCGAATTAGGAAATTTATTATTCGAGTAAAACTACTTTTCTTATGTTTAATGAAAGTATTTATATATTTTGAATGCTTATAATCGATATAACATTATCGTATTTTTTTCGTTTATATATTTTTCGTTATAATTACTTAACCGTGATTTTAAGAGACCTTCACCATAATTGCCAAAAAATACAAATTCCATCTCTATTTGTGTACTGAATGTTCGTACAATAGCCAATTGAGTGAATACGCTCTGAACATAATCTCACAAATGGCTGTCAGTGACTATTCTTAACAGTATATAAATCAGGGATATGGATAACAATGTTCAAAAGTACATACTTCAGAAGGAGTAGTGTAGTAATTGATAATTTTTAATTAATTCTTTTTTATAATTATTTGGTAGTAAATTTTGTAAATAGGGAATTGTTAGTTAACAATATCAGGTATGAAATTTCATACTTCACGTAAAGTTGTAAATTGGATGATGTAACAATGAACATTTATTTATTATAAGAATGTAATGTATTAAATCTCAGACGTGATGAAATGTTCTAAAATTGATGATTTAATAATTATTATTTATTTAGTATAACATATAAATTAACAATAGTATCAATTCCACAACAGAGAAAATTTAGTATTTAAATGACCGAAAATTTATCCCAATTGGCATTTATAGAACGGAAGCCATTCCGGTAGGTTGGACTGAAATTGCAGAATAAACGTAGAAATGTTTCTTCGATGAATTATTGTCAGTTATTACTGATATGCGCTATTTCACATATCAGGCACTTACAAAATAAGTATGAATGAGAAGTAAAATTCAATAATTAGAGACGTATTTTATATTTTCGATTATAATGCGACCTTTCTGTGTATAGAGAACTAAAATTTGCAGACGAAAATGAAGAAACGGAATTCTGGAAAAAGGGAAAAATTACACTTTATATATTATCAATTGTACCGCAAATTTTTATTCCAAATTCTATTGGGGTATGCAAGACACCAACGTTTTTCAGAGTATGGAGAAAAATTACAAGGTTACTAAAGGCATGGAAAGAAAACAAAGAACAATGAGTGTTTGAGATTTTAGCGTCATTCAGAGACTTTGTGACTGCCACTTTACTCATATTAATGCAAATCTATTATTCGAGTAAAACTACTATAATTAATAGATATTTAATTGAAATATTTACTTATTTTAAATGTACATTATTCAACGTTATCGTATCAACTTTACCTTATTTTTTCGTTTATAAAGCACTGTCCTGCAACACGCGCGCAAAATTTTTTAATACCTTTGGGAGTAAAAATACAAATCATTCTAAACTGATACAATTAGCACCAAACTGTTCAATCATTCGGCCATTTTTTATAGAAAACGGTTACTTGACAGTAATTTTAAGACATCTTTACTGTAATTGGTCAATAACATGGAGATATCTTCATAAACAAAAGTAATCAGTAATTGTGTTCTTGAAAGCCTGTATATTAGACAATGGGACCAATAAGCTCTGAACATAATTTCAGACATGGCTGTCCGTGACTTTTCTTAATTTTACATAAATCAGAGATATGGATAGCAATTTTCTAAATCTCAGATTTCAAAAAGGAGTGATGTAGTAATGAAATAATTTTGTAATTATTCATTTAAATAAATTGGTAATAAACTTTGTAATTATTGAATTAGTAATTAACGTTATCATGTATGAAATTTTAGTCTTCATGGAAAGTTGTAAAATTAATTATGTAACAATGAACATTTATTTACTATAATAATGCCATATATTATGCCATTTCCGGGTATGTTGTAGAATTGTTGATTTTAAAGAAAGAATAGAAATAGTTCAACAACAGTAAAAATTTAGTATTTAAATAAGTGACAATTTACCGCAGTCTCATTTATTGAACGGGACTCATTCGAGTAGGTTGGACTAAAATCGCAGGATAAACGTAGTCATGCTTCTTTGATGAATTTTAAGCCATTTCAGACATGCGCTACTTGACATATTCGGCACCTCCATTATAAAAGTAAAAGTGTAGAAGAAAACTATAATTAGTGTCCTATTTATATTTTCAATTATAATGCGACGTCTGTATACAGAAAACAAGATTTTCAGAAGAAAAGGAACCAATATTATTATTTAAATATTAATTATTAATAATTATAATTAATTATATTTAATAATTATAATTAATTAATTGTAAATATTAAATATTTATGTTCATTAAAAAGCTGAGACGCTAACGTTTTAATGTTATGAAAATTTATCATCTTATTATTGGCAATGAAAGGTCTCTAACACATGGTACAAATACTTGAGACACTCGTATAATAAGAGTGACAGTGTACTAGAAATCAAAAGTTAGAGCCGTGTTTTATATTTTCCACTATAATGCAATCTCAAAGTGTACAGCAAATAGGATTTTAAGAGGAAAATGAAGCAACTGAATTTTGGAAAGAAAAATGATACACTTTATATTTTATCAAAATTATGAGGTATGTACTTTACGTATTAAATTATTGAATAATAAAGGAACAAACGTTTTTTACACTATATGTGAAAATTAAAAGGGTAATAAAAGCATGGAAAATAAACAAAGCTAATATCTTGATATCAATTTTATTTTCGTGTTTTTTTTTTTTTTTTTTGAAGACTCAGGAAAGATCTTTGGGAGATTTGAAACCATAAGATCCATTCTGAACACATCTAAATTTAATAGAAAATCTCTTCTACTGATAGGCTTACCTGCTACACTTTTATAAATTATCCAGGCGTTTAAAGCTGCATGATCCAAAATATTGAAAAAGATATGTACAGGCCATCGTCTAGAAGCCGATTTAACGGAGTATTTTTGTCACATCTGATCATGGATACCCACACCATACTTCGTTGCGTTGTAATATTCTATTGAATCGGGCAACTTCTTGGGACCGTCTTCAGTTTTTACAGTAGAATGTAATGAGCTCAGTAGAAAAACACTTTTTTTTTCTTTTGGCTTGATAGATGGTAAGTGTCATATTATCAGATTCCACTATCTTGGATGAATAAAGAGAACTGTGCATATTTTTCTATGATATAGGAATTTCTCTTCTGTTATTTTTCATAGTGCAACCAAAGTTGTATTTTTAGCTTTCAACATTTCTGCTAATTTGATATTAGTAAAGTAGCTATGTGTCGTAATATTCCTCCCTTCGTTTAGATAGGGATCTATTAATTTCATGACAACATTTTCCGATAAACGTAATTAAGGATTGGCTGTTTCATCCTTTTCTAGATAAATAAATTCATTCAAGAGGTATTTAGTATCAACATCAACAGATCACCAAAATTTTATTCCAAATTTATCCGATTTATTTGGCATATATTGCCTAAATTTATATCTATCCTGAGATGGGAACAATTGTTCATCAACTGTAATATTTTGTCCTAGTCTGTAGCATGTTTTGCAATTTTCAATAAATTTATTCGACATTTTAGATGCAAGAGCAAATTTAACAGTGTGTAGTCTGCTAGATCTTGTTGTCTTTTCATCAAACCTAAAAAATCTTTTTCTTTCTTTGAATCTATCTCTTGAGATAGTTTCTTTGCAAAATAGTATTCCTCATGCCCTGGACGACAATGAATAAAAATCTAAACCCTTTTTTTTATAGCTCCTCGAACATATAGTATAGACACAAAAGCAGCTTCGAGAACAAAGAGTATTTTACTAAAGGGGTAAATGACCCCCGTCCGAGTTCTAGGAATACAATTCCATATTTCAAAACTAACAAATCTAGAAAGCTGAATTTTTTATAGAAATATATGTTACACATTTAGGAAAAGTCAAAAAATTTCAAATGATTTTGCCCAAACAACCAAAAGTAATCAACGGACGAAAGTACTCAGGTGTCAAAATGACCCCTACCGCCGTTCTAGTGTTAATATTGTCTATGTGACCATGGATATAATATAACAAAGTGCAACATTCGCTTTGTTAAACACGTATTGCGTACGTATACCTTTACATAACTTACCACGTACGTTTGTTGTGGTTTACGTAAATTGCGTAATTTGCTGTGCAAGCTATGTATATTTACGTTGAGTGTTGCGCAACGACGAATTTGAAAGGGTTTATGGTGGTATTAAACTGTCATTCTCGGCTTCGTTAGCAGATAGATGCTAAATTTTTATTCGTCAGCTTAAGTTAAGGCGCCCGTTTAAGCGAAGATGTATACATTGTCTATTACATGCGTACTTTGCTATATGTAACTTTGTGTTGCATAATGTATTGCGTACGTTTTGTGTGTTGTGATACGCACGTACTCTTATACGTGTTGTGGCTTACGTATAGATTGCTTCTTTTTTCAGAATATTAGTACTCTGAAATGCATCTATTGAAACGTAAGACACGTTACAGATGTACGGATGAAAGTGGTGGGCGGGTAAATGAAGACACCAAATTTTTACTAACACTGAAAATATATATGTAGAAAAAAGTAGGTGTCTTTAACGATTCAATTTTTAGTTTACAGGTGGAACGACCAAGACAGGGGCAGGGGTCGATTACACAAAATTCCAGATGTTCGCAAGTAATTTAGTTGCAAGATGAAGGAAGACAGGATATGACTTTAAATGTATAAAAAAACTTCGGGAAAATGCATACGTACATATCCGTTACGTTTACGTACAACGTATTGTTCATTAATATTGTCTATGTGACCATGGATATAATATAATAAAGAGCCACTTTCGCTTTGTTAAACACGTATTGCGTACGTATACCTTTACATAACTTACCACGTACGTTTGTTGTGGCTTACGTAAATTGCGTAATTTGCTGTGCAAACTACGTATATTTACGTTGAGTTTTGCGCAACGACGAATTTGAAAGGGTTTATGGTGGTATTAAACTGTCATTCTCCGCTTCGTTAGCAGATAGATGCTAAATTTTTATTCGCCCGCTTAAGTGAAGGCGCCCGTTTAAGCGAAGATGTATACATTGTGTATTACATGCGTATTTTGCTATATGTAACTTTGTGTTGCATAATATATGGCGTACGTTTTGTGTATTGTGATACGTATGTACTCTTATACGTGTTGTGACTTACGTATAGATTGCGTCATTTTTCAGAATATTAGTACTCTGAAATTCATCTATTGAAACGTAAGGCACGTTACAGATGTACGTATGTAAGTGGTGGGCGGGTAAATGAAGACACCAAATTTTTACTAACACTGAAAATGTATATATAGAAAAAATTAGGTGTCTTTAACGATTCAATTTTTATTTTACAGGTGGTCGACCAAGACAGGGGCAGGGGTCGATTACACAAAATTCGAGATATTCGCAAGTAATTTAGTTGCAAGATGAAGCAAGACAAGATATGACTTGAAATGTATAAAAAACTTCGGGAAAATGCATACGTACATATCCATTACTTTTACGTACAACGTATTGTTCATTAGTATTGTCTATGTGACCATGGATATAATATAACAAAGTGCAACTTTCGCTTTGTTAAACACGTATTGCGTTCGTATAGATTTACATAACTTACCACGTACGTTTGTTTTGGCTTACGTAAATTGCGTAATTTGCTGTGCAAGCTACGTATATTTACGTTGAGTTTTGCGCAACGACGAATTGGAAAGGGTTTATGGTGGTATTAAACTGTCATTCTCCGCTTCGTTAGCAGATAGATGCTAAATTTTTATTCGTCCGCTTAAGTGAAGGCGCCTGTTTAAGCGAAGATGTACACATTGTGTATTACATGCGTATTTTGCTATATGTAACTTTGTGTTGCATAATGTATTGCGTAAGTTTTGTGTATTGTGATACGTACGTACTCTTATACGTGTTGTGGCTTACGTATAGATCGCTTCATTTTTCAGAATATTAGTACTCTGAAATTCATCTATTGAAACGTAAGGCACGTTAGAGATGTACGTATGTAAGTGGTGGGCGGGTAAATGAAGACACCAAATTTTTACTAACACTGAAAATGTATATATAGAAAAAATTATGTGTCTTTAACGATTCAATTTTTATTTTACAGGTGGAACGACCAAGACAGGGCAGGGGTCGATTACACAAAATTCCAGATGTTAGCAAGTAATTTAGTTGCAAGATGAAGGAAGACAAGATATGACTTTAAATGTATAAAAAAACTTCGGGAAAATGCATACGTACATAACCATTACTTTTACGTACAATGTATTGTTCATTAGTATTGTCTATGTGACCATGGATATAATATAACAAAGTGCAAGTTTCGCTTTGTTAAACACGTATTGCGTACGTATACCTTTACATAACTTACCACGTACGTTTGTTTTGTCTTACGAAAATTGCGTAATTTGATGTGCAAACTATGTATATTTACGTTGAGTTTCGCGCAACGACGAATTTGAAAGGGTTTATGGTGGTATTAAACTGTCATTCTCCGCTTCGTTAGCAGATAGATGCTAAATTTTTATTCGTCCGCTTAAGTGAAGGCGCCCGTTTAAGCGAAAGATGTATACATTGTGTATTACATGGGTATTTTGCTATATGTAACTTTGTGTTGCATAATGTATTGCGTACGTTTTGTGTATTGTGATACGTACGTACTGTTATACGTGTTGTGTCTTACGTATAGATTGCTTCATTTTTCAGAATATTAGTACTCTGAAATTCATCTATTGAAACGTAAGGCACGTTAGAGATGTACGTATGTAAGTGGTGGGCGGGTAAATGAAGACACCAAATTTTTACTAACACTGAAAATGTATATATAGAAAAAATTATGTGTCTTTAACGATTCAATTTTTATTTTACAGGTGGAACGACCAAGACAGGGCAGGGGTCGATTACACAAAATTCCAGATGTTCGCAAGTAATTTGGTTGCAGGATGAAGAAAGACAAGATATCACTTTAAATGTATAAAAAACTTCGGGAAAATGCATACGTACATATCCATTAATTTTACGTACAACTTATTGTTCATTAGTATTGTCTATGTGACCATGGATATAATATAACAAAGTGCAACTTTCGCTTTGTTAAACACGTATTGCGTACGTATACCTTTACATAACTTACCACGTACGTTTGTTTTGGCTTACGTAAATTGCGTAATTTGCTGTGCAAACTACGTATATTTACGTTGAGTTTCGCGCAACGACGAATTTGAAAGCGTTTATGGTGGTATTAAACTGTCATTCTCCGCTTCGTTATCAGATAGATGCTAAATTTTTATTCGTCCGCTTAAGTGAAGGCGCCCGTTTAAGCGAAAGATGTATACATTGTGTATTACATGGGTATTTTGCTATATGTAACTTTGTGTTGCATAATGTATTGCGTACGTTTTGTGTATTGTGATACGTACGTACTCTTATACGTGTTGTGTCTTACGTATAGATTGCTTCATTTTTCAGAATATTAGTACTCTGAAATTCATCTATTGAAACGTAAGGCACGTTACAGATGTACGTATGTAAGTGGTGGGCGGGTAAATGAAGACACCAAATTTTTACTAACACTGAAAATATATATATAGAAAAAAGTAGGTGTTTTTAACGATTCAATTTTTATTTTACAGGTGGAACGACCAAGACAGGGGCAGGGGTCGATTATACAAAATTCCAGATGTTCACAAGTAATTTAGTTGCAAGATGAAGGAAGACAAGATATGACTTTAAATGTATAAAAAATCTTCGGGAAAATGCATACGTACATATCCATTACTTTTACGTACAATGTATTGTTCATTAGTATTGTCTATGTGACCATGGATATAATATAACAAAGTGCAACTTTCGCTTTGTTAAACACGTATTGCGTACTTATACCTTTACATAACTTACCACGTACGTTTGTTTTGGATTACGTAAATTGCGTAATTTGCTGTGCAAACTACGTATATTTACGTTGAGTTTCGCGCAACGATGAATTTGAAAGCGTTTATGGTGTTATTAAACTGTCATTCTCCGCTTCGTTAGCAGATAGATGCTAAATTTTAATTCGTCCGCTTAAGTGAAGGCGCCCGTTTAAGTGAAGATGTATACATTGTGTATTACATGCGTATTTTGCTATATGTAACTTTGTGTTGCATAACGTATTGCGTACGTTTTGTGTATTGTGATACGTACGTACTCTTATACGTGTTGTGGCTTACGTATAGATTGCGTCATATTTCAGAATATTGGTACTCTGAAATTCATCTATTGAAACGTAAGGCACGTTACAGATGTACGTATGTAAGTGGTGGGCGGGTAAATCAAGACACCAAATTTTTACTAACACTGAAAATATGTATATAGAAAAAAGTAGGTTTCTTTAACGATTCAATTTTTATTTTACAGGTGGAACGACCAAGACAGGGGCAGGGGTCGATTACACAAAATTCCAGATGTTGTTAAGTAATTTAGCTGCAAGATGAGGAAGACAAGATATGACTTTAAACGTATAAACAAAACTTTGGGAAAATGCATACGTACATATCCATTACTTTTACGTACAACGTATTGTTCATTAGTATTGTCTATGTGATCATGGATATAATATAACAAAGTGCAACTTTCGCTTTGTTAAACACGTATTGCGTACGTATACCTTTACATATCTTACCACGTACGTTTGTTTTGGCTTACGTAAAATGCGTAATTTGCTGTGCAAACTACGTATATTTACGTTGAGTTTCGCGCAACGATGAATTTGAAAGCGTTTATGGTGGTATTAAACTGTCATTCTCCGCTTCGTTAGCAGATAGATGCTAAATTTTAATTCGTCCGCTTAAGTGAAGGCGCCCGTTTAAGTGAAGATGTATACATTGTGTATTACATGCGTATTTTGCTATATGTAACTTTGTGTTGCATAATGTATTGCGTACGTTTTGTGTATTGTGATACGTACGTACTCTTATACGTGTTGTGGCTTACGTATAGATTGCGTCATTTTTCAGAATATTAGTACTCTGAAATTCATCTATTGAAACGTAAGGCACGTTACAGATGTACGTATGTAAGTGGTGGGCGGGTAAATGAAGACACCAAATTTTTACTAACACTGAAAATGTATATATAGAAAAAATTAGGTGTCTTTAACGATTCAATTTTTATTTTACAGGTGGTCGACCAAGACAGGGGCAGGGGTCGATTACACAAAATTCGAGATATTCGCAAGTAATTTAGTTGCAAGATGAAGGAAGACAAGATATGACTTTAAATGTATAAAAAACTTCGGGAAAATGCATACGTACATATCCATTACTTTTACGTACAACGTATTGTTCATTAGTATTGTCTATGTGACCATGGATATAATATAACAAAGTGCAACTTTCGCTTTGTTAAACACGTATTGCGTTCGTATAGATTTACATAACTTACCACGTACGTTTGTTTTGGCTTACGTAAATTGCGTAATTTGCTGTGCAAGCTACGTATATTTACGTTGAGTTTTGCGCAACGACGAATTGGAAAGGGTTTATGGTGGTATTAAACTGTCATTCTCCGCTTCGTTAGCAGATAGATGCTAAATTTTTATTCGTCCGCTTAAGTGAAGGCGCCTGTTTAAGCGAAGATGTACACATTGTGTATTACATGCGTATTTTGCTATATGTAACTTTGTGTTGCATAATGTATTGCGTAAGTTTTGTGTATTGTGATACGTACGTACTCTTATACGTGTTGTGGCTTACGTATAGATCGCTTCATTTTTCAGAATATTAGTACTCTGAAATTCATCTATTGAAACGTAAGGCACGTTAGAGATGTACGTATGTAAGTGGTGGGCGGGTAAATGAAGACACCAAATTTTTACTAACACTGAAAATGTATATATAGAAAAAATTATGTGTCTTTAACGATTCAATTTTTATTTTACAGGTGGAACGACCAAGACAGGGCAGGGGTCGATTACACAAAATTCCAGATGTTCGCAAGTAATTTATTTGCAAGATGAAGGAAGACAAGATATGACTTTAAATGTATAAAAAAACTTCGGGAAAATGCATACGTACATATCCATTACTTTTACGTGCAATGTATTGTTCATTAGTATTGTCTATGTGACCATGGATATAATATAACAAAGTGCAACTTTCGCTTTGTTAAACACGTATTGCGTACGTATACCTTTACATAACTTACCACGTACGTTTGTTTTGGATTACGAAAATTGCGTAATTTGCTGTGCAAACTATGTATATTTACGTTGAGTTTCGCGCAACGACGAATTTGAAAGGGTTTATGGTGGTATTAAACTGTCATTCTCCGCTTCGTTAGCAGATAGATGCTAAATTTTTATTCGTCCGCTTAAGTGAAGGCGCCCGTTTAAGCGAAGATGTACACATTGTGTATTACATGCGTATTTTGCTATATGTAACTTTGTGTTGCATAATGTATTGCGTACGTTTTGTGTATTGTGATACGTACGTACTCTTATACGTGTTGTGGCTTACGTATAGATTGCTTCATTTTTCAGAATATTAGTACTCTGAAATTCATCTATTGAAACGTAAGGCACGTTAGAGATGTACGTATGTAAGTGGTGGGCGGGTAAATGAAGACACCAAATTTTTACTAACACTGAAAATGTATATATAGAAAAAATTATGTGTCTTTAACGATTCAATTTTTATTTTACAGGTGGAACGACCAAGACAGGGCAGGGGTCGATTACACAAAATTCCAGATGTTAGCAAGTAATTTAGTTGCAAGATGAAGGAAGACAAGATATGACTTTAAATGTATAAAAAAACTTCGGGAAAATGCATACGTACATAACCATTACTTTTACGTACAATGTATTGTTCATTAGTATTGTCTATGTGACCATGGATATGATATAACAAAGTGCAAGTTTCGCTTTGTTAAACACGTATTGCGTACGTATACCTTTACATAACTTACCACGTACGTTTGTTTTGTCTTACGAAAATTGCGTAATTTGATGTGCAAACTATGTATATTTACGTTGAGTTTCGCGCAACGACGAATTTGAAAGGGTTTATGGTGGTATTAAACTGTCATTCTCCGCTTCGTTAGCAGATAGATGCTAAATTTTTATTCGTCCGCTTAAGTGAAGGCGCCCGTTTAAGCGAAAGATGTATACATTGTGTATTACATGGGTATTTTGCTATATGTAACTTTGTGTTGCATAATGTATTGCGTACATTTTGTGTATTGTGATACGTACGTACTCTTATACGTGTTGTGGCTTACGTATAGATTGCTTCATTTTTCAGAATATTAGTACTCTGAAATTCATCTATTGAAACGTAAGGCACGTTAGAGATGTACGTATGTAAGTGGTGGGCGGGTAAATGAAGACACCAAATTTTTACTAACACTGAAAATGTATATATAGAAAAAATTATGTGTCTTTAACGATTCAATTTTTATTTTACAGGTGGAACGACCAAGACAGGGCAGGGGTCGATTACACAAAATTCCAGATGTTCGCAAGTAATTTGGTTGCAGGATGAAGAAAGACAAGATATCACTTTAAATGTATAAAAAACTTCGGGAAAATGCATACGTACATATCCATTAATTTTACGTACAACTTATTGTTCATTAGTATTGTCTATGTGACCATGGATATAATATAACAAAGTGCAACTTTCGCTTTGTTAAACACGTATTGCGTACGTATACCTTTACATAACTTACCACGTACGTTTGTTTTGGCTTACGTAAATTGCGTAATTTGCTGTGCAAACTACGTATATTTACGTTGAGTTTCGCGCAACGACGAATTTGAAAGCGTTTATGGTGGTATTAAACTGTCATTCTCCGCTTCGTTAGCAGATAGATGCTAAATTTTTATTCGTCCGCTTAAGTGAAGGCGCCCGTTTAAGCGAAAGATGTATACATTGTGTATTACATGGGTATTTTGCTATATGTAACTTTTTGTTGCATAATGTATTGCGTACGTTTTGTGTATTGTGATACGTACGTACTCTTATACGTGTTGTGGCTTACGTATAGATTGCGTCATTTTTCAGAATATTAGTACTCTGAAATGCATCTATTGAAACGTAAGGCACGTTACAGATGTACGTATGTAAGTGGTGGGCGGGTAAATGAAGACACCAAATTTTTACTAACACTGAAAATATATATATAGAAAAAAGTAGGTGTTTTTAACGATTCAATTTTTATTTTACAGGTGGAACGACCAAGACAGGGGCAGGGGTCGATTATACAAAATTCCAGATGTTCACAAGTAATTTAGTTGCAAGATGAAGGAAGACAAGATATGACTTTAAATGTATAAAAAATCTTCGGGAAAATGCATACGTACATATCCATTACTTTTACGTACAATGTATTGTTCATTAGTATTGTCTATGTGACCATGGATATAATATAACAAAAAGCAACTTTCGCTTTGTTAAACACGTATTGCGTACGTATACCTTTACATAACTTACCACGTACGTTTGTTTTGGATTACGTAAATTGCGTAATTTGCTGTGCAAACTACGTATATTTACGTTGAGTTTCGCGCAACGATGAATTTGAAAGCGTTTATGGTGTTATTAAACTGTCATTCTCCGCTTCGTTAGCAGATAGATGCTAAATTTTAATTCGTCCGCTTAAGTGAAGGCGCCCGTTTAAGTGAAGATGTATACATTGTGTATTACATGCGTATTTTGCTATATGTAACTTTGTGTTGCATAATGTATTGCGTACGTTTTGTGTATTGTGATACGTACGTACTCTTATACGTGTTGTGGCTTACGTATAGATTGCGTCATATTTCAGAATATTGGAACTCTGAAATTCATCTATTGAAACGTAACGCACGTTACAGATGTACGTATGTAAGTGGTGGGCGGGTAAATGAAGACACCAAATTTTTACTAACACTGAAAATATGTATATAGAAAAAAGTAGGTTTCTTTAACGATTCAATTTTTATTTTACAGGTGGAACGACCAAGACAGGGGCAGGGGTCGATTACACAAAATTCCAGATGTTGTTAAGTAATTTAGCTGCAAGATGAAGGAAGACAAGATATGACTTTAAACGTATAAACAAAACTTTGGGAAAATGCATACGTACATATCCATTACTTTTACGTACAACGTATTGTTCATTAGTATTGTCTATGTGATCACGGATATAATATAACAAAGTGCAACTTTCGCTTTGTTAAACACGTATTGCGTACGTATACCTTTACATATCTTACCACGTACGTTTGTTTTGGCTTACGTAAAATGCGTAATTTGCTGTGCAAACTACGTATATTTACGTTGAGTTTCGCGCAACGATGAATTTGAAAGCGTTTATGGTGGTATTAAACTGTCATTCTCCGCTTCGTTAGCAGATAGATGCTAAATTTTAATTCGTCCGCTTAAGTGAAGGCGCCCGTTTAAGTGAAGATGTATACATTGTGTATTACATGCGTATTTTGCTATATGTAACTTTGTGTTGCATAATGTATTGCGTACGTTTTGTGTATTGTGATACGTACGTACTCTTATACGTGTTGTGGCTTACGTATAGATTGCGTCATTTTTCAGAATATTAGTACTCTGAAATTCATCTATTGAAACGTAAGGCACGTTACAGATGTACGTATGTAAGTGGTGGGCGGGTAAATGAAGACACCAAATTTTTACTAACACTGAAAATATGTATATAGAAAAAAGTAGGTGTCTTTAACGATTCAATTTTTATTTTACAGGTGGAACGACCAAGACAGGGGCAGGGGTCGATTACACAAAATTGCACATGTTCTTAAGTAATTTAGTTGCAAGATGAAGGAAGACAAGATATGACTTTAAATGTATAAAAAAAACTTTGGGAAAATGCATACGTACATATCCATTACTTTTACGTACAACGTATTGTTCATTAGTATTGTCTATGTGATCATGGATATAATATAACAAAGTGCAACTTTCGCTTTGTTAAACACGTATTGCGTACGTATACCTTTACATAACTTACCACGTACGTTTGTTTTGGCTTACGTAAATTGCGTAATTTGCTGTGCAAACTACGTATATTTACGTTGAGTTTCGCGCAACGACGAATTTGAAAAGGTTTATGTCGGTATTAAACTGTCATTCTCCGCTTCGTTAGCAGATAGATGCTAAATTTTTATTCGTCCGCTTAAGTGAAGGCGCCCGTTTAAGCGAAGATGTATACATTGTGTATTACATGCGTATTTTGCTATATGTAACTTTGTGTTGCATAATGTATTGCGTACGTTTTGTGTATTGTGATGCGTACGTACTCTTATACGTGTTGTGTCTTACGTATAGATTGCGTCATTTTTCAGAATATTAGTACTCTGAAATTCATCTATTGAAACGTAAGGCACGTTACAGATGTACGTATGTAAGTGGTGGGCGGGTAAATGAAGACACCAAATTTTTACTAACACTGAAAATATGTATATAGAAAAAAGTAGGTGTCTTTAACGATTCAATTTTTATTTTACAGGTGGAACGACCAAGACAGGGGCAGGGGTCGATTACACAAAATTGCAGATGTTCTTAAGTAATTTAGCTGCAAGATGAAGGAAGACAAGATATGACTTTAAACGTATAAACAAAACTTTGGGAAAATGCATACGTACATATCCATTACTTTTACGTACAACGTATTGTTCATTAGTATTGTCTATGTGATCATGGATATAATATAACAAAGTGCAACTTTCGCTTTGTTAAACACGTATTGCGTACGTATACCTTTTCATAACTTACCACGTACGTTTGTTTTGGCTTACGTAAATTGCGTAATTTGCTGTGCAAACTACGTATATTTTCGTTGAGTTTCGCGCAACGATGAATTTGAAAGCGTTTATGGTGGTATTAAACTGTCATTCTCCGCTTCGTTAGCAGATAGATGCTAAATTTTAATTCGTCCGCTTAAGTGAAGGCGCCCGTTTAAGTGAAGATGTATACATTGTGTATTACATGCGTATTTTGCTATATGTAACTTTGTGTTGCATAATGTATTGCGTACGTTTTGTGTATTGTGATACGTACGTACTCTTATACGTGTTGTGGCTTACGTATAGATTGCTTCATTTTTCAGAATATTAGTGCTCTGAAATTCATCTATTGAAACGTAAGGCACGTTAGAGATGTACGTATGTAAGTGGTGGGCGGGTAAATGAAGACACCAAATTTTTACTAACACTGAAAATATGTATATAGAAAAAAGTAGGTGTCTTTAACGATTCAATTTTTATTTTACAGGTGGAACGACCAAGACAGGGGCAGGGGTCGATTACACAAAATTGCAGATGTTCTTAAGTAATTTAGTTGCAAGATGAAGTTAGACAAGATATGACTTTAAATGTATAAAAAAAACTTTGGGAAAATGCATACGTACATATCCATTACTTTTACGTACAACGTATTGTTCATTAGTATTGTCTATGTGATCATGGATATAATATAACAAAGTGCAACTTTCGCTTTGTTAAACACGTATTGCGTACGTATACCTTTACATAACTTACCACGTACGTTTGTTTTGGCTTACGTAAATTGCGTAATTTGCTGTGCAAACTACGTATATTTACGTTGAGTTTCGCGCAACGACGAATTTGAAAGCGTTTATGGTGGTATTAAACTGTCATTCTCCGCTTCGTTAGCAGATAGATGCTAAATTTTTATTCGTCCGCTTAAGTGAAGGCGCCCGTTTAAGCGAAAGATGTATACATTGTGTATTACATGGGTATTTTGCTATATGTAACTTTGTGTTGCATAATGTATTGCGTACGTTTTGTGTATTGTGATACGTACGTACTCTTATACGTGTTGTGGCTTACGTATAGATTGCGTCATTTTTCAGAATATTAGTACTCTGAAATGCATCTATTGAAACGTAAGGCACGTTACAGATGTACGTATGTAAGTGGTGGGCGGGTAAATGAAGACACCAAATTTTTACTAACACTGAAAATATATATATAGAAAAAAGTAGGTGTTTTTAACGATTCAATTTTTATTTTACAGGTGGAACGACCAAGACAGGGGCAGGGGTCGATTATACAAAATTCCAGATGTTCACAAGTAATTTAGTTGCAAGATGAAGGAAGACAAGATATGACTTTAAATGTATAAAAAATCTTCGGGAAAATGCATACGTACATATCCATTACTTTTACGTACAATGTATTGTTCATTAGTATTGTCTATGTGACCATGGATATAATATAACAAAAAGCAACTTTCGCTTTGTTAAACACGTATTGCGTACGTATACCTTTACATAACTTACCACGTACGTTTGTTTTGGATTACGTAAATTGCGTAATTTGCTGTGCAAACTACGTATATTTACGTTGAGTTTCGCGCAACGATGAATTTGAAAGCGTTTATGGTGTTATTAAACTGTCATTCTCCGCTTCGTTAGCAGATAGATGCTAAATTTTAATTCGTCCGCTTAAGTGAAGGCGCCCGTTTAAGTGAAGATGTATACATTGTGTATTACATGCGTATTTTGCTATATGTAACTTTGTGTTGCATAATGTATTGCGTACGTTTTGTGTATTGTGATACGTACGTACTCTTATACGTGTTGTGGCTTACGTATAGATTGCGTCATATTTCAGAATATTGGTACTCTGAAATTCATCTATTGAAACGTAAGGCACGTTACAGATGTACTTATGTAAGTGGTGGGCGGGTAAATGAAGACACCAAATTTTTACTAACACTGAAAATATGTATATAGAAAAAAGTACGTGTCTTTAACGATTCAGTTTTTATTTCACATGTGGAACGACCAAGACAGGGGCAGGGGTCGATTACACAAAATTCCAGATAATCGCAAGTAATTTAGTTGCAAGATGAAGGAAGACAAGATATGACTTTAAATGTATAAAAAAAACTTTTGGGAAAATGCATACGTACATATCCATTACTTTTACGTACAACGTATTGTTCAATAGTATTGTCTATGTGACCATGGATATAATATAACAAAGTGCAACTTTCGCTTTGTTAAACACGTATTGCGTACGTATACCTTTTCATAACTTACCACGTACGTTTGTTTTGGCTTACGTAAATTGCGTAATTTGCTGTGCAAACTACGTATATTTACGTTGAGTTTCGCGCAACGATGAATTTGAAAGCGTTTATGGTGGTATTAAACTGTCATTCTCCGCTTCGTTAGCAGATAGATGCTAAATTTTAATTCGTCCGCTTAAGTGAAGGCGCCCGTTTAAGTGAAGATGTATACATTGTGTATTACATGCGTATTTTGCTATATGTAACTTTGTGTTGCATAATGTATTGCGTACGTTTTGTGTACTGTGATACGTACGTACTCTTATACGTGTTGTGGCTTACGTATAGATTGCGTCATTTTTCAGAATATTAGTACTCTGAAATTCATCTATTGAAACGTAAGGCACGTTACAGATGTACGTATGTAAGTGGTGGGCGGGTAAATGAAGACACCAAATTTTTACTAACACTGAAAATATGTATATAGAAAAAAGTAGGTGTCTTTAACGATTCAATTTTTATTTTACAGGTGGAACGACCAAGACAGGGGCAGGGGTCGATTACACAAAATTGCACATGTTCTTAAGTAATTTAGTTGCAAGATGAAGGAAGACAAGATATGACTTTAAATGTATAAAAAAAACTTTGGGAAAATGCATACGTACATATCCATTACTTTTACGTACAACGTATTGTTCATTAGTATTGTCTATGTGATCATGGATATAATATAACAAAGTGCAACTTTCGCTTTGTTAAACACGTATTGCGTACGTATACCTTTACATAACTTACCACGTACGTTTGTTTTGGCTTACGTAAATTGCGTAATTTGCTGTGCAAACTACGTATATTTACGTTGAGTTTCGCGCAACGACGAATTTGAAAAGGTTTATGTCGGTATTAAACTGTCATTCTCCGCTTCGTTAGCAGATAGATGCTAAATTTTAATTCGTCCGCTTAAGTGAAGGCGCCCGTTTAAGTGAAGATGTATACATTGTGTATTACATGCGTATTTTGCTATATGTAACTTTGTGTTGCATAATGTATTGCGTACGTTTTGTGTATTGTGATACGTACGTACTCTTATACGTGTTGTGGCTTACGTATAGATTGCTTCATTTTTCAGAATATTAGTGCTCTGAAATTCATGTATTGAAACGTAAGGCACGTTAGAGATGTACGTATGTAAGTGGTGGGCGGGTAAATGAAGACACCAAATTTTTACTAACACTGAAAATATGTATATAGAAAAAAGTAGGTGTCTTTAACGATTCAATTTTTATTTTACAGGTGGAACGACCAAGACAGGGGCAGGGGTCGATTACACAAAATTGCAGATGTTCTTAAGTAATTTAGTTGCAAGATGAAGGAAGACAAGATATGACTTTAAATGTATAAAAAAAACTTTGGGAAAATGCATACGTACATATCCATTACTTTTAATTACAACGTATTGTTCATTAGTATTGTCTATGTGATCATGGATATAATATAACAAAGTGCAACTTTCGCTTTGTTAAACACGTATTGCGTACGTATACATTTACATAACTTACCACGTACGTTTGTTTTGGCTTACGTAAATTGCGTAATTTGCTGTGCAAACTACGTATATTTACGTTGAGTTTCGCGCAACGATGAATTTGAAAGCGTTTATGGTGGTATTAAACTGTCATTCTCCGCTTCGTTAGCAGATAGATGCTAAATTTTAATTCGTCCGCTTAAATGAAGGCGCCCGTTTAAGTGAAGATGTATACATTGTGTATTACATGCGTATTTTGCTATATGTAACTTTGTGTTGCATAATGTATTGCGTACGTTTTGTGTATTGTGATACGTACGTACTCTTATACGTGTTGTGGCTTACGTATAGATTGCGTCATTTTTCAGAATATTAGTACTCTGAAATTCATCTATTGAAACGTAAGGCACGTTACAGATGTACGTATGTAAGTGGTGGGCGGGTAAATGAAGACACCAAATTTTTACTAACACTGAAAATAGGTATATAGAGAAAAGTAGGTGTCTTTAACGATTCAATTTTTATTTTACAGGTGGAACGACCCAGACAGGGGCAGGGGTCGATTACACAAAATTGCAGATGTTCTTAAGTAATTTAGTTGCAAGATGAAGGAAGACAAGATATGACTTTAAATGTATAAAAAAAACTTTGGGAAAATGCATACGTACATATCCATTACTTTTACGTACAACGTATTGTTCATTAGTATTGTCTATGTGATCATGGATATAATATAACAAAGTGCAACTTTCGCTTTGTTAAACACGTATTGCGTACGTATACCTTTACATAACTTACCACGTACGTTTGTTTTGGCTTACGTAAATTGCGTAATTTGCTGTGGAAACTACATATATTTACGTTGAGTTTCGCGCAACGACGAATTTGAAAAGGTTTATGTCGGTATTAAACTGTCATTCTCCGCTTCGTTAGCAGATAGATGCTAAATTTTTATTCGTCCGCTTAAGTGAAGGCGCCCGTTTAAGCGAAGATGTATACATTGTGTATTACATGCGTATTATGCTATATGTAACTTTGTGTTGCATAATGTATTGCGTACGTTTTGTGTATTGTGATACGTACGTACTCTTATACGTGTTGTGGCTTACGTATAGATTGCGTCATTTTTCAGAATATTAGTACTCTGAAATTCATCTATTGAAACGTAAGGCACGTTACAGATGTACGTATGTAAGTGGTGGGCGGGTAAATGAAGACACCAAATTTTTACTAACACTGAAAATATGTATATAGAAAAAAGTAGCTGTCTTTAACGATTCAATTTTTATTTTACAGGTGGAACGACCAAGACAGGGGCAGGGGTCGATTACACAAAATTGCAGATGTTCTTAAGTAATTTAGTTGCAAGATGAAGGAAGACAAGATATGACTTTAAATGTATAAAAAAAACTTTGGGAAAATGCATACGTACATATCATTACTTTTACGTACAACGTATTGTTCATTAGTATTGTCTATGTGATCATGGATATAATATAACAAAGTGCAACTTTCGCTTTGTTAAACACGTATTGCGTACGTATACCTTTACATAACTTACCACGTACGTTTGTTTTGGCTTACGTAAATTGCGTAATTTGCTGTGCAAACTACGTATATTTACGTTGAGTTTCGCTGAACGACGAATTTGAAAAGGTTTATGTCGGTATTAAACAGTCATTCTCCGCTTCGTTAGCAGATAGATGCTAAATTTTTATTCGTCCGCTTAAGTGAAGGCGCCCGTTTAAGCGAAGATGTATACATTGTGTATTACATGCGTATTTTGCTATATGTAACTTGGTGTTGCATAATGTATTGCGTACGTTTTGTGTATTGTGATACGTATGTACTCTTATACGTGTTGTGGCTTACGTATAGATTGCGTCATTTTTCAGAATATTAGTAGTCTGAAATTCATCTATTGAAACGTAAGGCACGTTACAGATGTACGTATGTAAGTGGTGGGCGGGTAAATGAAGACACCAAATTTTTACTAACACTGAAAATATGTATATAGAAAAAAGTAGGTGTCTTTAACGATTCAATTTTTATTTTACAGGTGGAACGACCAAGACAGGGGCAGGGGTCGATTACACAAAATTGCAGATGTTCTTAAGTAATTTAGTTGCAAGATGAAGGAAGACAAGATATGACTTTAAATGTATAAAAAAAACTTTGGGAAAATGCATACGTACATATCCATTACTTTTACGTACAACGTATTGTTCATTAGTATTGTCTGTGTGATCATGGATATAATATAACAAAGTGCAACTTTCGCTTTGTTAAACACGTATTCCGTACGTATACCTTTACATAACTTACCACGTACGTTTGTTTTGGCTTACGTAAATTGCGTAATTTGCTGTGCAAACTACGTATATTTACGTTGAGTTTCGCGCAACGACGAATTTGAAAAGGTTTATGTCGGTATTAAACTGTCATTCTCCGCTTCGTTAGCAGATAGATGCTAAATTTTTATTCGTCCGCTTAAGTGAAGGCGCCCGTTTAAGCGAAGATGTATACATTGTGTATTACATGCGTATTTTGCTATATGTAACTTTGTGTTGCATAATGTATTGCGTACGTTTTGTGTACTGTGATACGTACGTACTCTTATACGTGTTGTGGCTTACGTATAGATTGCGTCATTTTTCAGAATATTAGTACTCTGAAATGCATCTGTTGAAACGTAAGGCACGTTACAGATGTACGTATGTAAGTGGTGGGCGGGTAAAGGAAGACATCAAATTTTTACTAACACTGAAAATATATATATAGAAAAAAGTAGGTGTCTTTAACGATTCAATTTTTATTTTACAGGTGGAACGAAAGAGACACGGGCAGGGGTCGATTACACAAAATTCCAGATGTTCGCAAGTAATTTAGTTGCAAGATGAAGGAAGACAAGATATGACTTTAAATGTATAAAAAATCTTCGGGAAAATGCATACGTACATATCCATTACTTTTACGTACAATGTATTGTTCATTAGTATTGTCTATGTGACCATAGATATAATATAACAAAGTGCAACTTTCGCTTTGTTAAACACGTATTGCGTACGTATACCTTTACATAACTTACCACGTACGTTTGTTTTGGCTTACGCAAATTGCGTAATTTGCTGTGCAAACTATGTATATTTACGTTGAGTTTCGCGCAACGACGAATTTGAAAGGGTTTATGGTGGTATTAAACTGTCATTCTCCGTTTCGTTAGCAGATAGATGCTAAATTTTAATTCGTCCGCTTAAGTGAAGGCGCCCGTTTAAGCGAAGATGTATACATTGTGTATTACATGCGTATTTTGCTATATGTAACTTTGTGTTGCATAATGTATTGCGTACGTTTTGTGTACTGTGATACGTACGTACTCTTATGCGTGTTGTGGCTTACGTATAGATTGCGTCATTTTTCAGAATATTAGTACTCTGAAATTCATCTATTGAAACGTAAGGCACGTTACAGATGTACGTATGTAAGTGGTGGGCGGGTAAATGAAGACACCAAATTTTTACTAACACTGAAAATATGTATATAGAAAAAAGTAGGTGTCTTTAACGATTCAATTTTTATTTTACAGGTGGAACGACCAAGACAGGGGCAGGGGTCGATTACACAAAATTCCAGATGTTCGCAAGTAATTTAGTTGCAAGATGAAGGAAGACAAGATATGACTTTAAATGTATAAAAAATCTTCGGGAAAATGCATACGTACATATCCATTACTTTTACGTACAATGTATTGTTCATTAGTATTGTCTATGTGACCATGGATAAAATATAACAAAGTGCAACTTTCGCTTTGTTAAACACGTATTGCGTACGTATACCTTTACATAACTTACCACGTACGTTACTTTTGGCTTACGCAAATTGCGTAATTTGCTGTGCAAACTATGTATATTTACGTTGAGTTTCGCGCAACGACGAATTTGAAAGGGTTTATGGTGGTATTAAACTGTCATTCTCCGCTTCGTTAGCAGATAGATGCTAAATTTTAATTCGTCCGCTTAAGTGAAGGCGCCCGTTTAAGCGAAGATGTATACATTGTGTATTACATGCGTATTTTGCTATATGTAACTTTGTGTTGCATAATGTATTGCGTACGTTTTGTGTATTGTGATACGTACGTACTCTTATACGTGTTGTGGCTTACGTATAGATTGCGTCATTTTTCAGAATATTAGTACTCTGAAATGCATCTATTGAACCGTAAGGCACGTTACAGATGTACGTATGTAAGTGGTGGGCGGGTAAATGAAGACACCAAATTTTTACTAACACTGAAAATATATATATAGAAAAAAGTAGGTGTCTTTAACGATTCAATTTTTATTTTACAGGTGGAACGACCAAGACAGGGGCAGGGGTCGATTATACAAAATTCCAGATGTTCACAAGTAATTTAGTTGCAAGATGAAGGAAGACAAGATATGACTTTAAATGTATAAAAAATCTTCGGGAAAATGCATACGTACATATCCATTACTTTTACGTACAATGTATTGTTCATTAGTATTGTCTATGTGACCATGGATATAATATAACAAAGTGCAACTTTCGCTTTGTTAAACACGTATTGCGTACGTATACCTTTACATAACTTACCACGTACGTTTGTTTTGGCTTACGTAAATTGCGTAATTTGCTGTACAAACTACGTATATTTACATTGATTTTCGCGCAACTATGAATTTGAAAGCGTTTATGGTGGTATTAAACTGTCATTCTCCGCTTCGTTAGCAGATAGATGCTAAATTTTAATTCGTCCGCTTAAGTGAAGGCGCCCGTTTAAGCGAAGATGTATACATTGTGTATTAAATGCGTATTTTGCTATATGTAACTTTGTGTTGCATAATGTATTGCGTACGTTTTGTGTATTGTGATACGTACGTACTCTTATGCGTGTTGTGGCTTACGTATAGATTGCGTCATTTTTCAGAATATTAGTACTCTGAAATTCATCTATTGAAACGTAAGGCACGTTACAGATGTACGTATGTAAGTGGTGGGCGGGTAAATGAAGACACCAAATTTTTACTAACACTGAAAATATGTATATAGAAAAAAGTAGGTGTCTTTAACGATTCAATTTTTATTTTACAGGTGGAACGACCAAGACAGGGGCAGGGGTCGATTACACAAAATTCCAGATGTTCGCAAGTAATTTAGTTGCAAGATGAAGGAAGACAAGATATGACTTTAAATGTATAAAAAATCTTCGGGAAAATGCATACGTACATATCCATTACTTTTACGTACAATGTATTGTTCATTAGTATTGTCTATGTGACCATGGATATAATATAACAAAGTGCAACTTTCGCTTTGTTAAACACGTATTGCGTACGTATACCTTTACATAACTTACCACGTACGTTACTTTTGGCTTACGCAAATTGCGTAATTTGCTGTGCAAACTATGTATATTTACGTTGAGTTTCGCGCAACGACGAATTTGAAAGGGTTTATGGTGGTATTAAACTGTCATTCTCCGCTTCGTTAGCAGATAGATGCTAAATTTTAATTCGTCCGCTTAAGTGAAGGCGCCCGTTTAAGCGAAGATGTATACATTGTGTATTACATGCGTATTTTGCTATATGTAACTTTGTGTTGCATAATGTATTGCGTACGTTTTGTGTATTGTGATACGTACGTACTCTTATACGTGTTGTGGCTTACGTATAGATTGCGTCATTTTTCAGAATATTAGTACTCTGAAATGCATCTATTGAAACGTAAGGCACGTTACAGATGTACGTATGTAAGTGGTGGGCGGGTAAATGAAGACACCAAATTTTTACTAACACTGAAAATATATATATAGAAAAAAGTAGGTGTCTTTAACGATTCAATTTTTATTTTACAGGTGGAACGACCAAGACAGGGGCAGGGGTCGATTATACAAAATTCCAGATGTTCACAAGTAATTTAGTTGCAAGATGAAGGAAGACAAGATATGACTTTAAATGTATAAAAAATCTTCGGGAAAATGCATACGTACATATACATTACTTTTACGTACAATGTATTGTTCATTAGTATTGTCTATGTGACCATGGATATAATATAACAAAGTGCAACTTTCGCTTTGTTAAACACGTATTGCGTACGTATACCTTTACATAACTTACCACGTACGTTTGTTTTGGCTTACGTAAATTGCGTAATTTGCTGTACAAACTACGTATATTTACATTGATTTTCGCGCAACTATGAATTTGAAAGCGTTTATGGTGGTATTAAACTGTCATTCTCCGCTTCGTTAGCAGATAGATGCTAAATTTTAATTCGTCCGCTTAAGTGAAGGTGCCCGTTTAAGTGAAGATGTATACATTGTGTATTACATGCGTATTTTGCTATATGTAACTTTGTGTTGCATAATGTATTGCGTACGTTTTGTGTATTGTGATACGTACGTACTCTTATACGTGTTGTGGCTTACGTATAGATTGCGTCATTTTTCAGAATATTAGTACTCTGAAATTCATCTATTGAAACGTAAGGCACGTTACAGATGTACGTATGTAAGTGGTGGGCGGGTAAATGAAGACACCAAATTTTTACTAACACTGAAAATATGTATATAGAAAAAAGTAGGTGTCTTTAACGATTCAATTTTTATTTTACAGGTGGAACGACCAAGACAGGGGCAGGGGTCGTTTACACAAAATTGCAGATGTTCTTAAGTAATTTAGTTGCAAGATGAAGGAAGACAAGATATGACTTTAAATGTATAAAAAAAACTTTGGGAAAATGCATACGTACATATCCATTACTTTTACGTACAACGTATTGTTCATTAGTATTGTCTTCGTGATCATGGATATAATATAACAAAGTGCAACTTTCGCTTTGTTAAACACGTATTGCGTACGTATACCTTTACATAACTTACCACGTACGTTTGTTTTGGCTTACGTAAATTGCGTAATTTGCTGTGCAAACTACGTATATTTACATTGAGTTTCGCGCAACGACGAATTTGAAAGCGTTTATGGTGGTATTAAACTGTCATTCTCCGCTTCGTTAGCAGATAGATGCTAAATTTTTATTCGTCCGCTTAAGTGAAGGCGCCCGTTTAAGCGAAGATGTATACATTGTGTATTACATGCGTATTTTGCTATATGTAACTTTGTGTTGCATAATGTATTGCGTACGTTTTGTGTACTGTGATACGTACGTACTCTTATACGTGTTGTGGCTTACGTATAGATTGCGTCATTTTTCAGAATATTAGTACTCTGAAATGCATCTATTGAAACGTAAGGCACGTTACAGATGTACGTATGTAAGTGGTGGGCGGGTAAAGGAAGACATCAAATTTTTACTAACACTGAAAATATATATATAGAAAAAAGTAGGTGTCTTTAACGATTCAATTTTTATTTTACAGGTGGAACGACCAAGACAGGGGCAGGGGTCGATTACACAAAATTCCAGATGTTCGCAAGTAATTTAGTTGCAAGATGAAGGAAGACAAGATATGACTTTAAATGTATAAAAAATCTTCGGGAAAATGCATACGTACATATCCATTACTTTTACGTACAATGTATTGTTCATTAGTATTGTCTATGTGACCATGGATATAATATAACAAAGTGCAACTTTCGCTTTGTTAAACACGTATTGCGTACGTATACCTTTACATAACTTACCACGTACGTTTGTTTTGGCTTACGCAAATTGCGTAATTTGCTGTGCAAACTATGTATATTTACGTTGAGTTTCGCGCAACGACGAATTTGAAAGGGTTTATGGTGGTATTAAACTGTCATTCTCCGCTTCGTTAGCAGATAGATGCTAAATTTTAATTCGTCCGCTTAAGTGAAGGCGCCCGTTTAAGCGAAGATGTATACATTGTGTATTACATGCGTATTTTGCTATATGTAACTTTGTGTTGCATAATGTATTGCGTACGTTTTGTGTATTGTGATACGTACGTACTCTTATACGTGTTGTGGCTTACGTATAGATTGCGTCATTTTTCAGAATATTAGTACTCTGAAATGCATCTATTGAAACGTAAGGCACGTTACAGATGTACGTATGTAAGTGGTGGGCGGGTAAATGAAGACACCAAATTTTTACTAACACTGAAAATATATATATAGAAAAAAGTAGGTGTCTTTAACGATTCAATTTTTATTTTACAGGTGGAACGACCAAGACAGGGGCAGGGGTCGATTATACAAAATTCCAGATGTTCACAAGTAATTTAGTTGCAAGATGAAGGAAGACAAGATATGACTTTAAATGTATAAAAAATCTTCGGGAAAATGCATACGTACATATACATTACTTTTACGTACAATGTATTGTTCATTAGTATTGTCTATGTCACCATGGATATAATATAACAAAGTGCAACTTTCGCTTTGTTAAACACGTATTGCGTACGTATACCTTTACATAACTTACCACGTACGTTTGTTTTGGCTTACGTAAATTGCGTAATTTGCTGTACAAACTACGTATATTTACGTTGATTTTCGCGCAACTATGAATTTGAAAGCGTTTATGGTGGTATTAAACTGTCATTCTCCGCTTCGTTAGCAGATAGATGCTAAATTTTAATTCGTCCGCTTAAGTGAAGGTGCCCGTTTAAGTGAAGATGTATACATTGTGTATTACATGCGTATTTTGCTATATGTAACTTTGTGTTGCATAATGTATTGCGTACGTTTTGTGTATTGTGATACGTACGTACTCTTATACGTGTTGTGGCTTACGTATAGATTGCGTCATTTTTCAGAATATTAGTACTCTGAAATTCATCTATTGAAACGTAAGGCACGTTACGTATGTAAGTGGTGGGCGGGTAAATGAAGACACCAAATTTTTACTAACACTGAAAATATGTATATAGAAAAAAGTAGGTGTCTTTAACGATTCAATTTTTATTTTACAGGTGGAACGACCAAGACAGGGGCAGGGGTCGATTACACAAAATTCCAGATGTTGTTAAGTAATTTAGCTGCAAGATGAAGGAAGACAAGATATGACTTTAAACGTATAAACAAAACTTTGGGAAAATGCATACGTACATATCCATTACTTTTACGTACTACGTATTGTTCATTAGTATTGTCTATGTGATCATGGATATAATATAACAAAGTGCAACTTTCGCTTTGTTAAACACGTATTGCGTACGTATACCTTTACATAACTTACCACGTACGTTTGTTTTGGCTTACGTAAAATGCGTAATTTGCTGTGCAAACTACGTATATTTACGTTGAGTTTCGCGCAACGATGAATTTGAAAGCGTTTATGGTGGTATTAAACTGTCATTCTCCGCTTCGTTAGCAGATAGATGCTAAATTTTTATTCGTTCGCTTAAGTGAAGTCGCCCGTTTAAGCAAAGATGTATACTAGGGTGGTCACAAGCAACATGGGGAAAATTTTTTTTTAAGTTTTCTTCGGGGGGACCCTCCTAAAAGTTGCCAATTAGTTAGAAAATGAGATTGGCAAAGTTTCAGCTCAAATAAATAACATTAACCCGTGCCTCATCGAGGTTGAATTCTTGAAAATTTGCAATTTTTGGCAAAAAATTTTCGTTTTTCTTTCTTTACGTGAAAACTATTTGTCTTAGAAACCCGATTCTTGTTTTATTTCATAGAAACTGTTGTTGCCTTGAACTTTTACTCTCATGAAAACTTATATTTAATGAACATTTAGTATTTTTCAGGACAGCTAGTGAATCATACCCTCAAACTCTGCATTTTTGAAGCATAGGTAAAAAATGACAAAAAATAAAAATTTTATTACTTTTGATAATTTTTTTGTATTATTTTTATTAATAGGCAAAAATAAGTAAACATTTTTTGTAACTTTAAAAATATTTCACGAATTATAATTGATTATTAGTTATCTATTTCTGTCTCCAGTAAGAAAGAGCTTCTCGATTTGTATTGCAGTTGAACCTCTGAATTTCTCTTTTTATTACAAGGCTGTTTTTGTTATCTGTTATAGTTATCTATTTTTAGAATTGACGAAACATTCCGTAAAACCCCTCCCCCCTCTTGATATGATGGATATGATGGCAGAAATGTAAGATTTTTTAAATTGGCCACATGTCTCATCAAATCATCGACAGTAAGCAGCCAAGTAATTGTCAAGTTTGATGTATTTTATTTTATATTATTCGCAGAATGAACTGAACGCCAGAGAAGCTGCTTGACTTAGAATACATCCACTAGCTAACCACAGACATAGACTCTGCAAATAACTGTTTCGTAAACAAAAAACTGAGCTCATCAAAAACAGATTTTAAAATTCGCATTGAGAGAGAACTGTTGTTCACTGGGGTGGAAAACTGCATCACTATTTTTTGTATAAAGAAAATGTAGAGTGGATAAATGTTTTACTTAGTTGTGGGGATGAAGAATAGTTACTACGAGTTCCTCAACTTGAAAATAGTACTGGGATAATTCAGGCGAAAGCTGTATTTTCAGCAGTTGAAGAGTAAGAGGAAGTTGGTAAAATCCAGGCAATATTTTTTGATACAACTGCAGTAAACACAGGTCGCCTCAGAGGAACCTGCATTTTTCTATAGCAATTGTTAAAGGAAATGTCTTCTGTATTTACCATGCCGCCACAATAATTTAGAAATTTTCTTAAAAGTTGTTCTTGATTGTAAAATAGTCATAATCACTGCCCCTCAGCCAGACATTTAAAAAAAAATTCTGATTGGGTGGTCTAAATTAAACCAGAGTAATTATACAAATGCTATTGAAGATGAAATACTAGGTATAAATAGTTAATTCAGAAAAAATTTCAAATTTTCTTACAGGAACTTTTAAAAATTAACAGCTCAGTGATGATAATAAAGAGTTTATCCAAATTTTCTTAATTTTTATAGAACTCCTTCCTGCAAAAGACTTTTTTTCAGAGCACCTGGTGCTTTTAATCATGTCAGATGGATGGCGGCAGAGGCCATTCATTCTCTCAAAAAATATTGTTTCAGGGATCATCTTTCAATAACAAATTTAGAAAAAGAAGGTATCAGAGATCTTTTCTTATTTCTAATCAATATTTATGTAAAATCGTGCTTCAATACTTCCACTGCCACTTTACCCCCCAATTCAAGACCTGCAAATAATAAAATCACTTGTTCACTACAGAAAATTTGATAAATAGGTTACAGACAAAGCACTTGCTAAAATAATAAACCGCCTTTGGAATCTTAACTCGGATCAAGTTGCATTTTCAATTTTAGAAATACGTAGTATCTACGTATTTACCAAAGTACTTTGGTAAAAAAAGTCAACGTAAGCCACCTTATCTAAACCATTACCACTTAAATCCTTTCCGGCGCAGTGTCCCACGCCGGGACCACCTAATTTTAATTCCAAACTTACAAACGGCACGAAGAATATTTTAATAAAATTTTGCTTTTACAATGAAAGGTTAAAATAATGTGTTTTTAATTTCTAAAAAAGTAGTTTGTAAATTCCGGGGTAGACAATCATTCCATCCTTTTACGAACAGAATTTTTCTGTGCCGGAAAGGGTTAACGTGACAATTGTAAGGGAAAATAATTCATATTCTTTATTATGCATCCTTTCTTGTAACAAAACTTTAATAATAAAATGCAATGGAGCATTATTTGCTCTCATTTCGATACTTCCTTTGCCCTCCATTTTTTAAAAAATTCTTTCAGTTTAAAATTCGATTTTTTTCCTTTTCTTTGGAATTTTTTTTAATCAAACACTTTATTGGACTTCAGAAAACGAAAAAAAAGAAAAACAAAAGGTGGAAAGCAGATGAAATGGATTGTTACAAATATTTTTTCGCTTTTTCATAAAAAGTCAGTTTTTAGGATTCAGGTGAAGTCTGGTCCTGATAAATGCGCATATTTTTAAATCTATACATTTTTAGAAAAAATTGGTGTGTGGTTCTTCAAAGCAACACTTTTTTTTATAAAATGAGACCTGCATTATGTTTCAAGGTTCAATTGTATTCATTTCATGAAGGAAAAACAGCATTTTTTTGCGAAAAATCACGTTTTTTTCAAAATTAAACCTCAATGAGGCACGGGTTAATATTATCCAAATGAGCAGAAACTTTGCCAATCTCATTTTCTTGTCAATTGGCAACTTTTTGGGGGGTCCCCCCGAAAAAATTCGAAAATGGATTTCTTGTGACGACCCTAATGTATACATTGTGTATTACATGCGTATTTTGCTATATGTAACTTTGTGTTGCATAATGTATTGCGTACGTTTTGTGTATTGTGATACGTACGTACTCTTATACGTGTTGTGGCTTACGTATAGATTGCGTCATTTTTCAGGATATTAGTACTCTGAAATGCATCTATTGAAACGTAAGGCACGTTACAGATGTACGTATGTAAGTGGTGGGCGGGTAAATGAAGACACCAAATTTTTACTAACACTGAAAACATATATATAGAAAAAAGTATGTGTCTTTAACGATTCAATTTTTATTTTACAGGTGGAACGACCAAGACAGGGCAGGGGTCGATTACACAAAATTTCAGATGTTCGCAGGTAATTTAGTTGCAAGATGAAGGAAGACAGGGTGTAACTTTAAATGTATAAAAAAACTTCGGGAAAATGCATACGTACATATACGTTACATTTACGTACAACGTATTGTTCATTAATATTGGCTATGTGACCATCGATATAATATAACAAAGTGCAACTTTCGCTTTGTTAAACACGTATTGCGTTCGTATACCTTTACCTAATTTACCACGTACGTTTGTTGTGGTTTAGTTTGTTGCGTAATTTGCTGTGCAAACTGCGTATATTTACGTTGAGTTTTGCGCAACGACGAATTTGAAAGCGTTTATGTTGGTATTAAACTGTCATTCTACGCTTCGTTAGCCAATAGATGCTAAATTTTTATTCGTCCGCTAAAGTGAAGGCGCCCGTTTAAGCGAAGATGTATACAATGTGTATTACATGCGTATTTTGCTATATGTAACTTTGTGTTGCATAATGTATTGCGTACGTTTTGTGTATTGTGATACGTATGTACTCTTATACGTGTTGTGGCTTACGTATAGATTGCGTCATTTTTCAGAATATTAGTGCTCTGAAATGCATCTATTCAAACGTAAGGCACGTTACAGATGTACGTATGTAGGTGGTGGGCGGGTAAATGAAGACACCAAATTTTTACTAACACTAAAAATGTATATATAGAAAAAAGTAGGTGTCTTTAACGATTCAATTTTTATTTTACAGGTGGAACGACCAAGACAGGGCAGGGGTCGATTACACAAAATTCCAGATGTTCGCAATTAATTTAGTTGCAAGATGAAGGAAAACAAGATATGACTTTAAATGTATAGAAAAACTTCGGGAAAATCCATACGTACATATCCATTACTTTTACGTACAACGTATTGTTCATTAATATTGTCTATGTGACCATGGATATAATATAACAAAGTGCAACTTTCGCTTTGTTAAACACGTGTTGCGTAGGTATACCTTTACATAACTTACCACGTACGTTTGTTGTGGCTTACGTAAATTGCGTAATTTGCTGTGCAAGCTACGTATATTTACGTTGAGTTTTGCGCAACGACGAATTTGAAAGGGTTTATGGTGGTATTAAACTGTCATTCTCCGCTTCGTTAGCAGATAGATGCTAAATTTTTATTCGTCCGCTTAAGTGAAGGCGCCCGTTTAAGTGAAGATGTATACATTGTGTATTACATGCGTATTTTGCTATATGTAACTTTGTGTTGCATAATGTATTGCGTACGTTTTGTGTATTGTGATACGTACCTACTCTTATACGTGTTGTGGCTTACGTATAGACTGCGTCATTTTTCAGAATATTAGTACTCTGAAATGCATCTATTGAAACGTAAGGCACGTTACAGATGTACGTATGTAAGTGGTGGCGGGTAAATGAAGACACCAAATTTTTACTGACACTGAAAATATATATATAGAAAAAAGTAGGTGTCTTTTACGATTCAATTTTTATTTTACAGGTTGAACGACCAAGACAGGGGCAGGGGTCGATTACACAAAATTTGAGATGTTCGCAAGTAATTTAGTTGCAAGATGAAGGAAGACAAGATATGACTTTAAATGTATAAAAAAACTTCGGGAAAATGCATACGTACATATCCGTTACGTTTACGTACAACGTATTGTTCATTAATATTGTCTATGTGACCATGGATATAATATAACAAAGTGCAACTTTCGCTTTGTTAAACACATATTGCGTTCGTATACCTTTACATAACTTACCACGTACGTTTGTTTTGGCTTACGTAAATTGAGTAATTTGCTGTGCAAGCTACGTATATTTACGTTGAGTTTTGCGGAACGACGAATTTGAAAGGGTTTATGGTGGTATTAAACTGTCATTCTCCGCTTCGTTAGCAGATAGATGCTAAATTTTTATTCGTTAAGTGAAGGCGCCCGTTTAAGCGAAGATGGCAACATTAGACATTATAGCTTCAATATTATTCTAATAGTATTTTTGAGCCTAAATTGTGTATGTTTCTGAAAAACAACCCCAGGCATTTAAGGGTTAAACGATCTGTTAGATCTCGAGATATCATTTTGCTTTAGTGGTCATTGGTACTCCAGTCAATGTTCTAAAATTCTCCCTCACACTTTTTCCTACATTGGCCTGGTAAATCTTATGGTTTTGCACATCCCTGAGAGACAGGATTTAAATGTTTAAGTAACAATCTTTTTATCCGTGCCTTTGTTTTGAAACTTACCATCTCACAAATTTTCGACTTTAAACAGCAGATAAATTCTGAGATATGGTTTTACCCCGTTCCCTGAGTGACAGGGGTTCGAATTTATGAAAGACCACCCCACCCCTTTACCATGCCTATAATATAAAAAAATTGCCATTCTTCAAAATTTTATTGTATGGGCCTGATAAATCCTGAGATATGATTTTATACCTTCTTGGAGGCAAGAGATGGATTTTTTTCGAAACTTTTTTATTCGCGCTTATGTTCCGAAATTTACCATTCTGCAAATTTTCACCTTTTAGGACCAGAGGGTGAATATATGGTTTTACTTTCCTCCTGTAAGTGGCAGATAGTGGAATTTATAAACGACAACCCCTTTAGCGTGCCTGTAATAAAACATTATGGAAAAACCATTAAATAATTACATAGAATTAAGAAAAACGGTATATTTTTTCAAAATATAATTGTTTTTCCCCTTGTTAGGTTTTATGTGTTCTGTTATTCTTATCTTTAGACAGACTAATCTAGAAAATGCTTAATGTGTAATTTCGTGCAATTTAAGATTTTTAAATTTCTACTACTCGCTTAAACTACAAACTTTTAATTGAATACCCATACAATTAATGATATTACTCCAGAGAACTGCTGTTCTTCTAGAGATATAGATGCAGCTTTATACTTCTTAACTTTCTAAAAATAGAATTTTTTCTTAACCATATTTTCATTCTTGCCAACCTTAAGTTATTTTAAGTGAAATAATCAAACTGTGAAGTAGAAATTTTAATTAAATACATTTTACGTAGAAACAAGACGCATCCTTAAATAATTTTATTAAATAAATATTCTGTTTTCATCTATAACTTTTATCTCGTTAAAAACAGTAGCCTTGTCAAGTATATAATTATGGAATTCCTTAAAATGTTAAAAACAAACACCAGAATTGATAACATTTTAGAATAAATTGATTTCATCTAAATATGGTTATGCAACTACTTGTAATAAATGTATCTTAAACTATTTCAACATATGAAAGTTTTAAACTTAAGTCTTTCGTTTACAAAATGTATCAAAGATATTAAAATCAAACATTTTCAGCATTATCTTTAATGCGTTGGGAAAGGAAATTTCGTGTTCCAGATGTCTCATTTAAATTGAGGAGAATAAAATATTGCTACATTAAAATCAATTACGACTTCGAAAAGTTCAGAATCAAGGAATACATTTAATTTGACCAGTTTCCTGTCTTTATTATAAAGGACAGACGTGTCTGTACGTAACGCTGACGTGAATTTGTCGGTGGTAACAGCAGACGATTAAATTTGACTTTTATCAAATTTTATTGCAAATTTTTAAACTTAAAAAAACCTCATATTTTCAATTTTTACACCGTCGAATAGGGAATGTGCGTTAAAATGCAATTTGCTTGAAAACTATATCGCAATTTGCTTCAAAAGTATATCGCAATTTGTTTGAAAATTGTATAGCAATTTTTTCAATTTATATAATTTTTAAAATAATTTTTAAGTATGAAATTTTTTCAAATCTATCTCAATGGCGTGCAGACGATTACGAAAGATAAATCCGTTTGCATTTAAATTAATATAAATAACTCATCATTTGTTTCCACCTTACTTTCCATAATGAAAAGTAAACATTTATCAACCAATAAATATAAATAAAACACAAATTTAAGACATTGAATCGAATTTAGCGCGTAAACTACCGAAATGACAGAATGAAAAAAGCTGATTTTAAATAGCGATCTTAGGCGATTTCATCGGCTGTCAACTCCTGGCGTGAGGCCAATTTGAAAATATCGCTTTTAATACGTTTTAAAACATTATTTGAACGCAATGTGGCTATATTTCATTTATGAATTTTGGATTGTTAGTGGGCATTCTAAAAAAAATACATAAATGTTAAATGTAAAACATCTATTAGAGTTATCAATAAAAAAAAAATGACGAAGAAAACAATAGATCCTTCCAAGCCTTTCTCGCCGTTATCTTTCAGATTATTTAGTGACATGCTTTTTCATTAATTTTTGATTAATTGAATTTTTTTTAAAATCAAACAACGTGTTTTAACGATTTATAAGTAAACTACTTCAAAGGCCGCTTCAGAGTCTTTTGAAAAATATCTCATTCAACTATTCCTTCAGTATGTGCGAAGGAAAAAAAGATGTTAAGAACAGGAATAATATACAAATGCGGTTTTCACCTATATTCTGTAACCCGGGAAGACCAGGTTTATGGACTTGTATTTATAAGAGTAGAAGATGTTGTATTCGAATAAAATTAAAAATTGTCGCTTTTTCATGATTTAGACGAATTTTTTATATTTTGTATTATACTTTTCACTGTAAAAAGTATAGTCTTTCAAGATTTAAATATTATTTTGTTAAATAAGAAGCATATGATTTAGATGGAATTTCAGCGATTAACATTTTTCAATAATGCTGTGCTGGGTCTTGAAAAGTTTTTTTTTTTCATTTGAAGTAATATTTAAACTCTATATTTTGCCTAACAGTGTATGTGACAAAAATTTTATGACAAAAATTTTTAGCCATCCGACAGTTGTCTGTAGTTATTAAAAAAAAAAAAAAAAAAAAAAAAAAAAAATGTGGGACAGACAGATTATGAAAATCTTTCTAATATTATAAACATATTATTGTAAAATCATCTTTTGATACAGTGAAAGTTTATCTATATAATAAAAGTCTAAGTCATGTGATTGTCACCAACAATTCCGGGCTGACCGCTCGCTTTTAATCTGCCAAGTGGCCATTTTGGTACTTTAATGTTAACCAGGCGCAAGTGATAAATCGCCAAATATTTTTTCAACGCCATCGTTTTAACTATATTATAATATATTAGATGTAAATTTCCAACTGGGCGAAAAATGTCCGGACCAGGATTCGAACGCGGGACCTCACTGGCTGAAGCCGCCAGTGCTCTGCCATCTGAGCTATCCCGGACGATTCTGGTCGGACTTTTTCACCCAGCTAACCTTGAAGATTACAGCATCTGGTCTGAAACCTGATTCAGCTCAACAGAATAAATCTCAGGTAATGGAACTCCAGAAATCGCTGTATACGAACTTACACTAGATTAATTTTCACACAATTATTCTAATTGGCAAACAAATCATATTAGATGTAAATTTCCAACTGGGCGAAAAATGTCCGGAGCAGGATTCGAACCCGGGACCTCACTGGCTGAAGCCGCCAATGCTCTGCCATCTGAGCTATCCCGGACGATTCTGGTCGGACTTTTTCACCCAGCTAACCTTGAAGATTACAGCATCTGGTCTGAAACCTGGTTCAGCTCAACAGAATAAATCTCAGGTAATGGAACTCCAGAAATCGCTGGATACGAACTTACACTAGATTAATTTTCACACAATTATTCTAATTGGCAAACAAATCATATTAGATGTAAATTTCCAACTGGGCGAAAAATGTCCGGACCAGGATTCGAACCCGGGACCTCACTGGCTGAAGCCGCCAGTGCTCTGCCATCTGAGCTATCCCGGACGATTCTGGTCGGACTTTTTCACCCAGCTAACCTTGAAGATTACAGCATCATTCACCTCCTGTTTGATAAGTAAAAAAAAAAAAAAAAGTGAAATGAATAGTTATTGATCTGTTTAGAGTTTAAAACTCACTTAAAAAAAAAAAAAAAAAAAAAAAAAAAAAGCAATTTATCAAATTAAAACGACCATTTGGAAAATGATTTTTTCGAAGACTAAAATTTAAGACATAAAAAATCGCACGTAGTTGATCATACATTATCTAGGCCATGAATTAAACATTAATAGTATTATTGCACGTAAAAATTCCAAGCGACGAAAATCGCCTGCGACTCGTACGTATTATCCACCTGAAACTTATGTATTATCCAAGCATTTCATTGGCTGTTCGGGAAAAGGCTTTTCCATCATTAGATTTCCAAGAAATCTGATGGCCAATTTTAAATGAAATTTATTTCTTAAACATCCGACACTATTACTTTTTATATCGTCGTATAGAGAAAAATGCAATTTGTTGATGCAATTTGTTTGAAAGCTTTTAAATGCAATTTGTTTGAAAGCTGTATCTCAATTTGTTTCTGAGTTATTAATTTTTTTGTAGTTTTTATTATTTTTTTGTCATAGTGGCAACACTCTGTTGTCCATCTCTGTTGAAAGTAAAGGGAAATACATGTTACTGTATAGACCAACCAAAACACGAATAAAATGCGGATTAAACCAATAAAAACCTTCAGATATGCTTTTGATTTCCCATCCTGACGAGAACAATAACCATTTTTCCAAATGGTTAAAAAAAAAAAAAAAATTACGCCACGACACGGAGAAAGTTATCAAAGTACAATGTGTCCATATTAAATAAGGACGTATATTAACCCTATTATAAAGCGATGATTTATATTATTTTTTATACATTATCTAGCTTTTAAGAACGAATTAACTGAATTCCCATACAAATCAGTACAAAATCTATGATCGGTTAACGAACAATTCAGTTAGCGAACACTGTTATGGAACGGATTAAGTTCGTTAACCGATCATCCACTGTATTTCCTAAAACATTAATGATGGAAAATCCTCAAAGTGAGATACAATTATCCTTAATAAGTGCTTTTACTAATTTTAAAACTACATGTGAGAATAAATTGTATCAATTGCTTCTCAGCTGTGGCCAAGAAAATTAAAAGCAATTTTTGTTCTCTTCAAAGAAAGCTTTGTCCAACCCCTCAAAAAAGTTTTGAAATGGCACCCTTGTGCCAAAGTCGGGCTATATAGCAGACCATAAATTATTTACATATATGTGTAAAACAACGCTAAATGAGTGTTTGAGGAAGACATTTCTGACATTTTCAATCAATAAAAAATTTCTTCCAGTTTAAAAACACATAACATATTTTTAAAAACTTTACAGCAATAGTTTCCCGTATATGGTTATGAGCTTCAATTTTTTCAGACAACCCAGTACTGTAAATAAAGATCACATACACGTCGCAGTATACCAAACTAAGTCAGTCGTAAACTGCACAATAAGAAATGACAACCAATAAATGGTTATGTGTTCGAATTTTTTTGTTTAGTCTTGTATGAAAACTGCAGATTATCCATTCACCACATAGCATTCTATAAAAGAGCTGGAAAACGCATAACACGCAGCTAACACATGCAACTCATATTCAAAATATTAGAATAATTGAGAAAAAGTAATAGGAAAAAATTATTTTTCATTTATTTATTTTTGATAGTAGGTAAATGCAATTAAAATTCTTATAAATTAAATCTGAAATGTTTAGATAAGATTTTAACATTTACAAAATTTAAAATACAGTACAATAAATTAGGTATACAGCTTTCTGGAACGCATCAAAATATTACAATAAAATTTGGATTGGTTCAAAATATTACAATATTTTATTTTACGCAACAATATTACCTTATGAATATGAAGTAAATGGTAGCTAATATTTTGTATCATCCCCTTTAGCTTTCATAACAGCATACAATCGATCTTGCATACTATATACAAGGTGTTTACAAACATTTCTATCAATATTAGCCCAAATGGACTTTATATGTGCCACTAACTCAGTTTTACTTGAGGGAGGATTTTCTAGGAGTTTTTTTCTTCATTATACATCATAAGCTTTCGATGGGATTAAGGTCTGGTGAGTTTGGTGGCCAAAAAAGTACCTTAACGCAACAATATTACCTTATGAATATGAAGTAAATGGTAGTTAATATTTTGTAGCATCTCCTTTAGCTTTCATAACAGCATACAATCGATCTTGCATACTATATACAAGGTGTTTACAAGCATTTCTATCAATATTAGCCCAAATGGACTTTATATGTGCCACTAACTCAGTTTTACTTGAGGGAGGATTTTCTTGAAGTCTTTTTTTACTATACAGTAAATCGTAGTTAATATTTTGTAGCATCTCCTTTAGCTTTCATAACAGCATACAATCGATCTTGCATACTATATACAAGGTGTTTACAAACATTTCTATCAATATTAACCCAAATGGACTTTATATGTGCCACTAACTCAGTTTTACTTGAGGGAGGATTTTCTTGAAGTCCTTTTTTATTATACATCATAAGTTTTCGATGGGATTAAGGTCTGGTGAGTTTGGTGGCCAAAAAAGTACCTTAATGTTGCATTGGCGGAACCAATTCTTAGTTGCCACCAAGGTATGCGGTGATGCTAAATCTTGTTGAAGGATGAAATCATCTTCAAATAAATCTTCTGATGATGGAATCATGTAATATTCCAAAATTTCTTGATATATCTGAAAGTTAACTTTTTCGAAGACGATGCATAAATTTCCAGGTCCTTTTGCATTCATGCAACCCCAAACTTTGACATTAGCAGCAAATTTTACGGAGCGTTTAAGGCATTCTTTATTAAATGTTTCTTGATTCATTTTCCAAATTCGAATACTTTGATTACCATATGAAACACAAAACATACTTTCATCACTAAATAATATATTTTTCCAATCTTCTTCGTTCCATAAACGTCTTGATTTACACCAATTCAATCTTATACGCTTTTGTTTTGGAGTCATGAGAAGTTTTGTTTTCGGTACACGAGATTCAAACTTAAATTTATGGAGACGTCTTAATAGTCCGCGAGCCAGGTACAAATTTCGTCAATTATTTCTTCTCGGCCGATAACTTGTAAAATGCTTCAGAGAGTTGCATCATAAAGCTCCGTGAACAACAGCTGCGGTTCCGTGGGTGGGTTGAGCAGTGGTAGCCTCCCACGCACGTAAAAAAAAAAAGATGAATTTTAGTCATTTCCTCCCGATTGAAAATTTGTCAAATGACAGTTAACCCAATATCTTGAAGAAAAAAAGAGTCAGCTGATTATAAAGTGGTGGTTAATACGTCAGCTTGTCACACGAACATAATATATATATATATATATATATTCAGTGATTTCCTCTCAATTGAAAGCTTATCAGATGACAGTATATATGGTATTTTAAATAAATAAACATGTCAGCTGGCTATATCTCAGTGTAAAAATTGTCAGCTGATGTCCTGAAGGGTGTAACACAGGAGCCAGTCAGGAGCACCTATCACTTATTTAAATGCACCAGCTGACGAGTTTTCCCTCGTCATATTACTTTTTTATTACGTACAGGATCATATTAACTATCAGCTAACGGATATTCATACGGGAGGAAATAACCAACTTCAGTTATTCAACATGGCTCTCCATGCTCTAACTGTAAGATATAATTTTATTGTGGTGTTTCATTTACATCAATATCCTTTATAGATACTTTAAAATTGATAAGCATAGAAATAAATAAATGATGAAACACTGTGATAAGCAAATTAATTAATTAATAATTTGTTAAAACTTAAATATATAGTGCATAATATTTATTTTAAAGATTTATCAAATTTCATTTTGTAATTGAATCATATTCATTTTCGCTTTGGCTCGTGTTGCTCTCATCTCCTGATTCACTGTCAGAGTCGCTATCAGAACTATCTGCCACCATGTCTTCATTATCGTCATCTGTACAAAAATACAAAGAAAAAAAATTAAATATGTATGTTTAACGTAACATAACAGACATTATTAAAATTAAATAAAAAATGTTAACTTTTTCGGATTGAACAGTTATTTGAACAATCGACGATGGTAACTGAGGTCCCGAAAACCAATTGAATTCATATTTCTCGTCGATTCCTACCCAGCAATAATCTGACGGTTCATCTGTAGTTAGGACTTTTAGATGTGCGTGTAACCACATTTGCACTATGTAACATGTTCATAAAAAATGCTGATATAGTTCCGATTTGCATGGAGGTAGAGACGAGCCATCAATAACTTTTTGGGGTAACTGGAACGAGTCATCATTATCAAGGAATTTGTATATTTTTTTAACCGTTCCGTTTTTCCTAACCGCTAGGAGTGTATCTCGCCTTAGGTGGGGATAAACGTACACAAAGTGGTAAGAATAATATAACACGAACTGCCGCTATGAGTGCTAGCGGCGGAATGTTAGAGCGGAGTTCATTTTCGCCGATTCCAACCGTTGTATCTAAAATAAGAGAAATAGAGAATAAGAGAATATCTAAAATAAGAAATTGCGCATGCGTGTGGACTTGCACGGAAATTCTCATACTAGAAAAATTGTACAGGGTTATATGTTATCGAGCTTGCTATATGTCTTCATGCTAAATTTTTAGCTTTCGAAAATAAAGAAAGAATGTTAAAATTAAAATAAAAATATAAGAAAATTATTTAAAATGTTAAAATAAATATAGTTTATCAATAAAAATATAAATAAAATCAAAACTGAATAACGTATATCCATAAAGAGTGCAAAAAAGAAAAGAAAATTTTATTGTACTGCCATCTATGTCTTAGTGATTTAAACGAAATTGGTTATTAAAAGAATTTTATAACTATCAGAATAGATAGCTTTTAATTGCGTGTAACTGAATTAAAAAAGCAGTTCCGAGAAGCTGAATTTAAAAAGAAAGGCTATAGTGTGGGATTGCATTTACAAGCACTTTTGTCCAAGGCGCCACTACGTTCTTTAGCGATTGGTGACAGCAGTTCCGCCAAACGCATGCGCACTAGAGGTAACTTCGGACCGACAGACGCTCATTGCAAGCGGAAAACGGAAGCGAAGAGAGCTGTTTGGAACAGGAAAGAACATTAGATTGGGTTTTGGCGGGGAATGAGAAGTGTGCTGCAGAATGAACGATGTACGATGTTGGAACAACGAGTAGATCTAATTTAAGACGTGATGTGATCGAATTTTGTAAATAATAACTTCTTTTGTACTATATATTATCAGCTGTTGTAAATAATATTCAATATAAGTATAATTAATTAAGAACTGTCTGTGGCTCTTTTTGTCAAAGATGTTTTTTATTTGTGTCCACGAAGCTATTATCCATAATAGTAATAATATTCAATAAAAAAAAAGTGTTTAATATTTAGTAAAATTATATAAAAAAAGTAGAATACGATGTAAAAAAATAATGCATTATTAATTTTGTAAAAATCATAAACTATTACATTTAAATTTATATGTACTGCTTAAAATAAACTCATAGTGTTTCTTTAAATATGATCTATTTTGGCTGCAGAATATACAAGATTTAAAAGAATATATTTTTAACTTTATGTTATAAAAATAAATATATAAAGTAAAAATAAAAATAAGATAATCATTCTTCTTATTATTATTATTAAGTGTGGAAAGAAATAGTAGGAATAGTATATATTTGCAGCTACATTTTTATTGGTAATACGTGTAAATTATCAGCTCATTTGCAAAAATTAACTCTTTATCTGTTGAGTAATAAATGATTTCCTAATTGCGTTAGTATTAAATACTTTAAGAAAATCACATGAAGCTATTTCTAAAGCATAGTTGTTTGTCAATATAAAATAAAATAATAAAATTAATTGACATAGGAAATTACAAAACAATTAAAAATAGAACATTAAATTGATGGTAGAGGTATTTTTATATATAATAAGCTGTTGACTTACTACAACATTTACAAAAAGTTTTGCTCAACTGAAAAAAATGTTGATGCGATGAAAATTTCACGCCTGATATGATAAAAGCTCCAATCTGGAAACCCTGTATGTTCAATTTTTCTAGTAGTAAGATAATTTCAATCTAATCCACACGCATGCGCAGTTTCTTATTTTAGATATAAGGTTGGGATCGGCGAAAATGCGAGCGGAGACAGTGAATTAGAAGGGGATGAGATTTTAAAAGTATCTATAAAGAATATTGATGTAAATGAAACATCACAATAAAATTACAGTGACTTCTCACTTATACGACTCTCAGTTATACGACTCTCTCAGTTATACGCCGAATTATCTCGGTCCCGTCCACGCTTTATGGGAAATAATGCTAAGCTTCTCTCAGTTATACGACTGCTTCTCTCACTTATACGACGCTTTAAACGGTTCAGGTGATTTTACATTTCTAACCCAAGAATTCATTTTTATAATCTTTAAAGTACAAATCACTCACGTTTTCTTACATTTATTCTAACAAAATCAAGAAAATCTCGATACTTTAAGAATAAAATATAATTGCCATGTGGCTACAGAAATTTAAAAAAAGCATGGATGACATCAGAGATTTCCAATGATTTTTTAAAAGAGATGGATGATAAATTTCAAAAACAACAAAGAAAGGTTTTTCTTCTAATGGATCAATGTCCATCACATCCCGATGTAAAAGATCTGCCGTTTCTGCAGCAAATTAAATTTTAAAATTTGTTTTAGGAAATTCAGTTTTCCCACAAGACTAAACTGCTAGTTGAACGAATGAACCTGATATTGAGAGCGTATGGAATCCTTTAATAACGAAGACTCGAATAAAATGTTTATGGACGAAGGTATTAATTTCAAAGATTATGTAGAATGTAATGATAAACGTCTTCTGTCAGAACTGAGACTGCTGAAGAAATCTTTGAGGATATTAATAATGAAGACGTGAGCAAGGAGGATGACCAAGATGAGAGCAATGTTCCTGCTGTTGTAAATTTTTCAAAAGCAAGTACCGCTTTAAATAAATTAAAGATCCATCAAAATGATTATTCCCAAACTAGCTTAAAAGCTTTATTAGACTTAGAGAAAGACATTTTCTATTTCCATCTACGACAGAAACAAACTAATATCACTTCATTTTTTGAGAAAATCTGATCTGTAAATTTTTAAAATAAACATAGTGATAAATGAACAATTTTGTGAACTTTTTAAACATATTTTATGTTTAATTTTTTAATACATTTTACAAATTATGTTAAAATATGTTCTTAGTACTCAAAACTTATTGTTTTTAGTATAGGCAAAATAATTAATGACTATAAAGTTTGAAACTTGTATAATAAGGCGGTCTCTCACTTATTCGACTCTCTCAGTTATACGACTTTTTTCCACGGTCCCTTGAAAGTCGTATAAGTGAGAGGTCACTGTATATCTTTCAGTTAGAGCATGGAGCGTAATATCGAATAACTTAAGATAAGTTATTTCCTCCCGGATGAATATCCGTAAGCTGATAATTAATATGATCCTGTACGTAATACAAAAAATCAGCTAGCAATATGCCGAGGGAAAACTCGTCAGCTTGTGCATTTGAATAAATGATAGGTGCTGCTGTCTGGCTCTTGCATTACACCCTTCAGGGCATCAGCTGACAATTTTTCCACTGAGAAATAACCAGCTGACATGTTTATTTATTTAAAATAGCATATATACTGTCATCTGATAAATTTTCAATTGAGAGGAAATCACTGAATATATATATATATATATTTATGTTCGTGTGACAAGCTGACGTATTAGCCACCACTTTATAATCAGCTGACTTTTTTTCCCTTCAAGATATAGGGTTAACTATCATTTGACAGAATTTCAATTGTGAGGAAATGACTAAAATTCATTTTTTTAAGGTGTGTGAGAAGCCACTGCTGCTCAACCTACCCACGGTCCCGCAGCTGACGTTCACGGAGCTTCGTGATACAACTCTCTTAAGCATGTTACAAGTAATGGGCCGAGAGGAAGGGTCACGAAAATCTGTTGCTGGCTTGCGGATTATAATGTTGTCGATGCAGAAACTTCAACTACTTCTTTCCATTTTCGGTGCAAGAATCGCACACATTTAAAACGACTTTTCTTAACGATACGTTTCAGTTTCCTGTCATCTCTAGCAGAAGTTTTTTATTTTCGGCAGCCATTTCGGCGATTATTTTGAAATTTTCCATTTTTTTAAATATTGTGTTAGCATTTTACTAACGCTTGATTGCGAACAATGTATATAATTTGCTATATAACATTGATTTTTATCGTGCCGATACAAATCAACCATACGAAGCTTAATAGGTTCAGGAATATCACTCACACGACCCATTTTAAGACGAAAAAGCAAACAAACTGCAAAAAGAATCCCGATTTTAAATAAAATCGCCTGAATTTAATCAATGATGCCTTCAGTTATGAATTGGTGATAATTAAACGAGAATTAATGTGAAATATTGTAATATTTTGAACCACTTGAATAAATATTCTAATATTTTGACTTTTCAAAATATATTTTTTTTCAATTAATCTTTTCAAAAATGATATTAATTTTAAGACAATAAATAATTTTAATCAACAATAAGTTCTTAATAAAAATATCGTTTGCATATGTGCATTAAACGACATTACATTACCAAACGATATTTTCAATTTGTAATTTTTTTTTCAAAAGTAATTATTCTAATGTTTTGAATATGAACTGTATTTTTAACAATTGCATCCACAGACGGCAGTAAGCAGTTCATATATTTTCTAGACGATAGATAACGTGCCTGATATTTTAATTTACTAGGTTTCTATTATATCGACGACGCAAAACAAAAGTAAAAAACATTTTTCCTGGAGGAAATTAATATATTAGGAGTAATAATACAATCAGAAAATGAATTCTTTTATGTGAAAATCAATTCTTTTATATGATCATAATATTTTGTAAAGTAGGTTAGAGACTTTAGGTATCTAGGAAATGTAGATTTTTAAAAGCTCGTAAAATTTAAATGAAAATAAATTTAGTTATACACGAACATTGTTAAAATAAATATTTAATGAAAATTATAATTGGAATGTTAAAAATCTAAATTATTATTAAAAATCTAGGGATGAATCTGTAATAATATAGTGGAATTAAATGAATAAATTAATAAAACCATACAAGTATATATATGTAGAAGAGTTGGTGCACATGTCATATGACAGCTACATTTCTTCAAGCTCCATATGACATGAACATTTGTAAACATACCCTATATGGCCATTAATGACCGGCAACTTTCAATTTTAGACATTTTGTCGAATATTTAGAAATATACTTGACAGATTCTTCTGGAATTTCAGGATTAAAAAGAACAGATATTACCTCATATTTAGCAATGTCAATTTGATAAGGGAGACAATTAGGAGGCCAACAAAAAATCAAAGGAAAAATAATACTTGGGATCACCCTGTAAAATAAAATGCGCGAAATGATCTATCGTTACAGAATATATATAAGCAGACATTGTGCAATATGTGTATTCATTTGTGTAAGAATAGCACATATATTAATAGAGATATAGCGATTTTTTTTTTTTTAATTGCATGTTTTTTGCTTATAACATGCTGGATTTTCAACCAAATTTAACGCCGGTTTCAGAAAAATCGGCAAAGTATAGTAGAAACAATATAGTGTAATTGGAGCATAAATATATTAATATTTTAGGAAATATGAGCAGTTGTATGAAATAATTTTTATCTGCGCATGCGCGAACGAACGATAACAAAGATAATTTTACATAATTTAATAGTCAACTCTATGAAGGAACATTAAAAAAATCCATTCAAATATCGTAAAGATTCAGAAAGATGAGCAAATTTTTAGTTGTTCTCTAAAAGCAGGTAATGATAAGGGATTTTCCACAAATTGTCATTTTTTATTAATTGACTTTAAAAAAAATGTTAGTATTTAGAAACCACCCTCCGTTCAAATGTTGATATACATACATATATAGATATATAATGCTTTTAAAAAGGTGTAAAACAAACAACTCAGTGCATCAGGCGCAACGCAGCTTCTTATATGCACTAAGTAAATATAGCTCTATCAAAAGTAAATGTTTCGTTGTTGTTTCCAAATTCAACACCAAATTCAACGTTGAATTGGGCGTATTTTATTATGCAATTAGGTGTAAGTGCCTACAAAAAGTTATGATAAAAATTTTTAAAAATTTTATGGAATTTTGTATAAATTCCTTATTAAAATTATGAAATATATTAAATGAAAAGATAAGCGTTCTAAAACTTGATTGGTGAGTCGTGCCGAGGCTGTTGTTATACCATCGGGTTAGTGTACATTTTACAAATTTAATAATGTTGTTTATAAAATCACATGATTGATTTGTTCTCAGGCTTATGTGGGTGAAACTTCCGGTTCTCTAAATGTTCGAATTAAAAATCATAGATCAAATGTCAATAATGATGATTTACAATATCCTTTTTTTTTTAAATTTTACATTTTAAATTGCATACTTTCAGTAACATTTTGATTGAAATTCTGGCACATGTTGAAAATCAAAATGAACGTTTGAAAATTGAAAATGACTTCATTTTGAAGCATAGGTCTTTGTATCCTTATGGCCTAAATACAGTGTTAAATGCTTATAATTTAAAAAGTATTGAAAATGTATATAGTTTTTTGAATTTGTTTGGCAATTTGAAAATAATTAAAAGAGATGCAAGGGGTTCGCATGTGTTATCCATTAAATTAAATTGTTTAGTGCCAGATGAGTGGATTTGTAAATTGAAAAAGATTTTATTGTAAATTGCAGTATTAAAACTGTATAGAAACGGTTTTCACTCTTAAGTTTAAAACTTTAAATAAGATTAGGAAAGCTTGAAATTTATTTTTTTAATTTTCTAATTTGAAAAAAGGACCTGCTTTGTGACTTTATTAATTTTAGATTAAAGAATGTTTCAGATTCTAAGACTGACAGGGTTTTCTTTACTTTGAATTTTCAACTAAAGTCTTTCGATAATTTTAAAATTAAAGATTTTTTCAAATACTATGACACTTTTTTCCCTCTTACAAGGAAGGTCTCCATACTGGGCATACTCAGGATATTTTGGAAAAAAATACCAATTAAACTACTTATGTATGTAATAAAGGATCAGTCAAATTTAGCGGTGGAATTACAGTAGAAAGTCTGTAAAAAAATAAAATACTTTCGAGTATTTGGCGCCAAAAGACGAAAGCGTCACGCGATTTGGTGAGCAGTACTTTTCCTCGCCAAAAGCAAACGATTTTAATGCATCTGAAAATTGTTTGTTAATTGATTTTTAGAATGCGTGTAAAAAGTATTTAATGAATTTAAACATAAACAATGAGAGAGTTTAATAAATACATTTTTTCGTATTACATATTTATGTTGCTTGTTACTTAATTTTATTACTTTAAAAACAATTTCATCTATAAAAAATACTTTCGTATATTTAAGCGTATTCCAAAATAAAGGCAAGATTCATTTAGCAGTTATTCATTTCAAACCAAGGAATTCGTCGTTTCCATAGCAACAAAATTGAACCGACAGCGCTCAATTGGACTTCATTTTGAGATATTGAAACAATTTTAATTTTGTTTTAATTCATAAAATTTGATATTTAACTTTCATTATAAATACATATATGACAAAACTATAGCTAAATCAAACTAAAACTGACAAAAGTACAGTTATTTAAGTTGAATTTATTTAAACAAGTTCAATATAATATTTATCTTAAAGAGTATGACATGAAAAAGTATTTTTCGAAATTTCATTTCATCGCCATCTGATGATAAATCGCCAAATAAACGGAAATTTCATTATTTTTTTACGAACGTTCTACCGGGGTTCCGCCAAAATTTTTTTTATAAACATATATATCCACATGAGACGAACACTCTGTAATTTTTTCAGATTTTTCTGAATATGCCCGTATGGAGACCTTCCTTGTTAGAGATATTGATATTGCTGTTGCTTATAAATATAGCATTCCTCTTAGTAAAAAATTGTTCAATTATAGCTCTCTTGCTTTTTCTGATGAAATTCCTGAAACATGTAAATGTAATACAGATTTCTTGGATTTTATAGATAATTTCCATAAACATGTTATTACTGGAAACTTAAATATTATACAGAGCAAAAATTTACATTTTATGATGGGATTGGGTACTAAGTTTAGATTGATTAAAACAATTAGTAAGAAAACAGCTATTCAGATTTTTGAGAGGGATTGGAAAAAATTCATTATGCAATTATGTTACAAATTTAACACACCCTTTGAGGCTTTTTCTGAATGGGAGTGGCATATATTGAAGGAATTTGATTTTTTTTGTTAATAATGATTTGACTAGTAAGGATTATGTTTATCGTAGTCTCAGCAAAGAAGATATAAATTATATTCAATTTTTACATAAGAATTTTGTAATAGTACCTGTGGACAAAGCGGCTTTAAATTATGCAATTATATGAAAGCTCTTTTATATTGACAAAGTTAAAAATGAGTTAAATAATAGTAAATTTTATAAAGAATGTAAATTAAGTCACGCTGTTACTGTTAACAAATTTAATGCTTACACCAAAAAGGCTAGAAAGACGTATTCATATAATTTTGCTATTAATAATTATCATACTTTTCCATTTTTGTTTTTGACTCCTAAATTTCACAAAACACCTTTTAAATTCAGATTCATATGTTGTAATTCAAGAGGCATTGGTAAAAGTTTAAATGTTAAGTTACAGGAGTTTTTGAAGCGTATTTATGGTTTTTGAAGTTTAAGTATAGAATAACTAGTTATTTTTCGTGTATTGACAATAGTAATGAGGTTTTAAATAAAATTAATAAAACGCCCATAACGCCTACTAATTTGTATACCTTTGATTTTGAAAATCTTTTTTCTAATATACCTATAAATTTACTTTATGATACATTGAAAAATATATTTGATTTGTTTTGCATTGAGGAGGAGTTAGGAATTAAAAGAGATTTTTTCTTGAGTTTATGTAATTTCCGTTTTCTTAATAATTTTATTACATTCAATGGTTCGCTTTTTTACCAGGTTTGTGGCATTGGGATGGGTACTAATTTTTCGAGTTCTGCTGCTAATCGTTTTCTTTTTTTATTATGAATTCAACTACGTTTTAAACAGTAATAAGAGTTTTGCAGTTTTAAGGTATATCTATGACTTAATAGTATTCGATGACAAACTTTTGGTACCGATTAACGATATCTATCCTCCATGTTTAAAGTTAAATAAGGCTTCTGTTGATAGTTTACATGATAATTTTTTGGATTTAGATTTATTAATTAAAGATAATAATATATTAGTTAAACTTTTTGATAAACGGGATTTTTTTAATTTTGATACTCAGTTAAAGCCACACTGGTTTTCAAATTTAAGTAAAAGGGTTTTCATCAACATTATTTTGGGGCAAGTTTATACATTTTATAGGATTTGCAGCAGCAAAGAATTTTTGAGTTCACAGATTTTTAAATTTACTGCTAAACTTTTTTACAATAACTTATTTCTATATCAGTTTATTTTTCATTATGTAAATCAGCTTGAAAGGTGTTTTATGAAGTGGAATCAGCCAAGTGGCCAAACACCGTAATGGATGCCGATGAAACTGCTTGAATATATGAAAAGTGTGGATTAAAGTCTTTATAAGAACGCCTACATTTTGATGAATGTCAAGCTGGAACTGAGGTGACATGGAATGAAATTTATGTTTATGAAGATAACAGAAAGACAAGTCTAGATGATGCTGGTCAACCTTGGATTATGGCCCTGCTTGCAACTCCTGCTGTTGGAGAGATGTGGACCGTAGTGTATATTTTAAAGGTATCAAGTTTTTTCAAGTCTTCACGGGTCAAGGTGGGTGTAGGGCCTTCTCACATGTTGAATGTTTTTAATTACTTAATGATTCAGTTATACAAAAATTTTTAATTTGTTTATGTTTTAAAATTAGTTCTATTGATTTTGAATTGGTTGGTTGTTTATGTTTTTAAAACAGTTTTGTTTCCTTAAGTTTTTGAAAGTTTAGTTTATTTGATGATTTTTTTACACTTTTGGAGTATAGGGGATGGCCATATCTTGCAAAAGCTGTGAGGATTCAATTTCTATTTTTTTTTTTTTTTGTACCTGTTTTTTAACTCCTCCCACTTTCCGAAGAGCAAGGAGTTGTTTGTTTGTTTTTTTAGTTATAAATATTGATTGATTTCTATTGTTGTTTTGCACCCTCTTTTTCATGGATTACATAAATCATTTACTTTTGATAGAGCGATATATATATATATTAAACAAAAACATATTTTGAAGAACAAATAAAAAAAACAAAATTTATTTCCTACATTGTTTAAGCCCGAGAAGGGGCAGATATTAAGTTATTTCATTCAATTAGTTCTACATTTAATGTTAAATTTTTGTAACAAATTAGTTAAGCCAATTGAAGATTAAAAAATAAAAATAAAATTCACACAATATGATACTTAAAACACCCTAAAAAATTACATTCCATTCAAATGAAATCGAAATAAATCTTAGACTTCTTCCATTTTAAATTGAAAATATTTGTATTGAGGATTTTGTATTATGTTTATGACAATTGTGCATAAAATGATAAGATGCATGCAAAATACAAAACTTAAAAAAAAATCTAAGATTTATTTCGTTTTCATTTGAACGGAATGTAATTTTTTAGGGTGTTTTAAGTATCATATTGTATGAATTTTATTTTTATTTTTTAATCTTCATTTGACTTAACTAATTTGTTACAAAAATTTAGCATTAAATGTAGAACTAATTGAATGAAATAACTTTATATCTGTCCCTTCTCGGGCTTAAACAATGTAGGAAATAAATTTTGTTTTTTTAATTTGTTCTTCAAATTATGTTTTTGTTTAATATGTGAAGTTTTTTAATAACTACTGCACTCAGACGAACGCATTTCAAAATTAATAGAGAGTATCATCATCAGGCTTTGATGTATACGGTATTCCATCGAAATGTGGGATGCAGTTTACCAATGTGTAATTCAAAATGTTTCACCACTGTAGTAATGCAGGTTGGGGTATTTTGGACAAAAACTTCTAATCTGAACGTAAAAAATCTATAATGAAAACATAAAAAATTAACTTTACTTAAATTTAGATACCCTATTTCCCACTCAGGAACGCTATGAATGTAAATGTAAATTGTGTTGAATCCTTACTGCTAATACTTAACAATATTATAGTTGTGATACAATAAAAAATAAAAAATAAAAGTTTTACTTAAATTTTTAGACATTATTCTCTCCCAAGGGGTGATATAAACACATCAGAAAATTATTACCTAAGTTTAACTTGGGGTATAAATAGTTCTCATCTCGGAAAAAAATACATTTTAAATTTTAAGTTATGTAATTTCCCACTAAGTTCGCTACCTGCGTAAAAATAGATATCCATTAGAAACTTTTTACTAAAATATAAACTTGACCAAAGCAAAAACTTAGTCCGAAAATATCTTTTTATTTCCACTGTGATGCCATATTCACCTTTTCAATTTTTGAAACAAAAAACTAGCTCAATTTAATATTTTACGTGAAAATCTTTCAACTAAAAAGAAATAAATTATTTTTACGTCTTTTGAAATTTTTGAAACAATGAAGTAAAAATGTTACATTTTCTATGAAAAATGTCCGTGTCCAATGAAAAGTGAAAATTAGAATTATTAAGAAAAATATTTGAATAATGTAAAAAAAAAAAATGGCCCATGTTTCTCTGTGGGTTATAATTCACCCATATGCAAAGGCATTTTACCATTTGTTTTGACCCTGACATCAGGCAAACTTTTTTGTACTTTAAATTTATAATATCATTAGAATTAGTAAAGAATAAAAAATGAGTGGCATCAGGGACAAAAAGGAGGGAAGAAAAAATGAAAAAGTTATGATCTCCATAGGCTTTTCTATGTTAAATTAGCATTGGGAAGTGACACTGGAAATAAATAAGTATTGCGCTCTCGCGCAATACTTAAATATATATCTGATCGTTGTCACACTGTAACTCTCGTATTTATGAACCGATTTTGACTTAACTTGCTGTATACATAGTACATACCAATGTCTCGACCGAGTTCGTTGGCCAGCTTCATCCGCCATCTTGTTTCAAAATGGCGGCCATTTAAATAAAAAAAATCTAAAATTTGAAATGTGGTACCAAAAAATTGAAAATTGAAAAATATTTTTTTCTTATGTGTTTGACTTTGATACAAAGATTATGGAGCAGTTTTTGTTTCGTCTATATCTTAAAAAATGGCTAAGTTATAGCACTTTGAATTTCTAGTATAACTGACATTTTGAAACGACCTGATTTTTGTCACGCGATAACAGGCGTATTTATGAACCAATTTAGATGTACCTTGGTGTGTACATAATACATACCAATGTCTCGACCGAGTTCGTTCGCCAGCTTCATCCGCCATCTTGTTTCAAAATCGCGGCCATTTAAAAAAATAATAATAATAATTTAAAATGAGGTACCAAAAAATAGGAAAATGCAAAGATTTTTTTCGGATGCATTTGAACTTAATACAAAGATTCCGGAACAGTTTTTGTTTCGTCTATATCTAAAAAAATAGCTGAGTTATAGCATTTTAAATTTCAATTGTGGCTGACATTTTGAAACGACTTGATTTTTGCCATACGATAACAGGCGCATTTATGAACCGATTTGAATGTAACTTGGTGTGTACATAGTACTTACCAATGTCTCGACCGAGTTCGTTGGCCAACTGTTTCAAAAGGGCTACCATTTAAAAAAATAATAAAATTTAAAATTTAAAATGAGGTATCAAAAAATTGAAAAATGAAAAATATTTTTTTTTATGTGTTTGACCTCGATACAAAGATTGCGAAGCAGCTTTTGTTTCGTGTATATCTTAAAAAAATGGTTGAATTATAGCACTTTGAATTTCTAGCATGGCTGACATTTTGAAACGATCTGCTATTTGTCACGTGGTAACACGCGTATTTATTAACCTATTTCGATGTAAGAAGGCATGCGGATAGTATATAGCAATGTCTCGACCATGTTCTCTGGCCAGCTTCATCAGCCATCTTGTTTCAAAATGGCGGCCATTAAATTAAAAAAAAATTATATTTAAAGTGAGGTGCAAAAAAATTAGAAATTGAATAAGGTTTCTTTCTTAAGTATTTGACCTTGATATAAGGATTCTGGAGCATTTTTTGTTTTGTCTTTATCTTAAAAAATGGCTCAGATATAGCAGTTTGAATTTCAAATGTGGGTGACATTTTGAAAAATCCGATTTTTTGCCTGCGACAGCACTCGTATATATCAACCGATTCCGATGTGAGTGAGCATGTGCACATGAATTACTAAGGTCTCGACCAAGTTCACTAGTTAGCCTCATCTACCATGTTGTCTTAAAATGGCAGGCACTTCAAGATATCGCCGAATTTGACAACCAAATATAAGTTACTTTAAATAAAAGCAGCTTGGATAAAGCAGACTAATTTCGCGAAATTCTCATTAATAATGATTTAGTATTGATAAAAATTAGTATTGAATCTTCTATAATTGGTTTCCACTAAATTGAGCTTCGTGTGTTTGAATAATATCACCTGGCTTTTTAAAAATAAGGAATATGAAAGCTACCTCTTCCTAACGGCACTGGCCGGAAGGACTTTTTTTCATGAGTTTATTACAAGCAGAAAAACAAATAGAACAACAGCAGAAAACACATTGCCGTTTTATGATCCCGCGACGAATTTTCCAAGATTTTCCACAGCACATCTAAGCGACGTTGGTAATGTTTAACGCGTTGCCAATATTGTCTGGAGTTTGAAACTATACCACGCAATGATTCCTTTATTTTCATTATAATAACGAAATCACACTGTGTCAAATCAGCTGAGTCGAAACGTTTCTATCCCCATCGGTCGAGGGGTATTTCTTTCATTTCGCACGGCAGCTGAAGCAGGATGATTCTCGCGCGTGATTTGTGAGATAATACTACATCACAGTGCTATCTAGATTACTGTCCACTTGCTACTATGAAAATGTTCCAACGCACGTATGTTCATATTGCCATCGTATAATTCATATGTAAAATAAAAATTACAACTGACGTGAGTTATACTGTAAACCTCATATGCAAATGTAATGCACTTGTAACTGTAACGATGCTTATTGTTCACGTCATTATTATTATAATTTTTGTTTTCTTTGTCAAGTACTTTCCTATACCAAAATATGCTTAACAATATGTTTTTTTTTATCGATTATTTGCGACGGGCAATAAAGGAACAAGTTTAATTTATTCTACCGTATTTATTTTTTTTTTTTTTCTCGTAGAACATCAGTTATGTTTGTACATTTATTGGTGAATCTTATCTTTTCTGTTCCTTATTAAATTAATTTTATAAACTTTGTACGAAATAATTATCGACTCTAATATTGATTTTTATTTTATTTTATTTTATCATCACGTTATGGATGATGGCTATGCATTTTTCTCTTACAATTTATTTTTTATGTATTTTATTCACATGAGTATCATTTATCAACATTTAAAATATTGTTTTAGCTCTCAGGGGGGCTTTAAGCTTAAAATATTTCTCTTATTTCTTCATATGTAACAAGTAATTCAACTAATATTTTTTATTAAATATTTTTCAAAAGCATGTGAAGAACACTTGATTGCACTCTCGGGTAAATATTATGCTGGTTTTCGCTTTATCTTCCGATGAAGGAATATTTGTTTTTGAAAAAAACCTTGTTAATAGTTTGAGTCGTTGTAGAGTGGAAGAAAACTTGGGTTTTACAGAGCTTAATATATCGCAGTGTATTGCTATTTCTCCTTTTCGAACTGGCTATTTTAAAAACATCTTCAATTTTCCGGTTCGTAAAAGGCAGTATTAAAATATTTATACATGAATTTGTATATATACAGTGTGTCACCGAAATCATGAGCCAAACTGTAAGGAAGGTAAATAACACATAAAGAAGCAATTTTGGTATAGCAGTGTGGGGTCGGAAATGAAAAGTTTTTTGGCGAAAAAAAAGAAATGCGGAGAAAATGAAAACGAGCGTTTTATTGACATAACAATTACAGTAAGTGCTCAAATGAGTCACAGACAACGTCTACCGAATGACTGGTGTACAGTCGTGGAAAAAAAGTAAACACCCCTTACTAGCTCTGCAAAATATTATCGTAGAAGAAAGTTACTGGTACCACACGATTGGTAATAAAATCTACTTTTAAATGATGTATATAAAACTTGCTTAGGTGACCATCTACATATTAAAACGAACCATATTTTTTTTTTTTTTTTTTTTTTAATACCGTTACACATTTCTGACCGCATAAACGAACTCTACACCCTTCAATTAGCCTAAAAACAAATTTTTATGCAATTAGTACGATAAGTTTCCGACAAATTAATTATTTTAAAACCAGATTATTTTAAGGACTGTATCCCAATTGAAGTTCGGCACTGGATTGTTGACCGAGAGAGCCTAGAGAAACTCCAACTAGGTAAGAGAAACGTCATGAGATCAAGTACGCATGCTCACTGGAAGAAAAGTGGAGGCTGGAAGAAAAATCATGCAAACCTGATTTTCCCTACTTGGCGCGTTCTCGCCCTTTGGCTACTTTTATTATTATTATTATTATTATTATTATTTTAATGCGCGTTCTTGCGAAACGGAACAGGGTAAAAAAAAAAATAATTTTTCTCCCTTTTTAGGACGAATCAAAATATTTATCATCGTGGGTTCATTTCTGTTTTTGTCCATATTATAACAAAAGTTGCTCAAAGCAGGCCAGCAGCGCTCCTATATTTCCTATAACTCCTATAAATTTGAAAAAGTTCCTATTTTTCCTATTTTTTCCTATATTTTTCATATATGTGATTTTTCCGTGAATATATTTTTTAAATTTTTCCGAATTCTGCAATTTTTTTTTAATCACGAATTTTGTCAATTCTATACAAAAAAAAAAAAATATATATATATATATATAACAAATAAAAATATTTCTTAGGTTTGTTACGGTACTAAAAATTTCATCATTTGATTGCGAAAATAATCTCTAATTTCATCAATGGGTTGAAGAAAAAAAAATAGTGATCTTCGTCAATGGATCCTAGAAGAAAAATTTAAATTTTGCCAAACTGTTGTTAAAAAAAAAAAAAAAAAAAAAAAATGTGGATTTTGAAAATCGATTATTGGAAAAATGTTAAATATTTTTAATATGTTGCTGATAAAAATCGCGAACTTATTTCTATCGAATGTGGAATAAAAAATAGCAAATTTCTTCAACAAATTACGTTAAAAATTCATTGATTTCGTAAGCTGCATTAAAAATTCGCTGATTTCGTCAATTTATTGCTGCAATATATCGCGAAATTTGTCGATTGGTCATTTATAAAAATCATAAATTTGATTAAAAATCATTGAATTGAATAACTGAAATTACACATTTCTGTACTATTTTACGATACATTTTTAAAGGAATAAAGACTATCCATGTCTTATGCAAGTTTTTAATCAATAACATTTTCTAACATTTCTTCGCTTTCGGTGGTGTGTGTGTGTGTGTGTGTGGGGGGGGGGGGGTCAGTTGGTTATGGTTTATTGTTAATTTTCTAAACCTTTTGAATTTAATAGCCATCTATGTTAATTTTTGTGTCTGTGTGAATCTATTTATTTGGGCCGAAAAATACAAAATATAAACGGTGATCTTACGAAAACACTATTCATAATCGCATTAATTATCAGTAACATTTTTTAATATTCCTCGAACTTCGGGATTTTGATAACAAATTTTTAGTGTTTATTTTTAAAACTTTATAAATTTAGCACCCTTCAACAAAAATGGATATTTTTATGAATATTCAAATTTAGTATATAATATTAATATTCAAATTTTATATATTGTCCAAAATATAAAAAAACTGTGAACATATACAATTTAATAATGTATTAAAGGTAATCTCTTTTTTTTGGGGGGGGGGAGGGGGGAGGGGAGTTGCCTTTCCAAAAATGTCAATCTCTTTGGCTCATTCACGAAATCTTTTTTACGCAGAAATGCATGAAATTTTTAGATATTACTATTCAAGTGCCAAGCAATGGCACTGCGTTTTCCATTTTCTTAAAAATTTGTCGCACCTTCAATTACAATCCATTAGTTACTATGACGAACTTTTCATGACTGTAGTGTCTTACAAATTGACAGAATGTGCAATTCTTATTGCCATTTTAGGAGACGATTTTTCTATTTATCGAAAACCAGAAAAGCAATTCGATTTTTTACAACCGGAAAAGAATATTTTCAAATTCGTATGTATCTGCGGTTAAAAATAACCTCTTGATTATGGTAGAAAGTAATTAGTTTGAATTTGACAACAACCTTCAAGATTTCTGAGGAAAAAAGAAAAAAATTGTGAAATACTTTGAAAAAAAAAATACTTGTATTCAATTTATATTGATTGTCTCTATCCTTAATTTACATAAGGCGATTCACTAAAGAAGAACTCCCCCATTGAACAACGCGAAACTTTCTCAATCATTTTTAAACATAAAAGCACGATTCTTCAGGTACGATTATTGAAGGGATTTTCAATGTAACAGTTTTTTTATTCTCCTGATAAATGAATTGCAACTTGAATTATAAATTATTGCTGTCTCAGAAGGCAACGTTTCCCTTTTCTGCGGTGTCGCGTCCAGAAATTCGGTCCAATTGGACCTGCGAAAATTCGGCCCAGTGGTTTAATATGCCTTGCGCTTAGATAAAATGTATTCATATATTTATGTATTTTAATATTATTTTACAATATATTAAAAAAATTCTTTCTATATTTTCAGGAGATTTTTAGTGTTAATTTTTAAAACTATGGGAATTTAACGGCCATAAATATTTATATTTTTTCTTGGTGGGGTGTGTGTGTGTGTGTGGGGGGGGGGTGTTGAGGTTAAGGTTTAGAATTTAGCTCATACATATATTTGGAGCAAAATGTAAACATTTACTTCATCCGACATTACATAAAAAACTTAATTTATTTCTTACACTCCTTAAAATGCATAGGAAACAAAAGGGAAAAAAAATGTATAATCCCCCTCTAAAATTTATATTGCTTATCTCCGTGCACAATTTATTCTAAGGATGCCTAGGAAATTAATAAATAATTATATAAATTAATATATTTCACGAAGTCACACATTCAGGATATCATTGTACGTCGTAAAATGCATGAAATTTGCAGCTGGTCATGCATGAAATTTTATATTCCAGTTCTTTCGAATCGAATATCATTTTCCTTATATTACAGTTTTAATTATAATCGATCGCTCCACAATGACGACTGATAGCAGATATTTATTTGTCGAATGAAGAGGTCAACTTCATTTCATTTTTTGTAACTCCTTTTTTTTTTTTTTTTTTTTTTTTTTGCTCTATTTTGTATTGTACAGTAAGAAGACCGAAGAACAAAAAATGATCTTCTAAATTTACACTTCACAAAATTTCCATCCTTAATTTCCTCTGACATCCCTTCTCCATCATATAAAATTACATTAAGTTATTTTTAGTAATTAGATATTTTTATGTTATTAAAATAACAACAAAAATATTTTAATGTAATTTTATTCGATGTTTTTGCATTAAAATATATGTTTCTTTTTAATTATTAAAATATAGTCCTTGGGTGATATTAAATATTAAAACTTAGTTTCATTAAGAAGAACCGATCTAAAAAATTATAATATTTTATTAACTGATAATAAATTATTAAAAAGAAATATATAAATAAATAAAATTAAATATAAAACTTAGTTTTATTGACAAGAATGGATTAAAAAAAATCAGAGTAACTGGTAACAAATCAATAAAGAAATAAACAAAATTTTAAAAGGCGAAATAAAGAGGATCGAACCCGCCACCTTTGAATTACTAGATATGTGCTTTAACCATTACACCATATCATCTACGTGGATTGTACGAAACGACTCTATTACTCCCCACATAAGTTCATAGGAGGATTTCGCGCTTGGCGATTTTTCTTTCTTCGCCAACATCTATTTTGATTACGATGACAGCAAAGAGAGGAAAAAAATGCTTGTGATTCGATTCCACTAAAACAAAGCAAGGATATATATACATTTTAGTCATAGAAATAAAAATACTCCAAATTATATATATATATATATATATATATATATATATATATATTAAAATACAATCAGATAAAGAAAGAATAATGCTCGTGCTGACAGAATGAAAACGAAACTTAAGGAAGGGAAAAATATTTTTTCAAGAAAATTGCGAAATTCTTAGACAAAACTGTGTTTATATCCATAATATAAGCATTTCTGAACCTGAAAATTGGTGTTAAAAATCTAAACAAGCGTGAAAATATTATGAATTACATAATTTTAAAAACGCTCTATTTTCGTCCTGTGTAATGTCTATGGTAGCGCTACAGTCGATCGCCTGCGGCGGTTGAAAACAGCCTTGGACCAATCAGAATTTATTGCCATCGTGTCGTTTCTCTTATCCATTGTAGGTTCTCTAAGAGAGCTCCCTTCTTGATCAAGGCATCTTAAGCGCCACTCAAGCAATCATTGAAGACTGCTAGGTCACGGGATAGCATAAGAAATTTCAAAATATCCAGTCACTTCTATCATAGACGGCCTCTTAAATCATCATTTTGTCATTTTTTAAGCATAATTTGAAAACTATTTGGAAGAAAAATGTGAAATTTTGGATTTCCATAAAGTAGAACTTAATAAATCTAAATCCATAAAAAAACTGTAGATTGCAATTCATAATTGTTTCGAATATTAATTTCATAATTCATAATTCATATCATAAAATTACAAAAATTGCAAATTCAACGTATTTATGTTTGGGTATTTTAGTATTATTACTACACAAAAAAATAGCACATTAGGAGTATAATTTCAGGAGATATTAATGAAAATATGAAAATGTAATTTAACATTAGAAGCACTAAATTTTGAATGTTTATAATTCAAAAACTTATCATTCAAATGGCTTGAAATTTGATGTCTAGGCATAGTTTGAATCGAAAATTTGAGATATCTCCTTAAAATTGGGTATTGACATTGAAAAAAAAAATAAAGTTTGGGTTCGTTTTAATATGTAGATGCCCCCCTAAGAAAATTTTATATATATCATTTAAAAGTAGACTTTATTTAAAATCGTTCGGTACCAGTAACTTTCATATACGATAATTTGTTGAGGAGTCTGTAGGGGGTGTTTACTTTTTTTTTCCACGACTGTACCTTTTCGCAGATTCGAACTGTTTCACCAACATTTGCAGCAACGACTGAAAGTCTTGCAGTAAGGTCCTCCTCAGAGTCAACTGGTGTCTCATAGATGAGACATCTGTAACCTTCGAAAGGGTACGCCAATCACTTGCTTGACGCTGCCAGGTATGTATCAATGTTGGTGGTGGCGCATTTGAGCGCTTACTGTAATTGTGATGTCAATAAAGCACTTGTTTTCATTTCCTCTGCATTTCTTGTTTTTCGCCAAAACTTTTCATTTCCGACCCCATATTGCTATACCAAAATTGCTCCTTTATGTGTACTTTACCTTCCCTTACAGTTTGGCTCATGAATTCGGAGACACCGTATATTATATACGATATTATACACACGCATAATATTAAATCATATTGGGAAACATACGACTGAATTAATTACTATTGAAAGTGAAGTATAATCACTAAAAATCGGCCCAATCAATTCGGAGACATCGTATATTATATACGATATTATACACACTCATAATGTTAAATTATATTGGGAAACATACGACTGAATTAATTACTATTGAAAGTGAAGTATAATCACTAAAAATTATGTAATCAAAATTGTGATTTATATAAAATAGAATTTTTTCCAGAAAAATTTACTTCTGATAACAATAATTCAGTTAATTTTGCGCCAAAACACGGCATCCAAAAAACGCCGTTTTGACAATGACTCCGATTATAAGAGATTCGTCAAAATCGGATTTGAATGGTAATTTCGCAGAATTAAGCTCATTATCACAAATTTAGAAATGCTTATGGCAACAAATTTTTATCGGCAAATATGAGGATATTTCTTTAAATATTGCCAAACTGGGTGACAATTTGACGCGGAAGGGCACTCGTGCGTGTGACTATGTGAGTATAAGTCAATACATATAATCTATTGTATACAATGGGTGATCGGTTAACGAACCGTTCGGTTTACGAACAGATCGGTTAACGAACACTTTCGAGAGAGATTTTTATGTTCGGATAACGAACACCTCACAAAACAAAGCCAAGAAGAAGCAATGCTGTTTCTGATTTGCCGATCTGTATTTAATTGCATCTATTTTTGATTTAGAGAACATTTTAACAGTTGTATACGTATGGCCTAATTAATTCATGGGCTACTGGGGGTTCGGGCATTATGTTGGAGGTTTTAGGGGCCCTAAATTAGAATGAACAGATTTGAAACATAAATTTTTATATTTTGTACCTCTTTTTAAAGAAATATTTTTAATTGAAAATTATTTTAATTGAAATTTAGTTCAGAAATTATTAACAGGCTCCAGGCTCAACTTGAACTTAATCGGGGCCTGCAGTAAACAGGATCTTTTAGAGAACTAAGGTGTTTTTGAAAGGTCAAAGTGACCAATTAATATGATTTAGTTAACGAATATATGCTAACAGTTTTTAGAAAGGGCATGTCTTTTTTTTGTTTTTAAATACACCATGACACAGACAAATCCATCAAAATACGATCTGTCCATATTAAATACATACGTATATTAATCTTATTATAAAGAGAATAGCTATATTAGTTTTATACATTATTTAGCTTTTAAGAACGAATTAATTGAATTCCGATACAACTCAATACAGAATCTATGATCGGTTAACGAACAATTTGGTTAGCGAACATTGTTTTGGAACGGATTAAGTTCATTAACCGATCACCCACTGTATAAATAGAAAATTACGTCACCATGACATGGACCACAATTATAAAAGATTCTTAGTTATGGTCAAGATTTGAATAGAAATATCGCTAAATTAGCCAGTTATTGGCAGTTTGGACATGTTTATAGCCATTTATTTTTTGTTGCGATATACAGCCAAATTTGTCATCAATTTTGCGCAAGAAGACACTCCTACTAGTGTGTATGTAAATATATGTCAGTACATATTACTATACACAAATAAAATCTGGGAAAATAGACAAATTTTAGTTCACGATACAGGTTTCGATGCGTACATAGACATTTAACTTCAAAGTGAGAAGGATGAGCTTTACTCACTGCATAGGCAAAATATCAGATTGCATCTGCATTTTGCTGCAAAAATAAGCGTTTCACATCCAAGCCTCACAGATCAGCTTAATTCACTCCTACGAAAAAAGTGTATATGTTACGGCTATAGAAGTTTTAATTTTAATGAGTTAAAACAAATATTTGCCTATTTACGCCTCAGGTTTTCCAAAATTGCTTCTCTCGGAATGAATATTATAAAGCATTTAAATTAATTGCATAACAAGTTCTCTCTCTAAAATAATTATTTTTAACGCGATAACTATTCATATAAAATTACAATAAAATTAGAATTCACTTTCACCTATGAGTGGTAATTGTTTGAATTCTATTTCAATTTGCATTTCAACGGGGTTTTAATTATTTAAACTAAATGAATTTTTAGCAGATTGTGTTGGGGAACATAGAAAACTCTTTAATTTAAATAATTGCGATCTTTGAATGAATTTTTTGAAATTAGTATTTAAAAGAACAAATACAGCATCATTCAGATAAGCTTTTGTTTGAACTGCACTTGTAAGTCAAAGATGGTTTTAACAGTCAGTTGGATATATTAGAATTCACCACTAAAGCAAAGCACACCATGCTACACAGTTAGATTAGGTCATTACTAAATCTTTAGACAGACAAATAGCAGACAGACATCAGATAGACTACAGACAAAGAGTAGATAGACAGCAGACAGACAGAGATAAGATAGAGATTAGGCAGACATCAGACAGAGAGACGACAGTCTGGTAGACCACAGATGACAGAAGGCAGACAGTCAGCAAACAGACAGACATAAAACAGACAGACGACACTCAGCAGACAGGCATACTGCAGACGGATAGCAGGCAGAAAAAAGACTGACAGAAGATAGGAGCAGTTAGACAACAAACACAAGACAAGCAGTAGAGAACAGACATATAGGCAGCAGGAAAAAAAGACAGCAGATAGACAGACAGACAGCTGCCAGACAAACAGCAGACATCCGACAGGCAGGCAAACGTGAGGCAGACAGTGCCAACATATAGCCAACAGACAGCAGGCATACAGTAGGCAGACAGCAGACAGTGAGGCAGACAAATAGCAGACAGACATTAGTCAAACAGACGTAAGATTGACAGACAGAGAGCAGATATATACCATACAGACAAATAGCAAGCTAACATACAGAAGATAGACAGCAAACAAACAGTAGACAGACAGACAAACTGCAGACATACGACAGATAATCTGTAGACATAAGACAGAGACAGACGATAGATAGACAGACAGAAGACAGATAGACGACAAACAATAGATAGACAACATACAGACAGCAAATTACAGAGAACATATAGATAGGGTGAAAATAGGAAGTTACACTCTCAAAAGGCAGACAGACTGCAGCCAGCCAGCATACAGGCAGTAGACAGTAAATAAGCAGGCAGTAGACATGCAGACAAACACTAATACAGTACACAGACAGACGGCAAACAGTAGATAGACAACCAATAGAAGATATACAGATACCTACCAGGTAGCAGACAGGCAAACGAAGCACGACAGATAGACGCAGACCATCAAACGGCAAACAGCAGGTATATAGCAGGCAGACAGCAGATAGAATACAACAGACATACACGGAGAAAGCAGACAGACGACAAATAGCAAATATACAACACACAGGCATCAAATTGCAGACAGCAAATAGACAGCAGAGAGGCAGACGAAATACAGCAGATAGACAGACAGACCGACAGAACACAGCAGACAGAGTGACAGTAGACAATCACAATAAACGTAATTTAGAACATTCTTTGCTTCTGCAACCCGGAGGCGGTAGTGACAACAACATAAAATATAGCCTATGTTGGGGCTGAGACTGTCACCATCAATTTGCAATCACTGCTTTTGAAATCGGTTTCATATTTATTGAAATTGCGTAGAAATCACAATTTAGAACGCTTTTAGAATGCTTTAAACGCATTTTCACATTTTAAAATTTCGAATTTTTTATAACAGTTTATAGAGAACATTTATATCTCATAAGTAATTTCCATGCCAAATTTCAAGTTGCTAGCCCTGCAGTATCTCAAAAATCAGAATTTAGAACGTTTTTTACTCAAGCAACCCCCAGGTTGTAGTGACACCGACATGAAATAGAGCCTATGTTGGAGCAAGGGCTGTCACCATCAATTTCCAATCATTAGTTTTGAATTTGGTTTGGTACTTCCTGAGATTGCGTAGAAATCGTGATTTAGAACTTTTTTAGAACGCTTTTCGCCCATTTTCACCGCTTTTAAATTTCAAATTTTTTAGGAAGTGTTCTTACAGATCATTTATATCTTATAAGTAACTACCATGCCTAATTTCAAGTTGCTATCTCATACGTTAGAGCAGAGGCTGTCAGCATCAATTTCCAACCATTACTTTTGAAATCGATTTGATACTTCCTGAGATTGCTTACGAATTGGCATTTAGAATGTTTTTAGAACGCTTTTCGCCCTCCTTCACACTTTTAAATTCCGAATATTTTGAGAAAGTTTCTTAGAGATCATTTATGAGTAACTACCATACCAAATTTCATGTTTCTAGGCCCTTCAGTAACACAAAAAGCGCATTTATAAAACATTTTTTGCTACTATAGCCCTTTAGGGTAGTGGCCCCAACATAAAATATACCCTATGTTCGAGAAAGGGCTGTCACCATCAATTTGACACCATTATTTTTTTAAATGGTTCGGTCCTACCTTTGATTGGGTAGAAATCGTAATTTAGAAAGTTTTTGAACGCTTTTCGCGCATTTTCACCCCCTTTTTAACTTCGATTTTTTAAGGAAATGTTCTTAGAAATCATTTATATATTATAAGTAACTATCATGCCAAATTTCATATTTCTAGGACCTTCAGTAACATGAAAATCCCATTTTTAGAACTTTTTTGCTCCTGCATCTTCTTTGGGTTAATGGCATCGACATAAGATTTAGCCTATGTTGGAACATTGACTAACACCATCATTTTGATAAAATTACTTTTGAAATCGGTGTGGTAGTTTCAGATATTACCCCCGACAAATAAACAAACAAACAAATAAACTTTACTTCTTTATAATATTAGTATAGATAGATATGTCAAATTTAGAACCATAATAATTTCAAAGTGAAAATAAATTACATGAAAACGCATAGCAACTCTGAATTAACCAACCGTGCCTCTATTTAATGCAATCACAATTATTTTTTAGGAGCACAAATCAGTTTTGTCGCTACTTTAAATACAATTGAAATTAGAAGCATGCTTTGCAACACTGAATCAATTTTCATAAAATTAAATAATAACATGGGAAGACATTGAACATTTTCTTCTAACACACCAAAAGAATTCACAGCCGCAAATTTGTCCTTTCCAGCCTCAGTGAAACTTTTCTGAGCCCAAGGATATTTGTAATAGCTCCTTCCAGTACTATAGTGTAATAATTTTGTAAAACAGGGTGTCCATAAAAAAATGTCCCACTTATAAATTTTAATGGTATCAACTGTAAGCGTTGTAGCGTATTGGTTCAATCTCCCAAATGAAGAGTAACAGAGCAGTTTTTGAGAAGCGCATGCGCAAGCACTGCTTTGTTATTGACTCGCTTGTAGTGCCACATATGCAAAATGGGGACTCCTGAGCGTAAAGTTTTATTGCTGGGTTGAAGATTTTGTTAGCAAAAGAAGCCACCTCTTGTGTAACACAGTAGCAATTGCGCGCTAATATTTAGATAAATAAATAAATATGATTCTGGCCAATTTATAATAAAACAATTGTACATAATAATATAGGTAATTTCTTGCATTTATCTTTCTTCAACAGCATTCCTCGGTTCACAGCTTGGCACGAATTTAAATCCAGTACGGCGTATCCTTTTACACTGAATTCTTAAAGATTTTTTCTGCACTATAGTATTAAAATAAAAAATTGTGATTAATATATATGTTTTTTTTCTTAATTAAATCCACTCCTGAGACTTGGTTTCATTGCTTATTGAAAAATTATATTCAACATTATGTTATAGATTTAAGTTATACTTATACATTTTGCTGCTTTTTGCAATAACAGTTTAAAACATTACATGCTTTCTTATTGCAATTTACACAACAACTAAATTAATAATAAAAATGTTTATGAGTCATTTTTGAGTTCTTTTTGATGATGATGATGGTGACGTCGGACTCTATCTTCATGCGTGGGATAATCTATAAACGTATTTTATTTATGAATGTTATTGTTCATTTTGAATATCGTAATTTGGCAAATATAAAAAAAGTTTGTTGATTTCACAATGATTGATTCCTACTTGATCTATTTATTTAAGTATCAAAATGTTCTTGTCCTTGAAGATTATTGATCTGGTTTCCTGTTTCGAAATCAATTTATTCGAATCTGAGAGGGTTATAAATCCATCAGATTTAAAAGCCATTAGAGTCATGCGATTTTTTCCCTTTAGGGCTTTATAAAAGATCGTGTCTACTTTCCACCGCTGCCTAATGATTTGCCAGAGTTGAGACACATAATACAAGGAGCTATTGCTTCCATTACTCCGGACTTGTTGTTAACCGAAGTGTGGAAAGAATTGGATTTTAGGTTGGTGTGCCGTAACTAAAGGTGCACACATTGAACATACGTTAGATAAACTAGGTTAGTTTACCTTCAATTTGATGTATGATTTGTTGTAAATAGTCTAAATTAAACTGTTATAATATAACATTGAAACTGGAACATTATTTTATGGATACACTGTACTAGATTATTTTTTTGTATTTCGATTTTTTTTTTGTTGTTGTTCAGTTAAAATAAAATATTTCGTTTCACTTCCGGTTAGGGTTACCTTATAAATAAGTATTTTTACTTCATTTCCGCTTTTGGTTCCATAAAAAATAACACTTTATTTCAGTTTTCGGTTCCAGTTCAAAGCCATGCTTTAGGCACATGAGTTAACATCTCTTTCATTTTAGTGCCTTAGTTAATAGATATTTTCATTTTCGATAGTTTAATTAGTTTCACCATACATATGCCTTTTATCAAAAAGTTACTAGTAAGTCATGTGAAAGGCTTATATTTTAATTGGTCTGTTAAATTGTTGAAATTTTAGAAATTTGCTTTAAATGTGAAAATGATTTTACGCTTCAGTTCTGTAATTGAAAAGTATTTCAAGTTTCGTTTGTCTAAAATTGTAATATTCGTTAAAAAAATAAAAAATTATTGTTTCGGTTTGGTTACGGTTCGAAGTCCTCTTTCTTTCATAGCAATCCCATTTCTCTGTCTTTTAACAAAAATATTTTTTAGATAAAAATTCTGCAAAAAAAAAAAAATAAAAATAAAAATAATAATAATAATAATAATAAGTTTCAAAACATCAAAACCTTCTACGATTAACGAAAATTATGTTTTGAAAAGAGAGGCAAAAAATATTCTTATGGTATTTGTTTTTTAGCCTCAGGTATGCTATTTCTTTCTCCCAGCTTATTTTGTGTCGTCTCCAAAAAACAACGTTACGTTGCATACGCCAGCCGTAAAACAAAGCAAATGTATCATTGTACGATTAAGTACTCTATAGCAATTTTTTAAGCTTCTAAGCATCGCACATTATCAATTTTTCTACTGTCGTATCGGGAAAAAAGTACTTTTAAATGCAATTTGTTTGAATATTGTATCTCCATTTATTTTTGAAATATTAATTTGTTTTTTGTTGTTTTTAGAACTATTTGCTTAATATTGGCAACGGAAGTACTCCACTTCTGTAGAAAGTAAAAGAAAAAGAGTTGTAAAATATTAATTTTATTTTTTGTTGCCATTTTCTCATAACAACCGGAACAAAATGTAATTAAAATACGTACTATTTTGAAAAAATATAAACGAATGATTTCTGTTAAAACATGGCGCTATTATAAGTTATATTTATTTTAAGTATCTATATTAATATTACAAACAAATGAAGGCTTATGAATTATGAGATAGCCGTTTTTTTTGTCTAGTTCCTTTAATGACGGCATTATTTTGCTGCATTTGTTTATTATATAGTGACGTCCTATGCATACTTTAGTGTAGATGTTTAAGAGTGGATCGTAAATGTGGAATTGTTAAGCGGATGCGAATGACGTCATTTTACATAAAATAAAAGTGTTTGCTTTAAGTCTTAAAATTAAAATATACTTTATACTATTTATATATACATATATATTTTTTTCGTCGGGGGTGGCACTAAATTCTGAAAAAGCAGAATTCCTGTTTTCTAGTACTAGTTTTACATTATTTTCTTCTCTATAAATCAGATTAGCTATCTTCAAGAAGAAATTAATGAGAACTTGACAAAACTTTCTAAAATGGGACATTTCTCCAGAGAAATTTGAAATTTCAATTTCACTGGCAATTTCATTTTTCAATTTCCTCTATAAATTTTATCCTTAAAACGATTCAATTTCTATACCATCATGAGTGAACGCCATTTTTTTTTCAGCATTGATTGGTCGAAAATGTGAAAGATAAAAAATAAAATCTGAAAGCAAGGAGATAAACAATTATTTTGTTTCATTACAATTGTTTATCGAAAAATGCACTCGTGTAAACTACGAAACATTTGACTTCTTATTTTTAGATAAATATTCTCAGAAATTTATTAAAATTTAAATTAGAATTTATTTATTTTTTATTTAATAGAAATATGAAAGGAAACGGTGAAATAAATTGAAGAAAAACATTTCTTGTCAAAAAATATTTTATGTAAAATAGATACAAATTTGAAAGAATGTTATAAACTTTATTCTATAACAATACGGAGAGAAGAAAAGTCATTATTTTGATTCACAATTGATTCGTGTGCAATTCATGTTTTTGTTTTTTATTGAACTTAAAAAAGAAAATATTGTAATTCGTAGAAATAACCTTGACGATATGAAACAAATGTTTGAAAAAAATATGATTCTGTAGCGAATGTGTTAACGAATTTATACGTCAACGTTGATTGGTTTCGCAGTTTTTATGCTTCGATTACAGAATAGACATTCGGACAACAAATGTTTTATTTTATTCAATATGTGTATAGAAAGCACAATATAGTTGCAACTGCAAAATCCTTAAAAAAAAAAATATCATTTCCAAAGATGATTTGGCCCCACCAGTGGCCGAGAGGTTCTGTTCTCGAAGCTGGTAGACGAGAAGTGTTGGGTTCGAACCCAATCGCGCTTGTCGCCCTAATCGTTCGGAGTTTTCGTGGTTTTCTTCGAACCTTGGATTTCCAAGCGTTAATGCGGGTTGGGTTCTCTTGGAAGGACCCCCACGAAGGGCACCCCCCCCCCTTAGGGCCTATGTCCCTCGTGTTGATAGTTGGCCGTCATAAACACATCCATCCATCCGAAGATGATTTGATGCAAAATTTCTTTACCAGGGTAATTCTGAGAGGATTGTGAAATGACCATTATTAAATTCCCTACTGAACACATTTACTGAACACATTAAACACATTGCTATGGCATGGAACAAAGTGCTTTCTAGAACATTTAACGTTGCTTGGAAAAACTTATGCCGAGATTGCTGCAAGTTGAAAAAAAAATGTTGTTTTCAGTTGTCAAGATACGGAAGATGCTGCTACGAAATTTGCCGTTGCAAGTGCTAACATCGTAGATAAAATATTACATTTAGGGCAAAAATAAAATGATTATCTGCAATGAAGAATTAATTGCAGAACATGCTATCTGACAGCAGAAACTCTCGAAGAGTTAAACAAGTTGGAAATTGCACGTCTAACGTGGCAAATGAGGTGCGTTCGTTCTATAACTAGTTTTATAAATATTTTTTGCACCGCATATTGTAGTACTGAATGTATATTTTAGTGCACTTCATAAGTGCATATCAATTTCATTCTGTTCGAAAGACTGTAACATCATTAAAATGCACTTGAAATAATTTTTCCTAATTGGCCGCAATGTAACGGAAAACTTTTGACTGTCCCTGAAATTAAACTATACATCCGATTTTCTTAAAATTTGAAATGACTCGACAAAATTTTGCAACAATTATATATTTAAGATTTCAGACCATTCGGTTGGGTAGATTTTGCTCTATTATATGCGGACGGACGGACAGGCAGACGGACAGACAGACAGGCGGATCGAACGACAACTATATGTGCTACGTATTTATATAATAACGAACGCACCTAAAAAGCATTTGCATTTGAAAACGGACAAGCAAGAAGAAAAGTCCTGATCAAAGGAGGAGGAAGACAGCAATTAAAAAGAAAGAATTACAACAAGAAACATTAAAATCTGCAGGAGTATTGAGAAGTGTTACAGTTTGGCTACGAAGTAGTTTCCTAATAAATCTGAAATGAAAAAAAATTATGTCTTGAATAAAAAGGAATGTTTGGACAACTTAAAAAAATTTCGAAAAGAAAAAATTAAGAGAAGTTCCATCAGCACTTGATGCTTTTTAAATACTTACCCTGCAGAAAAGTAGCACAGAACAACTATTGAAAACACTTTCATAAACTTTGAAAATTTGGAGGTATAATTTTAAAAACGTTATGTAACAGTAAAATAGAAACAGTTTTTCTGTTTTTAGTGCCTGTATGCTTCGAATTTTCATAAAATTCAATTTATCGTAACTAGGTGAGTTTTGGCCGCAGAGGACTAGAATTTCTACTTTTTTACTTGCCAGAGCAAGGAGAAAATTCTGCTAAATGTAAACTATATGACTCAGGGATCGCAAAAAAACTCTCTTTTACCAATATAATCTTAATTCTTACCTTATTTTCAGCAATTTAGAAATTTATATTGCCTACTTATTTCCAGGAGGAAAAAAATAAAACGTGTTTCAATCTTTTCGGGAAAATGTATTTTATTCTTTTTACTTTCTTCTATCTTTACAAGAAGAAAGTATTGGATTAATGAAAATTTTCGAATTCCGGTTTTCGACGGATTTACACGTTTTAGGGTTCAGAGAATCCGAAAAACATGTTTTTACAAAATGTTTGTCTGTAAGTCTGTCTGTCAGTGTGTGACACAAATTTTGTGGGTGCTCTATCTCAAGAAGTAATGAACGGAATTTAATAAAAATTTATATTCAATTAGTCCCTGATATAAATTGGTGCTGATTAGTTTTTGGTGTAAATCGCTCAACAGGTGGCGCTGCTATGTAGCATTTTTCACGATTTCCATAATAGCTTAATCTCGAGAACCAATGCACGGATTTCATCAAACTTCAGATTCAGTTAGTCCTTGACAGGAATTGACGTCTTATACATTTTGGTGTAAATCGCTCAACAGGTGACGCTGCTATGCTGCACTTTTTCAGAATTTCCACTATAGCTCTATCTCAATAAATAATGCCCGAATTTTCATCAAACTTCAGATTCAGGTATATCTTGATATAAATTGGTGCTAAATTGATGTAATTTCATGTATTATTACATGTAATTTCATATCCCGTGATTTATGTAGAAGAAAGTTTTGTGATGGCCACAACATACTAGTTTTTTTTTTTTATCTTACATAATTTTATCGCTTTATTCTAAAAAGAGAGTAGCTAACGCTTCTGCTGCCGCAATTGAGTTTATTATAACCTTTTTACTATCTCGGTTTATCTTGAAAAAATTATTGCATATAAAAACATGAAACTTGTAGTTTTAAAGAAAATGTCTTCTAAGCATGTTGAAGTAGGCAATTTTTAAACGGGGGAATCATTTCAAGCTCTATTTAATATTAAAATCAGCCAAGATAGTCCAAATAATTCAGTTTTACAGGATCAAAAACTATCTATAGCAATGTAGCCAACTTTTGCAGGCTACTTGACTAGACTGTAGTGTGAAGTGTCCAAAAATATTTTAATTTGTCGAATTTTTAAAGTTTTCTCTTCAATTACAATTTCATTATAAAAACAGATATTTAATTCATAGTTTGAAATAACCGGTTTTATCGACGGTTGCCAGATTTTCAAAAGCCTAAATAGTGATATTTTTGCAAACATATTTCAATTGAAAAATATATTTACTCGTGAATATTACAGAAAGAAAACTTTAATATAATTAAACTATTATGTTCGGAAAGCATTTAATGGGGGAAAATTACTTCATATTTAAAATGATATATTTAACATGTCATATAATCGATTTTCTTATAGGGTCTAAAAGAAAACAATTCTTCTAAAGTCCGGAGAGGAGACGGAGGGAGGGGAGGATGGTAGCAACTTTTTTTTACATAACCATTTTCAACAACATTATTTTCAAATGTGTAACTGATCATTCTTAACCAATCACGAAAACAGCCGCCAGTTCTCACGGCAGCAGTAGATGTGACTTGCGAACAGAAAAATCTTCCAATGAAAGAGAAATGAATGACAACAAGATTACAGAAGATCGCCACTGGTCGTAATAATATCATTCAATCGTCCGTAATCTGGTAATCTTTTTAAAACAGAGCGAATTGTTGTGTTTTTAGCGACAGCCGGGTCTGGACGGTGTTTGGTCAGGATTTGAAACTTTTTTATTGAATTGATTTGGAAATTTTAATGCTTGAGTTCATTTTACTGCAGAGGTAAGCAAATATTTATGTTAATTTTTATTAAATGTTATTTCCCGTCAACAGATACTAATGTGCTTTTTCCTCACTATATGTGGCAAAAATGGTAAGAGATGTTTACTGGAAATAGGTAATTAGAATCTATATTACTGTAAACAAGAAAAAAAAATCATGCGTTAAGCACAGATTATTAAACACTGTATAACACTTCCTAAATGCTTTAACAAAACTTCGTTATTTAGGGAAATAAGGTAAATAAGATAACTAAGTAAACATTTTAGAAAACGTATAAAACATTTAAAAAATTGATTTCAGCAGTTAACGTCCATAGCCAAATATGTATTCCAATTCTTTTGAACTGTGTATTTGATTTGTAGATTGATATATATACTATATAATGGGAAAATTTAGTTTTACAAGAACACGAATAATAGATGAAATTTTTCTTTCAGCCATTTATACTAATAGATGGAAACATACTTGAATACTTCTCCCAGGTACTGTAGTTTACCTAGTACCTTTATTACACGCCACTATTTAGCTAAAATTTAATTCAATCTAAAACACTCTTAAAACTACTGAAATCACATTTCCAGAAATTATCATTTATTGACAGCCATGTATCCAATTCTTTGCGTGACCCTGTATATCATTTTATCTATATTCTACAAATATTTCTTAGTAAACTAAATGCAGTTCAGCGTAAGAATGCATAACTCATTAAAAAACCACCTTTAAGCAACTTACACTCATACCCAGTACCCCTTATGAATTCTTTTGTGTAGCCCTGTATGTGAACTATAGCATTTATACACACCAAATAGTATGCATAAAAGCGCATATCATAATTAAAAGTGCATTTCCTGCAATCATCGCTTATGTACAGTACTTCGGACAAAATATAGTATCTGCAATCTTTTGTGTGTCCCTGTAAATGCTATGCACTTCGTATTATACATGAAATAACTTATAGTAAATCTCAGCGACGTATATCAATTTCATTACATGTGAAATCGTTTAACATAATTAAAATATGCCTCAAACAATCCCCCGTCCCCTTATATCATTATGTAACAGAATTTTTTGTGTGGCCCTGTAAATGAATAATAAGTATTCTTTGCACGTATATTCTACAGAATGCATATTTTAGTGCACTTCATAAATGCATATGAATTTTATTATGTTTGAAAGCGTATAACAACAATAAAAATAATTTGAAACGAGTTTTCCCCATTGGCCGCAATGTAACGGAATACTTTTGACTGTCCCTGTAAATGAACTAAACATGCTACAAACTTAGTTTGAAATAGGGATCGTGCTATGGTAAACGCCAATAACATCCAGAATTTTCAGGGCAATCCGAGTATATTTACGAGAATTAGAGCGCGGAGAGACAGGCAGACAAACCGAAGTCATAAACACTTTTCAACTTTGTTGGAAAGTGTTAAAAAGATTAAGAAAAATGCTAAACGGTAGTTATCTATATCAACTACTCTATATTTCGCTCCTAACGTACGTTTTGTAAGAAGAAAATGGATTAAAATTTACAGATGAGTGTTATACGCCGATTATAAAAATAAAAAATTAAGAGGTAATATAAGATAAGTATAAGAATTTAGAACTCGAAATCAATAAATAAGCAAAGGCAACATGTTAAATTGAGTTGAACAGAACAATCAACAATTAATGAACAATCCCAAATACTTTGTTGAGATTCGTACAGACAGACAGACATTATCTTGTGTTTCAGTTCGAAATTGTTCATTATATTTTTATAATCTTATTATTTATTATCCTTTTCAAGGATATTTATTACATTTTAATGCTAAAAGGTCTGTGAAGGTTTCTTTGCAAAGAAATGTGTGCATAACACAGAGAATATAGGAAAAAAATAGAAAATTAGAGTCTCAAATCACGGGTTACTACACCCCGGAATATACGGTATTGTAGAAGTTTTTTTCTTTTCAAACAGTATCTTCATTGCCTCTATATAAAAGGCAAGCATCAAATTTTATCTGTAAAATCTGATTATAGAATAAATGAGATTGTATATATATCTATTATCTTAGACCGATTTTTTTTTTCTGCTGATCTTCAGCCATTTAATAAAAAAAATTGTAAAGAAATAAATTTCCGAGAACGACAAAAGTTATCTTCTAAAAATGAAAACGAATATTTTGCTTTTGCACGCAAGTTTTATTGTTAGCTTTAAACATTTATACCTGCAGAAAAGTTCAATCTACATCTTTGCAATATTCCCAATATAATTTTCTTCCGGATTCGTTTGTTTTTGGGATTTCATTTGAATCAGCTTTTTTGGCTAATACTTTATCAGTAAATAAACAAAGAATAAAATTTAATCAGTATAAATGATATAATACAAATTTAGTCAGTACATCGCAGAATAAAATTTAATAAGTAAATGACTGAAAGTTTAAACCAAATTATATTAGATTTGCTTAATTTTGAAAGTAAAAATATATTTTTCTTTAAACGATTAAAGCTTAAGACCCAGCTAAAAATGAACTGCAGTGAAACTTTAAAAAAAAAAATGCAGTTGGAAGACTGCGGTGATTTGGCACAAATCCCTGCAGTGTTTTTGAAGTCGACATAACTATAAATTAACCGCAGTAAGTGTGTAGTTGATAACTACACACTCACCGCAGTAAATTTATAGATATGTCGACTTCAAAAGAACTGCAGGGATTTGTGCCAAATCACCGCAGTCTTCCAACTGCATCTTTTTTGCAGTTTCACTATAGCCTTTTAAAAATTTATTACAAAATATGATGAGGAAAGCCAGATGTGCATAACATAAATAAGTGGTATTAGGCCTTTTCAACAATATGTCACATGATGGGTGAAGGCAAAATTTAGAAAAGTGCACCCCTTGGGGGGGGGGCAAAGTGGGGGGAGGAAAGCCGGATGTGCATAACATGAATAAATGGTATTAGGCCTTTCCAACCGTATGTCACATGATAGGTGACTGCAAAATTAAAAAAAATGTTCCCCTTGGGGGGGGGGGGGCAAAGCAGGGGGAGGGAAGCCGGATGTGCATAGCATGAATAAGTGGTATTAGGCCTTTTCAACAATATGTCACATGATGGGTGACTGCAAAATTTAGAAAAGTGCCCCCCTTGGGGGGGCAAAGTGGGGGGAGGAAAGCCGGATGTGATTAACATGAATAAGTGGTATTAGGCCTTTCCAACAATATGTCACATGATGGGTGACTGCAAAATTTAGAAAAGTGCCCCCTTGTGGGGGCAAAGTGGGGGGAGGAAAGCCGGATGTGCATAACATGAATAAATGGAATTAGGCCTTTCCAACCATATGTCACATGATAGGCGACTGTAAAATTTAGAAAAGTCCCCCCCTTGTGGGGGGAGGAAAGCCGGATGTGCATAACATGAATCAGTGGTATTAGGCCTTTCCAACAATATGTCACATGATGGGTGACTGCAAAATTTAGAAAAGTGCCCCCTTGGGGGGGGCAAAGTGAGGGGAGGAAAGCCGGATGTGCATAACATGAATAAGTGGTATTAGGCCTTTCCAACAATATCTCACATGATGAGAGACTGCAAAATTTAGAAAAGTGCCCCCTTGGGGGTGGGGGCAAAGCGGGGGGAGCAAAGCCAGATGTGCATAACTTGAATAAGTGGTCACAGGCCTTTCCAGCGATGGGTCACATGAGGGGTGTCAGCAAAATTTAGAAAAGTGCCCCCTCAGGGGGGCACCACCCGGAGTACACCTTCCCTCCTCTATGAAATTTTTATACACAGGGTGGTCATAAAAAAAACTTTGCCGATATATGGAACTCTAGCGGCCGTTCCGTTTAATCGATCAAGATGCGGTTTCAGATATAGTTATTCAGAGGTATGAGCTCGGGATTCTGTCAATGGCAACAAATTGGCGCTCGCGGTTACGGTTATAGGTACAGAAACTCGAAATTTTCGAATGGCAATCCCAATTTTTTTCGTCGCAAAATGCTCAGCACATGCAAAAACCCTCAATAACGCTGGAACGGTACGTGTATCGCAATAAACGGACGAGTTATGCACGCACAAAAACAATTCAGTGAACGGCCAAAGACAACACGATCGGGACGCACGGAGGAAATTTGCATATGACAGAGTCAAGAATCCGTTTTCTACGCTGATTATCCGTCGAACTGCGTTCTGCGATTGTTGTCTTGCCTCTGTCATATGCAAATTTCCTCCGTGTGCCCCAATCGTGTTGATTTTGGCCGTTTGCTGAGCTGTTTTTTGTGCGTGCATAACGCGTCCATTTATTGCGATACACGTACCGTTCTAGCGCTATTTAGGGTTTTCGCATATGCTGAGCATTTTGCGACGAAAAAAAAGGGCGTTGCCATTCGAAAATTTCGAGTTTCTGTACCTATAACCATAACCATGAGCGCCAATTTGTTGCCGTTCAAAGAATCCCGAGCTAATACCTCCGAATAACTATATCTGAAATCTCATCTCTATCGGTTAAACGGACCGGCCGCTAGAGTTCCATATATCGGCAAAGTTTTTTTATGACCACACTGTATTACAAATGACATTTATCGGAGAGCTCTGTAAAAAAAAACAATCTAAAAGGATAAAAATATTTAAAAAGTTCAAAAAGTAAGAGAAATAATGAAATTCTTCTATCGGTGAAAATCTGCGAAATTCATCCATCGACCGTATGAAAAAAATCCCACAAGTTTCACAAATCAGTATCAAGAAAAAAAACTACAAATTTCACCAGTGGGTAGAAATACAATATTGCAAAATTTGTCAATCAGTTGCGTGGGAAAAAACTGTGAAAATTGTCATTCAGTCGTCAGGAAAATTCACGAAATTTGCCAGTTGATCGTTGGAAAAAATAGAGAAACTCTTCAGTCGGGGATTGTCATAAAAAATTTACCTTAAATTAAATAGAATTGTCTTAATGAAGTCTAATTGTAAAACGCATATCCAGTTTTTTTGTAAACAATATCAGGATCCTTCCTTATGAATTTTATGAAATTTAAACAAAAAATAAGCTGAATAGAACATTTAAAAAATTTGATACTTGTCGGTTAGCCGGGTGCCAGTGTTGTATACATATATCTATATATGTAGTATGTATACACACACACACACATATATATATATATACATGTAGCTTCTATCTATATATGTGTATATGTATGTATATATGTACATAAGCATGTATATATAACACTGGCGACTGGCTAACGGAAAAGTACCAAAAATTTATAAGCCTTAAAAACCTGTTTTTGAGAAAATCAAAACATAACTCCTTTATTATTTGAGTCTGAGAAGTGTCATAATTGACGAAAAAAAAATAATTTGGCACTATAATCATTCAGAAATGTAATTTTTTTTTTTTTTTTTTTTTTGCATATTAACACAAATTACCTGTCAGCGCACATGCAGCCTACATTTGTAGATCAGCTTCACAATGTAATTAGGGTAGATTTTATCCCAGTGTGTGTGCTGACAGGTTAATATGACAGTAAAAAAATATTGTTTCTTTTAAAAAATTTGATATTTTACATTATTAGCGAGTATGTACTCATAAATAAAAATTATTGTAACACTATTGCTATCTGTGTCAAATGACACTTTTTCAAAGTTTCAATTCAATGTTATTTTGCTGATAGTTTTTGAATGGAATAAGCTTATTTAGCACTACTTAGTTAATGTGTCGACAAAAAATCTTATCGCCCAAACTAAAAGATTAAATGTCAATAATGGTTGATCATAAATGCCACATTCATTGACTTTAAGCAAGTTACACATGTTTACGTCATCAAGTGACTTTTATTTCAACGTTTTATTTGTATTTTTATTAATGATATACTAAGTTATTTGTTCTTTCATTATTTAAAATAAAAATTATGTCAGTTTGTATAATCTGGCGAAATTGGTCGGCAGGATAACTAAGTAGTACTGCTTTTTTTTCTCTGATATGATTCATGTGTAGCCTGGTGCAGAAATATATTGTATTTCAAACTAGCGTATATATAGCAGTCCTTTTTTTAATAACTGCTAAAATATTTCATTCCTAAAAAGACAATAAGTTATTTACCAATGGAATGTTGTTATTCTATTGACACCTATTGAAGTATCTTAGGCATAAAATTGAAATTTCTACTTCAGTATTGATTTTTTTATGTAACAGTACACCATTAAATGCATATAATTATTAGCAAGCACATATATTTTATTTAAAATTTCTAAAATTTTAATGTAAAAGAAAAGTATTGAAGAAATTGTAAATCTGAAATAAAATATTTTTATTTGTTTCTATAAATATAAAAGTGCATTGAATCATATAAACACAAACAGGATTAACTCTCTAGATAGAAATAAAATGTTATGAAATGTTTTTGATTTACTTGAATTTAATAATAATAAATTTACTTGAATTTAATAATAATAATTCAAGTTTAATCTCCAGAACATGAATTGGAACAAAATTTTTTGTGTATGTTGCAACCATTAATAGTACAATATTAGATGGATCTGTAATACTTATACATAAATTGCAACGGTGCATTTAATCCTTAATTTTTTTTTTTGTAAACAGGGGTTTTCTTTTCTTCCACTTAAAATAATTTTACTACAATATTTTTATTTGATACTTTCTTTATTCAGTTTTAAACGCTTAATTTAAGCTCGAATCGTAAAATTTTTAGCTACGATATATTTTTATCTATTACGCACATTCTTTGGAAAAGGCACTCTATTTATCGAAATTTCTTATCACTAATTCATATTCACACAAACGTCTGGATCTGACAATAATTTCACTCAATTCAAAATATAAAAATATTCCAATAGTCACTTGTTCTAATTTGAATTCAGTAAAAATAAGTTATTTTTTCTGCAAACTAAACGATCTTTTTCTAGCAATACAACGTGATACGCCGTTCTGCCGCGCGGGATTACATGTTCATGATGTCAACAACTCGATTCGGAGAGGAGTTGAGATGTTTCTTTGTTACTTCTCTTCCAGTAAATACCAAAACCATGGGGTTAGAATTGCCGCTGTAAGAGTTTGAAAAATAAATCATATGTAAAAATGAGAATTTTTAATAAATAAAGGAAGAAAATTATACTTTTCTTTTGTTGTTGTTCTTTGTTTTTATGAAGTACAAGGGGAAAATTGGAAGTTATGTGTATGTCCGTAGAAGGACAATTTATGCAATGAGTAAGGAGTAGGCCCACCTGTGTTTCTAAGCTCAAATCATGGGCGACATAAAAAAGGATGGAAGGGCCATTGTCCCTCCCTCGATTTTGAAAGTTATCTAATTAAATTTTCTCTTTCTTCGATTTTGAAAAACATAGTAATTTTTTTTTCGAACAATTTAATATAAAAGAGGAACTAAAAATTTTCAGTTATGAAGATCGTGGGGCAGTGAGCAAGGAAGACCTATTGCTTTCCCTGGATTTTAAAATGTAATTAATTAGAATTTCCTTTTCTTCTGTTTTCAAAGACATAATGTAAAATTTTCAACTAACTTAAAATTAAAAAAAAAAAAAAAAAAAAAAAAAAATTAGTTAAGGGGTGGGGGGAGACTCGTTGCCCTTCCCTGGGTTTTGAAATTTAATTAGTAATTTTTTTTTTGTCCAATTTACAAAAACATAATAAAATTTATTCTTTTCGAATAACTTAAAATAAAGGAACTAAGAATTTTCCGTTTGGGGAAGGGGGCATAGGTGAGTCATTGCCCCTAACTCGATTTTGAAATTTAACTTAATTTCTTTCTCCGATTTTTGAAAAATATAGTGAAATTTGATCTTTTCTCTTAACTTAAAATAGAAGAATAACTAAGAATTTTCTGTTAGGGGGGACGAAGGTAGAAGAGAGCTATTGCCGCTCCCTAAATTTTAAAATTTAATTAATTAAATTTTCCTTTTCTTCTATTTTCAAAAACATAGTAAAGTTTATAGTTTTCGAGTAACACTTAGAATACAAAAATAAGAAATTTTACATTAAGAAGGCGGGAGGGAAGGGGGTGAGAGGTTCATTGCCGCCCCTTCCTGGATTTTAAAATGTAACTTATAAAAATTTATTTATTTCCACTTTTGAAAAAGTATAGTAAAATTTATTATTTTCGAGTAACTAAAAATAAAGAAACTGAGAATTTTCTGTTAAGGGAAGAGGAAATAGCTGACCCATTGCCCCTTCCTTAAATTTAATTCCCTTTAAATTTAAATTTTAACTATTTTCTTCGCTTTTGAAAAACATACTGATTTTTTTTATTATTATTATCTTAATATAAAAGAGGAATTAAGAATTTTCAGTTAGGGATAGGGTAGAAGGTAGGAGAAACCTATTGTCCCTCCCTGGATTTCAAAATTTAATTAATTAAAATTTCCTTTTCTTCTATTTTTAAAAACATAGTAAAATGTATACTTTTCGAGTAACTTACAATAAAAAAATGAGAAGAAATTTCTCATTAAGGGACTGGTGGGTGAGAGGACCATCCACCCCCCCCCCCCCCCGGCTTTTGAAATTTAATTAATATTTTTTTTCTCCGATTTTGAAAAAAAAACATAGCAAAATTTATTCGTTTAGAGTAAGTTAAAAAAAAGAAAAAAACTAGGAATTTTCCATTGTGGGCAGGGGCACAGGTGGGTTGATGGCACTGCCCCTCCTTCGATTTTGAAATTTAACTAATTTTTTTTTTCTCTGATTTTGAAAATCATAGTGAAATTTAATTTTTTTCTCTTAGCTTAAAATGAAAGAGGAACTAAAAATTTTGCGTTAGGTAGGAATGTGACTTTTAATTAAGTCCTTAAAAGTCTTGGAAATAGTATTAATTATTATTAGTAGTATTTAAAAGTGTGTTTCATAACATGCAACTCTCACAAAATTAAAACATTTTTAAACACTTTAGAAACTTCGGGAAATATCACACAATCATACCATATTGTGTCTTGCGAAAGAATCTTACAGTAACTGCTGTTATACTGTAGTTACTATTATAATAATCATACTTACAAAAATTAAGACCTGTAAAGTTCTTCAGTAACTGCAGTCATACTGCAGATACATCACCGAAAATTTTTGTGAATTAATTACTGTAAAATCACTTGAAATTCTCTGCCGTTTTACTGTAGACATAAAGTCTTACTATTTTTTTAATTTGGGGTTGAAAAAATACTTGTCAATAACTGGAAAATAACTGAAGTGTTTTTACTGTTGATATTGCACTACAAAAAAAAAAAAAAAAAAAAAAAAAAAAAAAAAAAAAAAACTACAGTTGACCGTAGAAAAACTTGAAAAATATCTCATTTCTGTAAAAAAACTGCAGTTCATTTTTAGCTGGGGAGTTTTGTTTTATATATAATTAGTTTATCTGACTTTAAATTTGAAAAGTTAAATTCTCCTATATTATTTTCGAAGTTCTTTTAAAATAAATTATTTAAAATTTTGAAAACCACATCTACTGTATGAAGCTTAAATTTTTTGAAATTTACTGACAGGTTTACAAATAAAGTTTTCTTCATGAAAAAGTGTGTTATGAAAATAGTAGAAGTATAGGAATATGATCAAACTTATATTTTATGTTTATCACAGTTTAATAATTGCGTTTTATATCCAATTAGTGCACCTATCTTTAAACTTGAAAATTTAAATAAACTTAAGGGGGCTGGTCACCCAACTTCGGAATTCTCCTAATTAATGTTAAATCAATAGATTTTTGATGCATTCGTATATTTAAAATATCTTTTCGGGAAATTCATATTTTTAACATCTTTTTCTGTGTATTTTTCTTAAAGGATATCTCTTTTTTTTTTTTTTTTTTTTTTTTTCAAAATATTTCTAAAATGTATGCTGAATTTAATATTTTATGTATTAAAAGCGGGCGAATTGTGAGTAAGATTTTAACACTTTATATAAAATTAAGTGTATACTTTAGAAATATTTTGAGAACTAAGAAAAAAAGAGGTATCTTTTAGGAGGAGTACACAAAAGTTAGAAGTTAAAAATATTAATTTCCCGAGGAGATATTTTAAATATACGAATGCATCAAATGCCCATAGATTTTACATTAGTGAGAGGAAATCTGAAGCTGGGTGACCAGCCCTCTTAAAGTAAAATATTCCTTTTTAATGGATATTTATACAAATAAAATAATTAAGCAACATTTTCTGTTACTAATTACAACAACAATGCTTGGCTGTATGATTACACCATTTATAACACAAAAATCGAAATGTTTACAAATTTATTTTCAACTATTGTTTACAAATAAATATTTTTTAGTTGAAAAAAATTAGTTGAAAAAAGCATTTTCTAAAAAAATAGCGGCTGTCGTAGGAGAAATTTTTCTCGGCATTCAAACAAATCTCTTAAAATTGACTACCACTATTTTCGAATAGTTATCTTCACCCTATTTTTTGTGGGATTAAAATTGGCGAATATTACAACTCGGTATAGTAAGCTTCAGTGCAACACTAACCTCGAGAAAACACAATCTTATTAAACTAATGGCGGCGTTCTTTTCAAATTGCTCGTTTGCATTTTAATGTTATTTTTTTATAGCCGAGGTCGATCTCTAACAAGGTCATTTTTCATTTTTTAGGTTTTTGTTGCAGTTTTTTTATTAGTATACTTTCAATTTCGGAACAGGTTCCGAATACTTGTCGAAAATCACAAATAATTAGTAGGACAGTGGACGTTCAAAACACTTTTTTTCATTTTTCACTCAGTTGTACGGAAATTTTGCACACATAATAATGCATACACTTTCTAAGTAAATTAATCAATTTTATTCCAAAAAGAGTGTAATTAATTAAGTTATTAACTAAAATATGTTAATTAATCACTCTAATTAAAAATGCTCCATGTGCATTAAATTTGGCTTTAGAAACCTGGTGTTTAGTTAAATGGTAGATTTATAATATTGCAACAAAAGTTGGTATGCGTTTCAAAATTTTACTAATATACTATTGAAAAAAAAAAAAAAAAAAAAAAAAAAAACCTTCGAATATTTACACATTTTCTGAAAATTTCAGGATAAAAGTTATATAACTTTCAAGTTTCCCTTTTATATACACTAATGCATACGTTTTAATACTAAGTTCTGAAATATAGCATACTGCAAACAATAATACTTTATGGTATGAAAGGATAAAAAATAAGACGCATGGAATACTCTGAATATACTAAGTCGACGAAAAGTCTTATTTTCAGAAAACACGATTTAAAATTTCATTTTTTGTGTAACTCAATTACGGTGTACAATTTTGAAATGCTTGTAACTTCCCTAGGAATCTTTGCAATTACTTGTAGATTTTAGCAAATGATGCAGCTAAGATTGAAGCATATTAATAAAGGAAAAAAAGAAAAAACGATTTTTAGTCAATTTTTGCCAAACTGAAGGCCCACGGTCCCCTTAATAAAAAACAATATTACCGTGGAATTCTTGATTTTGACAGTGTCATTATAAGCATGAAATCCATCAATGGCTTTCAGGTTAAAAGTAAATCCTCTGAGCCATTTCCATTTGCAGTTTCGTAGATAAAATGTATACCAACCCTTTTCCTATTAGTGAAGGGCAACATCTTCCGATACGTTACTCCGCGATTGACAGTTGCACACTCGGATCAGCGGCTTTGATGTGTTAATCGAGGCGAAATTTTGCATACGCATTATTCTTATCCTTCCCCTTACCATTTTTGCATGCTATTAGTGTCATTCTTCTACGGATGACTCGCAAAGGGAATTGAGCTTTAAGGGCTCTCAGGACTCTTAAAATTAGAAATAATGAAAAAAAGAGACTATATTCAACATTTAATATCTTGAAATGTATATGATTTTAAAATACATTTTTTATTGGGATGAAAGATAATAAGTATGTTCTTTCTTTTCATGCATTAAAAAAATTGCAAGATGCAGAATCAGCATTTATAGGGGGCTCCAAACTGTCAGGCATTTGACGGGCAGAAAATTAGTATAACAGCTTACGCGCCGGATTACAAAATAAATTTTGAAACTAGAATGAAAATTTTGGTGCCTACTACTTAAGATTACAATAATTACCCTGAACCTAAATAAATTTGTCTTTAAAGCATTTTTATATTTATAATACAAAAATATATTTAGCAAATGCAAAATTTTGAAAATTTCAACAGTATAATTTGCTAAAAAAATGTTTTTTTTTTCAACAATAAAAAAGAAATTTTAGGTTCAGTTTATACAAACTAACATGAAACACATGTTTTGAAAATTTCATGAAAAAATATTCAGAAGTTTTTGAGATATCGTGCGTTTTATGCCCAAAAACGTCATTTGAGAAAAACGACTTCAAAGTTTCGGAAACTCCGCTTCAGCTATTGAGCAGGTATAATTCTAAAATCCATAACTTCTGTTCTAATGGGAATTTCAAGGAAACAATTACATCAATATGTTCAGAAAAGGTGGGATTTTAGCATCTAAAAAAATGAAATTTTGAAAATTTTAAAGCTTTAAGAGCCCTGAGACCGCTTAACGTTTGCACGCATCAAGTTTCCAAATGCACCAGCATCTTTGAGTTTTATTTCCGACTATGCATTCTTTGATGAAAGTTCTTTGTGTGGATGTGTGCTATCACCTCTTAATGTTTTGCCCATCTTTTCTGAAACACCTGTATACTGTAAGAGAACAAGACGGATTCTTGAAAAGTTCGATGCAAAAGTAAAACACGATATAGTGTATGAAAAAATAGAATCCTTTATGGTGCGGCAGACTTGCGGTTTGCAGATTCCTATTCACTGTGATACGATATTGTGCAAGGCATACCAATTTCGTTCAAAATCTTCACAGTGCTGGCGCAGGTAATGCTCTGAAGGTGCGATATGCGCAGGTATGGCTTGCAGAACGAAAATTCACAATCATGCAGGAATACATCGTGTGATTTCCGATTGCAAGGCTATTTGGAAACTTCACCAGTTCTTAAAAACACCAAATGACAAGAAATAGCTACTTTTTTTTCTCCAATGTACTGTTTCCTGCCGTATCAGGTGTATAGTCGCGATAGTATTAATTACTGTCAAACAATGATAAACAAAACGGATACTGTAAATATCACAGTGAAAATGTCTATCATTCCAGAATCATGACTTTTCATTTTTTAGAGCTGCGACCTTTACTATAAAGAATTTCAGCTAATTATTTTTGTCATGCAATCCAAAATCCAGTATCACGGTGAATATAAATTTGCAAGCTCCAAGCCGTTCCGACACTTTTAGCATTTTTAAAAAAAATTTTACTGCGACATTTAGAAACACAATGAGAAAAAAACAGGGCTTCTAGAGTTGCTGAAGATAATTGAAAACCATCATAAACAGAGTGTCCTTAATTAAACGACCCTACTTTAAAGTTGTCTACAGACAAAACTATTGTTCATAAAGTTGTGAAATTTTGTGAAAGACATAATAAAAACATATAAATTTGTTTAAACAAAAAAAAAAAAAAGTTCAAAATATCATCACCAGATGGCGATTTATTATAAATTACACATTTAGCATTACGATAGTTTAAAAATTTTATTTACAAAGTGTCCATAATTAAACTACCCTACTTTAAGGTTGTCTACAGACGAAACTATTGTTCAGAATTTTGTGAAATTTTGTGGGGGACGTAATAAAGGCAGTTGAATTTGTTTTAGAAATGAAAAAATGTAGGAGGCCGCTTTTTAACGAATTACACATTTAGCTTACATTTACAATAGTTTAACAATTTTTTTTTATAACCAAACATGTTCGTATGACGGTCATCATTTTCAGATACCATCTAGAATCGTAAGACAGCGTGTTACAAAGTTAACAAAGTTAACCGCAGTGTGTTCTGCGAAATGCTAGGAACATGTCGTGTCGAATCAGGTTAAGGTAATAAATAAAATTTCTGAACTATCGTAATGCTAATTGTGTAATTTATTAAAATTCGCCCTCTAGCAGCGAAATTTTTAATTTTTGTTTTTTTGCTTAAACAAATTCCCATCTCTCTATTATGTCTTTCACAAAATTTCACAACTTTATGAACTATAGTTTTGTCTGTAGACAACTTTAAAGTAGGGCCGTTTAATTATGGACACACTGTATATTATTTCTGATGTTAAGATACATTTTTCTCTGCACATATTAAAGACATAGAGATGAATGAGGTATTTTTCGAGTGAAAGCGACTTTTGACGTACTATACTTAATATCGTTAACGTTGTTTGATATAAAACAATTGCAGTTAATCAAAAACTACCGAAAAGACGTATCAGCAAATAATCAGTAAAGATTGCGGTGAGAAAACTTCGTACCGCACAGATCTACTTTTTATTCTTCTAATTGATAGCTCCAATAGTTTTTTTTTTACATTTTATTTTTTAGAATGCCCGCTAACAATACTAAAAATCACATTTTTTTGAAAAACAGCGATAAGGTATTCAAATAAAGTTTTGAAACATATTAAAAGAAATATTTTCATATTTGCTCTCGTAAGAAGTTGACAGTCGAAGAAATCTCCTAAGATTGCTTCAGCAATCAGCTTTTTTGATTCTGTTCACCAGATCGAAATTCGATTTCATGTCTTACATTTGTGTTTTATTTATATTTTATTGTTTTAATTAGTGTTTGTTTTATTGAACACATACATCAGACTTGTGTGCTTGACACCAGGGCCCACTTATAAGTCATCGTCGATATACAGGGACGAGACAGCACAAGGAAATTTACAACACCAGAGAATTACATCCTGGGGGCTCCACAAAGAGTGTGCAACGGAACCGGTCTGATTTGAACCCGCCCCCACTTACGCTCTCGAGCGATTAGTGGCGTGGTGTCTTATCCACTCAGCTACGGTGGACCCTTAATTAGTGTTGGATGAATGTTTTAATTTTGTAATGGAATATAATCTGAAATAAAATGTTGATCTATTTATATTCATTTAAGCGCAAACGGATTTACAAGGTGAGACCGACTAATAAGGTGACTGACGTCATAATAATCACTGTATTATATATTTGCAGATAAATACCTCACTGTTGTTCAAAGTAGTTCCCGCCGTCTACAATACACTTTTGACAACGTTCATACAAGTTCTGGAAACTTTTGAAAAAGTCCTCCTTTGAGACTGTTTTAATTTTCTTGGTAACAGCAGCTTGAATGTCGTTTGTGGATCATACGCGAAACACCACGTCTCATCTCCTGTAACGACGGGCTGTAGAAACGCGTCATATTTGTCTGCTGCATTGATGAAGTCGCCGCAGGAGTCCATTCACTGCTTTTTTTGCTCATCGCTTAAATAATGAGGGACAAACGTCGCACAAAGTTTCCGTTTACTCAAATCCTTCGTCAATATTGTTCGGAGGATTTTACGAGGAAGATTCAATTCGTTCGACATTATTCGGTCGGACAAACGGCGATCTTGCAGCAATAACTTCCTAACTCTTTCACATTTTCCATGGTTCTGCTCGTCACCGGTCTTCCACTGCGATGCTCATCCTCCACGCTTTCACAACCTTCACAGGAACGCTTGAACCACTGAAATACTGTCTTGCGAGATAAGGTTTCTTCATCATACACACTTCGAAACATTTCCAAGGTTTCCGTAGCAGTTTTACCCATTTTAAAACAGAATTCATATTCGTTTTCTGCTCCATTACGAAATGCACCACCACCTCATATGATTAAGCGACTGCACGAAAAAATAGCAACCAAGAAACTTTATACCGAAGATCGTAATGCGCATGTGTCCGGTTGTCGGGCTGTTCTCATTTTTGAAAGGAGGAGTGAATCACCTTACTTTTCGGTCTCACCTTGTATTTTTCGTAGTTGTATGCACGCGATAGAGATAAATTTGGAAAAAAAGTATATATTTGTAGCGATCTCACCTCACAGGATCAGCATAAAGCGAATTACTAGCTTAGAGTAACTGGCTTGGCCTTTTGTTCAACACTAACGTTCTCGCCTCCTGATCATGAGATCCCTGGTTCATATCCCAGTGGCGCCAATCCATTATTCTCCTCATTGGTGACCCGGACAAACATGCAACAACAACCTCCAGCAACAATCATCTCCTCTCATGACCAACAGATGGCAGCACTAAATAAATCATCCCTTGCACCCAAAGCCTACGAAACGCTCGCAGCGCAAAGCCTGTCATACTGCGCATCATACATGCGTCCGACAGCATCACTCACGAGTACATATCGGTAGTCAGACGTAAGCAATACGTCTTTCTCACTGGGGATGGAGTGTGTAGCGATCTCATCCCACATGATCAGTATAAAGCGAGTTACTAGCTTAGAGTAACTGGCTTGGCCATTTGCTCGACGCTAACGTTCTCGCCTCCTGATCATGAGATCCCTGGTTCATATCCCAGCGACGCCAATCCATTACTCTCATTATATTCATGCTTGAAAACTATTTTTAAAAGAAAAAAAATTGAGAAATGGTAAAAGAATTTTTGCGATATATAATTTTCATTGAAAAAAAATTTCATCTTAAAGTCCTTTTTTTCCCTCTTCGACGGTGTAAAATTTGAAAATGTGCGGTATTTAGAAGTTTTAAAAATTGCAATAAAAATTAATAAAAACTAAATTTAATCACATGCTGGTGCCGCCGCCATTTAAATGAAATCAGCGTTACGTGTGGACATGTTTCTCCTTTATAATATAGATAGAAAAAAAATTTTTTTTTTATTTTAATTTCTTTTTTCTTTACTATTAACATATGCTGTAGATACTGTTAAAAACAAACAAACAAAAAAAAACCACAAAGTGTTTTTTAATCCTGCTCTTGTCTTTCTTAACGCTTGCGAAAAATGTAATACATCTATTCGGAGTTAGCAATGGTTCCGAAAAGCGCCCTTTTATTTTAGGAAACCTCAGAAACTAATAAATTTTCTGGATTTAAAAAAGTATTTCTAAAATAATTTTTTTTATCTTTTTCTGCCCGTAATTTTCGGAAACGTTTCCGTCTAGTTTTTTCAGTACTATAATCAGTTTTTTCGATCCGAAATAATCCATTTTTTGGACACTACCAATTCATAAATATATTCGGTAGTACATTCTCAGATATTCGGAAACGTTTTCGCATATTTTGTTGTGTATTAGGAAATGTGTCTGTAAATTTCGGATATGTTAGTGTGTAATTCGGATATGTTTTTGTCAGGGTTCGTTGATATATATCAATGGATATATATTATGATATCGGATATTTATTTTTAAAATATCAAGGTTTTTGATATTTTCGATATTTTCAAATTCTTGATATTTATTTTCAAAATATCAAGCTTTTTGATGTTTTTGATATTTTCAAATTTTTGATATTTATTATCAAAGTATCACTGTGCAAAATAATCTTGATATTTTCTTCAGACAAAACAAGTGTAAATGAAATTTTCAACTGTTATAGACTGTGTCATTTTGTAGATAAACAACTTTTGTCTCTGACAGTGACTTTTTTAGGCAAAGAAGAAAAATATCTTTTCCAAGCTTCATTTTTGAAACTTTTATTTTTAAATGTATAACTAATAATTATGTCAGACAATTAATTCAGAACAGCCATTTGAAGATAAACTGTAATTTAGATAATAATTTTTATACAGTTTATTTAGAAAAGATTCTTTTCTGATTTTGGTTTAGTTGAGTCTAAACTGTGCAATAGGTTAGGGAATAAAAAATAAGACAAGCTCACATTTATGTTAAAATTCTTCAATTTAAAAACCTATTTTGTATTTAATATTTTGCTTTGTAAAATATAAAATTTTAACATTGTTTGATTAAGTTTTCATGTTCAAGTGCAACATTTTTTAGCTTCTAATTTATATTATACTTGAAAATATTTATTATCAGCAGTAAGTTGACTATCTTGAAAATATCGGATATATATCGAAAATATCGGATATATATCAAAATATCGGATATTTTTGATATTTTCGAAAATATCATGATATTTACGAACCCTGGTTTTTGTGCATTTCGGGAACCTTCCTGAATACGTCATAATTTTTTTATTTAAGAAAGTAATGAGTTTTTTTTTAAGAATTAATATTATCCGATTGATTTTATTGCATAATAATATTATAGTTATTGTTAATCGTTTGTTGCACATGCAAAGTTAAATAATCTGTTCGAAAAATATATGCTTGTCCATGAATCTATGATAGACATTAGATATTTGATTAATGAATAATAATGCTGTGCTACTAATATATTATATTAATTCTCTGTTTTTTATGATCAACAAACATGACAAACTAACAGCATTAACATTAATACTAAAATGAATGGTATTAATATTAACATTAAAATGGTTAATATTAATACAGTTAATAGTTACTGATAATGATGAATATTAATTTTATTAGGTATTAATATTACCATTAAAGTAAACTCTATTTTACCACTCTCGCATATATAAACTCTATCACACAGCTGAAAATATTTACTTGAGAACTGGTACATTACGAGTGGAGAAAACTGATTAAATACTCAGCAAAAACAAACTACTCGAAAAGGTTTTTGAAAATTACGGATAGCAAAAGAAATCATTGTTTCATAAATGCTTGTTTAAATTCCTTAAATCTATTGTTTTGAGAGGCTTCTAAAGATAAAAGATTACTTTTTTAATATCCGGTAAGTTGGAAGAAATTATATTATATTTTCATAACTCTTAAGAAAGATAACAGCTAGATTTAAAACCTTTTGTCTTTCTTATGGTTACTTAATAGCACTACTATTACAGAATATAGTTAGACGTGAAATTTCAAGTTATTTATAATAGTTAGTTCTTATAAAATATTTTAAGTTTTCTTCTAAATATTGAAAAAAAGATTAAAAAACGAAAACAAAATTGGACTGTAATTAGAAGAATAAGAAGAACAAGAGATTTAACTAAGATAGCTGAAGAAAGAAAGCTTGGAGATTACAGAGGATTTTAAGTTAGAGTTGGCATCTGAAAACAAATCTATTTTTAAGTATTTGGAAGATTTCGTAATAATTTCTTACCAATCAATGGGACTCAGTGCCTTATTTTTTTTAATTTAAAGTTTCAAATTTATTTTTGGTTCATAAGAAACAAACACAAAATAAAATAAATATAATATAAAAAATAAAACAAATGACTATTTCTGGAAAATATTTAAAATAATCTACATTGTTGTTTAGAATTTAAAATGTTTCTCTTATTTAATTTAATTTAATATTTTTCCGCGCCAGCTTTTTATATCTTATCAAAAGCAATGTGACGAAATTTCAGGATAGGATTTTATTTTATTGCATTATTTTTCAAGAAAAACAATTTAATCGTCTGAGACTTTCCCAAACTTTTACGAAACATCTCATAAAGCTTAGATAACTTGTATTTTCTTTTGCTGTTTGGTGCTAACATATCTTTCATATTAGATCTTTGTAAAGAGATCATTCTGTAAAAAAGTATTGCTGTCTATAGGTACAATCGTGGAAAAAAAAAGTAAACACTCCTTACTAACACTGCAAAAAATTATCGTAGAAAAAAGTTACTGATCCCACATGATCAGTAATAAAATCTACTTTTAAATGATGTATATAAAATTTGCTTAGGGGGGGGGGGGGGCATCTACATAATAAAACGAACCATAACTTTGTTTTTTTTTTTCAATAGTAGTACACAATTCTGACAGCATAAATGAACTCTACACCCTTCCATTAGCCTAAAAACAATTTTTATGCAAGTCTTACGATAAGTTTCCGAGAAATTAATTGCTTTAAAACGAGCGTATTTTAGAAGCTGTACCCAAATGGAAGTTTTGTACTCGATTGTTGCCGAGAGAGCCGCCTTCTTGAACAAGGCATCTTAAGCGCCACTCAAGCAGTCACTAAAGACTGCTAGATTACAGGATAGCATAAAAAATTTCAAAATATCTAGTCACTTCTATCATAGACGGCTCCTTATATCATCATTTTGCCGTTTTTTAAGCGTAATTTGAAAACTACTTGGAAGGAAAATGTGAAATTTTGGATTTCCATAAAGCAGGACTCAATAAATCTAAATCCATCAAAAAAATTGTAGGTTGCAATTCATAATTTTTTCGAATATTAATTTCATAATTCACAATTCATATCATAAAATTATAAAAATTGCAAATTCAACGTATTTATGATTGGGTATTTTAGTAATATTGCTGCGCAAAAAATTAGTACATTATGAGTATAATTTCAGGAGATAAAAATATGAAAATGTAATTTAACATTAGAAGCACTAAATTTTGAATTTTTATAAATCAAAAACTTATCATTCAAATGACTTGAAATTTGGTTTCTTGGCATAGTTTGAACCTAAGATTTGAAATATCTTGTTAAAATTGGATATTGCCTTTGAAAAATATGAAGTTTGGGTTCGTTTTAATATGTAGATGGCCCCTAAGTAAATTTTTATATACATAATTTAAAAGTAGACTTTATTTACAATCGTTCGGTACCAGTAACTTTTTTCTACGGTAATGTGTTGAGGAGTTAGTAGTGGGTGTTAACTTTTTTTTTCCACGAGTTTATCTGTTGGAACGTACTAAAACTATACTACAGCGCGTCTCATAAGTATATGGACAAGAAATTTTTTGAAATAGTAGCTCAAAATATGAAGCCATAATTACGAAAAAAATAATAAGCATATAGAATCATAATATATGTTTCTTACAACAACGCAATACAGTATAGGTATTAGAGAATTTTTGTAAAAAAATTGAATTCAAAATAAGCTGTCCCAAAAATATATAGACAATGAAGAGAATTGCTTTTATTTTCACCGTATCAAAAAAAATGTGCATTTTCTGCGTTCTGTACATGTGAAGTACCCACTGTAAAATATAAAATCACTGCTTATTCTTGAATTATCGAATAGTGGGAAAATGCCACGCAACGGTCAATTCCCTGCTGCTGATGCAGCTAAAATTTGGCGTTTAAAGACTCTAATGTTAAAATTTCTGATATTGCTAAACAAATAAAGAGTAACAGATCCGGAATTGAATTTATGAAATTTTATCAAAAAATGACAATGCGATTGCAAATCAATGTTCAGATCGACCAAAAAAAGCAACTCTACGACAAGACAGAGAGATTGTTTGAGCAGTTACAACCCAAAAGAAGTTTGTTCGTGAAATTTCGAAGACTTTAACGTTTCCTATTACGAAATCTACCATTCACCGTTGCATACAGGCAAGCAAAATTCATAAATATCGCAGAATATACGCGGAATCTATGCTGAAAGTGCACCATAGAAATGCACGCGTTCTTTGAACTAAAAAACACCAGCCTTGGGAAGATGAATTGTTAAGTGTTTATTCAGTGACGAAAACAAAACCAATTTGGATGGCACTGATGGCTGGGAATACCATTTGCATGATCTGCGACGAGAATCTCGGGAGTTCATTAGTCGACAACAAGGACGGCATTTTCTCATGTTGTGGGGCGCAATTTGTTTAAATGGAACAACGGATATTGCTTCTCTTAATGGTCAATAGTTCTCTGAGGATTATTAAAATGTCCTTAAAAGCAAGCTACTTCCATTTGGAAATATTGTTGGAAGGTATAAGTGAAAATTCCAAGAGGACAATGCGTCGATTCACATCTGTCATTCGACAACAGCTTGGTTTACGCAGAATCAAGTAACTGTTATAGACTGGCCAGCTATCAGCTCAGACCTAAATCCAATTAAAAATTTTTGAGGGGTACTTGCACGAGATGTATATGCTCATGGTCGTCAATTTTCTACTATTCAGGAATTAAAGCAAAACAATCCTGAGAATTGGTTCTCTTTACAGCCACACATTCTCCAAACACTAGTTTGAAGCTTACTTGATACGGTTTTCAAAGTAATTCTAAGGAACGGATCCAAAATTCGAATTTAAATGCAAAAAACTCGAAAAGTCCATATATTTTTGAAACAGCCTATTTTTATTTTTATTTTTTTACAAAAATTCTGTAAAATCTATACTGCATTTCTTTGTTGTCAAACTTGTATTATAATTCCATACACTTATTATTTTTTTCGTGATTATGGCTTCATTTTTTGAACTGTTATTTAAAAAAATCGCCTGTCTATATACTTTTGAGACGCACTGTACTGTTAGCATTCCACAAAATTTGCATTTTAACGTTTCAGTAAACTTTTCATAAAATTACCTCATGAAATCATTCTATAAAATTATTACATGAAAAGGTTTCATGATATCGTTTCATTAGGATTTTATATATGTAGGGCAGATTTAACTTTTTATTTGCTAATTAAATCAAAGCATTGCAAAATACACAAGCAAGCACATGTTGAAGATTAATTAATCTGGAAAGAGAATTAATTGATGTTAATTAACTTATTAGAGAAGGTGTATTTAGTTAAATTTTTCATTCGGTTTGTATGTTGGGTAATCAAATTCGGTGTAGAAAAATCTTACTTAAATAATATACTAAATTCATAAGAATTAATAAAGAAAACTTTTTAGATGTAAGACTCATGCGTCTAAAACCTCGCCAATCTGAATTAATTGGGACCAAAGCCTATATATATATATATATATATATATATATGTACTAGAGGGATCTGCCCCTTGCGAGCTACGCCCGCCAACCCCCGTTCAGGATTCACAGACTCCAAAAACATGCTAAATGTGGCCTGTTTAAAAACATTACCAGGTTACGAAATTTGAATAACATTATCATTATCTTCGGCATCATTATCATTATCGGCTATCTTCTGTAATCGGGTTGCCACTCTTTTCCATTTGAATGGGGATTTTTCGGTTACAATGGCCTCATCCAGTGCTGTCGTAACAACTGCGATGGCGGTTTTCGGGATTAATAAGTAAGATGAATTACACATTTGAAAATCAGCTTGTATAAAATGTTTAAGTTAAAAATGTCGTTATCTTTCGGACTTTTATAACGACGCTATGGGCAATATCTTTTTTTTTAGCTTCGAGGTTAAAAAACTCCGTCTACTTTGGAATAGCTTGCAGAAAAATGGTATTGTAAAGCATTGTGTTTTGAAATTTTTAAAGCGGTATTCAAAAAATATTTTTCCACGCTCAACAACTCGAAATTTTCTGACTCATTTTTAAAAGTAACGACATGAAAACCTGCCGACGCACGTGATTTTTGAAGAGATTTATTAGCGTTCGTGTGTTTTCATTTCACTCTCAATCAATTAGAACTTGATTTATAAACAATTATCTGTTAATGACCATTTTCCATGACCTTATTATTCCTCTCTCGCTTCAGAAAATTCGGTTCAAAACGCCAACTTTGGCAGCATTTTTGAAATATATTCTGTCTTTATAAAAAAACAAAATCGACAAACACGGCTCCTTTTATAATTTCGGAATAAGAGAACCTGCCAGTTGGATGCGTTTGAGAGAAAAAATGAGTTTAAAAATGAGTTAGAAAATAAGCAGTTTGGATTTCAGTACACCCTTAAGCTTATATTTTATGTTTTGATCGAGTTTTAGATATTTTCAGGTACAGGTATAGCTTATTCATGAATTCCGTTATTTTTTTTAATACACAATTGTGCATATTTAACAATGTATGTTGTTTATATTAATTGATAAGAATATCCGAATTTTCTAAGATCTATTTATCGAATAGAAATACGTACAAAATAAAACGAAAGTATTTTGCGTATACATTTACCTGTATTTACGCTGTATCAAATGATGTAATGTATAAACAAATTTGCTAGTCGCACTACTTTTATACCATGTGACGTCACATTAAAATTTTCCGTAAAGAAAACGTTTTAAATGTATCGTTTTAATATATAACATAATTTGCACTATTAGATGCTTTTCTCATGTAATAATTTATTTCTTTTAAACTTCTTTTCTCTTTTAAAATTCTCGGATAGATATATTATTTAATTTTTAAATGGTTGAAAATATTATAATTTGAGCTTTTTAAATGACATAACATTCACCATTAAAAGTTTTTAATGCGTAATAATTTAATTATTTTAGGTAATTTAATTATGACGATATTGGAAATTTTAGATATAACGTAATTATCCCCTTTAAATACGTTTCCGGTGTAATAATTTTATTATTTTAGTTTTCGTACATTTTTAATATTTATGTTTAAATATTTTGACGTAATTTTTCTTATTTTCTGTGTTTAACGCGTGATCATTTAATTCTTATTTTAAACTTTCTTTCTGATTTTAAAAATTTCACTTTTCGGTTTCAATTTGAAAATGGCGACAAGAGAAATCTAATTTTTATTTTTTTAAATTTTCTTGAAAACCTAATTTATTCACAATATTGTTTCACTATCGATTGAAATAAAAGATAATTTCAATAATAAATTTGAAAATGACCAAACAGAAGAAGTCTAATAATCCCTATAGTTTTTCCCTGTTCTTATGTTTTTTCAAAATAAAGGGAACAATTTGGTTGTCATTACAGATTGTCACTACAGAAATGTAGTTAAAATTAGAAAAAAAAAATAGTTTTGAAACTAAAATTCAAATTCATAAATTCTATTCCCAGTTTTGACATATGTGGATCAATACGGATAATTGGTGTTCATTTAGCCAGCAAAAACTTCGATATTTTAGGAGAAATAGACGCAAAACTTAATCAGTCGTTTCATAAAATCTTTCATAAATTAGTTTCATTAAGATTATATATATATAGGATAGATAGTCGTAAAACGTAATAAGTCGTTTAATCAGCTGTTTCATAATATCGTTTCATTAAGATTTTATATATACTAGGGGATCGTACCCGGGATTCCCGGGTTAAAAAATATATGTGAAAACATTTTTTTTAATTGGAAACTAATATTTTTTTTTATATGCAATACATTTTTTAGATTGCCCACTTACAATAAAAGACTTTTTCATATGGAAAATACGAATTATACAATCAAATAAGTTTTTGAAATTTATCAAAAGCGATATTTTCTTATTAGCCGCATGCTAGGAGTTATTTGACCAAGATTTTGCTACTTATGGCATCCTTTTATATTCTGATAATTTCAAAGCTTATACATGTGTGTTAAATTTGTGCTTTATTTAAATTTTATTTATTTATTCATTGGGAAGTTTTTTTTAATGGATACTATCCGTAAGAAAATTATGCTCTTTATTTTGTTTTAAGGGCAAACGGATTAATTTTTCGTAATCGAGCTCCGTGCGATATAGATAAATTAAAAAATATTTCATGCTTTAAAATTGTTTTTAAAAGCATAGACAATCAGTAAACTGAGATGAACTTTGCAAACAAATTCCATTTGAAAAAAAAAATCCTATTTGGTGATCTAAAAATTTAAATTGTACGATTACAAATATGTTAGATTTGTGTTTTGTCAATATTATTCTTTATTTGTTTATAAAAGAAGTATTAATTTCGTTAATTTGTCTTCAACAAATATGTTAGATTGGCGGGTTTTTTTAATATTATTCTTTTATTTGTTTATAAAAGAAGTATTAATTAAGTTATGCAAAAAGTCAGAAACAAATGTTAAAAAATGTTTGTTGCTTTATGTGCAAAATGTTTATTAAAATTATCCATTGAAACCGGTGCGTGATAAGATAAACTTTAAAAAAATCATGCTTAAAAATTATTTTACAAAACATAATACATCAGTCGATTAAGATACAGTTTTTAAACAAATTGCATTTGAATTTAAATTTTTTCCCTATGCAACGAAAATTTAAAATTTACGATGGTCTGAAGATTAAAAAATTGCAATAGCGAAAATTTCAAGACCGAAATTTGATCGTGAAGTGTTGCCGTTCTCAAAATGACGTCAGCGTTACGCACATATACGTTTGTTCTTTATAATATAGATACTTAATCAGTAAAATATAATAAAGATCAGTTATTAGGATGTGGTTATCAATTGAGGCTCTTATGCTTGGTATTCCGGAATAAAAAACAGCAATTTTTACCTTCTCAAAATTTGCATACGCACTTCTCATATCCATATTCATCATTTAAAAAAAATTGTATTTTGTTTGATTATTTAAAAATAATTTTAACTCAAAACTTGAAGTCACGATTGTCAGCAACATCTTTTATGTGAACAGACGCACTCTTTACTTGAGATTCTAATCTCAATTCCTGAGAATAAAAATTTTCGTAATTTATGTTTTTTAGACGCATTTGTGTTAAAATGATCATTTTCTTTTAAATCTGACTTCATTTTCACTTAAATAAGCATTTCGCTAGTGTGAGAAACTTAGTATCAGTACACATGCAGAAGGAAAAACAATATAGAAAATGTGTGGGGAAAAATGCGGGATTTCAAAAGCAGTATGTCATTTTCCGTTATTATGCCACTAACATAATATTCTGCTCCTAATGGGACTTTGCGACACTAAACCCTATACAACAATTTTTATCAACAATTTTGTATTTTTATCAGAAAATAGCATAAATAAAGATAAAAATACTTCATTATATCTCTCTTGTCTGCAATAATGAAAGCTATCTAATTTTCAACATTTTGAAAAAAAAATCATAAAATGATTTTAAAATTAAAATATAAAAATGGGGATATTTAAAAAAAAAAAAAAAAAAACAGATAGTGCGATCACATCTACAAATTCAGAGCTTTCAGTTTAGAAAAAGTTATTAGTAAAATTCGTTCAGCAGAAAGATCAGGGCAGATGACTAAAAAAAACATTTTTTTAAATATATAGATTATATAAAATTAGGAAAAATTAAATTAAGCAAATTATGTTATTTTTATAAAATTATAGTAGAATGTCCTAAAGAATAGCATTAAAATTTTATTATTCGGGAGACTTTTGGACAAAAACTTCAGGAACATGATATTATTTTAAACCACGAATTATTTGTTTGCTTGCCTAACTCGGCGAAGCAAATCCATCCAGGCGAGAATCATCAATTTCTGTAATATAAATCGCTATTATTTGCATGTCACCTCTCTTTTATAAAGACACTCTAAATTTTTCTAAAATATTACGTTTTATCAGTGTGTGATTTCGATTACATTATTTTCAAAAGTGGAGCATTTTCACCTGTGAATAATTTCAAAGCAGCTGGGCTGTGAAAATGACGGACTTCTACAAAACATAATTCAGGTTTAAGAAGTAAAATACACGCTTTTTTATAAAATGACGTCATTTGCATCCGCTAAAGCAATCCACTTTTACAATCCAGTCTTAAATTTCGTCTATAGAAAAGTATGCCTATGACGTCATTATCACGGAATAACAGACAATATTCTTGACATAGCCCATATTTTAATTTCAACTTTTTTTTTCAGGTTTTTTGAGAAAATGGCAACAAAAAGATACAGTATCGACTATTTTCCGTTTACTTTGAATGACTTCCAATAGAAATGGGGTACTTTTGTTGCCACAATAAGAAAAATGGTACTAAAAATTACAAAAAATTAATATTTCAAAAATAAATTGAGATACAGCTTTCAAACAAATTGCATTTAAAAGAACATTTTTTTTCTTATACGACGGTGTAAAAATTTAAAATGTGCGATATTTAGAAGTTTGAAAATTTGCGGTAGAGAAAATTGCAAAACAAAAATTTTATTTCAAATTTCAAAGTGTTGCCATTCACAAAATGACGTATGCGTTACGCACAGATATGTTTGTCCTTTATAATATAGATAGGCTAGATAGCCATAAAACTTAACCAGTTGTTTAATCAGCCGTTTCATATAACAGATACATAAATTCATTTCATAAATTCGTTTCATTAGGATTTTATATATACGAGGTGGAACCCGCCGAATTCCGACGAAAGAAAATGTTTACAAAGGAACTGTTTCATCAAATTTATAATACATCAACGACAATAATTAGAATAAAAAATCCATTTTACACTTGTTAATTTAACTCGCCAAAGACATATTTTAACCTAAGATTAACAAAATACTTTTTTCATAAACTTCAACTGTTAAAATTATTGAAAAATTACACTTAATTCATATACGTCATCAGTAAAATATAATCAAGATAAGTAATTTTGATTAAGTTATTAATTGATGCTTGGTATTACGGAATGAAAAATCCGCAAAAATGATTTCACCGTGACATAATCATAGAATTTTCCTACCTTTACATCTAAACCAAATCAAGTCATTTTCCACGTTTCACATCCATATTAACCATTTAAAAACATTTTAATGCGGAAGAGGTTATTAATAAATATATTTTCAAGCTTGAAGTCACGTTTGTCAAATATTACAACTTTTCATGTTAAAATTCCCACTCGTGATTTGAGGTCTTAGTATAATCTCTGTACCTGTGCGTAAAAATTCCAGAAATTTATAACTTTTAGACGTATTCAAGGGGAAATATCTCGTTTTATCAAATAAAATTATCGTTTACTTTTAAATATGACGTCATTTTCAGTCGCTGAAATATTTTTCTATTGACTAAAACTCAATATCAGCGAAAGGAAAAAATAATGAAATATAACAGCATCATGAGGGAAATTGTGTCTTTTTTAAAGCGTAACGTCATTTTCTGTTCAATTTTTTAAAAATATATTTTTAACTGTAATGAGAAAATGGCATCAGTAAGAATATAATCAATAAAGATAACTAATCCACTTTTAATAGAAATGAAGTACTTCAGTTGCCACGATTAGAAAATTGGCATTAAAAACTATAAAAAAATTATTATCTCAAAAATAAATTGAGATACAGCTTTCAAACAAATTGCATTTAAAAGTGCATTTTTTTCTGCATACGACAGTGTAAACATTTAAAATGTGGGATGTTTAGAAATTTAAAAATTTGCAGTAGCGAAAATTGCAAAAGCGAAATTTCATTTCAAATTTCAAAGTGTTGCCATTCGCAGAATGACGTATGCGTTACGCACAGATATGTTTGTCCTTTATAATATAGATAGGATAGCTATATCTACGAAATTTAATTCGAGACACTTCACTCTACATAATACATATAAAAAAAGAATGGAAAAAGTGACAATCAAAGAAATGATCTACTGAGAATCTGAGGCGTGGCGTAATGTCACAGATCAAATATTTCTTGTGGAAACAATTACTGGCAAAGCTTTTTGTCATCGGAAGCCCAGATCAAGTGGATGAGAAACGTGATGATGTCAATGTAGACGAGTAGTTGTCAGATGATTGTGAATGTGACGAACAACTAACTTTCAGACCAAGAAATTGTTTCTTGAATCACGCAAGATTTCGATGAAGAATCTGATACAAATGATGAAGTTGATGATACAGAACGGCATATTTCACTTTCTGAAGGAGAAAAATCGTTGCAAGTAGCATTCCAGTATGTAGAACAGCATGGAGATGCAGTGGTGACGGACGTCATGTTTATGAGGCATAAAATTGGTATCTTTTTAAGGAAAAAAAATTTTTTTATTCAGTTTTTTTCGGTTCGGATTATGCAAAATTTCGGATTAACTGTTTTCAGATTGGTGAAGTCTTAGTATAATTTTTTATCCACCGGGAAAGCATTATGTATAACGCTTTTAATTATAATTAATATGTTCAATTGAATTATTTTATGCACGATGAACGTATCTAAAACTACAAATGCAATGTATGTTTTATAATTTCTGCAAAATACTCAATTATTACATATAGAATATATTTCTTAGTAATGTATTATGTGCCGTATATACCAGATAATTTCAGAAATGGATCATACGAATGCACAATGCTACTTTTTATTGAGTTTTTTAATTATCCAAATGCAGTAAAGCATTTAAATTCTAAACTATATTTTAAATTAGATCTTTAATTTAAAATCAAACATATTTGCAAGGCATTTATTTGGTAAACTGAAAGTTGTGCAAGTGAATGCATGCATTTTGATAACTTTGTATAATTCACCTTTCCGGTTTAATTGCATTAGTTGTTTAAGAACAAAGACCGAATTTGTAATTAGGATGAGCGAAGCGAATCCTCTACTAGGCTGCACAAATTACATTTTGTCGTACACTTTACAAAAAAACTATTCAGAATTTTGACTTGAAATTAAACATAAAAATAAATTATGATCTGCAGATTTTCACAATATTATTTTTTTTTACAGAATAACGTTTAAAAAAATTATTATTTTAATTACTTTATTTTGCATGTTTTTCCATTACGGACGCTCTTTTGAAAATAAAAAATGAAACACGTCTATTTTCAGAAGAAAAATAAATCATGGAGTTAGTCATTATAGATAGAATCAGGATTAATTAAATAGTTTTCCGATTTCTTTTATGAAATTTTTAAAATACCTTTTTTCGAAAATTATAGCATATTTTTAATGAATTAAAATTTGTGAAAATTCAATTTTTTACATTCAATTATAAAAGTATTTTTCAGTGTTAAGAATTCAAATACACAGTTTAGTCTTATGTGAAATCATTTACCCACACGATACTTACGCATTTTAAAAGAATTATATTATGATTTTTTTTTTCTTGTACAGTGACAACAAAAGAATTGTAAACAAATAAAATTAATTGTTAAATTCGTTATATCATAAATAAAAAATTCTTAGTTATTTGGCTGGATTTCTAAAATTAAAATGAGCCAAAACATAATTTTTGCTTAATAAAGATGCAAAAATAATAAAAAAAATTGTTATTTTTAAATATTTATCTCATTATATAATGCTTCTCGAATCCAAACAAAGCATGGTTGTTGCTAGTGTATTGTAATAACAAAACAATTCGTCGCTGTAATATTTTACATTCGACATAAATGTAACTTACAGTCTCTTTCAAAATGTGCGAAGAAATTCTGACTGAATTGATATCACTGCGTACAAAATTTCTGATGCAACACAAAACAAGAACGAAAAAACATGCGCACGGCATAGGTTATGAAACACATTCCAACACAATCAGAATACTATAAAAAAATACTTCACAGATTACTAAGGGAAAAGAGCATATCTAAATGAACAATTTGGGAAACGCATAATGCATTTGAAGACCCAATTTCTGTTATTACCATGAATAGTCGGGAAAATATACGATTTTCTTGTGCAGTCCTGTATATGATCTATACGTGAGAACTTCACTTATCACAAGAAAAACTCTCACATAGGTAAGTCTCACATAGGCTCACAACTCTCACCCCATGTGTTAGAAACTTAACCTCTTCTTATTTCAAAGTGCCCAAATATTTCGGCTGGAGTTAAAATGAGCGATACATTTGGATCGATCTTCTAACTTGAAGTTCGAGTGTCAAATATTTCTAAAGAGCGCTGAAAAAAATAGCTTTACAGCTAATGGTTTTTACCTGTGATCTTATCCGGTCGACCTCACAGGTTGAAAATGAAAGTAAAAGCGGATGAGCGCTCATATGTGTGAGAAAATTAAGCAGGGCCTAATTTGTAGGGCCTAATTTTGCTCAAAAATTTGTCGATGATAAAAACAGCTCAGGTCTGTTGAATGGAAAAAGGATACTCCGCTTGTGGAGAAGGTGGTAGAGAAGTTTGCTAGAAGAGGCTGGGAGATCTGATCAGTTGGGTGTAAAATTTCAGAGAGATAGTCGGTCAAGACTAATCTCTTGGTGAACGGAACAAGGTTATTATAACCGAAAAAATTACTTCGAATCTTCGAAGGCATCTTTATTGAAGTCAGGCTTAGACTTAAATCTGCTCATCGCAAGGAAACGCGGACTGAATTTACTATTTTCGTACCTTGAAATCTGTGGACTTTGGGATCCATCACAGTTCGGAATTATAGACTTACTCAGTGCTATGAAAGACTTTGCCTCACCCAAAAAAACTATCATTTCCTCAGAATCAACGAGTTATTTAAAAGTTGTAACGAACTCATTTTTTAAATGTTGTATTTAACCCAGAAATAATATAACTTGTTTACTTAATAAACATATTTCTGAAATAAATTGTGCCTCGGCCGTAGACGCCATAAATTTACCCTACCCGCCATACACTAAATTCGGGGCATTACATATAGATATGCATCTTTACTACATAGCATGCTAGAAGTTAATTCAGTTAAACGCACAGCACAGTTAAAAATTTTCATTCAAAAATTTCCGCCAATAAACGGACGTTGTTGAAAAATTTTGTGGAGCCCTGTTTATCATCTATAGAATTTATACACACCAAGTAATATTTAAAAAATAATTAAATTGAAAAATGCATACCACAACTTAAAACACACTTCCAGCAATCAGTTCGCAGTCTTCAATAGTTCAATTATTGTTCATTATCTTCTGTAGCCAAATCCTTTTGTGTGTCCCTGCGAAAGAATTATAAATTCTACGCTCATAGCGTTCTATAGTAAAAACCTTGTGGTACACTTCAGTGATCTATATCAATTTCAATATTTTAAAAATAGTATAATATCATCAAAATACACCGAAAACCATTTTCCCCCATATACTCTAATGCAACGGAATTTTTTTGAGTGCTCCTGTAAAGGAACCACAAACGCTACAGGCTTAATTTTCAATACTAAACATGCCATAGTAAACCCCAAGAACATATATCAGTTTCATGTCAATCGGCCAACATGTACGTGAGTTAGAGCACGGACAGATGGACATACAAACCGAACTTATAAACACTTTTTGACTATATTGGAAAGTGTTAACAGACAAACCAAATTTATAAACACTTTTCAACTATGTTGGAAAGAGTTAAAAAAGAAACACGGTCATCCTAAATGATTTTATAAACTTATTTTAAACAAGGAATAAAGAAAAGTAAAAGAAAAAATTAATTGAAATAGTGAAGCATGGATAAAATGTTCACGAAGGTAAAAAATTAAAGAAGTAATTTAGTAATTGGTCGGCAAAGCATGCTAGCTTAATGTTATTTTTCAAATAATTCTCTTTAAAGAGTAATTTTAAAAACTGCTTAATTATTCACTGAAGCAAAATCATTTGGATGTCATAAAAAAAGAAGATTATTTTTATATACTTGCACTCAAATTACTTAAACAAGTTATAATATCAAAATTAACACTGGTCGGCAAAGAAATTAACATTTTTTTCCCCTGCAAACTAAATGTGTAAAGTGTACAGATCTAATATACCTAACACTAAATATGTTATCCAAATTGCTCCAGCACGTACCATTTTTCTAAGAAACAGCTTTATTATAATAACAAATAGTGAAGGATTGTTATATTAATTCTCAATGCTAGATAAAATTGAAATCACGAAAAAAGTTCTTTCACTGTCTTAGATATCAAATTAATAATAAAATATAGCATGAAAATATAGTTTGTTGATACTTATATCGTACATTTTTCTTTTTATACCCCCCCCCCCCCCACCCATTCGTTTCCGAATTTTCTATTTGCTGTCTAATAATATATATTCATTCCTCATGCCACTGTAACTCGGTTAATCATATTTATACATGTATTTACAGGTAATTTACATATTATTATCTACATTTTATGGTTTATAAAATTTCCACTTATGTTTTAGCAATATATAACCTCGTACCAAAAGAATGTTAAGAGATACAGTAATTTCGTTATATTCCATATTTTTATTTAGCAGAGTGAAATCTATAAGAATCAACTATTATTATTACAGGAGGATTTTGATGCCGACCTAGTGTAATTAGTATAGTCACATAATTTACTTAAGTTTGCATTTCTTATTGAAGATTAAAATTTCCAAAAAGATATTTAATACAGGTGAAAGATTTTAATTAGAATTTAAATACCTCTTAAATCTAATTATTACACTAATCACTCCTCATTAAACTCCCCATTAAAACAACATGAATATTCCTAGCGATGATCATAAAAATTAATACCGAGTATATTAGAATTTGTTATCTTATGGGTGATTATTTAAAATTCAATGCAATATATAAATATTTAGAAGATTATTTTTGAACGACTTTAAAACAACTCTTTAAAGCCAATTTTGAAATAAAAATTACTCATACAGTACAATTATAAGCATGAATGAATCTAAATATGACTTCTACGCGTATCGAGTTTTACTCGACCCGAACACGAAATTTCCGCTTTAAAGTCAACACAAAACTCGACTCGATTTCGACACACCTCAACACAAACCAACCGCAACTTAAAATATGCAAACCCAATCGGAACGGAAACCGAAGTGAAAGAAAATTAATCTATACAATTATGGAAAACTACAATTACATCTCTAATACCAATTTTAACTTTTTAATATAAAAAATAAGCACATATACACACATTAATGTTCAAATATATAATTTTTTCATTTGAAATACCGACATTCTGGCTCATCTTTTTTCTGCATTTTAACAAGGAGAAAATACAGGGTGTGTCCGAAAAGTAAGTTGAATAACATGTAAAACGATTTATTGCAGATAAAAGTACAAGAAACTAAAATTCTTCAAAGTAGGTTTGTTCCGCACTGGAACATCGGCGCCAGCGTTTTTCCAAGGCGCTAAACGCACCCTTGCGTCGACGTGGACCTCCTTCGAGCACCTCGTGATCGCTTCTTTGACGATTTCCAAAGTCCCGAAATGGTGGCCCTTGAGTTCCGTTTTGATCCTTGGAAGAAGAACAAGTCCGGTGGGCCAAGTCGGGGCTGTACGGTGGCTGAGGCAGTGTTTGGCACAACGCGTTCCGCTAAGTACTCCGTGACAATGAAGAAGGTGTGCGACTGCACCTTGGGAACCAACTTCGAGCAGATCTTCCGTATGTCCAAATCTTCAGTAACAATGCGATGTACAATACTTTTAGGGATATTACACTCATCTGTTAGCATTCTAACACTCAGGCGTCGATCAGAGATCAACATGTCCCTCAATTCCTCCACATTTGGGCCGGAATATGAGGATGACGAGCGTCCAGAGCGGTCTTTGTCCTCGGCGACCTCTCTGCCCTGCCGGAACATCTTGTGCTAGCGGTAAACCATATTTTGGAACATGGTATTATCGTCATAAGTTTCCCTAAGCATGGTAACGGTCTCGGCGCCCATTTCCTTGAGCGCAACACAAAATTTTATCGCTGGTACTTGAAACGCTGTCTCTTGAAATTCCGACGAGTCACTAAAACAAGGGTTCGGAGTACCAGCGATACGCACTGTGGAACAGCCTGCAGGCAACTGACGCGGGTATCGTTGTCTTCCCTAAACCTTCCACCAGCACCACCTTTCCCGTCACTGCGTGCACATTGCTAGCGGCTTGCTTCGGCGGCGAAAGGCCATTCAACTTAGTTATGGGACAGACCCTTACATTGAACTCTTATAAAAGCATGCTTTGTTTCACCACGTACAAATTAAATAACTAGAGAAAATGTAATAAAATACACATGACTAAATGATTTACGACGTTGAAAATATCAAAATTACAGAAAAATATACATAAATAAACTGTTTCAACCCTCTTCTGCGGCCATCTTCAGGATCTAAAGTAAAAAAAAAAAGGATCTAAACTCATTTGTGACTTTATATCCTGAAGATGGCTACAGAAGAGAGTTGAAACCGTTGATGTATGTATATTATTGTCTAATTTTAATATTTTTAACATTGTACATCATTTTAGCAATGTGTATTTTAACACATTTTTTCTACTATATTTACATTCTAGTCATTAAGAGCCTACGCTTACGCTAGTCATACTCGCAAGCTAATGTTAAACCTATGGTATTGGACAACTGAGGTCGATCTCTAAGGAAGCCTTTTTTTTTTTTTTTACTTTCTTGATTTTGGTTTCAGTTTTCTGTTACGAGAATACTTTCACTTTCGGAAATGGTTCCGAAATAGAAATTGATCTTATACATATATATATAAAAATAATAAATAAATAAATAAAATAAATCTGCAACTGAAGTTGAAAATGTAAAAAAAAGCATCTTTAGAGATCGGCATAATCTATCCTATGAAAAAAAAATTCATTTAAAAATATTGAAATACAAAACAAGAAATGTGAAAAGAACACTCCAATATATTTAACATTAGTTTAGAAGTGTCTTCACGTGATTAGCAGCCTCTCTTAAATCAGTATTGTCTATAATTTAATTAGAACAATATACGAGGTGGACCCCGTCGAATTTCGACGAAACAAAAGATTTACAAAGGAAATGTTGCATCAAATTTATAATACACCGACGGCAATAATTAGAATAAAAAATCCATCTTACACTTGTTAGTTTGGTTAACCCTCCAAAGAGATATTTTAACCTAAGATTAACGAAACATTTTTTTAATAAACTTCAACTGTTAAAATTATTGAAAAATTAAACTTTATTCATACACGTAATCAGTAACATATAATCCAAATAAGTAATTTTGATTAAGTTATCAATTAATGCTTGGTATTACGGAATGAAAAATCAGAAAAAATGATTTCACCTTCACATAATCATAGAATTTTTCCCCCTTTAATTCTAAACCGAATCAAGTCATTTCCACGTTTCACATACATATTAACCATTTAAATAGGATTATTAATAAATATATTTTCAAGCTTGAAGTCACGTTTGTCGACTGTTATAACTTTCCATGTGAAAATTCCCACTCGTGATTTGAGGTCTTAGTATAATCTCTGTACCTTCGCGTAAAAATTCCAGAATTTTATAACTTTTAAATGTATTTAAGGGAAAATATCTCGTTTTATCACATAAAATTATTGTTTCCTTTTAAATATGACGTAATTTTCAGTCGCTGAAATATTTTGCCTATTGTCTCAAACTCAATATCAGCGGAATGAAAAAATAGTGAAATATAACAGCATCATCTGGGAAATTGTGTCTTTTTTAAAGCGTAACGTCATTTTCTGTTCAAATTTTTAAAAAAGATATTTTTAATTGTAATGACAAAATAGCATCAGTAAGAATATAATCAATAAAGTTAACTAAACCACTTTTAATAGAAATGAAGTACTTCAGTTGTCACAATTAGAAAATTGGTATTAAAAACTATAAAAAAATTAATATCTCAAAAATAAATTGAGATACAGCTTTCAAACAAATTGCATTTAAAAGTACATTTTTTTCTGTATAAGACGGTGTAAAAATTTAGAATGTGGGATTTTTAGAAGTTTAAAAATTTGCAGTAGCGAAAATTGCAAAACCGAAATTTCCTTTCAAATTTCAAAGTGTTGCCATTCGCAGAATGACGTATGAGTTACGCACAGATATGTTTGTCCTTTATAATATAGATAGATAGATAATATAAAGTACAAACGTTTCTGTGCGTAATGTCGTCGACGTCATTTTGCGAACGACAACAGCAGAGGATTAAATTTAACTTTTATTATCTTTTATTGCAATTTTTTAAATTTCTAAATACTGCACATTTTCAATTTTTACATCGTCGAATAGGGAAAAAAATATAATGCAATGAGACATTAAGCAAAATGCTTCATTGGAATTTTTGGAAATTTTACTTGCCGGTACTGAGATTAGAATCTCAAGTCAAGAGTGCGAATGCTCATATGCAAAGTAGCAACTGACAAACATGACTTCAAGTTTGAAAAAAGATTTAGTAATAAAATATTGCGAGTCAAAGTATCAATAAAATGTTGATTACGGATGTGAGAGGTGCGTACGTAAATTTTGAGATGGTGAAAATGACGTAAGGTTTAGATTTCATGCAGAAAAAAAAATTCTGTGATTGCGTTAGAGAGAAATATTTTTTGCTGATTTTTCATTCCGGAATACGTAGCATAAGAATCTCAATTGATGATTTCATAATATTGACTTACATTGATTATATTTTATTAATTAAGTATATGAATAAAGTTTAATTTTTCAATAATTTGGAACAGTTGAGTTATAAGGAAATAATATTTTGGTAACTTTAGATTAAAGTCCTATTTGTTTTATGAGTCGACTTTTCAACGTTTATGGATTTTTTATTGCAATTAATTTTATTGGCTTGTTATAAATGAATGTAGCAGTTCTTTTATAAACATTTTCTTTCGTCGAAATTCGACGGGTTCCATCTCGTGTAATTTTTAAAAATATTGTTATAAATTAGCATTAGCTATTTTTGTTAATAAACATGTATGATGTTTCAAAACATACAATATATGACATTCTTTTTTATTTTATATAATTGCATAATTTAGCAAAGAAAGGTAATGTTAAATAAGCCAAAACAGTTAATATCTAATGAAATTTGTCTGCACTTACTTAATGCAATAAATCGCGAAGAAATTATATGAAGCAGTTTCCCTTAATTAACTAACCGGAAAAGGCGTTCATTGTTAAAGAATACTTAAGAAATATTAAAAAGAACGCAACAGTAATAGTGTAGTGAATTTCCTCGAAAATACTTTTCTGCAAACAAACGATGTTTGGATAAGCATTTCGGAAAAGGTTAGTAAATATCCTATATAGCATTTTTGGAATTTTGAGCATACACTTTAACTAATGAATTCATATTATATTCACGCTTGCAGACATATTAAGCGGCAGTGATAGCAACAATAGGAGATTCTGTTTTCTGTCGTACATACAATGTGTTACAAAATGAAAAGTCCCCAAGAAAAATTTAAGATTTCTCTTGAAATGTTACATTTTAGTATTAACGTTGGTTTTAGAACACTATATTTGTCGTTGTTGGGTCTTATTTTAGTTACTTTAATTTTGCCAGTAATAATTTATAATACTAATTCTCAATTTCCCCGATTGCTTTTGTTGTCCGAGACAAAAGTCAATAACATTTGAGTAACAACTTTATTGGACAATAAATTATCATAAAACATTTCCCTCCGATAACCAAATGTATATGCCAACAAATAATTAACAATTTTGAATAGTAAGTGTCAGGGTCGTGCGAAGAGAAAACTGCGCCCGGGGCAGCGTGTCAATTTGGCGACCCCCCTCCCCCCTTCAAAATCGATAAAGGTCAGAAACAGAAATACATTATATTGAATAAATATTTTGCGTTTATTTTAAAACTTTAAAAGATTTAATTTTAATTCAGAAATTCCAAACAACTAAATAACAGAAAGAAAATTGCACTTATTTGTTAATGAGATCATGATGCTTTGCGACAGATTTTTCTTAACCTTTCTCATATATTTTTCTAGCCATTTTTAGTTGTTGTTAGTCTTTAAGCTGCAGAAAATGGGTAAAAATCGCTAAAAACCAAATTGGAAACAAGTGGTCCTTTCAACCAATAAGTACTAAAAAACCAACACAAACAAAACACCTACAGAACATAATGTAAAAGATAAAAATAAATTACAATTTCAGTACATTAATTAAGGAAGATAACTGAAACAAAGTTTTAATTAATATAAAATAAAATATAATATCAGGTAAATACATTTACTTCCATTTTATTTTTCTTGCATTTAGGGTAGCAAAATCATTTATTATTTTATGTGTAAAGATTGCGACACACTGAATTTTATAGAAAGTAAATTCAGGTTGCTTTCTCTCGACTCATAACATATCTTAAATAGTTTTTTACTATTTTATTGTTACTGGAATACTTATAAATTATGCGCGCTGTCTCCATGTTTTTGTAATTCCTTGTTTTTCCTAAGTTAAAATTATGGAGCAACTAAAGGATTTCTAAATGATCCATTTTATAAAATTTCTTATCTAATGGTAGAAATAAGGTTTTTGCATTTAAAACCTCGCTTAACAATTCAAGTCCATTCAAGTCAGCAATAAAGGGCAAAGTCCAGGCAATATTAACAGATTTTCGATAACTGATTTTAGATTCGCACCAGCCAGAAACACAAATTCTTGTTATACTTTTCCCAGTTTCTTAAACCTCCATTTCAGTTGCACCGGTTATAGTGTCTCTACGTAACACGAAATCCTTCACTTTCATATAAATTTCCACTTTCATCAGGAGCTTCGTAGTCAAATTGTTCTGCGAATTTTACGTTTTCTGTTTTGCTCAAATAAGGATTCTACATTTACGGACATAACCAAATCTTCGCTTTCTTGTTAAAAAATTTCCTCTCTTATTGTCTGAAATGTGTTTTTTAGTGTTTCAATCAGTTTGCTGGCGATCAAAACATTGACAGTTTTTTTCTTCTTTTTTTTTCGTGAGAATAATATTAACTTTTTCTATTTTATTTAAAATGATGTGTCAAACTACTAGGCCCTAAATAAGGGGGAATTTCTTTATTTGCTATATTAAGCTTTTTGCTCCCGTGTAAGTAATTGCGCTAGGCCTTTCGAAAGATCTGAGTCTTTCTTCGTCAGGCGCAAAAAGACGTGCTTCTACTATGAAAGCAGCAGCAAGTCTCTTAGTCTTGTCCTGCAGATATAGCTTTATTTTTTCATGACCATAGAGTATCGCAATGTTTCTTTAAATAAACTGATAAGTGGGGTATAAATATATCCTAGCTTTCAGTAAAAGAGAAGAAAAAACAAACATATTTTATGCAGTCCCGGACATTTTTAGACATACACCAGCAGCACGAACTCAAAGTTAAGAGAATGTGCTGAACATGGTAAAAAATAGACGAATTTATTTACTTCGACGATTCGAGTTTACACAACATTATATTGGAAAGCCATATTTACACCATATCACAACATTGAGCTCTGAAGGATTAAAATTGGTATTGCTTACGACGGCCGATTATCTACAAGTTGGATATAGTAGACTGGAGTGGGATGGGAGTGTCCTCTGTAAGGTCTTTCTAAAGGAACCTAACCCGTATTTACGCAAGGTTCAAAGAAAACTACGGACAATTTCGAACGATTAGCTGACGTGCGGAATTGGGTCGAACTCAGCACATCCCGTCTACCATCTTTGAGAATGGAACCTCTCGTGCAGCTGTGAATGTCGAGATTGTCGGACATTAGCTTATCTTAAATTTCTTACGCTAATTTTCCCCTTTTATTCTGATTTGATGTAGTCAAGAAACCTTTCCACGAATGAAAATTTTCTATTTTCGGTATCGTATAATTTGCGTCATCTGTTTTTTGTGAGGTGTACTGGATTCCTAAACTGGACTGTGTTTAAAATTCAGTAACTTGCAAATAGTGACAATTATTAAAAGAAATTCTTGCAGGAGAGTTATGCAAGATATTAGAAATATTTTTACTGCGGTTCTCGGTTTTAGTTTCAAAAAGCAGGTATGGGTAGCAAGCAATAAGCGCTCAATGGAGGTCTAAACTGAAATCCCTATCATCATGCGAAGAAAGAAGGCTAAATATATAGAATAGGCCCCTAAAAATAAGATTGTATTGGAGAATAAGATCCACCCCATACAGTTGACCTCCCCTTTTCTCATCAGTATTGGGCGATTTCAGTTTTGGCCTTGATTGAGCACCTATGGCGCTAGATGTTATCTTCATAGTGCTTGTGTGGTTATACATTGCTGGCATAATTGTCACTTCAGTATAAACTTGATTAATTTTCATGAATATGGTTTAATAAAGTATACTGCTGTAACCTGAATTGACTATAAACCTGTTTAATTCTTCAACAAATCATCGGCATTTATGTTGTAAGGTGAAATTGTAAAACTACAGTATAAGAATTGAAAAAGTCATTTGTAACGCGAGCAGCTAGTGGATTTGGTCTGCACCTCGGGATTGCACTATCACTCTAAAGCGTAAGCTGAGTTCCCGAGGTGGTCATCCCTGCTTTCAGCGCCATCTATAGTTGCTATTTAGAACTAAAGCCGGGAATTGAGGTAAAAAAAAATACTGACATTTTACATTACCTTCTCGTAATTTTTTTTTATAAATAGCTGTCACCATTTACAGGTTATTGAATTTTAAAAACAGTCAGTCGATTTTAGTCAGTCGATTTAGTCGGTACATGGAGTGCGATCGAAAGAAATTGAAAAATATCTTGCTCTATTAATTTCTTCTACAATCGTTTTTCTTACTTCATTGGCAAGAAGGTTCATAATTTCATCCTGAATATATTTTATCATTTACCTTTTTCACTTTTTCTCTTTTCAAATTTGTTATCGATTACATGATTTAATTTTAAACGTCTCTCAAGTTTCTTTTAGCGAATGCATGTATTCCTGTGTTCTAGAGCATTTTTATGCTCAGGAATTTTAGGATTTAATTTCTTCTACATGAAAAACCCACAATCTGGATTGGCTAACTTTGGAGGGCGATCATGATAACTGGTGAGTGAGGAATAATAGACAGAGAAAACAAAATATAGTGATTCCCTTAATTAAGTTATCCAATAAGCGGCAATCACGGTTAATAATTTCTCCACTAGGTATAATTTTCTTGAACGTTAGTTTCGAAAATTGTCGTCCTTCTGCAATCGCAGATTTCATATAATCAGCATTTTCATTCTGTGCTAGACCTTTTTTTTAACAGCAAAGTAATAACCGAATGACTATAAGAATGATCCCGTAGTGGAATCAGAATAAGTTAGCAATTCATATTTACTGAGTGTGGAAGGTGGCAGAAACTTTCGTATCCGATGTAAAAAGGGTCGCAAAGTGCAAAAGTTTAAGAAACACTACAATAAAATATCACAAAAGCATATTATAAAATCATCAAATCTAAAGAACTCAGTGAAAAGTAAATGTGAACGACGCAATAACTTTGAAATGAAAAATGTACATACTTCCATCGGGAAAAAAAATTCCCGATATGTAAATATATACATTTAGTTTTACAAAAAAATAGAATATCGAAGAATGAAAAAAAAATTCCAATGAAAATGATCGACGACAATAAAAAAAGAAAAAAAAGAACTGGAAATTGGTAGTACAAGTTTGGCGCCCCCTAAATTTCCGCGCCCGGGGCGACCGCCCCCTTCGCTCCCCCCTTTCACACGGTGCTGGTAAGTGTACAAGCAACAATTATAAGTAAGACAATTAGGATAATTAACAGATCCAATTGTTTCTATGAGATTTTGACATATTATAATATTGACACAATAGGGTTTATAAATAAAGATTTATCAAATAAACATTTAACCCAGAATTTAGTCGAACATAAATATTAATTCAAAAGGAATTATATAAAAGAAGATGGGGGTGGGGGTCTATCTCCTAATCCCTACACCCGCACCAAATCAGAAGTCGTTTCCATTCACCCAAACTTTTCCAAGTCTTCTGACGTACACTATCCAATTTAAATATCAAAATAACGCCAGATCGGACCACCTACCCTCAGATTAATATCTGTAACAGATAACTGCAAAATTAGGAATGTCATGGACTAATCCAATCTGTACTATTTTATTGCTCTAGGGTTCATATGTAATGTCACAGAACTAAAGTTTATTTAAAATCGCCGAAGATTGTATGGCTTGTTTCTCTCAACTCATATAAAAATTGTCTACCAACCACACCTAGAACATGACTTAATTCAACCTGTAAACAAATTATCACGTATCCCAAAACATCCCCGCTAACTAAGCGCTAACAATAAAACAATTAAAGATGTGTGTGTGTGGGTGGACTTACATACCCTAGAGAAGCCTTACTCAACCTGCGGCCCGGCGGCCTTTCATGTGCGGCTCGAGGCACATTAATCACTAACCCATATTTATACAATTAAATGATATGGTTCTATATATTTTCATGGGAAGATAAAATCTGTCATGTTATTTATTATTAACTTAAAATTATGTTAAAAGCCGTTTCCTTAGTCAAAACTTCTTTTTGTATGTATAGTGCAGGTAAAATAAGCTAAAAATAGAGTAAAATACGACAAGTGATGGCTATTCATGAAAATTTGGAAAGAATTTCGTTTTGGCACTAAAAATGTAGACCCGGTGAGCCTCCAAAAAATAACCACCATGTTGGTGTTTTTTTTTTTTTTTTTTTTTTTTTTTTTTTAAGGGAGGAAATTTTAACTCAGGGAATACGGGAAATGTACATATATCTACCCTATATATATAAAATCCTAATGAAACAAATTTATGAAACGGATATATGAAACGAATTTATGAAACGGATATATGAATGGACTGATTAAACAACTAATTATGTTTCAAGCGATTAATCCTAAAATATTGAATACTTTGCGATGAAATTAACACTAAAAATCAGCATTCCTCCGCAGATCTCAAAACTGGTATTAGAATTTTTAAATTCGAATTAGTTTTCGAAATATTAATTTTTTCTAATTTTATATACATTTTTCAAATGATGGCAACTCAAATTATAATCAAACAGATATTTTTTTTCATATTTCAGAAAAGGTTGACATGGTAACCCGCCTATTGTTGTTTATTTGATAGTAAATGTTTATTTACTTTTATTTCTTTTTATAAATTATATAAATTATTTTGTTCTATAATTATGAATTATTTTTTTTATATTTCCTTTAGAAAATAATAGAAAATAATTAAAAAATACGGTACTACTTAGTTATTCCGTCGACCAATTTCGCCTAATTATATAAATCGCCAAAACACTCGCCAAATTATACAAATTGACATAATTTTTATTTTAAATAACGAAAGAACAAATAAATTAGTATAACATTAATAAATATGCTAATAAAAAGCCGAAATAAAAATCACTTGATGACGTAAACACGTGTAACTTGCTTAAAGTCAAGTGAATGTGACATTTACGATCAACCATTATTGGCATTTAATCTTATAGTTTGGCGATAGATTTTTGGTCGACGGGATAACTAAGTAATACCAAAAATGCATATGTAACTGGTATTTGAAAACGAGGTTTTCGCCAAATTTTCGTTTAAAAAAAAAAAAAAAAATCACGCCAAACCTGCTGTGAGTATATGACATCTGGCCAAATATTACCACTCGGAAAAAAAAAAAAAATGCTAACTGGCGAGTTGAAAAAAAGCTATTGGCGAGATTTGCATCCGGCTAGCGTAACAATACCAAAAATTCTTTGCAACCATGGCAAATTTTATGTAGTTTTATTCGAAAAAAATTTTTTTGATTTTTTTAATCAAAATGGAAAACTTACGGTCCCATATTGGCGCGATTTTTTTTTCTGACGCCAATGTCATATACGGAACGGGCACTTAACTGGCGCCAAAGTATCGTTATTTTGCTTTATGTGGTAAGCCGGAGGTTGTTGTTTATGCTGTTGATGCGTTCCCCAAATTCGCGTCGTTAAAAAAACGCGCCAATATAGGACGTATATAACATCTGTGCCAAACTTTCATATGAACGGCGAAGGGATCAGACCGTATTTGTTTATGGCAGTTGATGACTTGAACTATTACAATATAGATGAAATGATGAAGACAGAATAATATTTGGCGACTTATCACCTGTGTCTGGCTAACATTAAAGTACCAAAATGGCAACTAAAGTATAAAAAGCGAAGTGGTCCGCCTGGAACTGCTGATGATAATCACATGACTTAGACTATTGTTATAGAGATTGTTTTAAAATACCGGGAGACAAAGACTCTATATACTTAATTTATTTTATTTTAGCTTCTTTCCAAATGTTTAACTGATCCTCTTTAATCAAAAACGAAAAAAAAACATTGGATGTCTCAACAGCAACTGATTCGCCATTAAATTTTTGAAATCAAAAGGAATTGAATGGAAACCCGTTTACAGGGAGATCTGCACAGCTTTTTTCAGTATAATTCAATCTTCTCTAATATTTTTAAAACCCATCAGATTAGCGTGTTTTTAGATTCTGCGGTGCCTGAACGGGGGTTGGCGTGCGTAGCTTGCAGGGGGCATAGCCCCCTAGTATATATATATTTAAGTGGGTCAATTGTGCTATAGTCCATTACGTATTTTTAAATTCTTTATCGGATGACGCCATCTGCAAACCGATGGGATTATTTTTTACAAAGTTACGTCAGGTTATATGAATACAAAGTCGAAAGTTATCCTTCAGTGCAGGTAAAATAGATTTTTACTGATTTTTCGATTCGTGATACGAAAAGTGTTTATGCATTCGGTTTGTTTTGTCGTCTGGCCGTCAGTCCATCTGCCCGTCTGTCCACGCTCTAAATACTCGGATTTCCAGGAAATTGATAAAGTTTATTTAGGGTCACCAAAGCATGTTTGGTATTGTATATGAAGTAAGTTAGATTAATAGTTCAATTACAGAGGCACTCAAAAGTATTCCATTACATTATAGTATATGGGGAGAAATCGTTTGCATAGCATTTTAATGACATTACGCTATTTCAAATGTATTGAAACTGATATAAATCACTGAATTTAACTACGATCACGCTAGAAGACGGCATTCATGGCCTTTTTTTTTAAATTAATTTACAGGGACATATAAAAGAAATCGGTTACAGTACTGTCTTTGAGTAATAATTGCTAGAGTGTACGGTTTAAAATTCGGTATGCGCTTTTAAATTATTTTTTTTTGCATGTTACTCGTTATATATGAATTGTATACCTCATATACAGGGCTGCACAAAAGTATTCACGTACCATTCTCCTTATTAGAAGAAATTGCTGAAGGGGAATTTTGAACTGAAATATATGTATTTCTTAGGTGAACTAAATTTAGTTCACATGTACAGTACATGTAGATACATATAGTTAATAGATACAAATCTATATATCATATACAGAGCTGTTCAAAGAATTCGTATAATTTTTCGACTGTAGATGGGAACAGCTGAAATTGGGTTTTGAAATGTGTTATGCGTTTCCATATGGCTGAATTAGGCGTGATATTTTAATTTTTTAAACGGTGCGTTTTTGTTACATTATTCTGAATGTGTTGGAAAGTATTTCATAACCTGTGCTTGACGTATGATTCTTTTCTTTCTTGTTTTGCTTTGTTATAAAATATCATCCAGAAACAAATGTTGAACTCTATTCTTTATATTAATTTTAGCGCAAATAGGTTTATCTTTTACTAGCAAACCCCACGGCTTTGCTCGCGTAATAATTGAAATATGCCAAAAGATACACGACTATTTTTTATTAGAAGAACACTTTTTGGAATAATTCAAAAATTACAAATTAAGCCACAGTTTGACTAAACTTCATTATAAAAGTGCAAAAGACAGAAATGAGATTTTAATTAATAAGAAGAAGTAAAACTAATTCGAAATAAATCATAATTTAGAAAGTATTTTTAGACTTTATGCTCACTTTATATGCTCATTTCAGTATTCATTTGAAGTTTTGAGTTTTTTAGAAACCATCTTAACACATTTACATCTTAAAATTAGCCATCATGCCGAATTCCAAGGTTCTTGTCTAAATGTCTACCACCTCTCTGGTGTTAGTGGCACCAACATAAAATGCCGAAACAGAGTTGAAATAGAATGTCTCGAAAGATGTTGAAACAGAGACTGTCACCATTAATTTACCAACATTAACCTTGAAATCGGTGGGTATTTCCTAATATTCTATAGAAAACGGAATTTAGATGTTTTTAAAGGTTTTCTTGTTTTTCCTGCCAACCAGGTGGTAGTGACACCGGCCTAAAATATAGCCTGTATAGGATCAGGGACTATCACTCTTGATCAGCAACCAATAACTTCTGTAATCGGTTTATTATTTCCTGAGATTCCATAGAAATCATAATTTAGGTCTCTTTTACATTGCTTTTCGCTCCTTCCATTCGCTTCACCCCTTTTTAATTTCGAATTTATATTCGACTGTACTTAGAGGGCATTTTTATTTTATAAGTAACTACCGTGCTATATTTAAAGTTTCTAAAGTCTTCAGTACCGCAGAAATAGCAATTTAGAAGGTTTTTTGCTCCTGAAACCCTCGATGTAAAATATAGCTTATGTTTGAGCAGGTTCTATCACCATCAATTTGCAGCCATTATGTTTGAAATCGGTTTCATATTTCATACGATTGCATAAAAATCGTAATTTAGAACGCTTATAGAACGCTTTTCTCTCACTTCATCCTTTTAAATTTGGAATCTCCTTTCGACAATTCTTAGAAAGCATTTGCATCTTTGAAGTAATTACCATTCCAAATTTAAAATGTTAGACCCCGTCAGTAACACAAAAAACGCAATTTAGAATATTTTTTGCTCGTGTATACCCCAGGTGGTAGTGACAATAACGTATAATATAGGATATGTTGGAGCGGGGACTGTCACCATCACGTTGAAACCATTACCTCTGAAATCGGTTTATATTTCCTGAGATTGCGTAGAAAACTCTATTTAGAATGTTTTTAAAACGCTTTTCTTTCATTTTCTCCCCTTTTAAATTTCAAATTTTTAAGGAACTCTTCTCTGAGAGTATTTACATCTCATACATAATTACCATGGCAAACTTCAAGTGGCTAGTCCATCCAGTATCACAATTTAGAACGTTCTTTAAAATGTAACCGCAAGATGGTAGTGACGCCGACATGAAATAGATCCTATATTGGAGCAAAGGCTGTCATCATCAATTTCCAACCATTACTTTTGAAATCGGTTTGGTACTTTCTGAGATAGCGCAGAAATTGCAATTTAGAATGTTTTTTAGAACGTTTTTCGTCCATTTTCACCCCTTTTAAATTTCGAATTATTTAGGAAATGTTCTTAGAGATAATTTATATCTTATAAGTAACTACCATACCCAGTTTTAAGTTGCTAGTCCCTGAAGTATTACAAAAAACGCACTTTAGATCGTTTTTTGCTCCTTCACCCCCTTTGGGGTAGTGGCACCGACATGGAATACAGCCTATGTTGGAGAGAGAGCTGTCACCATCGTTTTCACACAATTATTTTTTAAATCGTTTCGGTACTTCCTGAGATTGCGTAGAAATCGCAATTTAGAAAGTTTTTTAAAACGCTTTTCGCTCATTTTCATCCCTTTTAAAATTCGATTTTTTTGGAAATGTTCTTAGAGATTATTTGTATCTTATAAATAACTGCCCTGCCTAATTTCAGGTTTCTAGGTTTCTCAGTAACATAAAAATCGCAATTTAGAACGATTTTTGCTTCTGCAACCCCTAGGTGGTAGTGACACCGGCATGAAATAGAGCCTATATTGGAGCAAGGACTGACATCATCAATTTCCAACCATCACTTTTGAAATAGGCTGGTTACTTCCTGAGATTGTGTAGAAATCGCCATTTAGAACATTTTTTAGAACCCTTTTCGCGCATTTTCACCCTTTTTAAATTTCGAATTTTTTAAGAAATGTTCTTAGAGATAATTTATATCTTATAAGTAACTACCATTCTAAATTCCATGTATCTGTACCCTTCAGTAATACAAAAATTGCAATTTCGAACTTTTTTTGCTCCTGCACCCCCTTTAGGGGTAGTGGCACCGGCATAAAATGTAGCCTATATTGGAGCAAGGGTTAACACCGTCATTTTGACATCATTATTTTTGAAATCGATTTGGCACTTCTTGAGATTGCGTAAAAATCGCCATTTAGAACGTTTTTTAGAACTCTTTTTGCGCATTTTCACCCCTTTTAAATTTCGAATTTTTTAAGAAATGTTCTTAGAGATCATTTATATCTAATAAGTAACTACCATGCCAAATTCCATATACCTGGACTTTTCAGTGACACAAAAATCGCAATTACGAACGGTTTTTTGCTCCTGCACCCCCTTTAGGGGTAGTTGCACCGACATAAAATGTAGCCTGTGTTGGAGAAAGGGTTGTCACTATCATTTTGACACTATTATTTTTTAAATTGGTTTAGTACTTCCTGAAATAGTGTAAAAATCGGCATTTAGAACGTTTTTCAGAAAACTTTTCGCGCATTTTCATCTCTTTTTAATTTCGATTTTTTTTTAAGAAATATGCTTAGAGATTATTAGTATGTGATAAGTAACTACCATTCCAAATTTCATGTTTCTAGGCCCTCCGGTAACACAAAAATCGCATTTGTAGAACGTTTTTTGCTCCTGCTCCCCTTTTGGCCAGTTGCATGGACATAAGATATAGCCTATGTTCGAAGTTGGACTAACACCATCATTTTGATACCATTACTTTTGGAATCGGTTTGGTAATTCGGTTTGGTAAAATAGAGGCCATTAAATTAAATAAAAAATTATATTTAAAGTGAGGTGCAAAAAAGTTAGAAATTGGAAAAGGTCTCTTTCTTAAGTATTTGACCATGATATAAGGATTCCGGAGCATTTTTTGTTATGTCTTTATCTTGGAACATGGCTCAGATATAGCAGTTTGAATTTCTAATGTGGGTGACATTTTGAAAAATCTGATTTTTTGCCTGCGACAGAACTTGTATATATCAACCGATTCCGATGTGAGTGAACATATGCATAGGAATTACTAAGATCTCGACCAAGTTCACTGGTTAGACTCATCCACCATGTTGTCTTAAAATGGCAATAACTTCAAGATATCGCCGAATTTAGCAACCAAATATAAGTTACTTTAAATAAAAGCAGCTTGGATAAAGCTGACTAATTTCGCGAAATTCTCATTCATGATGATTTAGTATTGATAAAGATTAGTATTGAATCTCCTATAATTGGTTTCCACTAAGTTGAGCTTCGTGTGTTTGAATAATATGAGCTTGCTTTTTAAAAATAAGAAATATGAAAGCTACCTCTTCCTCCCGGCACTGGCCGGAAGGACTTTTCTTTGTCGAGTTTCTTGAATGACGACATCGCCTTTTTCTGGGTTTGTGTATTGTTCCAATATAGTGACGTCATATGCATACTTTTCTATACATGTTGTTTAAGACTGGATCGTAAATGTGGAATTCTTCAGCGGATGCAAATGACGTCATTTTACATAAAATAAAAGCATTCATTTTAAGTCTTAAAACTGAAATAGGTTTTATACTATCTATATTTATATATTTTTCATAGGGGGCGATATTAAATTCTGAAAAAGCAGGATTCCTGTTTTCTAGTTTAGATATCTCATTTCATTGTATGAAAAGATGAAAATTCTTATTCTGTGAGTGTTGGAAAGTGTTTCATATATATGCCTAATGGATGATTTTTCGTTAATTTTTAATGTTTATTTATAATAATGCACTTGCGTAACTTCATAAATTTAGTATGTTTTGTTCGTCGAAAATTTGTAATATTAATTGAAGTTGAGTAACTAATTTCAGTGTTATAATGATTCCTAAAGCCCACATGTAGAAACCGTGTCATTCCTTTAAATTACATATTTTTAATTGGGTTCAGCTTATTTGAAGTATAAAAATAATTATACGAATTATTTACTAAAGAATTTTTTTTTATTATTTAGAGATTTGCAACTACATAAATTGAATTATATATACTACTTTATATACAGAGTAATTAAAACTTCTTGATCATTTGGGTAGCATTATTATTATATTTTTCGAAAGATATGCATATTTAAGTGTAGAGTAAATTTAAAACGCTTTGATTCAAGTTTCAGAATTATCGACTAAAAGTTAGTGAGTAAACGCCGTTTTAACAAAATATCCAATTTTATTATAAATATCCATTTAATAACAACAAAAAATACATTAAATAACTTCTGAGTATGTCTAAAGTTTAATAATGTTACACATTATTTCAGAGAATTAATCAGAATACACTAAACTTATAAAGACTAAGTTATTCAACTTCAAGTGTTATGCAAATTTCGCTTTTCCATGTACAACTGATTAGATTATTTTTGCTTTAACGCTTAGGAATTATTTCAAATATTAATATTTTCAGCTACATTATTATAAATTTTACAACTAAACTTTCTTAGTATTCACACTATTAGCATTTTAATAATCAGTTTCATTTAATCTGCATTATAAACTTTTTAAATATTAACATTTCTTGTCGCATGCGTTTTCTGTCTATTTTTACGAAAAAAAAAAAAAAAAAAAAAAAAAAAAATTGATAATAATCACCAAGTTTGCCATCTTATTGCTAATGACACAAGACACCTTACTTATTGAAAATGTGTGATATAGTACAACTTTTTGTACTGAAAAACATAGTTGCAGTATTAAAGATCAGAAATCCATATATACTCATAACTACCTGGCCTGAAAAGTAGGTCCATGCATCCTGTCGCGATGAATTCGATCCTTACTTTAATAAGCTGTAACTGCAGAACAAATCATTTTATCGGTTTGTCACTTTATCAATTAACTAGGAAAAGCCATGCTTTGTTTGGATTAGCGAAGCATTATTTAATAAGATAAATATTTGAAAGTAACAATATTTTTTTCTATTATTCTTGCATATTTATTAAGAAAAAAAAAGTTATTTTATGTTTTGGCGCATTTTAATTTTAGAAATGTAAATTCAGCCAAATAACTAAGAATTTCCTCGGAATTTTTTAGTTATGATATAACGAATTTAACAATTAATTTTATTTGTTTACAGGCTCTTTTGTTGCCACTTTACAAAAAAAAAATGATAATATAATTCTTTTAAAATGCGCAAGTATCGCCTGCGTAAATGATTTCACATAATAAGAATAAATTGTGTACTGGAATTCTTAACACTGAAAAATACTTTTATAATTGAATGTAAATAACAGAATTTTCACGAATTTTAATTCATTAAAAATATGCTATAATTTTCATAAAAAAGTTATTTTAAAAATTTCATAAAAGAAACCGTGAAACTATTTAATTAATCATGATTCTATCTATAATTACCAACTCCATGATTTGTTTTTTCTTTTGAAAATATACGTGTTTTATTTTTTATTAGCAAAAATGCGCCCGTAATGGAAAAACATGTGAAAAAAAAGTAATTTAACAAATTACAACGACCATTTGGAAAATGATTTTTCCACAGACTAAAATTTAAGACATAAAAAATCGCACGGAGTTGATCATACATACGTACGCCATGGATTACATTTTTCGTTACTGTAAATTTTTAAACTTCTACGGAGCTGGTCATACATTACGTACGCCATGGATTAAACATTAATATTCTTGGACCAATTTTAAATGAAATTTCATTCTTAAACTTCTAAACATCCCACAATATTACTTTTTACACCGTCGTATAGAGAAAAAAAAATGTAGTTTTAAATGCAATTTGTTTGAAAGCTGTATCTCAATTTGTTTCTGAGTTATTAATTCTTTTTTTTTTGTAGTTTTTATTACTTTTTTGTCATAGTGGCAACAGAAGTACCCATCTCTGTTGAAAGTAAAGGGAAAATACAGATTACTGTATAGACCAATCAGAAAACGAATAAAATGTGGGATTCAACTAATAAAACGCTCCAGATATGTTTTTTGATTTCCTACCCAGACCGAGGACAATAACCATTTTTCCAAATGGTTAATAATAAAATTGTAAGTTTATACTGTAAAAAAAAAAAAAAAAAAAAAAAAACATTGTGCAAATTTGCAGGTCATAATTTATTTTTATGTTTAATTTCAAGTTAAAATATTGAATAGTTTTTTTGTAAAGCGTACGACAAAATGTAATTTGTGTAGCCTGGTAGAGGATTCCTTCGCTCATCCTAATTACCTATACACCGGAAGGCAGCTGTACAGATCATCACTTCATCGAGTTGGCTGCTGAAATTCCAGGATTTAGACAGAACTCGATTAGCATATTAAAATGCAAATGGTATGCCAATTCATATCTTGGAGGAAACCACCTGAAGACCAGATTTTAGTGGTTGATCGGTATTTATCACTATGTTTTCCTTCACCCAAAAGTATGAAAACATAGTGTGCTGTAAAACATAATGATAAACCTACCAGTCAGTCACTAAAATCGGGTTTACACGTATTTTCTACCAAGATATGACTTGACAAGCCAGTTGCATTTCAATATGCTAATCGAGTTTTAACTAATACTGGAATTTCAACCGCCAACTCGATGAGGTGATGGTTTGTGCACTTGATCTTTACTTTAACAAGCTGTAACTACAAAACGAATTACTTTGAAAGGTAAGTTGTAAAGTGGCAAACTTTGAAAGTAATTGTTTTGTAGTTGCAGCTTTCTAAAGTAAGGTTCAAATTTATTACGACAGGCCATATGACAGACTTTGAAGCCAAGTAATGATGAATATATTAATTTCCTATCTTTAATACTGCAATTATATTTTCTGCATAAAAAGTTGAACTAGATCATATATTTTCTATAAGAAAGGTTTCATGCATCATGAGCAACTTGGTGATGCAGTGAACAGATGACAAACTTGGTGATTTGAACGTTTCTTTGCGACTGTGAAATGAACTTTACAGGAAGGACCCTGTTGATCCAGCTATACTACTTCTGACCCTGGCAGTTTGCCTATGTCCATCTTAGACCTATATGTGTGTGATCTTTTGCGATTGCATCAAAATTAAAAGGGGTGAAGCAGGACAGGGCCCGACTTAGACTATCTAGGACCCCGGGACAAGCACAGTTCTAAAGGGGCGCCTTTCTATCTATGTATAGAAATTGCTCGCGAATAATGTGGAAGTGGATAGTACTAAACTTCGTACATAAATTTCGTACAAATTATAATTCACATCTGTATACGGGGTATCACAAAAACATGGTCATAACTTTAAGAAAAATTACTAGTAGGATACTAGTAGAAAAATGATGGATTGGTTGACTGGAGTATTTGTTTGCAGACTTTTACTTTGCTTATCTACGTATGTTATTAGATGTCTAAAAGAGAATGCTTCCAATTAGACATAATTAATGTTTTTAACTTGCCTCGTTACGAGGAAAACGTCAATAAAAAATTATTTTTAAAACAATAGTATACTAAGTTCTTGTAATGAAATTTTAATTATTAGTTTACTAATGATACAGTTCGTTTTTTTTTTGTGTGGATGAAGGGGGTAAGGGAGATCGCACTTCCTTTCTAAATGTTTGAAAATAAATGAATTTTGAACACTTTTGACAATTTTTACCCATTTGACAACATTTAATGAAAATCTTCATTATTCCCATGGATAGTCCCCTAAAACGGGGGACCCAGGACAGCCGCTACACTTGCCCCTGCATCAGTCAGACCATGGAACAGGAACCGTATCCAAATTTAGGCCTTTTGAAATGTAATGAGCCGTATAATGCTGACATCTTAAATGTAGATTAAATTGATGTAATTAATGTACATGTGGTTATTTCAGTTATGAAGTAGGCTCATTTTCTGCAAATGCATGCCATATGGGAAATATTTTCTATACATTGGATTCACAGGCATGGGTACTTTTTGGTTAGCCGGGCGCCAGTGTTACATATACATACATATATGTATGCATACATATGTATATATATACATACATTGTATACATACACACACATATATATATATGTGTATATATACTACATGTATATATACATATATAGGTATACATAACACTGGCGCCCGGCTAACCGGAAAGTACCCAGGAATGTATCAAGCTTGCTATACGATTTACTACGGTAATGGGTTAAAAAATATTGAAATAAATAGTTTAAAATTATTAGTAACCTTTCAGAAAACTTCTTTAACCTTTGTATATATTTACGTAAAATCTTACAGAAAAACACCGCAACATCCCATACTATTGTATCACGATATTGTCGCAGAGAGATGCAAGAAGTACCGTTTGACCGGGAACTATGTTTACTTTCCGAATATGATTGCAATTTTTAAAATATAGATTATCTTCATATTAAAAATTGTTCCAATTTTTATTTATAGAAACGTTGGATATGTAATTACACTTCATTAATCTTAGCACATTTATTCTAATTAGTAAATAAATCACAAAAGTTTTAATTTTCCAACTGAGTGAAAAAATATTCAGGCCAGGATTCAAACCATGGACCTTTTTGCTTAAGTTGCCAATGTTCGTCAAACTGAGCTCTCAGAAGGAATTTAGTGGACACAATTCACTGAGAAACATATTGATTATGACACCTGGTATGATTGGACAATTTTCACTCAACTGAAAAATTATATGTGTAATTTATTACAAATTAGAATAAACTGTGTTAAAATTAATTACGCTTCCAACGTTTCTTGGAGTTCGATTATCTGTGAGTTAGTCAATTAAGCTTATTTTGATATCAAACCAAATACCATAATCAATAAGGTTCTCTGAATGAATTGTGTCCCGCCAGATTTGTCCTGGATAGTTCATTTGGCAGAGCATTGGTAGATTAAGCTAAAATGTCCCTGGTTCGAATATTGTACTGGACACATTTTCACTCAGTTGGAAAATTACTCGTGTAATTTATTTGCCAATTCAAATGATTGTGTTAAGATTAATAAAGGGAAACTCATATTAAAGCTGGAAAAATCTACATATTTTATTAGTGTACTGTTTAAGGTATTGTGTTTTGTTGATGACAACGCTAAGCGGGAGCGGTTCCCATTATCTGTCGAAAATTTAATTTTTTTTCTATATCTGAAAAATTAATGATGGGTATGAGCTGTACAAGAACGTAACCATGTTTTGGAGGATTTTCATTTTTCATGTAAATATATTGTACAAGACGCGATTAATAAATTCTTTAAATATTGATTTATATATAATTTTCATAATTCATCTTTTGTTGACCTGAATACTGTCCTGGGCCCTTTTTCACTCAGTTGGAAAATTACAACTCGTGTGATTTATTTACCAATTCGAGTGATTGTGTTAAAATTAATGAAATGAAACCGATAATAAATCAAGTAAAATCTATATATTTTATTAGTCTGCTGTTTAAAGTTTTGTTTTCTGTTGATGCCAAAGCTAAGAGGAGTCGAAAATTTAATTTTTTTCTATATCTTAAAAATTAATGATAGTTATGGGATTGGTCAAGAACATGTTTTGAAAGATTTTCTTAAATCATGTAACGATATTGCTCAAGACATAATTCATAAACTCTTTAAACGTTGATTTATATATAATTTTCATAATTAAAAATATATTGTTTTTGTTCTGAATACTGTTCTGAATACTTTTTCACTCAGTTGGAAAATTACAACTCGTGTGATTTATTTACCAGTTCGAAGGGTTGTGTTAAAATTAATGAAGTGAAACTAATATTAAATCAGCAAAAATCTACATATTTTATTAGTTTGCTGTTTAAAGTTTTGTTTTCTGCTGATGCCAAAGCTAAGAGGAGACGGCTCCCATTCACTGTCGAAAATTCACTTTTTTTTCTATATTTTTAAAAATTAAAGATAAGCATGAGCTGTACAAGTACATAGCTATGTTTTGGATGCTTTTTCTTTTTCATGTAAAGATATTGCACAATACATAATTAATAAACTCTTTAAATGTTGATTTCTATATAATTTTCATAATTAAAAATATCTTTTTAAATAAAAAAGCGTTATTTGTTTTACCTCATTCCATCTCATTAAAATAAACATTTCATTTTTTTTTTTAGATAGCTGTAATGTAAGTTTGCCACATTCAATTAATATTATTTTTCTAAAACATTAACCTCTTCAACCTCTTTGAAGAGTTGAGAATAAATACATATAAATTATATTTTTCCCGGGCTGTTTTTATACAAGGAAGTCAAATTAACTGACAAAAGTGGGTGTTACATTTGAAAATCAAAAGTTTGTACAATTTTAATATATCTAACCGATTCCCTTTTTAAAAACTTTAAACATTTTTATATTCGGAAAATAGATACAATTCCTGGTCGAGTGGTACCTCTAGCATTTTTATCCGAGAAATCGCAGATAAAAAAAAACCTTTAGTGGTCCTTTTTTTCTTCGGATATACTAGCTACGATGTACTGTTAAAATTGGATGAAAAAAAAAACATGTAGCAATAACATACGTAATAAATTCTGTTTCTGTATCTCTATATTGATTTATGTTTTACATTCTTCACTATTCTGAACTGCAACAGTGTTACATAGCATGTTAAACAGATTGTATTGAATGCCGCTGAATGCATTTGCAATTTGTAACAACATTTGTAATTTGATTCTTTAGAGGTTGTGAAGTAACTTCGGGAACGTAGATTGATTAGTACATGTTTACATTTAACACACAACAACGGGATAATGGAAAGATATAACCCCTTTTATGGACTTCCTAACCCAGGTACAACTTTACACACAGAATATATATAAAAGGGTTGACGATGCATTAGGGAACCATCGAAAGATTAGGTTTAACTGTAGTATAAAACTATTTGGAAAATTAATGAAATTTAATTTTTAAAAAATAAGAAAAATACTAAAAGGCAAAGCAATTAAATACAAATTATTATTTTCAGGTTAAATTAATTTTGCACTTTGAATCATCAAATATATATATTTTTTAAATGATCTCTTACTATAGTTCAGGGGAAATGTACCAAAAAAAGGGGGTTACCTTGCAAAAGGTCGGGTAGAAGTTTTTTTTTTTCTGAATTGTTTATAATGATGCCAACATGGAAAAACCAAGTTTTCTAACAAAATTTCTTAAGGCTAAATTTTCTGTGGCCAAAAAACAAAATTTTGGGACCTTTATTGGTGTTTTTGAAATATCTCGAAACCCGTTGCCGTAGCATATTATTTGTCAATTACAATATTATAGAGGATAAAATTCTCTACAACTTTCATATTTACAACTTTTTTATACACTCAATAACAAGCGCAGTACGCTATTTCAAAAATGGGACAATTTTTTCAATTTTCTTAAAAACCGTGAAAAACACAGTTCTGCCCCGATTATTCAAATGTTTCCCACGGATTTAATCGTGTATGTCAACTTCTATATATTAGTAGCAGTAAATTATGTGTTTCTGTGCTAAAACTAGCCTTTTTTGCATCCGTGGCAAACATGGATTTTGTGCCCCCCCCCCCCTCTTTTTATAAGAAAATTTACCACGGGAATTTTAATAAATCTCTAATAGCAGGATTTTGAAAATTTTAAGTGAGTAAGCATTAAATACGTAATGCTGAACTACGTAATCAGCTCGCCAAATATTGATTCATTAAAACCTTGAAAACCGTATCGAAAGGAACCGAAATATATTCCGCTTTAAGCAAGTTTCCGTCTTAGCAGGTATAATTATTCATATTCTTTCTCTCGAAAAAATATATAATTTTTCTTTTAAGACCGATTTCCATATACACAGATTTCATTTTCAAATATTTTACGGTAGTTGTCGTATTGAGGCGTTTAAAGTCACAGTTATATGAATTATAGGGTTAAGTTAGTCACACAAAGACATTCGCAAGGTAATATTAAACCTATGGGAGCGTTCTTGACAAATATCTGGCTCGCATTTTGTTACTTTTAAATAAATTTTTTTTCATGGGATACCCGAGATCAATATCTAATGTTGTGCTTTTGTACTTTTTCGGGTTTGGTTGCTTTTTTTTTTTTTTTTTTTTTTTTTTTTTTTTTTTTTTTTTTTTACTATATTCGGACATTTTTTTTTTTTGGAAAACTGTTTGGAACCCGTTCTGAAATTTAAAGTATCCTGTTTGAGTTTTAAAGCAATTAATAGATAATCTTAAAGTTTTACATATTTTTGCATGCTAAAATGATACAATCTCTTGTTATATTTATTGATATAAGTGGAAAAAAATTTATAATATGTTTTAAAACTAATCTTTTAAATATTTCTTATAAAACTAGTGATCTCAAATATTTTATTAACAGAATTTATAAGTTTTACAAGATATAAATGCATAACATTAGTTAGTGAAATAATCTTTAATAAATAGTAAAATAATTTTTATTGTAGCTATTTTATAAGGCAAAAGTATTTCTTTCATAAAAGATATTTATCTTTTGAGTCCCCCCTTCTATATGGAACTACAATTCAATATTTGCTATCTTTAAAACAGTAAAACATTAAAACATATGTTATCAATAATTGGTAAATAAAATATACCATTGTAGTGGGGAATAAAATATGTTTTTCGCAAATTTTCATACCTGGGTGATTTTCAAAAAAAGTCTCATGTTTTACTGTCCTTTCACATTTGCACAGAAAAATAGTTAAATATCATAATTTTAATTATAGCATTTTAACTATCATGTTTTTTAATGATAATTTACAGACATATTATTATTTATGAAAAATTTAAAAATAAGAAATATATATTTTTTGTTGTCAAAATGTCATTACCGTAGGTTGTCCCAACAATTAATTTATTAGGTAAAGATTTGACAAAGTTCTATTTAAAACAGATGGTTATAATTTTTTTATACATTTTTATTTAGTAAGATGCTACTAATTAAAAAAATATTTATTTTCATTAATTAAACTTATCTATAATTCTTAATAATTTTTTTAAACCGTGTCCCAAGAAAGAGTGTCATTGCCATGCTTCTGACAAAAAGTTCCTCTGGATGTTTTTAGAGGACAGCACCTGCCTTTTTATCAAGGCAAAAAAAGAACTCCTTAAAAGTCAACTTGTTATCAGGTTTAGGTGAATAGAGTAAATAGTTTTATAGTTTCATTAAAACAAGCAAAGACTTTGAATGTTTTGGTGAGTATTCTTTTGTAAGTCATTACCGTACCCAATTCTAACTGATAACTAAATGAACTCTTATTTCTTAATCTGCTTTTATTATATGGGTAGTTCTGAAATTAAGTGGAAATTTGAGTCCCAATCAATTTTTTTGTACTTTTATGCAAATAATTGTTCAACTAAATAGATAATCTATGAAAGCACATCTAAAACTTGTATTAAAAAATACTTTAGAATGAATTTGAAATTTAAAACTATTAGGTAGATTTCGTATGAAATACTACCTATTGGGATCGTTCCTATGTTGGAATTTCTGAAAAATTTTTGCAGATCTACACCGATCATGACTCCTAGAACCCAAAGCCACCCTCAGTAAAAAACTTTATCTATCTATCTATATATATATATATATATATCACTTTCTTCTGGACACGATAACTTTCGTAATTCTGCACCAATCTCTTCCAAACTGATATATAAATCAAAGGGCATAAAATCTCGGTCAAGTTCGTTAATGGGCAAAATCGGACCAAGGGGATGGAAATAGGGAGGGGTTTTGTGAAAACCGAAAATCCCCCATAACTTCTTAATTTTTGTACATATCAAATCAGTTTAAAGTTTTTATTATTTCTAAAAATAGGGCCAAATATTTATGTATCACAGATTTTTGATAAAGTTAAAAATGGGCACAAGGGGCGCAAAAAATAGGGTTTTTGGGAGAAAAAAATTCATAACTTCCTCAATTCTCAAGATATCAATTCCAATTAATTTTCTTATAAAATTTCCTTAATATTATCTACAACTTTTATATTCACAAGTTTTTGATAGGACCAATTCGTACCGCAAAAAAAAAAAATTAAAAACGAAAACAAAAAGGGGGGTTGAAGAAGTAAAAAATCCATAACTCCTTCAATTCAAAAGATATAAAATCCCCATGAATTTATCATATATCTTCTTAATATTGTCTACAACATCTATATAGACAAGTTTTGGATAGGACCAATTCTTACAGCAAAAACAAATTAAAAGTACATAGCGGTTGAAGAAAAAAATCATCTAAGTAAGGGTGTATTCAAATCCAAACTGCGTATTTTCTGACTCATTTTACAATTCATTTTTGCTCTCAAAGGATTCCAATTGGTACGTTTTCTTACTCAGAAACTATATAATATACCGTAATGGTCGATTTTTTGATAGAGGCGGAATATATTTTAAAAAATGCTGTTAAAGTGGGCATTTTGAACCGAATTTCCCGAAGCGGATTGTGTTGGAAAAATCATTGCATTAAGGATGCACTCAAATCCAAACTGCTTATTTTCTGACTCATTTTTAAATTCATTTTTGCTCTCAAACGCATTTAATTGGTAGATTCGCTTATTCAGAAACTATATAATGTACCGCAATGATCGATTTTTTGATAGAGGCAGAATATATTTCAAAAAATTATGTCAAAGTGGGCATTTTGAACGGAATTTCCCGAAGCAATTGTGTTATCACTTTCTTCTGGACACGATAACTTCCGCAATTCTGCACAAATCTCTTCCAAACTGATACATAAAATCAAGGGACATAAAATCTCGGTCATGTTCGTTAATGGGCAAAATCGGACCGAGGGGATGGAAATAGGGAGGGGTTTTGTAAAAACAGAAAACCCCACATAACATCTTATTTTTTGTACATATCAAATCAGTTTAAAGTTTTTATTACTTCTAAAAATAGGGCCAAAATTTTATGTATCACAGATTTTTGATAAAGTTAAAAATGGGCTTAAGGGGCGCAAAAAATTGGGTTTTTGGGAGAAAAAAATTCATAACTTCGTCAATTCTCAAGATATCAATTCGAATTAATTTTATTATAAATTTCCTTAATATTATCTACAACTTTTATATTCACAAGTTTTTGATAGGACCAATTCGTACCGCAAAAAAAAAAATAAAAAACGAAAACAAAAAGGGGGTTTGAAGAAGTAAAAAATCCATAACTCCTTCAATTCAAAAGATATAAAATCCCCATGATTTTATCATATATCTTCTTAATATTGTCTATAACATCTATATAGACAAGTTTTGGATAGGACCAATTCTTACAGCAAAAACAAATTAAAAATACATAGTGGTTGAAGAAAAAAATTATGTAAGTAAGGGAGTATTCAAATCCAAACTGCGTATTTTCTTACTCATTTTACAATTCATTTTTGCTCTCAAAGACTTCCAATTGGTACGTTATCTTACTCTGAAACTATATAATGTACCGTAATGGTCGATTTTTTGATAGAGACAGAATATATTTAAAAAAATGCTGTTAAAGTGGGCATTTTGAACCGAATTTCCCGAAGCGGATAGTGCTGGAAAAATCATTGCATTAAGGATGCACTCAAATCCAAACTGCTTATTTTCTGACTCATTTTTAAATTCATTTTTGCTCTCAAACGCATTTAATTGGTAGATTCGCTTATTCAGAAACTATATAATGTACCGCAATGATCGATTTTTTGATAAAGGCAGAATATATTTCAAAAAATTATGTCCAAGTGGGCATTTTGAACGGAATTTCCCGAAGCAATTTTGTTATCACTTTCTTCTGGACACGATAACTTCCGCAATTCTGCACAAATCTATTCCAAACTGATACATAAAATCAAGGGACATAAAATCTCGGTCAAGTTCGTTAATGGGCAAAAGCAGACAAAGGGGATGGAAATAGGGAGGGGTTTTGTGAAAACCGAAAAAAACCCATAACTTCTTAATTTTTGTACATATCAAATCAGTTTAAAGTTTTTATTACTTCTAAAAATAGCGCCAAAAATTCATGCATCACAGATTTTTGATAAAATTTAAAATAGCCTCAAGGGGCGCAAAAAATAGGGTTTTTGGGAGAAAAAAATTCCTTACTTCGTCAATTCTCAAGATATCAAATCCAATAATTTTATTATACATCTCCTTAATATTATCTACAACTTTTATATTCACAAGTTTTTGATAGGACCAATTCGTACCGCAAAAAAAATTAAAAACGAAAACAAAAAAGGGGGGTTGAAGAAGAAAAATTTTCGTAACTCCGTCAATTCACAAGATATAAAATCTCCATAAATTTATCATATATCTTCTTAATATTGTCTTCAACATTTCTATAGACAAGTTTTTGATAGGGCCAATTCTTAAAGCAAAAACAAATTAAAAATACATAGCGGTTCAAGAAAAAAATCATCTTATTATGGGTGCATTCAAATCCAAACTGTCTATTTTCTTACTCATTTTTAAGTTCATTTTTGCTCTCAAACGCATCCAATTGCTAGATTCTCTTATTCAGAAACTATATAATGTACAGTAAAGATCGATTTTTTGATAGAGGCAGAATATATTTCAAGAAATGATGTCAAAGTGGGCATTTTGAACAGAATTTCCTGAAGCGATTGTGTTAGAAACGAAAAATATTGCCCTACTGAGAAAATAATTGTTTATTAATCAAGATTTAATTAATTGAAAGAAAAATAAAAACACAGGTCGCTTATAAATCTTTTCAAAAATCGCGTCAGGCATGTTTCATATTTTTTTTTATTAAAAATTAATCTGAAAATGTGCCAGAAAATTTCGAGTTGTTGAGTATGGAAAAATATTTTTTTAATATCGCCTTAACATGATTCTGATAAAACCAGATATTTTATAAATAGGAAATAAAAACTCGTCAAAAGCAGACAGATAAAACTGTTAAAGTGGATTTCTATCTAATAATGATTCAGTTTTTGTTGGTGAAATTAGTATACTTAACTTCGAAATCTACCTCTGCCTGTAGGCCGGGCCGGCAGGGATTTTTTAAATAAAATTAAAATCATACTAAATGTCACCTCCATGGTATGTCCCTCCATGCCTGTTTTTACTTTACAACATGAATGCATCCCATAAGATAAACGAAAAGAACCGTATAAAATGTATTAAGTTAAAAAATGGATATACTTTACTTACTTTTTAAAAGAAAATTTTGAAAATTTATATTAAAAAAAAATTACAGACCAAGACACTTCAGTCCCGAGAATTAGAGCTACTTCCATGACATATCAGTTATAGTTATATAAAAATCTACTAGATGGCAGCATAATCTAGAACTTGGAATACAAATTAACTACAGGCAGCTACTTATTGGATGGAATATTTCTGGAGCATGGTAAGTTGTTAGTTCATCTAGTTTTAATTTAAAAACTTTTAATTACCGTAGTGTACTTTAATTGGGTGTCAACTCCATGGCTTTATTAATTTTGTCAGTTTTAAAAATAGCAGAATTCTGTTGATAAGTAGCGTTAAATTGCTTTATTTAATTTTATATCCAAGTAGCATTATGTTCATATTGTGCATAGTTTAGAAAATATTAGGCCTAATCTCAGATATGTCACCTCCATGCCATTGTTGTATCATGCAGGTGTTATTGACCCATGGATGTGACATTTATTGATGTAAACAATATTTTAAGGGTACTTAAAGTATATTTTTAGTTATTGAACCTATATTTTTATTTTAGGGATAATTTTTAATTAATAAAAATATGTTTTGAAACTGGTAACTTTTCACTCTAAAATATTTAATTTTGTATAAATTTGATTTTTTAATGACTTTCAGTATTTCTTTCAATACAAGTTATATTTTAGATTTAATTAAACTTTATTTTAACCCCTTGGAGATAAGCGACCGGTATTCGTGCCGCGGAAGGTGCTCAGAATCGGGGATTATTCTCACCAGTATAGTTTTTTGTAAATTTTGCCTGCTTTAATCCGAGCATTTTCCCCGATTCAATTAGATAAAAAATTCTGTTTTAAAAGACCGGTGATTAAGATTAAAAATTCAGTAAAAGACGCTCGTCTCCAAGGGGTTAAAGCCTCTTATTGAATTTTCTGATCTCCTAAACTTAATAAAAAAAATAATGAAAACAGAACTAAATTTAAATTTTCAAATTCTCTGTGCTAGTGCAAAGAAAAAAAAAAATATATATATATATTTGTTTAATATATTTAAAAAATATGGTCACACTAGAGTACTTTGAAATCGTATATTTAAAGTGCTGTATTTTCTATTTATCTATTAACCCTCCGACTGTCTTGGAAAAGGGCAAAATTGTAATGTTGTTTTTTCTGCATTTTGTTTTAAATGCTAAAAAAAATAATTCTTTGAACATTTTATAAAAAATTTTTATAACGAATATGAATGTAATTCCTGGAAGTATTAATCATTGTTCAATGAATTAAAAATACATTAAATCAATAGAATTATATTACTTTAAATATTGCTTGTATTGCAGTGAAACCTGGAGCTTAGTGAACGTATTAACAGGGGCTTGTCAGTGAGTGGGTTAATCTATTTATTTTTTATCTAATTGCACGTTAATATTTTTAAATATTTTCTAGATATCATGGCTTGGGCAAAAAAAAAAACAAAAAAAAAAAAACAAAAGAAGAATTCTGTAGAGAAGAAAAGAAAACTCAGACGTGAAACAGAGCAGAAGAGACGGGATAAAATTAAAGAAAATCCAGAATTGCATGAAGAATGTAAGAAAAAAGAACGTAAAAGGCATTACAAGAAATAAAAAGAAGGAAACATAAGAACTATTTCTTAATTGAGTGAACGACAGAAGCGTGCACAAAGAAAGAATTGAATACAAAAGTCGAGAGAAGAAAGCAAATAAAGAAAAATTACAGCATGTTCTTTTAAATTCTACTACATCAGAAATAGATGATGATCCAGAAATTATGAACAATCCTATTGCGAATGTTAAAGATGTGATAGGAAGAGCAGGTACAGGTCGGGTAAAAAGTGATCGAAAAATTGTTAACAGAAACAAAACAAAAGCATACTAAAGAATAAAATTTCTTGAAAAAGAGCTTAAAAATGTTTTGAAAATTTGAAATATAAAAGAAAAAAAGATAAATATAAGAAAAGATATCAACACAACATAAGTAAAAGAAAAAAATTAAACACTACAAAAGAGAGGGTACAAAAAATATTGAAAGTCGATAATGTTTCTTCTAAAGTCAGGAAATGCCTGGAATTCAGTTTAGCATTGACCACTCAAATCGAGAAAAAGTTTGAAAAAATGAGAAGTTTCAAAAGTCAAAGAAAGTCTTTGGACTTGTCCTTTCTGAAAAAAGTAATAAAGAAGTACCACAGTATGCACAAGATTTCAGTTAGGTCCTGTTAATCTGTGTTTAGCAAATGTGACCTCAGTTGAAAATTACGTGGAAGTTAAATTTATGCAAAGATGTTCGGGATCCAAGAAAAAAAAATCAGTAAGGAACAAGAAGCAATCATAAGATATGGAAAATAAATTTGTGTGGTTTCAACAGTGGAAAGGGAACAATCGGTTACAACATATCTTGGATTTAATCCCTCAAAACTGCAATATTATTTAATAAAAAATTAAATTTGAGCTTTGTTCTTTTATAACATGTTACTCAAGAATAGTGTTCTTTACCTGTATTGGAATTCAGTTTTTGTTTTGATGTGTCATTTGACTTTCTGTATTTCATTGAAATAACATATTATACCTCTTAAACAATAAAACCAACTTATATCGCAACCATAAATGTTTTCCAATCTAGTAAATGGACAATAAAACTTATATTCATCATTGCTATTAAAGGTGTCACCGCCATGGAATAATGTGTCACCTCCATGTTTATATGAAAAATGAAATTTACTTTTAAATTAAAAAAAATAAACCTTGACCTCTGATCATGATTTATTTATCTCTAAAACCTTAAGAAAATGTTGGAAACACAACTTAAACGCGACAATTTGAACTTTTATTTTTTTTAAATTACCAAGGTGAATTTTCCACTTAATTTCAGAACTAGCCATATGAGAAATAGAAAATCATTGTATGGGCCAGAAGATATAATGGCTGCCATTTATGCCTGGGGAAAAATAAAAATATTTCGCTTAATTTGTCATTACCGTGCTCACGTATGTCATTATACCAAGTGCATTAAAATTAAAAAATTAGTTTTAAAATGTTAAATTAGTAATTTGGTCTCTGCTGATGCTTGTATAGTAATGTTTAGGAGGTAAGGAAGTTATTTAAAAACAATTAAAACTTTCTGATTATTTCTAAAAATTTGATTTTATTATTCCAAAACATGGACAGATTTTGAAAATGATCCACCTATTCCATTGATACCTGAAAAAATATGTATGCATTATAAAAATTATAAAATTTATTAAAATTAAGCAAGAAATCTTTTTTAATTTGAAACTATCGTGCCAATAAGTTGCTTTATATTGAAAAATTCTTTTAAACAATGCTTTGAATTTAACATTGTATACACTTAAAGTTACTGTCTAAATATGAAAATTGTCTCATTCATCTACACTCTGCCCTACTTTTAAAATTATATAAATTTATTGCATATAAAACGTCTATTGAGATTAAAATAAAGACGTGAGTGTGCAAATAATAGATAATTTACTGCTACCAATTTTTAGAAGTCAACATACACAATAAAATCCGCGGGGAACATTTGAATAAAGCTACATAATAGCAAAACTACGTTTTTCACGGATTTTACGAAAATTGAAAAAATTGTTCCATTTTTGAAATAGCGTACTGCGCTTGCTATTTAGTGTATAAAAAAGTTGTAAATATGAAAGTTGTAGAGAATTTTATCTTTTTTAATATTGTAGTTGACAAATAATATGCTACGGCAACGAGTCTTGAGATATTTCCAAAAAATCAAGAAATGTCCAAATATTTTGTTGTTTTTCGGCCACAGAAAATTTAGCCTTAAGAAATTTTGTTAGAAAACTTAGGTATTCCATGTTGGCATCCTTATAAACAATTTAGAAAAAAAAATTCTACCCAACCTTTTTCAAGGTAAAATGTACATTTCCTCTGGACTACTATGCATGTATATATTTTTTAAAATCTCATGTTTGTTTATTGCTGATATATGCTTGAAAATTAAAACAATACAAATCTTCTTAGATTTGTAAATTCAAAGTAGGCTATTTGTTAAAAGACAATAATGCTTTACACAAAATATTTCATATATCGTATTCTTTTTACGAACTTATTCAAAACGATTTTCTTTATATATTTTTTAAACCATTAATATGTAAATATCTTTATTTTATTTTATTTTATTCAATTCTTACTATTAGTTCACACTCTCCCTATATTTATTTATTCATATATCTTGTTCAAATTTTCAATCGTTAATAAAATACTTATTATTCATCCTATCAAGTTGAAATAATTTTTTTAAAATTTGTACTGGATGACAATTGATGTTGATACAGTTTTTTCAAATATTAATTCATTAATTAAATTTTAATTAATTAATTTTATTTTTATATGGGAGACAAAATGGAGGCCATTGGTTATTGAACAGCATTTAATGCATCTTCATATCTATAAGGGGAGTTACCATATAGGGGGGGGGGCTGTTCTGTCGCCAACTTGGCGATTATCGCCAAATTTGGCGACCAAAATGAGTCGCCAAAAGTGACGCCAAATTGGCGATAACTCTAATATTTCGCCAAATTCCCATAGACTTCCATTGTAAACCTACTTGCTTATAGAAAATCAACAAATTGAGATATTTTAATGCAACAAAAACAAATATTAGTTTAAGGGATTATATTAAATTTTTCTTTGATGACCTAAGTAGGAATTGACTTTAAAAACAAAATTTTTATATTACTTGTTTTATTTATTTACTTAATTTAATTTCTTTTGCTATAGAAATTGCTACGTCTTAAGAATTATAACAATTAATTTATTGGAATGTTTAGTAAGTCTAAAAGGCTGAAGATAACATACGTCAGCCTCTTCCAGAGTTTACATAATATACGCATTGCAATAAGTCATACAGAAAACGAGTTCACAATTGCCTTTTAGATAAACTGACCTTATTTTTCTTGGATAACATTTCATCTGACTTAATGAAGAGAACGAATATTTTTTCCAACTGGATTAAATCATATTCAAGGCTGGAATAGCACAGTTGAAGTTTATTCAACAGTGCGAAAAATGTCCAGACCATTAATCGAACCTGGATACTTGGCATACGTGCCAATACTTTACCTGTTAAGCTATCCAGTCGATATCTGGCTGACATAAAAGTTAATTATGTCAGCCAGATATCCTCCGGATAGCTTAACAGGTAAAGCATTGGCACGGCACGCCAAGTAAACAGGTTCGATTCCTGGTCTGGACATTTTTCGCACTGTTGGAATGAATTTTAACTGTGCTATTCCAGCCTTGAATATTTCATGTGACTTTTGCCATCTATATAGAAGAACCTAAGTTAGGAATTCTCATATTTAAAACTAGGTTTAAAACTATATAGATATATAAAAAAGTGTACACTGTTAAACATTTGCGGTAAACTGTCCAGTCATTCTCTTATTTTTATAATGAACGTTTAAATAACCGTACTTTAACTATACTCTGACCATATTATTGCCCATATTATGGTCAGAATAGAGTTAAATTACAGTTATGTTACGGTTTTCTATAAAAAAAAAAAAAAAAAAAAAAAAAAAAAAAAAAAAAAAAAAAAACGATCGAATGACTGGGCAGTTTGCTACAAATTTTTTACAGTGTGGGCAAAAAATCCTGGGGCAAAAGTATTAAAACATTTTAGGAAAGGTAAACAGAATTACTGTTGATATATACCGAGCAACTTGTGTATCAAAAGTAGGAAAGGAAATAAAGATTTGATAATTCCCAAAAGATAAAATATTGTATCCTGTCTTTTCAAGGTTTATTTAATAAAATGTACTCATGAATAATTTACCTAAACTTCATTAATCTCTTAGTTCAATACAAATGGAATAAATTATTACTACTATCAAAGGAAGTTATTCTGTAATTAACTTCTTCTTTCTGTATTTCTAATATCTTTTATTATAGTTAAAGTCTCCTTTCAGAATAAATTCTTCATTAGCTTAACACAAAATAATTAAGCTGATTACCGAAAATTATTTTTACATAATTTCTAAATAATGTTTCACAATTTTCTTTTCTAAATGATTTTTAAAATTCGCCAAAAGTTGTTTCATTGTTAAAGTTAATGATCAGGAAAGAATGTTCTTATTGACCTAACTTTTGTTAAATAAGTAAGTTGTTCTGGCACACTGGCACAACATTTATTAGACATTCATCACTAGAGATTTTTTTCCATAGTTAATTTGAAATATTACACATTAACCCTTTATCTACTGACGGTACTTATATGTACCATTAAAATAACTTGTTATAAAACTCATTTAATACATCGATTAGTTGTAATACAGTTTAGAATGAGTTATAGATGCATTACTTTATCTTGTTCCAAAAGCATTATTGGTTACACAAAACGAAATATTTCTTAAAAGGATGATTTCTTTTGCATCTTTTCAGTTTCTTGGGGTTGTGGGGGTGGGGGGGGGGAGATATTTCAATTCGGAAATATTTCTATATTTCTATTGTAAGAACATCATATTTGTACATTTCCTAATTCTACAAAATACTAAGAAAAATATTTAAAATGAAAGATTTGAGTGGGGTTATAAATATTGCACGAAATCCCTATAAATTCAAATTTAATTAATCCTTCTAAATCCTTGAACCGTTCTAAAATCCTTCTAAAATTTATTAAATGATTATGTATAAATCTTCTAATGCAGTTTAAACAATTCATAAAAAGTGCTTTAGAAGAAAAAAAATTCATGAATTCATAATTCAGTACATAAAGGGTTACAAATATTCCTGTTTCTGTTTATTCAGAATTATGTTGCCCCCAAACTACAGGGTGTCGATAAAAGAATGTCCCAGTAATAAATTTTAATAATATCAACTGTAAGTGTTGTAGAGTGTTGGTTCAAAGTCACAAACAAAGAGTTACTCAAACAGTTTTAGATAAGTGCATTCGCGAGCAGTGCCACATACGCAAAAAGGCGACTCCTGAGGGTAAAGCGTTTTGTGTTATGAAATTTGCTAAGAGTGAATCTGTAATTTCAATTTAACATGCGTTTCATTTAACGTTTGTGATACCACATGTGGCAAAAACACACAGAATCGAAGGGGGTATTGTGTGCATTATTCCGTACTGTAGGAAGAACTGGGTTTTAGGTCGTATGAGTGCCGTATAACTAAAGTTGCACCTATTGAACATATGTAAGAAAAACTCGATTAGTTTACTTTCAATTTGATGTATGATTTGTTGTAAATAGTCTAAGTTAAACTGTTATATTATACACTCTAAAATTGGGAGGAGTGAAAAGTTCACTTTTTGAAAGAGTGACAGGCATTTTTACTCTTTTTGGAGTGAGTTTTATAAAAATACACTCCTTAAAGAGTGGAGTTTTCCACTCTCTAGAAAGGAGTGAGATGTCTCACTTCTGAAAGAAGAGTGACTTACGTGTGCATTGCTTATTAACCAATCAGAGCAGCAAGGCGACGACACCCTTTAAAGATAAGAAAAATGATCACTTTTTCGTCCGCCATTTTAAGATTAACAGATTAGGATATCATTAAAATTATTCTTTGGAATACATAAAATGAAGATAAGTCTTGTTTAATTTTAAGCATTTATCCGTGTAGATATGTGGAATGTCCAGATTATGAGCTAAATGTATGTTTGTATAGCAAAAGATTGATCGTGGAGTATTCATAAGTGATTGTGAGATTTCTTCATGTAGCGATCTGAAATGTAATTGTTTTAAGGGGACCGGGAAAGCCGTATCTCCGCCATGTTAAATTCACCAACTTTATGTACCTTTTTCTCAGAAATAGTGAAAGATAGAGGTCTAGATTTTTTAGAGTAGTTTGAATAACATGCTTTACGTTTTTTAACTGACCATTTTCGTTCTAAAGTGATTGTGAGATTTCTTCATGTAGCGGACTGAAATGTAATTGTTTTAAGGGGACCGGGAAAGCCGTATCTCCGCCATGTTAAATTCACCAACTTTATGTACATTTTTTTCAGAAATGGTGAAAGATAGAGGTCTAGATTTTTTAGAGTAGTTTGAATAACATGTTTTACGTATTTTAACAGACCATTTTCGTTCTAAGTAAAATTCAAAATTAATTATTAATTATTTATTGAAAGTCATTTTTAAATTAGCACTTTTTGGTAAGATTTCACTGCCTAAAATAAATAATTCTCAACAAATCATTAAATCCCTGTGTATACAATATAACATAGTATAAGTATTTAAAAAAAATCTGAGTTCTTATGTTTAATAGATATTGAAACAAGTTAGAAATTGCTCACCAAACGTGGCAAATGAGGTGCGTTCGTACTATAACTAGTTTTAGAAATATTTTTTGCACCGCATATTGTACTGAATGTATATTTTAGTGCAATACATAAGTGCATATCCATTTCATTCTGTTCTGAAAGGCTGTAACATCATTAAAATGCACTTAAAATATTTTTTTTCCTATTGGCCGTCATGTAGCGGAAAACACTTTTGACTGTCCTTGTAATTAAACTATGCTTCCGATTTTCCTGAAATTTGAAATGAGTCTACAAAATTTTGCAACAAATATATATTTAAAATTTTAGATCATTCGGAAGGCTGTAACATCATTAAAATGTACTTGCAATAATTTATCCCCATTGTCCGTAATGCAACGGAAAACTTTCGACTGTCCCTGTAATTAAACTATACATCCGATTTTTATGAAATTTGAAATGACTCGACAAAAGTTTGCAACAATTATATATTTAAAATTTCAGACCATTCGGTTGGGTAGTTTTTGCTCTGTTATATGCGGGTGTTGAATTCAGACCCTTATCTCCGGGAGGGATTTCTGTGGTTCCGGAGGAGGGGGGAGGACATTATAGAGTTATGGGGGGGAATTGCACTTTTTGACCATTGAAAACACAAAATCTCAAATCTTCCGGAGGGGAAATGCCCCCCCACCCCGGGCCACCCTCTGAAATTAACACTGACAGACAGACTAAATGACGAATATAGGGGCTACGTATTTATATAATTACGAACGCACCTAAAAAAGGGACATAAACATGAAAAATCCAAGTTTTGAGAAAAAGTCGATTAAAGATTTATTGCCATTAAGCTGTGAAGTACTCTTAGAAAGAATGAATAATTTCAACACTTATTTTTTATATATATAAACATGTGTGACACATCGTTGGAAAGACAAAAGTTTAAACTATTTAATGATATAAAAAAATAAAAATCGCTTTTTAGGTGCGTTCGTAGTTATATAAATACGTAGCACCTATAGTCGTCGTTCAGTCCGTCTGTCTCTCCGTCTACCCGCATATAACAGCGCAAAAACTACCCAACCGAATCGTTTGAAATTTAAAATATATAATTGTTGTATAATTCTGTCGCGTCATTTCAAATTTTATGAAAATCGGATGTATAGTTTAACTACAGGGACAGTCAAATTTTTCTGTTACATTACGGCCAATGGGAAAAATTATTGCAAGTGCATTTTAATGTTGTTACAGCCTTCCGAATGGTCTGAAATTTTAAATAGGGCAGATGTGCCAGTAATGGTCACCCTTTGATGTTTTTGGTTCATAAAAAAATAAGTAATAAATATTTAACTTTAATTAATTTTTTTATAATTTCCCCTTGCATCTTTTATAAAACTGGATTATTGTTGACACTTTTAATCAAACCAATTAGGAAGTAGACAATAATGTTTCAAAGTTTTGCTGTTTTTCTGTGAAAATCTTAATGAAGAGGCTAAGAGCTGGCTTCGTTTAATTAATTTATATATAATTTATTTTCTCGCAAAATTTGAGTGCTTTTGCTTGAGTAGCAATAGAAAACTTAGACTTTTATATACTAACGGTCATTTACGAAATTTCATTTATTTTTAAGGTTTTAAGAGAGGGTGTCTATTACTAGAATGGTTAATTAGTCATTTTCCACCAAAACTTTTTAAATAGCTGCTTTTAAGTTAGTTTATGTGATTAATAAAATTTCAATATTTTATTCTTTTTTTATGTATATATACTTTGCTATTTTAAAATCTGGCAATCAAACCAGCTAGGTAGTAGAAAATATTGTTTAAGAGCACAGCCAAAGACGGGCTCATAGGGCTTAATACCTCTCCTTTTAAATAAAAGCAATTAAGTTACAGAAGCTATTAAAAATCTATTTTCTGTGTTAAATGTTTGGTTATTCTTATCTGAAAAAAAAGAAGGAAAAAAAAAGTAATATTCCTTAATTTATAGGCAATATTCATGAAACTGGTAAATCTGCAGATCAGTGGCCTCAAACATCAGTTCTACAGTTTTATTTTGAAATTATTTTACTTAGCATTTAAAATATTCAACTCACAATATCATTTCTTTCATATTTGCAATATTAATTATTATAAATGATATATCAGGTAGTCTCTGAAAGATTAATTGTTAAAAATAGCGAGACAAAACTAAACATCACTAACATTCCAAAACTTTTTTTTTATTATTATTACCTTTTAAACCCCCCACTGTTTCAATAATTTAATAGCTGTAATTGCCTGATATTTAGTATTTTAAACTATCCATCTAAAATAATTAAAACATTGATCGTCTGATAATTACAATAATTGATGCAAACAGTAAATGATCATCACAAATATTTTATTAATTACTGCTATCCTTATTGTTAAATTTATTTGAAAACAACCATTTTGTTTCATTAGTATGTTTTCATTAAATTCTGGTTCTAAATACAGTCATAAAAACAATTATATTTATTACTTTTTATGGGGTGTCCATTACTGGGCCAGAGGGTGTCCATTACTGGGCTTTTGGGTGTTTTGGTATATTTCTGTTATTTAAAATTAAATTTCGATTCACATTGGGAAATGAGACTGTAAGAATGGTTAAATATTGTTGATAGATTAATATAATATTGAAAAAACTGGAATGTAATAATTATAACTATTAATAAAAAAAAATAATTTTAAAAGAAATTCCTTAAGAGTGTCCATTACTGGCACATCTACCCTATTTAATTGTTGCAAAATTTTGTCGAGTCGTTTCAAATTTTATGAAAATCGGATGTACAATTTAATTACAGGGAGTCAAAAGCTTTCCGTTAACTTTAAGGTCAATTGGAAAAAATTATTTCAAGTGCATTTTAATGATGTTAGTCTTTTGAACAGAATGAAATTGATATGCATTTATAAAGTTCACCAAAATATACATTCAGCACAATATGCGGTGCAAAAAATATTTATAAAATTAGTTATTGTACGAACGCACCTCATTTGCCACGTTTGACGAGCAATTTCCAACTTGTTTCTATTTCCGAGGTCAATCTTTTCCTATAAAACATATAAAATCTATTTTGCTCATATTCACAAAATACAATATCTACGCGAATAAAAAAATTAAATTAAACATGGCTTATCGCGTCATTTCATTAATAAGTATTGTATTAATTTCATTTTTCAGCAATGACGGACGGAAATTAGAAATCATGATTAAGTTAAGGAATATGTTTAAAAGAAAAATATATACATATTCCAGAGAACTTAAAAGTTTAACTTTAGACTCCATGTTCATATTAAATAAAACAAAAGCAAATGACAGCGGATAAAATATATATATACATTCTTAATATTTAAATCATGCTTAGAACTTATTTAAAAAAGATGTGAGTTTACAAGTATTGTTTTTTGAATGGAAAAATTAAAAATATTTAGAACAATAGGACTTTACAAAAATAGCAATAATTTAAAGAAAAAGTACGGTTTTATATTTAAAACAAAAATTAAAATCAAATCAAACATTGTTAAACATATAACATCCGCTGATTAAAAAGTTATTAATAAAACTTTAAAAGTAATATCTTTATAGGGAATGCAATAAAAGCAAACACAAAGGATAAGATTGGAATAAAATATTTTAGTTTATTACTATTAGTAATCTAATTTAAATTCGTATGTAACTTTAACTGAATTTTTCCCTAAAAGTTCAATTTGTGTTACAAAGTATGAATTAAATAAATATTGCTAATAAAGTATTTTATTCCAATCTTTACTACGGTTGTATCTATTTTCATTGCATGCTGTAAAAGACGTGATTCTTTTAAAATGACCATAGAAGCGAAAAAAAAAAAAGACTACATAAGAAATGAACATTCACTTTTATGAAAGAGTGACTATTCACTCCTACCAGGGGTGAAAAACCGCACTCCTTTAGCAAGCGTGAATAGTCACTCCTCCGAAAAAGTTATTATCCACCCCTGTTTAGAGTGAATATTCACTTTCCAGGAGTGACTATTCACTCTTTCAGAGAGTCAAAAATTTCACTTTTGCTCAGAGTGAATAGTCACTCTAAAGAGGTTGGGCATATTTTGACTCTGCGATAGAGTGACTATTCACTCCTCCGGAGTGAATAGTCACTCCTTTTTATTTAGAGTGTACCATTGAAACTTATTACCAACACTGTTCAAAAAACAACAAAACATTTCACAGTTTAAATACTTTGTAGACTTACTGAATTAATTGACCTTTTCCCGGATTTTAAACAGCTTTTACAGCTCAAAGTAAAAAAAAAAATTAGAATAATTCATTTCATTTGTATTTGGAGTTGCATTTAGCTTTATTTTAGTGTAGTACAGTTGAAAAGAACAGCGGTTGATATTTTAATAAAGTTACATATTATTACAGAAAATTAAAAGTGTGAAAGATTAAATTTTGAGTAAAGAATCTGGGAGCACGGCAGTGCGTCCGCCAAGTTCGCACAAGCCGTAAGCTACCTTTTCCTGAACCATTTTGGCATACTTTTCACCCCTTCATAACGTCGTTTTAGAGAGAGATATAGAAATTTTTCTCTTATACACATGTTCGTATGATCAAACTGAACTAAGGTTCCACGATTTCATGTTTCTATATTTAGTAGTTTTCGAAATATTAAATTCCGAAAAAGCGCTTTTTTGTCACTGATTTACTTCGCATCATCAAATAACTCATGTACTTCTAAAAGTCGTAGGATCTTGAAATTTCACAAGCAAGTCGGGTTTGTAGCACAATTAACCAGAAAAATCTGAAAACACAGAATTTCCGCCTCTAAACCCTTCAAACAGGGGGTGTTGATTTAGCCGTAAACAGTTCCTTAACACATTCAATTGTGCCAATGTTGGTCGCCAAAACTCGATTACAGAGTTTTGAAGGGAGTCACGTGATTTCAAGCAGAATAACATTTTATACTGTATATGCTTTTCCAAAGATGTTTGTTAAATAGAAAAAAATGAATATACCTAAAAAGTTTAACCAGTATACGTTATGATATATTTACGATATTAAAACAATAAAACATTTAACAAAATATAACCACAATTCGATACGTTTGCAATATTTATTTGCCTTGGCGAAATAGAGAAAATAGCCTTGACGAGAAAATAAATTTGATAATAACGTATTTTCTGGCAACCTGTTTACTGCGTCATATACACAAGCAATTTTTTCCATACGTATACAATTTATTTAATCTAAGGAACCCGTTTACATATTTTTATATACCAACATAAATAATTTGTATATAAAAAACAATATTTTATACATGTATAAATAAAATGTTTACATGTATATACATACATATGTAAATAGCATAAAATTTCATCAGATTTGTTTTCGTAGTTGTTTATATCATTTGGCAACATATCTCAGTTTCTGAAGTCCGAATTGCGCCAAGATTTTTTTTTAAATGCCAAGTTCCCTATAGTGGAAAAATATCCTAATTCCATATGAAAGTTTAAAAATCTCCTTTTAATTAAATGAAATGTATAACTAATAAACTGTCTTTAACGATGTGCGACAGATACGGCGGCCGAAATCTGCTGCTAATGTTATTATATTGTATTATTAGCCTACTTACTGTTAATTTATTGTTAATTTTAAACCTGTAAAAGAAAGATTATAGTTATAGATAAGATATGTTGGTCGCCAAAACCCGATTACAGAAAATTAACCTGAGTTATAAAGGTGTTACATGATTTCAAGCTGAATGAATTTTTATATGCTTTTACAAAAATCTTAATTAGGCAAATCTTTCAGTTTATCTGTCCATCTTACTATCTTTTACATCCTTAAAACAAATTTTATTAAAGACCGGGAGGCGTCTGCACAGATCATCACCCCATCGAGTTGACGGCTGAAATTTTAGGATTAGTTAAAAATCGATTAGCGTATTGAAATGTAACTCGCCTGCCAAGCCATATCTTTGTGGAAACCATCTACAGACCCGATTTTACCAGTTAATTGGTGGATTTTCCATTGTGTTTTCCTGCACCCATTCCTCCATGTTTCCATACTTTTGGATGCAGGAAAATACAATAGTAAACCTATCAGTCAGCCACTAAAATTAGGTCTTCAGGTGGTTTCTACCAAGATATGACTTAACAGACCAGTTGCATTTTAATATGCTAATCTAGTTTTAACTAATCCTAAAATTTCAGGTGTAAACTCGATGAGGTGATGGTGTGTGCAGACGCCTCCTGGTATGTTATAAATGTCGGATTCAATCTCAATAGCACTCTGGTCAATCTGGCAAATATCCGTACTATTTATGGAACACTATTCCGTTAAGTGCGCTTTAGTGATGTTATGAACTTTATGCATATGTTCGTATGATCAAACTGAACTAAGGTTCCACGATTTCATATTACATATTATACATATGCATATAATGCGTAATACATTTGCATCATACATATTATAAGTATGTGTATAATACATAATACATATGCATCATTATGATGTCAGAATAAAGAAAACATTTTTGTTGCCAAATTTGAGAATTGACATGATATATTACCAAGTTTGGCGATATTTCGCCAAATGTCACCAAGCTTTGCGAGAATTTGACGCTAGTGGCTATTTTTCAATGAGTTAATTATTAATGCGAGCCATCTATTTATATTTTCCGCATATCATCTGAATAGTTATATAGTATAACGTACGAATATTTCCAAAGTGCCTATAGTTTCGTCAATGCACAAAACCTCTGCTATTGTTGTTATATTGTACTGTGATTAAACTTACTGTGACTATATTGTTAATCTTTACTCTTCTAAAACTTCTGTATTATATAAAGAGAATTTGCGGCAACTATTAAAGCACTGAAACTGCCAGTTCTCCTTATGATTATTATAATTCTATAATATGTAACCTGTTAATCGATATGTACGTTAGAATAAATCTACCATAATCCGGTTCCTCGCATTTTAGTTTTCAGGTTTCGAATAAAATTAGCTAAAATCTTAAAACCATGGCACATTATTGGCTAATTCTTCAGCACGATCAGATAAGAAGAATGATAGATTTTCAAATGGATCATGGCAGTGAGCCCGTAGACCTCCTATTCTTCCGTAATCGAATCTATTGAAAAGGTTAACGTGAAACAAAAAGATATTAGCATCGATATGGTTTAATGTAAATGCAGATATTGTCAAAGGATTTCATAAGAAACACTTCACTTGTACCCCATCGTATCAGTTAAAATACAACAATTGGCAGTGATCCCAACTAAAAAAGATTTCTTCATAGGATTAAAAAAATTCGCATCAGAGAACGAATCGTAACTGATAAGGAAACATGCATAAGTGAGTTAAGAGATATTTGTCACGACAGATGAAATACATAACAGCACAAAATATATGATGTGCTTCCATGATCGTAAAGAGTTCTTGATTTCTCTATCAAAAGCTTCCGCTTTGGCGAAAGAATGGGCAATTAAATTTAATTATGAATAACAGTAACATGATGCAACGTTTAACATGCAATTAATAGAGTAAATACTGCTTGCTAGAGGCGGCTAGTACTTTAATATAAAAAGAAATAAAGTATGAATTTATAAAGCTCAATAAAATAAATTTAGGTATTTTTATGCTAGCCGGGCGCGAAATGGTAAATCGCCAAATACTGTCCCTAACTCTATTGCTCATATTGCATTTATTTCATTTAAAAATATAAACTTTTCAGTCATCTCATTCAAAATAGATGCATTTCCCTCATTTTATTTAATAGAATATTTAACATAGAAATAAATAAATGAATAAATAAGAAATAATAACATAAACCAAAATATTTTACTGGAAAATCAAAGCATTATTTCTAATTTTTCACATGTGAAAAATGAAAACTGCTATTGCCGAAAAATCAAAATCCTAATGAGGAGATTTGCTCCCGGCTAACATAAAAGTACCGAAATTTAAGTTTTTTTATATATTAATATAGTTTAGAAAAACAAACTTGAAAAAACATACAAAAAGTAGTGATATCCCAACAAAAAGTTTTCGGTAAAAAAAAAAAAAAAAAAAAAAAAAAAAAAAAAAAAAAAAAAAAAAAAAAACGCCAAGTTCTCCTTAATGTTTCGGCCAGAAAAAGTAGTGATATCTGAAGTTCGCAGAAGTTAAAAGCCAAACATCCCAAATCTTTCATTGAAAATGGCTTCCTGCGACTTGGCCGTTAATGCCTTCGAGAGGGTTTTTCAAATTTTAAAGTTATGTACAAATGAGCTACATGCTAACAACTTTTTTGATTATTTTAGGCATTTTGTGGCACAAAGTACAGAAATAAAATACACATTTAAAAAATGCATTTAAACCACTTCAGTCTATTTAAATGCTTAGAAGTTAAAAATAACAAAAAACCCTTGTATTCAGAAGATAATATCCCTAATTGCTAAAACATAATTAGTATCAGCTTTTAAAAGTTTATAATTCGAATACCTCTTAATGTCTGCAAACAAACTATAATAAATGTTCAAACGAATAAAATCTCTTTCGTCAATGCACAGGATGTCAATATTATACAATAAAATATAATATAACATATTGTGAGATTTGAAGTAAGTAAATTTGGTTTTATTTCTTGAGTTTTACGTTAATGAGTTTAGCTTTAGATCGTACAAAATGGCAATTAAACCACAAGTGGACTAAATGATCTGTAATTAAAAATAATGTTTTTTGTAACTGAATGGTATTTATCAGAAATCTTTTACTTATAATGTCTTTATGTGAATTTGCCTCTTTGCGTTTTAATATTACTTTTAATATTTAAATAATTCATAAATGCGTAATTTCTAATCATTAATTTTCAAATGCTGTAGAAGGCATTAACGGCCAAGTCGCAGGAAGCCATTTTCAATGAAAGATTTGGGATGTTTGGCTTTTAACTTCTGCGAACTTCAGATATCCCTACTTTTTCTGGCCGAAACATTAAGGAGAACTTGGCGTTTTTTTTTTTTTTTTTTTTTTTTTTTTTTTTTTTTTTTTTTTTACCGAAAAATTTTTGTTGGGATATATTTTTGTAAAATTATTTTCATTATTCAAAATATTAGAAAACTAAAATAGGTGGTAAAAAAATTAGTATACTTATGAATTTCCCTGATTGGTTCAGAAGGTTGCATAAATTAAGCATAAAATTAGTTTCTGGGGGGCTTCTTCTTAAGGGGTCTTGTGCCTTTCAAAAGCAACGAAAATTAACGAAAAAATTCAAAGTTTGAATTAGCCTATCATCACAACCGTTTTATGTATAAGCATGAAATTTTGAATATTGATTAAAAAGATTGCGCTTGGTAATATGCTACCATTAGAAATTTATTAGACTTTTACAGAATTTGTGTATTGTTGACTGAAGCTGTCATGTGTCTCCTGACAGTACCCTGGTATATATAATATTTATCAAATGCTGCTTTAGTATAAAGAAGAATAAGAAAGACAAAATGTTGATATTAGATTATCTTTTGTTAAATAAACAAGTTATTCTGCACAAAAATAATAAGAAATTGATTACTAGATCTTCATTTTTCTCTAATTAATTTACGACGTAAATTTGCACACGTAAAACACGTTCTTTTATCAATTTGTACATTAATGCATTCACTCAAATTCTAATAATGACTTAGTTCAATACAAATGAAGCAAATTATTAGAATCACAATGGATATACTGCTATGTGTATACTCCTTTACTGGATTATTTGACGACCCTTTTCTGTACTTCTAATGTTCATCAACAGCTGTTTCATTGTTAAGATGAATGAGAAGGAAAGAATACGGTGCAATGGACTATCTTTTGTTAAAGAAATTGTTCTGCAACAAAAGTAATAAGAAACTCAAACTAGTTGGATGTGCCAATCCCAAAACTTTCTGCTATCTCGTATATTTTAATATTTCAAAATGTTGTTACAAATGTCAATATTTCATTTTTATTAGTTCAATACCATATCAACTTTGACTTTCTCTTAAGTTTCTGCGTCAGACAATTAATCGGAGTAAAACGAGTTAATCTCGATCATAATAATTGTTAAAATACATAGTTTTTCGTTATTCTGTTGTACTATATCAGCTGTTCGCGAATAGTCGGCTTATCAGAATGGGAAGTTCCCGTTGATTCACGAACCACCGCTGTAAAATAGAACTACGAAAAATCAAGTCAATTAGACAAAATTCGCTATTATAGTGCCCCCTTCTAACGGAACATTTCCAAATTGAGGGAGGACCTTCTTGCCATGGGCAAAAACATACACAAAAAATTGGTTCAATTCTATACATAACTTCCTACACTTTTCGATAGTACAATATTCAAAATGCACAAAAATTGCACAAAAATCGCTATTATAGCGCCCCCTACCGCGGATTTTTCCCAAATTCAGGAAGGACCTTCTTGCCATGGCCAAAAACATACACAAAGAATTTGGTTCAATTATATGCATAACTTCATACACTTTTCGATAGTACAATATTCAAAATGCACAAAAATCGCACACAAAATCGCTATTACAGTGCCCCCTACCGGCGATTTTTTTTCAAATTCAGATAGAACCTGCTTGCCATATCCAAAAGCGTAAAAAAAATTTGGTTCAATTTTATGCATAGCTTCATATACTTTTTGATGGTACAATGGTGACATACGGACACACGGACATACGGACACACGAACAGGTGGACAGACAGACATTTTTTATAAACATATTTGTTGTGCTCTTTGACCCCTAAAACGTGTATATCCGTCAAAAATCGGAAGTAGAAAAAAATTTCGATTATAATACTTTCTTCTATTGAAGATAGAAGAAAGTAATAAAGTAAGTAGATCTACTGCTGATGGATGCTGAGCAACAGCTTCTGTCGAAATAAAAATGTGAATTTGAGCAAAATGAAGGGAAAATTTCTAACGGGCCGGGCCGATGAACAAAATAAACGGGCCGGGCCGAGACATTAAAAAATTCCGCTATTCTGTATTCTATGGCTTGCGAACATATAGTAATCTAAAACATATAGTAATCTATAATGTTAAATTTTACCATAAATATGTATGAAACATTTCAGAAAAAATCTTAACTGTATGTTAAGAAAGATCCGTATTTTCTGTAGAAATTGATTCGAGTCTGATTTCATTAATTTTTGTACGGGTCGGACATGACCTGTTTTCACTCATTTTAGCACGGGTCGGGCGGTGAACTACGAAAATACAAACGGGCTGGGCTCGGGCTGAACTGCGGCGGCTCAAAATAGCTTTTGTTCAGGGCGGGCTCGGGACTGTACAGCCGTCTAATGTGAAGGGGTAAAACGTAGGAAAGCAAATAGAAATTTCATAGTTCCTAAAAGAAAAATATTATATCGTACTCTTTAAAGATTTATTTAATAAAATTTATTCATGAATGCATTCATCCAAACTGTTTTAATCTCTTCGTTCAATACAAGTGGAGTAAATTATAAGTATTACAATAGCATTATTCTATATTTTGCTTTACTGATTTACTACCTTTTTCTGATTTCTAATATCTTTTATTATCAAAATACATTCTTCATTAGCTTAACATAAAATAATTAAGCTTATAACTAGATTTAACACAAACTTGAAATTATTTCTAAATAACGTTTCGGAATTTCCTATTCTGCATGCTTCTCTAACATTTACTAAAATTTACTTTTCTGTTAGGATGATTAAAAAAAAAATGAATGTTGATATTGTACTATCTTTTGTTAAAGAAATAGGGTAGACCAGGCTAGTTGATCATAGGGGCATGTTGCCCAGTCGCGATATTTTTTAAACTTTGCGTTAGATGACATTGTCAGTCCAACCAAGTATGTGTTGTTTCGCTTTCCTCCTCCAGCATCCATTGAAGTCGGAGCGTCCGTTAAAGAATTATTGAGAATTTTCAAAATTTTGCAAAGATGAGCAAATTTCCTCTCTTATAAATAATCGTTTTTTATTTGTTTGTAGATAACATTTTAGATTTTGATGTATAATAATTCAGAAAAATAATTGTTCGTAGTTATTGCAGGGCATGTTTTTTTTATTAGAAAACTTTCAGAATAATTCCTTACAGTCATGAAAATCAAAAATGGCAATACGGGGTTAGTTGGCCCATTTGGCACGGGGTATGTTGGCCCGCTGGGGTATTGGAATTTTGATAGTTTTAATGAATTATTTTAATAAACATTTATTATTATTTTAGTTAATTTATTATTAATTACTATTAAGGAATTATTTTATTAATTGAATTCATAGTTATTTCAGTCAGTCTTTTAGAAAAATGAAGTTATAATGTTGTTTACCTCTCCCCAAATGAAATCAGCTGCTCCTGTTGCACATAAACATTTATAACTTTCATAATTATAGAAAAATCCCTGTTGGCTTGCTCTACAGGCGCAGGTAGATTTCGAAGTTAAGTACTAATTTCACTAAGAATTTAACGGATTAAGGGAAATGTGATTTTTGTCTTATACAACTTCCTCCCCCCCCCCCTCTCAAACACACTTTTTTGTTTTTAATTTTTTTTTTTTGCTGTAAGAGTTGCTCCTATCAAAAGCTTGTCAATATAAAAGTTGTAGATAATATTGAGAGGATTTTTGATAAATTTAAGTGAATTTGATATCTTGTGAATTGACGAAGTTATGAATTTTTTTCTTCTGAAAACCCTATTTTTTGCACTACTTGAAGTCTTTTTTAATTATATAAAAAATCTGTCACGCATAATTTTTTAGCTCTTTTCCTAGAAGTTTTGAAAACTTTAAACTGATTGGATATGTTATCGTGTCTATAGAAAAGGAATATATATATAGATATAGATAGATAGATAGATATAGATAGATAGATAGATAGCTATAGATAGATAGATAAAGTTTTGAACAGGGGGTGGTTTTGGGCTCTAGGGGTCATGATCGGTGTAGATCTGCAAAAGTTTTTCAAAAATTCCAACATATGGGAGATTGCAATAGGTAGTATTTCTTACGAAATCTACCTAAAAGTTCAGCCTCCTAATAGTGTTACATACTACCACTAAAAGTAACAAATCTAACAATCAAAATCTACCCGACTCTGATATTTCTCAATTATTAATAAAATTCCCTTGTTCCCCCTTCCAGAGAAGAGTTTGCCACAAATAATGCTTTAATAACATCACATTTTATGAAGTGAAAACCTCTTACCTGGGTAGTTATTCGTTGAAACTAAATAATCCTTTCTGTCTTCATAATCCATAAAAGGGCAGTTTCAGGAAACAATTTTTTAATTATCAAAAAATAACTTTTCCTTTAAGAGACATGTTGTCCTTTCCACAGACAGATTAGAACTACACTTCCTGAACCGTTAAGAAAGATCAGCAGTTCAAACAAAAAATATATAAAAAAGGACATCATCTAACATAATTATATCAAGCACATTGCTATATCCTAACTTATTAGATTATCTAAATCTCATTATACCTATAATAAATCATGGTTGTAATCAGTAATATATATATATATATTTCATGATCAACAAACTGGGTTTTTTATAATTGATTAGGTATTAAAGTTTTATATAAACGAAAATTATCATTATTTCAAAGAAGCTGGCATTAGCCAAAGCATCATGAAGCAATATTACATTTTGCTGACAGAAATTTGAAGGGAATTATGCATTAGAAAAACATAAAAAAAAGAAAAGAATTATTGGACTTAACAGATGTACAGAGGCCTTAATACAATTTATTTATCACCTGGTGTTTATAATAAATCACCTAATTAAGGATGAATGATTTATTAAATTACTGTACTCTAAGGTTTACGGTGTTTTAACACCTAGCATGCCTTTATTAAAATTTATTACTGTTCCGTAATGTATTAAAGACATTTTTTATGAAAAAAAAATCAATTTTTAAAGCAATTTTTGGTCGAAGTTAATAATTTGAATAACTCACAGTTTTAATATTTAAAATTTTTATTTTAATTTAGGAGGCTATATTGTGTTTTCGTTCTCAAGAAATAAAAATTAAGATTTGGTAAAATTTTTATCATTTCTTTCATTCACTTCTGCACTATCAGAATATTAAAAAGTGACGTGGGCCAACTTACCCCGCAATCGGGGCAGGTTGGCCCAAGCGACTTGGTGTCAATTTGAGCTTTTAAACTAATACTTATAGATAATATTTTCAAGTTTTACTATTGTGACTTCTTCCTGAAAGTACACTGATAGTGGTAACATAAAAAGAAATTTAAAATGTTGAATTGTAATTTTAAAAAAATTAGTAGAAGAAAAAGCGGGCCAACTAGCCCCGGTCTAAGTTTTTCCGACATAAAAATAAAACAATTTCTTGAAAAATAAACGGAATTATTGGTGATCGATACCGTGCAACATATGCTATCAAAAAGAAAGTGTGATTCTGCCATAATCAACAACAGGAAAAGAAATAAAGATTTGATAATTTCTAAATAAGAAAGTTTGTATCGTGTCTTATCATGATCATTTAAGAAAAATATGAAGAAATAATGCAAGTATAACAGATTTATTACTTCAAATGTAGATTTAACTGAGTTTGTAAATGACATATGAAATTTTTAAAAGAGACCATTCCAAGAAATAGCAAGTATATGTTGAATGATGTTAACAAAAAGAAAAAAAATATCAAAAATCTAAACTAATTAAACTTTTGATTTTTCCCCATAAATGTTTTCCAGTAAAATACTTTCCCGTAGCTTTTTCTCTGTAAATGTTTTCCGGTAGCTTTCAATGCCGTGCATTGGATGCTTATTTACATGGATTTCTAGATAGATAGAGATTTAGTCGTATGAATTCTGCGGTTCTTTTCCCTACATCATTATGTGATGTGTCGTTCTTCTAGATATCGATTCTATGTTATGCTCACGACAAAGTGTGTTTTTAAAAAAAGCTGTGTTCACCCTTTGCGGAAGTATCGCTAAATACAGGTTCTTGATTGATTAATCTAATTTAGCAAAGTTCCGAAATTACATTCTATCATCAGTACTTCCAGAATCTACCGAGTGTTCTGTCGCAATTGCGAAAAGGTAGACCATAATTTTCTGAGCGAAGCGAAGGCTAATACTGAATGCAATAATACTGTCCGGACACATACAGCTACGATGGATATTAACGCCATATCCTACTAAAAAAAAGCCTAATAAAAACCTTTTATCAAGCATAACTCAAAAAGTATTTGTCGGATTTCGTTTTTGATTGCACCAGAAGGTACCTATGAGGGTACCTATGACAGAATACTATGAAAAATAAGTTCCAAACCGTTTAAAAATTATATAGAAAAAAACTGATAAAAAAGCACAATTTATTTGCATACGTCACAGAAATTTGGCCTGCGACACTTTCATTGGTTGATGTTTTCGTGGACAACTGGTTTGAACACATGGAGCAAAAAAAAAAAAAAAAAAAAAAAAAAAATACGCACGCAGTAATATTGAAGTGCCATAAAACATATTTTAATTTAATCAAACAGGAAAATAAAACTGTTTGTTTTTCCATTTAAAAGAAAAAAAGGCATAAAAACTTTGATTTGAGATTTTGTGTTAATCTCTCAATAGAATTTTTAAACATATTTTATATTTCGCGTGTGAAAATTAGAAGCAATTATATGATGTGTAATAAAATATTTTGTTTTATAACATCCTTTCTTCTTATTTTCTTTATTTTTATTTTTTTTTTTTTACATGCTTTCTTTTAACTTACAATTATATTTGTCTGTGGCACTCAAATCTTTTGATTCATTTTTCACCCACTTCCTGTTGACGTAGAGTTTTGAAATTTGGAATATATATGTATTCCTGAGGGCAATATATGAATTGGACATTGATTTTTAAAAATTCGATCCCTAAGTGGGCAACGGTGGGGGAGGGGGGGGGGTGAATTACTTAATGGTTACATTTGATTTTCTGTAGAAAAATCAGCATTAGCTTCAACACTGAGTATTTGTTGAAAAGTACTAATGACAGGCTTACCACGATATCGCCAACTTTTGGCCAACGTGGCGAAATATCGCCAAATTTGGCGACAAAATGTTTCTATATATGAAGCCAACTTGGCGATAGCTGGCTAACTTGGCAAAATTCCCATTTAAATCAATTTATCTTCCATAATTGAACTCACCGAATTAAATTTAAACTCCGTGCATTTAAGGTTTTTTTCAAGACTTTTATACTATTTAGTGCATTTAAAAAACATATATTTTCTAAATTTTTGTGAATTTTAATGAAAGCATGATTTAAAAAAAAAAGCCAATTTCCTTTTATATTAATTTATTTTTGGTCTTTAAAAATGAAATTGCTACTTTTCCTGTATAAGGCCCTTGGCGAGGTAGAGAAAATTGGTTTGGAGAGACAAGTAAGGTTTTTACGCATATTTTCGTGCAACTTATTCATTGTTTCATATACTCAAGCAATTTTTTAAAGATTTAGAGAATTTATTTTGTGTTAACAAGCCACTAACCTATTTTTATGTACTTACAAAAGTAAATTGTATATAAAAAGCACTGATATTATATAGGGGAAGACGGGGTACAATGAAACAAAATTTACTAATTATTTTTTCTTATCCACAATTTTGCATGCACAAAAATATAATTAATGCATATTTTTAACCTTGTATTTTCCCCATCTAAATAAATTTTCATTAGGTTCTAAACAATATCTTTATGCTTGAAAAATAACAAAAAATAAATGTCTTACAGTGTTTCATTGTACCCCGTATGCCAGGGTACAATGAAACACATACTGGGGTACAATGAAACACTCTAAATGATGGAAACAATTTTCACCCAGTATAGTTTATTTTATGAAAAATGAGATAAATACAGAAACAAAACTTGATTAATAAGAAACTTGATAAAAATATTATAGTCTAAGATGAAAAATAAGAAAATTCTATTAGTTTAAGAAATACCTTTCATTTTATATTAAATTGGCTCAAGTCAGTTTCAAAAATTAGCATTTTTGCTTATATTTCAGTTGCTTCTGAAGGAATATGGGATGGTAGTTTCACAAAATGAGTTTTTTTTTTTTTTTTAATTTAAGTTTCTAAAAAAAAAAAAAAAAAAAAATTAAAACTTGGTTGGAGTTTTTTTATATCAAGTACTTCACATTTGACTTCATTTATGTATGATTTCTCCAACGGTATATATTTCCTTATGTTTTCATTTATTCGGATACTGCTTGTACCATACATGTTGTGTGGGGATATCTCATTCTTAGTACCTCGATGACCAGCTGGAACTGGAAAAAAAATCTGGATCATCATCAGAGTCTGTAGCAGGCAGAGTTTGTTTTCAAAACAATCCGTTCTTAGCTTTTTTTCTCTTTCTATTTTTTAATTGCTTAACAAGAGCATTTTTTACTGACCTGGTTAGAACAAAACTCTTTTTTTCTGTTTTCCTACTCTTACTTCTAATATATTCTATTTACTATTTTTATTACTGTAATAAAACATGTTTCATTGTACCCCGTCTGTAATTGTTTCATTGTACCCCGCACTGAGGTTACTAAATAAAAATTTATTTTCAAACTTCTAATATTTATTTTTTTTAGTTTGGTTTTGGAGGTATGAAGATAACAACCCAAAGATAACAATGTATAGAAAAAATAATTATTACATATAAAAACAAGGAAAAAGAAACAAAATTACTTTTTGTAAAGAAAGTTACTTTCAATGGTGCAAAAGCAATAATCTTCTATTGCTACTGTTGTAGAAGTGTGAATGTATCCAAATCACATCAATAATTGGAACATATAGTTGTATAACATATATATAAACTGCAACCCTGTATGACAAATTTGATTGATTTTACAAGTAATGTTTCATTGTACCCCGTCTTCCCCTATATAAATAAAATGTTTATATTTATGGCACAGATGCCATAAACGCACCCAGTTTAGCGTGATTTCTTTATGCCAATTTGGCGAAAACTTCGTATTCGAATACCAGTTATATATAGCGTGCTATAATAGCACGTTATTTTTTATTTCAGTATGAAAACAAAATAAAGTTATAAACAAAACATTTTCTATTATTTTTAAAAGGAAATAACAATAAATAAATGATATAATTATAGAACAAAACAATTTATAATAACGTTATATATGGTTACGTCAGTGGTGGCTCGTGATTGACATTTCGGGGGGCATTAAATCCATAGCTGCCAAATTTATTCTTTTCTTACCATTATTGCTTTAAAAGAAATCTTTGCCATATTTGTTGGCAGAATAGTCAACCATTAAACAAAGTAATCTTTTTCTTTCAAAAAATAATGGTACGAAAAGAATAATACTGTCCGCCATGCATTTAGTGCCCCAAAATATGACAGTCACGATCCGCCACTGGTTACCATGTCAGGCAAAGTAACGCCACTTTGGCGCCAATTAGGTACCTCGGTGCGTACATGACATGTGTGCCATATTTACTTGTAAAAATAAGCATAAACGTTCAAAAGGTTTGTTTTCATAGTTATTTATATCTTTTTGCAACAAATCTCTCTTTTTGAGGCCGAAACTGCACAAAGATAAAAAAAAAAAAAAAAAAAAAAAAAAAAAAACTAGAAAACGGGAAGTCTGTTTTTTCAGAATTTAGTGTCACCCTCGATGAAAAAAAAATATATATATAAATGTGGATAGCACAAAACATATTTCAGTTTTAAGACTTAAAACACACGCTTTTATTTTGTACAGAATGACGTCATCCGCATCCGCTGAAGAATTCTTCATCTACGACCAGTCTTAAATAAGTTCTACAGTAAAGTACGCATAGGACGTCACTATCACTGAATAATACACAAATCCAAAAAAAGAGATGTCGTCATTCAAGAAACTCTACAAAAAAAAAATCGGTTATCACATGATTCATATGCCCTCATTTGTTTGTAATATTATATAGATACTTAAAATTAAATTTTGAAAAAGAAATCATACATTTATATTTTTTCAAAATAGCACGTATTTTAATTATATTTTTTAAGTTGTTAAGGGAAAAAGGCAACAAAATGGTATAATTACTATTTTCAAACTATTTTCCCCCTACTTTCTGCAAAAATTGAGTACTTGAGATGCGAAAATTAAATAAACGGCGCTGAAAACTACAAAAAAATTAATATTTCAAAAATAAATTGAGATGCAGTTTTCAAACAAATTGCATTTAAAAGTACATTTTCTCCCCAATACGACGGTATAAAAATTGAAAATGTGCGATGTTTAGAAGTTAAAAATCTTAAAATAGTAGAATAGAGAAAATTAAGTTAAATTGAAATTAAATTCCAGTACAATATTTGGTACTACTTAGTTATCCGTCGACCAAAAATCTATCGCCAAACTATAAGATTGAATGCCAAAACGGTTGATCGTAAATGTCGCATTCTAAGTACCTTATTACCATGCGTTTAATGCTTTTCATGATATTTCGCTGTTATATAGACTTTGGCGTTTTTGTAAAAAGCACGCAATTCGAGCTTAAGAACGTGAGATTTTTTGCCAAATGATATAAAGGACTATGAAAATAAAGCAGAATAAGTATTATACTGGTTGATATATATATATTTAAAAATGCATCTGCTAACGCGTATTAGATAAGTTATTTATGTTTGTATATAATCTAATATATAAAAATGAAAATTTGTCTATCTGTCTGTTTGTAATTCTATACAAATCCACAGTTTGGAATCCAAAATTGTGAAAAGATGCGTACACGGGTATTAAAACACGGCCGAGGCAGCTAAAGTAATCCGAAATAAAAATAATTTACAGTTAATATTTAATTAATAAAAAACCCCCGATTTAACAGCAATTTCTTATCAAATTTAAACATTTTTCGGTATAGCAGTTGCCAACAATTAAAATACACAATAAAATTCTTACTACAACAATTAATTTTCTACTGCAAGATTTCCACGGGAAAATTGAAAATGAAATAAATAGTTTGCCGAATTTAAAAAAAGGTGAATATTACGTCATAACTTTTCTATTGCAAGATATTCACTCGAAAAATGAAAATGAAATAAACAGTTTGACGAATTTAAATGAAAGTAAATATAATTTCATAACTTTTCTATTTCAAGGTTTCCACGTGAAAGAAGAAAATATTACGTCATATTGGAAATATAAAGGACGTAGTGAATATAGTATAACGTCATATGAGTGAGAAAAAATGTATTGAAGCATGATAAAAACCCGATTATGGAAATATAAGCGTATTTTATCATTATTGCCCCAATTATAAATTGAAAAATTTCATTTATAGCTGTATTCATTTGCGTCTGTTATATACATTTATACATTTTTATATTGTGTTTTCATTTGATTCATGCGTACAACGCTTTGACTGGGTTTCTTATAATTGTTTTATGCTCTATGTTAAATTTTGAAATTGGTTTTTCAGAACAAACATCCTTCAAATTCTGAGCAACGCAGGGCACTTTAGTTTGTAACAGATAAATGGCTTTTGTATCTGTACATCTAATGCTAATATTATAAAGCGTTATAATATTATAAACCGTTATAATATTATAAAGTGTACAATATTATTAATGTTTGCAAGTTTGTGAGGTGTTATCTCTGAAACTACATAGCCAACTTAAAAAAAATGTTGGTGGCCATTTCTGCTCCGAAGAAAAGACTGTATTTTATGTCAGTGCAACAACCTACATCGCTGCAGGAGCAAAAAAGTTCTAAAATTGCGATTTTTGTGATATTGATTGGGTTAGAAACTTTAAATTCGGTGTGGTGTTTACTTTTAAGATGTAAATACTCGTTGTGAACGCTCTCTAAAAGGTTCGAAAATTCAATTTCACAGATAAAGGTAAAATTTTCTAGAAAGGTTCTAAATTATGATTTATTTGGAAAACTGAAATTTCCGGGATACTGTTGGGGTTAGAAACTAGAACTTTGGCTTGGCAGAAATTTATAAGATGTAAATGCTCGTTGTAGAACGAATTCTAAAAAATCGAAAGACTAAACAAAGCGGAAAAAGATCTAGGTATGATCTAAGTATCGAAGTACATGGAATATAAGCATGAAAATTGAGATGGCTGTATTTATCATGACGTAAATTCTCGCAATAGAAACAATTTCTAAAAATGTCGCTATATAAAACACTGCAGAAACAAAAAAAATCAAAAATTTTCTATTTCTGTGTTACAGCTGAGCCCAAAAACTTGAAATTTTGCTTCGGGTTATTTTTAAAATATAAAATTGTCTATATGAATGGTTTCTAAAAAATTTAAAATTTAAAAATATGAAATGAACTGAAAGCGATCTCAATTACCATTAATTTGGAATTATTACGTATAGCAACTTTAAATATTTCATAATGCTGCATTACCTCTACAAAACATGCAATTTAAATGCAACAAAACTTATACATACTCACTTAGCATTAAATAAATTGTGTAAATATTGAATAAAGTCCTGTATGAAACAGTGAGTAGGTTGCCCGAAAGTACTTGTTAAAGTGTTTCTTATCTAGGCTTTTCTCTCTCACTACAAGGCCACTAACAGAGGGTAGTGCCGTTTTAAATGTGATATGATTTCTTTTTTCTGATTCATTTTTCTAGACATTTTATCATAAGGTCATATTCTCAATTGTCATTAGTAGATTTTTTATATATTAACTTATTCTGGTGAAATTTCATAATCGGGTTTCTATTGGCGTATTTTAGCTTGCATGATTTGCTGAAAAAATATGTATGGATTTGTAAATTACTTCAAATGACACTTTGACAGCTCAAAGGTTATGCAGACGATATATTCAGATTTTGTGTCATAATTTATGTTGCAATCATTGCCGATTTCTTTTATTTAATACTTGCTAAATACAGCTAGCTCAACTTGTGCAGAATATGTTTGAAAACAAAACAATACAGCGTATGTAGTGGCCAGCAGACACTCATCCTTTAAATCCGATCGAGCATATCTCTCACTCTAGCAAAACCCACTCTAACGACGCATTGCATGCCACTGTTGATGTGTTCGGTACTTGGATACTATATCAGATTTTGAAGAGAGAATTCCTTAACACTTATCGACTACCTCATTGCATCTGTGGAAAAGAGATATTGTACAATATTAACTATTCCGGGGGAGCACACACCATATAAAGTCCATTCTTTTCAAACATCATATATTTGTCATTTAAAGTTACTCAAATTGGTGCGGAGCGTCTGATTATGCTCTTGACATCATTTTATACAGCTTAAATTCCGATATAAGATAATTTAGTGTTTCATTTTCTATTTTACTTTTAATATATTGCGTACTTTCAATTTTATATCCATGCATGGCTGTCTTGCATGGTTTGCTTTCCCATTTTTTTAAACAGTGTATACGAATTTATACATAAGATATTGTAATCCGATCGAGCATATCTCTCACTCTAGCAAAACCCACTCTAACGACGCATTGCATGCCACTGTTGATGTGTTCGGTACTTTGATACTATATCAGATTTTGAAGGGAGAATTCCTTAACACTTATCGACTACCTCAGTGCATCTGTGGAAAACAGATATTGTACAATATTAACTATTCCGGCGGAGCACACACCATATAAAGTCCATTCTTTTCAAACATCATATATTTGTCATTTAAAGTTACTCAAATTGGTGCGGAGCGTCTGATTATGCTCTTGACATCATTTTATACAGCTTAAATTCCGATATAAGATAATTTAGTGTTTCATTTTCTATTTTACTTTTAATATATTGCGTACTTTCAATTTTATATCCGTGCATGGCTGTCTTGCATGGTTTGCTTTCCCATTTTTTTAAACAGTGTATACGAATTTATACATAAGATATTGTAATTCTACGATTCGTTTATTTTCATCATTTCAATTTATCGCAGTATATGGACAATTAAAGATAACATCTCATTTTCTTTGCTTCCACATGTTATTATTAAGTCTATGTTCTCATCAATATCGCTCAGACTAATCCCTCTGAGGGAAGTCCTAGTAATTTTATAACATTTTAGTAAATGCACTTATAGTGGGCAACGTACCAGTAGTGGGTACTAATTTTTAAAGTTTAAAAACAAGCACAAATAGCCCAGTGGTAGGGGAGCAAAAAAAAGGCCGAATTCGGAATTAATTAGGGAAAAGCTGGAAATTGTTTTATTCCCTTCTGTTTAGGTCTAGAATGAATAAGCTATGTTTTCCCCCTCGTACTAGGTGAGCGTTAGGAAATATGTATAGATTTATAGTCAAAAAACACGTTTTTTTGCATACCATAACAACTAACTCTGTCAAAAACATTGTCAACACAAATGTTGTAGAGCTTAAAAATCTGAGTAAAATGAGTACCTACACTCAATACTTATGTTGAATATTAATGTCACAATTCTACTTCAAAATCTTAGACACATCATCAGGGGGATGACCTCAGAATTAAATAGGAGAAAACTGGAAATTGCTTTAATCCCTTCAGTTTAGGTCTAAAATGAACGTACTATGTTTTCTTTCTCGTAATCGGGTGAATGTTAGAAAATATGTACATATTTATTTTCGAAAAACACGTTTTTTTTAGTTTCCTTAACAATATCTCAAAACAGCTAACTCTATGAAAAACATTGTCAGTACAAATGTTATAGAGCCTAAAATTCTGAGTAAAATGAGTACCTACACTTAATATTTTTGTTCAATATTAAGGCCGCAATTTGAGATATTGTTAAGTTAACTTGGTCTCTCCTGGCTTCAAGCTCTTGAGTTGAAATATTTTGAAATAGAATTGCGACCTTAATGTTGAACAAAAATATTAATGATGGTACTCATTTTATTCAGAATTTTAAGCTCTACAACATTTGTACTGACAATGTTTTATATAGAGTTAGCTGTTTTGAGATATTGTTAAGGAAATTAAAAAAAAAAAAAAAACGTGTTTTTCGAAAATAAATATGTACATATTTTCTAACATTCACCCGATTACGAGGAAGAAAACACAGTACGTTCATTTTAGACCTAAGCTGAAGGGATTAAAACCATTTCCAGTTTTCTCCTAATTAATTCTGAGGTTATCCCCCTGATGATGAGTCTAAAACTTTGAAGTAGAATTGTGACCTTAATAATCAACATAAGTATTTAGTGTAGGTACTCATTTTACTCAGAATTTTAAGCTCTACACCATTTGCATTGACAATGTTTTTGACAGAGTTAGTTGTTTTGATATATTGTTATGATATGTAAAAAAACGTGTTTTTTGACTATAATTATATGCATATTTCCTAACGCCCACCTAGTACGAGGGGGAAAACATAGCATATTCATTCTAGACCTAAACGGAAGGGATTAAAACAATTTCCAGCTTTCCCCTAATTAATTCCGAATTCAACACCTAACCACTGGGCTAAAAATGCATTTCTGAAAAATGACTGAAAGAAATTTGATTGATTAACATCCTTAAATGTTATCTTTCCATAAATTTATAAGTATATATAAATATTATACAGACATACATACAATAAATACAATAAACCCAATTGGAATGAAAAATTAGCCAGAGCCAGGAGTCGAACCCGGGACCACAGTATACAAGATTTCTGCTCTAACCCCTCAGCTACTCCGGCCGATACCTGGGTCTGCAATTTCTCACTAATAAACCATGTTGGGGAATTCACCAGCCATCTATACAACAACAATATACAAGCCTTGGATGACCGGACAATGATGAAGAGATTTTACTATTACATCGATCTACTATTAACGATTATTGTATGTATGTCTGTATAATGTTTGTATATACCTTTAACTGTTGAATTCAGGCGTTATTTATGTGTGTATGTGTGTTTTAATATACATTGTAGTATGTGTGTTGCATTATATTTCCATAAACTATTTGGGATAATTGTTTTTTTACTACTGGTACATTTGTTTATTTTCTGGAGTACCTTCAAAGACTGTTTTTTTTTATATATTCTTAGAGATTTCATTAAAAGATAGGTTTTTATTTATAACATCTTTTTTTTAATATTATGTTTTAATTTAAATTAAACTACTGTTGATATACTCTATTAAATCGTAAATAATTTGTTGGATACACCGAGAACTTAAAGATTTATGCATCAGAAATTTACTTGGCCCACTGCTGGAGCATAGAGGAATGTAACATTTTTTTTTCGAATTGTATATTTTGAAACTTTGAATGTTTATTCTGATACATGATCATACTAGGCTAACATATATATATATATATATATATATGTATATATATATATATATATATATATATATATATATATATATATATATATATATATATATATATATATATATATATATATATCTTTTGGAATTCACTAGCTCTTTAATTATAATTTGTATTAATGTTCTTAAGTGGCCCACTACTGGTGCGAATACCTTAGTCGAAAGAAACATTTCCAATATTTTGTAAATGTTACACGGTGTAACACAACACATATATTTAAAAGAATGCCACAAGCGGTATTAATTTTTGTCTTAGGCCACACTTTATCCTCTCATACCTGTACCATTGTAGCATAGATAGACCTCCTATGCCTCATTGTTAGATGGCGAGGTCTTTTCCTTCAACTTCCCCAAGAAGTTGCCTGTATTTGTTCTAGTTCATTGTGCTAGTAAAAATCTGTCTTGAGCTATGTGTTGTGTGCTATATGTTCGACAGCTGACAAGCAAATCCTCAAGATTTTGTAAGCGAGTTAATTATATGTATATAAAGTATTTTAATTATTAGCCTAACTAAAGAACATTCTAAATTTTTTCCTCTTTTAATTTCCTTATTTTTCTCTTCAAATATAAAAATTCTTTCCCATTTCAATAAGCTACATATATTTATTTTCATTTTGGCGTTGCGCCAGCACAGGCTTTTCCCTCTTAATATTCCTATCCAAAATTCGTCCCTTTTAATTGTTCCTTCGAGTTTCTTTCTCACAATATTCATTTAGCGCAAAAGTAAAACGAATCGCAATGATTTTCTCAATTCTCGCTTTCCGTTTTTTTATTGGTTAGTTGTCTCATCATATTGCTGATATTTGTATTCATACGCGTTCATTATAAATCTTTTCTGCCTTGGTTCAGGCGAACTTTTTTCAGTGATTTTGACGACTGAAATATAACGGTAACATTGGAAGATGAATGTACATTCGAATTATAATATTTTCCAGTTAACACCTTTTTTTAGAGTGCTCCACCAATCTGAACGATGATCATGTATATAAAGAAGTTGGATTAGAATTGTGTGGTATTTATTTATTGGCGAAAACACCAAGGATTCTGCAGTCGCTGTGATTATTTTATCGCTCGGAACATGAATGTAATGGTCGTACTGCTTTTGAGTGACAAATTATTCTTTTAAGGGGGTCCGGGACACAAAAATCTTAAAATTTTCTAAAAAACTTTTATTGCATTAAAAATTTCTCTGTTTTTTCCTGCTTAAAATTACGTGTAAATCATGTTTCTATATTAATTTGAATAGGAAACATTATTTTTTTTCTTTTTGGTTTGTTTTCAAAATCTAGTTTTCAAGCAGTGGCTGTCGTGAAAACGACTTCTTGTGAAAATGCGTTTTTCTTCCTGATGGGTTTTCCCACCATTTCTCCAATTTAAATTATTATAAGTCCAGAACCGTTATAGATAAACTGCTCAAAATTGAAACATGTCTTTTTAAATTGGTTTACTTTAATTTTGATCCAGAAAAGTTGCAAAAAAAGGTTTACTTTTCAAAATATGATTTTTTTTTAAGTTACATCATTTTTAAAAAAAATTTCATTTTAAATATTTTTAATTTTTATATAAATTAATATTTTTAAAAATGCCGAATCAAAATTGAAACTTGTGTATTTCTGTATGTATTAAAACTTATGTTATTTAAATGAAAACAAATTGAAATTCTACAAATAATATTTCGAGTTATAACGATTTTAAACTACACCACTTTTTAAGAAAAATTAAAAATGTAAATTTTTTTAAAAGCATTATCAGAAGTTTTATCATGTGATTTTGTTTACAAATGATATGGTTAATCATCACAAAAAATTTCAAAATTTTAACTCAATAAATAAAAATTATTTGAAAATGTATCCCGGACCCCCTTAAAACTACGATGCGCTGCTGTTGAATTTTTTATGCGATCCGATTTAACAGATTCGCTCTTTAATCAGTAGATGCCTGATTGATAATTTGTGCCAATACTACTTCGATTCAATAATCAATATACCTTTCATTGAGATGGAGATTTTTTGCTAATCGTTACCGCGACAATCTTGCATGTACAATGTCTTTATTGAAAAAATGCCTATACCATAAGATTCTATTCTTATTTTAAACATATTTTTATTTTTGCTGTAAATTTGTAGCACATATAGTAAACAAATAATGCCAATATCGATTTTTATTTAATTTAGGTCTGTGAAAGAGTAATATTCGTTAAAATATAAATTTCTGGTTACTACTGTCCTCTACATTCGATTAATGCCCCGCTCCTTCCATCCATGAGGAAGGGGCAAGACAAAGTTTCTGTAATTTTTAAATGGTATGGAATTTAAAATTTTAAATATTTTACTTACATTTTCAATTTGAATTTATGCTAAATATTATTATAGCACAAATGTATCCGAAACCGAAAAGAATATGCTAATAAGAAATGTTTTAATGAAAATTGTTTCATTCCTCCCTCCTCTCCTACGCACTTATTTTTTAAAGCATTTATAAAAACCCTAATACGCTTCTTGAATTCTTACATAACATTTTTTCAAAGTTTTGGAGTATTTAGGTATATGTAATTTGTTTTCACAAAAATGTTTACAAAACAGGATTTTAAAATAACATTGAAATTTTATAGATTAATTTCTTCGATTGCAAACAAGTATTGTCAAAGAAAATTTTAGAAAAAATTCTTTATACTTCAAAAAACAGATATTTTGCAAAGTTTATGTTTTGAAAGGAAAATATTTGGTGATAATATACTGAGTAACTTATAATAAAATTAGAAAGTTTTATTTTTGTAGACACGCTCAGGAGTTTATGTATTGAATAATATTTTTAATACTATTTTAATATTCAACTTTGCATGCACTACTTCGTTCAAAGATCTGATTTAATATTCAGATTCGCATATAATATAATATGGAATATTCTTTCGGGAATATACAATTTGAATGTTTAATTAAACGAGAGCTTTCGTAATCTCGACACAATACCTTTCTTACACATGGGAATACGAAATCTTTTGAAAATGATTGTACTTTAAAAGTTAGGCATTTCATGGCTTCTAGTTGATGCCAACTTTGCACTTTCTCTAAGAGTAATAGTATTTATTATGCTTCTTACTTTACAGTGGAGCACCATTTAGGGGCTTCCTAGTTTGCAGCCAACTTCACGCGCAGTCGGTGGATGAAATGTCTTGCAATTATGTGAGCCGTTTGAAAAAAGTATAATTGTAGTCATAAAACTACTTAAAAGGTTCAAATTTACTTTAAAGAAGTTTTTGAAGCAGACGAAGAATTTCATTAATATAATTCTTATATAATTTTATTGGTAGAAAGGAATGCTATGTAGTATATTTCAATGGCTATTATTTAACTATCTATATTATAAAGGACAAACATATCTGTGCGTAACGCATACGTCATTCTGCGAATGGCAACACTTTGAAATTTGAAATGAAATTTCGCTTTTGCAATTTTCGCTACTGCAAATTTTTAAACTTCTAAACATCCCACATTTTAAATGTTTACACCGTCGTATGCAGAAAAAAATGCACTTTTAAATGCAATTTGTTTGAAAGCTGTATCTCAATTTATTTCTGAGATATTAATTTTTTTATAGTTTTTAATACCAATTTTCTAATCGTGGCAACTGAAGTACTTCATTTCTATTAAAAGTGGATTAGTTATTTTTATTGATTATATTTTTACTGATGCCATTTTCTCATTGCAATTAAAAATATCATTTTTCAAAATTTGAACAGAAAATGACGTTATGCTTTAAAAAAGACATAATTTCCCTGATGATGCTCTTATATTTCACTATTTTTTCATTTTGCTGATATTGAGTTTGAGACAATAGGCAAAATATTTCAGCGACTGAAAATGACGTCATATTTAAAAGTAAACGATAATTTTATTTGATAAAACGAAATATTTCCCATTGAATACGTCTAAAAGTTATAAATTTCTGTAACTTTTACGCGCAGGTACAGATATTATACTAAGACCTCAAATCACGAGTGGGAATTTTAACATGGAAAGTTGTAATAGTTGACAAACGTGACTTCAAGCTTGAAAAAATATTTATTAATAACCTATTGCGCGTTAAAATGTTTTTAAATGGTTAATATGGATGTGAAACGTGGAAAATGACTTGATTCGGTTTAGAAGTAAAGGTAGAAAATTCCATGATTATGTCAAGGTGAAATCATTTATGCGGATTTTTCATTCCGTAGCCAAGCATCAATTAATAACTTAATCAAAATTACTTATCTTGATTATATGTTACTGATTACGTATATGAATAAAGTTTAATTTTTCAATAATTTGAAGTTTATGAAAAAAGTATTATGTTAATCTTAGGTTAAAATATGTCTTTGGAGAGTTAAATTAACAAGTGTAAGATGGATTTTTTATTCTAATTATTTTTTGTCGATGTATTATAAATTTGATGCAACACTTCCTTTGTAAACATTTTCTTTCGTCGAAATTCGACGGGTTCCACCTCGTAATTTTAATGATTAGAAACAGGGATGACAGGGACGACCGCCCCGGGAACCCAGCTTTCGCTTTAGAGTATAAGTGCATTGTTAAAATCCCCATAAATTACAAAATAACACAGAGGACGCGTTTTGGATTAGAAATTTTAACAGCCCGTCATCAGCCAAAGTAAACATATGTCCAAAAGCGGACAAGGTCAGAGATGAATAGAAGGGGCAGAGAGAAAAACTTACATGGAATGCGACAGGTGGCACAGAGGAAACACATGCAGAAAATTAAAGTGTTGTCAAAAAGAAAGAAAAAATTTACAGAAAAGAAAAGAGTGGCGGAAATTTAAAAAAAAGTAATAAAAATAAAAAAGAATAAAATTATTAAAATAAATAAAGAAATGGATAAATAAAAAAAAAATATATATAAATAAAACAATATATATATATATATATATAATTAAATAAAACTAAAAAGAGAAAACACAAGAAAAACAAAAGAAATAAAAGGATTATATATATATATAATAATAATAATAAACTGGAAGGACACACGAAAAGAGGGGGAAAATAATTACAAAAGTAATTGCCAAGCTGGAGAGAGAAAATGAGATAAACCTGTAGCGGTGTTAATCTCCTTTTCTCTCTTCAGCTTGGAAATTACTTTTGTAATTCTTTTCCCCTCTTTTCTTGTGTCCTTCCAGTTTATTATTACTATATATATATATAAAAGTCCTTTTATTTCTTTTGCTTTTCTTGTTTTTTTAGTTTATTATTTATTTTGATTTGATTTTATTATATTATATATATATATATATATACATTTATTTATTTATTTAATTTTATAATTTATTATTTTTAAAAATTTCCTTTACTCTTTTCTTTTCTGCTAATGTTTCTTTCTGTTTGGCAACAGTTTTCTTTCCTGCATGTGCGCCTCTGTGATTGGTGTTTTCCTTTCAGCTAGCGCCACTTGTCGCATTCTTTGCAAGTTCTCTTTACTGCCCTTTCCTGCTCGTTTGTGACCTTTCCCGCTTTCTGCCACGTGTTTACTTTGCCTGATGACGGGCTGTCACTATTTCCAGCTCAAAACGCGTTCCTGTGTATTATTTTGTATTTTATGGCGATTTTAACAAAGTTTTATTTTTCTAATTGTGATTTGTCGCCAGTCACTGTTTCATCTATAATTTTAATGATTGGAAATTTAGCAAATTACATTTTTTAATCGAATTACATTTTTGCATTCTATATACCCGGTCGCAAATTCACAAACACTCAACGCCCCAGCGCTTTTGACGCCAAGCTCTGTAGCCAAGCGTTTTGGCGAGAAAACGAACTGCGCGCATGTGCGTATGAAGCATTCTGTTCTCTTTAGTTTCGCGGTAGTTGTTTATGTTTCGTAGAATGTTTTTATGTTATGGATACCCTTACAAAATTTAAGGAGTTTTTCCCTCCATATTAAGTCAACGTATCCAAATAGTATTATTGATAATGCTAACTCGAATTTTGATTCCGTTATAATAAGGTTACCGCTACATATTTTTTAGAATCAAAAAACATATAACATACGTGGCACCAAAAATTTAATAAAATTGTTTAATGATATGGTTTTTTTATTATTTAATAATATATCACTGCCCCCTCCCACTCTCTTCCTGTGGTACTTATTTGATTAAATTTCTTCAGAAAAAATTGTGGTATAAAGTGTGTTTGATATGTAAAAACTGGAAGGTTGGCAGATCTGGATTAATAACTTTTAAGTCTATTCTCAAATCCACTGGAACTAATTTCTGACACATTTTAAAATTCTCTTTTGTTCAGAAACACATGAAATTGACAGAAAATACTTTTAAAGTCTGCACTTTAAGTGTATTTCTGGATGCGACAGCTTAGGAAAGGAGAAAAACCTGTCATCCCATGACAAAAATAACTTGTAAATCAAGTAATTTAGTTAACAAATGAAAAATACTATTCAATTCTAAATTTCTATTTTTAGATTTATTTATGAATCTATTTTTTATTGACTTTTTCTGTTTTAAAGAATTTAATTACTATTTCTGATACCTTGCTTTAATACGTAGCAAGTAAATAAGTAATTAGGCCTACCAGTTATATTTTTTTGGTTAAAAGCATGTCAGGAACTTTTGGTTTTGTTGAGCAGGGAATTTAAGAAGAACTTTAAGGCTGTTCTCAAATCCAAAAGGACAACTTTATGACATAAGTTTTAATTTATTTTTGTAAGGAAATGCGTGAAACTAGCAGGTGTCAAAAAATATAACTGTTGTTCAGAAACTATGTAATGGAACTGATTTTTCGCAAACACGATAGATCTTTCAGAAAATATTGTCATAGTTGACGTTTTGAACCGAAGTCCGCGAAGAAAGCAAAAAAAAAACAGTCAGCGAAGGGAGAAAAAAGTCTTTGTCACATGATCAAAATCGCTTATGATTCAATTGGTAATTTATTTATCAAAAAATGGAAAACACAGTTCGATTCCAAATTGCTGCCATAGTCAGGCCTTCCAATTTTATATCTTTCCGTTAAAAAATGAATTTGTAAATGTGTCAAAACGTTTTGCGCTTGTTGAGCAGAGTAGTTGAGCAGCCTTAAGCTAACTATAGACATTTTTCTTAATAAGATAATGAATTTTTCTAAATCTTAATGAATAACTGGTAGACAAAATTAGTTTCTTCTGTCAGTGGGTTAAACAAATATTTTATAAATTCATTAAAGTATGAAAGTCATATTCTAAAAGTAGGGTGTACCCCCTGCTAACTGTTCTTAAAATGAAAAATCATTAATCTGATAGAAAAATGAAGAAGGGGGGGGGGGGGGGGTAGGAAAATTGAAAAATAGTGGGCCCACCTAAATGTTACAAACTATAGCCGCTTGTGATTTTTTTATTGACTTTTTCTGTTTTAAAGAATTTAATAACAATTGCTGATACCTGTATTAGCAGGGCTCAACAAATCAAGGTCGTAGGAAAGAGGGTAGATCCTATTTTTTTATGATCCAAAAACTTTGAGGGGTGTGTGTGTGACATTTTTGGATATTTTTAACCTGTTATCAATCACCAAAAGTTACAGAGTGGGTCTATAAAAAGATTAAGTATTTCACTTGTTCACAATATACTATACATGTATATATTCTGAAAATGGATTATTCAGGAGATGATTGTTTTATATTTAATATTCTGACACTAGATGGCAGCACATAGCACATATAAAATTCCATAAATAAATAGTTTAGGAAGAAGAAAGATCATACTTATAGAACATATATCTATAAGATTAACTACTTCCCTTCTTTATAATGCATATATAATTATTCAGACGATGAAATAAGCATTTATTATTTCGCATGGTATTCTTGCAAGTATTCCATAAACAAAAAATACGCGGTCAAATGTACGAAATATTGAAATAAGCTTCAGACTTGCATGCGCGTCAAAGTTCACTTACTCGCCAAAGCCCTTGGCTGTAGAGGTTGGCGTTAAAAGCGCTGGGGCGTTGAGTGATTGTGAATTTGCTACCCGGTCGTTGTCACAAACAAAAGGAAGAAAAAATAACTCTGCTCTCCTTTGTCGGAGTCTTGAATGCATGAATAAGAAAAGACAAATCAACGAAACTTTGGAAATTCTGTTTACGGAGGCGAACGGAATAGCCAGTTTCTTCTACGAAATTTGTAAAATTTCAGCTTGTGTTTAGCACAACTTTCTATGTGAGCTATTTTAGAATTTTTTGGACTCTTTTGGCAGAGGAAGGGGTCATGAAAGTCCACCTAACTTTGGTGTTATAAATCAGTTCATGTTAACACGGATTATATTCTTTACTTGGTGGTACGGCAAAGATGTAAATTTCAATTTAATGGTACATCAGACTAAAAGTTTCAGGACACTTTTCTGCTGTTTACTTTATTTTCCACCCACTTCTCATACCACATCTTTTTAGTTGAGATGTTGACAAAACCTGCTTAGATTATTCTCTTGAATTGCTGTTACTTGTTTTAAAGATTAATAAAGCTTGGAGGGATATTTTTTGCTTATTAAGAATATACGTCTATGAAATCTTCACAACTAAAAGTAGTTGCTATTTTTTTACAACATGTATATGATGTATTTTGTCTTAAAGGACCTACTAAATACTTCAGTTGAACATATATTTTCAATGTTCAGTAAGAACAACATAATTCTATTACATATATAAATTTTGTAGTAAAAATATATAAGTTTTAAATATAAATTATATATAAATTTAATAAAAAATGCAGTGAAAAAATTTCATTGATGCAGAAAGTAAAACAAAATACATTTCAGTGTTCGAACAACTAATTAATTATATTTAGTCAGTCATTTCGAAAAATTCTATTAGAAATATACCAACTCTTAAATAAGATATTTCTTACAAAAATGTTTATTTTTAGACTTCCAGAAATGGCTTTGTTATCGTTTTCGATTTTTAATTAGTATTCTACGTAGAATTTCAATTTATTTCGTTCTGCTTTACACATAAAATATAGTTAATTTATTTGTAAAATATATTTTCAACTTTTTTACCGCCAAATATCGATAAACTGTGGACGACCTAATTTAAACTTTTAATAAGAATACTAAGCTGCACTATCAAAACTGCTGTTAAACTTTAAACCATTTGATGGTTTATAAAAATCATAAGAACTAAAAGATCTTCTTAAAACACCACCAAAAACTTTTAAATTAGCTAGGCACGTCAAAAGATCTAATTCTTTCTTCGTCGGACGCAAAGAAGACGTTCTTCTACTATGAAAGCAGCAGAAAGACTGAAATGAAAGATAAGGGAAGGAAAACAGGCTGAAGAAACAGCCAATAAGAAATTAGAAATCAACAGCCTATAGGAAAGCAGAAGACATCAGCCAATCACAGAAGAGTATAATCTAAACAAAAGAACACAGAGTAGAAGGGGAATAAGGATGCAAATTGAGGGGAAAAAAAGTACATGAAAATAAAATTAAAAATAAATTATTATAAAGTGAAAACACACACATATGTTAAAATAAATTTATATTTCATTTATATTTATATTTTAAATTTATATTTATATTTTTAAAATATTTTTTTAAATATATGTGTTTGTTTTCATTTTATTATAATTTATTTTTAATTTTACTTTCGTGTACTTTTTTTTACAATTTGCTTCCTTATTCCCTTCTACTCTGTGTTCTTTTGTTTTGATTATACTGTTCTGTGATTGGCTGTTGTCTTCTGCTTTCCTATTGGCTGTTGATTTCTAATTTTCTATTGGCTGTTTTTAAAGCCTGTTGCCCTTCCCTTATCTCTCATTTCAGTCCTGCTGCTGCTTTCATAGTAGAAGCACGTCTTCTTTGCGCCTGGCGAAGAAAGACTGAAATCTTTCTAAAGGCCTACCGCATTTAAAAGTGTCTGATGGTGGTTTTAAGACGAAGTTTTAGTTCTTATTGATTCACACCAGTTTCAACTTATTTTCTTTTACTAAAGTTCACTGAATTTTTCAAAACTCCTGATGATGGTGAAACTTCAACAATGGTTCAAATTTTTAATATCCTATCGTAAGGCGTAATATTTAATCACAACAAATAGTTCTTTGTACTCTCAATATGCTGTTTTAGAGCACTGTGATACCTGCTTGCTCGTCAGTAATTATAATGCTGGTTTAAAGTCAAGAAGTATCAAGTTCGAATCTTTCAAGTAAACTCTAATTTTAAGTATTAAATCAGAAAAGTTGCACCAATTTATAAGTTATTTACTAAATATCATATAGTGAAAAAAACCATGATTTAATTATATACTTTACATATTCCACTGAAACTATTGTAATAAAATACAATACAATCACTAATTAGAAGATTCTATTAATATAATATTAGCCTGTTTTATATGCATTTTTAATTTATGCATGAGATTTTATTAAAATATCAAACATTAAGTTTTTTACAAGAAAAATAAATTACTTAAATCCAATCTGAGACACTTTTAATTTCCTATCAATTGTAAGGTAAATCTTTTTGTGGCATTTAATGGAGAAACATTTCTTTTGTAAATAAACAGCGATATTGTTGAATAAAGAAATACTTTAGTATTAAATGAAGTTTATTTTTCTTTGAAGTGGTAGAACGGAAAGAAAATTAAGTGAAATACGAATGGAATACAAAGAAATCTTTTGAAGTGATGCGAAAATTATTCGTGTTCTTTTATTTTACGTGATTTTTAGTCCGTTTAAATAAGTACTGAGTTATGCAAAACATTGTTAGATATAAAAGTAATTTTTTTTTTTAAAAGGTCTTCAGGATAATGTTTTCTAATTTATTGCACGGTAGTTAGCGTAGGAGAGTGGTTTCACAGAAGCGAGTGTTTTTCATGGCAGCCCTTTATTATTTAAAGCACAAATATACAAGGTATTTTTTTAAAAATTATACAAATTTAAAACGAAATAAAAGACATAAAAATAATGTTGATGGGTATGATATTGGTTTTATTACATAAATTATTTTATGCCACGAGTGCTTAAAAATGATTTCGAACTTAAGGCTGGCTCGAGTGAAGCGCAATCTTCAAGTCCAATTTTCGACCACCTTTATCGAGCAGCTTGAGTCGCATATTAACAATAACGCGGGGAATGTGCAGTTTCAAGTGTTCGAACCTTTGCGGTTTACAGCGTAGACCAGCGACTTCACATAACCCCACAGATAACTAGTCGGATGGGGTAATTCCAAAACTTCCTTCTATCTCATAAATGTTAATACTTCAAAATTCACTATCACATTACCAAAATTAAATGGCAATCTATACCCCATCGTGAGGATTGTAAAGGTATGAAATTCCGTGCATTAGTTCTTGAGATATGGCTATCGCTAAAATCGTGTAAATCCTTCATAATGCATCATAAAAATGTCACTTGTTGGGTAACTAACGCTAAAACCTACTCAGAAACTACTTTTGTCAACGTCTAACTGAATCCTGTCAGATGAAAATTCGTTCTTGAGATAGAGCTATTGCGGAAAAATGGAGCATAACAACTCAACCTGTTGGGCGATTTACACCAAAACGTAAATATTACCAATTCACTTCAAGGATTAACAGAATCTGAAGTTTGATGAAAATCCGTGCATTAATTCTTGAGATAGAGTTATTGCGGAAATCGTGAAAATGTAGCATAGCAGCGTCACCTGTTGAGCGATTTACTCCAAAAACTAACCAGCTTCAACTTATATCAGGACTTAACCGAATATAAATTTTTATTAAATTCCGTGCATTAGTTCTTAGAACGCCCACAAAATTTGTGTCACATACATACAGACAATACATACACACATACATACGTGTTTCTCGGGATAAATTTTGTTGGCAAACTTCAGATTCGTGTTCAGCGACCCACAAAGCATAAAGGAACCAAATATCAAAACTACACCAAAACTTTCCCCTATTTGTCCTTTTTGAGCACCTAATGCCTGGACTACTACCGGAGTTCTTAATCTGTTGCTTACTACTCATATGGCCTGACCATCGAAATAGAATTTGACTGCTTCATGAATCGCTGATGTTTCGATTGAACTTAGCCAATCTCACTACTACAAACATCTCGATATAGTTGATTAAATTGGTCAACAGCAAAATACACAGCTGCCAACATTCGACCATATTGATGCCTCCAGCAGCAATGTTTCACTAGGTGGTATGATTTTTTTGCAAACTAACCAATGTTTGACCAAGGATTTAATAATAGTCCAGCAGGTTATAATATATATTTTTTAGATTTTTCACTAACAATACAAACAATCCTTTTTATACGAAAAATAGCAATTACGTATTCAAATAAAATTTTGAAATTTATTAAATGCGATATTTTCGTATTGGCTTTGCACCAGGAATTAACTGTCGAAGAACTCGCCAAAGATCGATAGACTTTTTTATTCTGATAATGTCTGTGGTTTAAGCGTGGTTCGATTACATGACTTCAATTTGTGTTTTATTTATCTTTTATTATTTTATTTATGGATTGATAAAGTTTTAATTTCGTTATGGAATATAAAAGGGAAACAAATGCTGAACTATATTTATATTAATTTAAGTGCAAACAGATTTATCTTTTGTAATCGTCTGTCTGCAAGTGACGGAGATAGATTAAAAAAATTAATTTGAAACAAATTCCGATATAGTTTTTAAGTTTTAATTATATTTTCATAAAGTTTGATATGACTCGACAAAACTCTCAAGCAATTTTCAAGCAAAATGCGATATAGTTTTCGAACAAATTGCATTTGAAAGTATATTTTTTTTCTCTATTCGACCGTATAGATTCTGAAAATATGCCGTATTTAGAAATTTAAAAAATTGCAATAAAAGTAATAAAAGTTAAATTTAGTCGTCTGCTGTTGCCACCGTCAGAATGACGTCAGCGTTACGCGCTGACACGTTTGTCCTTTATAATATAGATGAAATATAGTTATTTATTATATTTTAATTAAACACTTTAACTGATTTGTTGATTTTTTTAAATTTATTTTTAGAATCAATGATGATTTTAGAATTACTGATGACAATTGTTTGTCATTTGGTGACTTTAGGCTTTTAAAAAATGTTTCAAAAATTTTGTATTTGTTTTAACATATATATATATAAACCTATTATGGAAATAAATTTTACTTTAACATGTAAGAATATCAGTGATAAGAGTCCCAGCCTATTTAAATATATGCATATTTCTTTAATTTAATATGGATTGTTTATCAAATCAGCTATAAACGTGATAGATTAATTTTTTTTTTATGATCTGACAGCAAATGCTGCTTATATTCTACGCTTTGTTTAAGTAAAGTAGCATATTGTGGTTTCTGCAGATGTTTTCCTCACTACACACATAAAAAAAAAAAAAAAATTCAGTATGCAAACTTTATTCAAAAACCCTTTATATCTAGAACAGAAACTTATTTTCAGTCTGGAAATTTTGAAACCTAAAACTCATTCTTCTTTTGTTCTTTTACAATTTTACAAAAATACTGCTTTTTATATGGGAATTTGAATGTTGAAATATAAAGATATTTGACTGTGAAAATAATCCTTGCTTCTCAAAATAATAGCTATATGACATTGTACGATAAACAACTTTTTAGATAAGGAGAGTCGAGAGAAGAAAGGGTAATGAGTATCTTTAAAAAATGACTTTATGGCTTCAGAAAATACTAAATTGATATTACACTATAAAAAGGTTTCTACACAATAAGTGCAACAAAAAACAGTATTTTTAGTAATCTAAAATTACAAAAATAATTGAGTAAATTTAACCTTATCGATACACATTTTTCATGACTTCTAAAATTCTTATCTTAATTAAGTTTTCACAATTAAAAATATAGGGGTTGTAAATCCGAGACCAGCTTTCTTTTACCCAAAAAACCTAGAATTTCGAATAGTAAACTGCAGTCAGTTTATTTATCACATTATTTATTTATTTTTTCAAGTTGTATTTTAAAAACTTTTAGGTGTTTCAATTATAGTTAGATTCAGAGCTGGGGGGGGGGGGGGGGGGGGGGACAGGGGCAAGTTCAGGCGACCGCCCTGGGTACTGAAAGCTAAGGGTAATGTCAGACGAACATCTATTTGCACGCTTTTTGTTTCAACATGAAAAATAAACGCTTTCGCTAGCAGGGGTTTATTTTTCATGTTGAAACAAAAAGCGTGCAAATAGACGTTTGTCTAACATTAGCCTAAGGTGTGAAAAATACGCCCAAATATTTGGTTTAAACTTAAACGACAGAATTTGTAGGGACCGATGGAAAAAATTTCCCTCAGAACGCCATAGCTACTGATGTCGCCCCCTGTGTCTGTATTTCCTCCTTCGATCATTAGCAAATATTTCCACTTTATTTTATCGTACTCAAAATTTCTTCGATGTATATTCAATTTCAATGTCATAATAAAAATCCCTCTCTTGTGCTATCTGCCTATTAATTAATGATAATCTACAAACAAATCCTCAAAATTTAGTGCACTAATGAGAATGTATGTGTACAGCTGAGAAAACTAATTTGATCGTCTTAGGATGGAGGCATTTTCCTGGTCGTGGACCCACCGACCAGCGAATCAGTCTGAGCCTGCTCCAATCACTCACGAAAATCCAGAGCAAATCACGAATTTTGGTAATTATAAAATCCTGTGCAAAGTCTACGTTGTTCATTGCATCTCCATTCACAATACGAATGTCAAAACTTACGTTAAACTCTATTAAAATCTAAAAACTAATGGAATATAGAGCTGAACAATGTTTCTTGTGTTTATTTTTATTCTTAAAGATGTCTTTTTCGTCGTCTTAAAGGAATGTTTAAATTATCCTTAACGGCTTTTAATCTGCTGCTGTCCCTCTCCTTTGTGTAGTGCTCACTTAAAATTTAAAAATCTCACTTAAAATATTGGTGAGGATGGGATATTAGCACCTTATTTTTGTTTTCTAGCACAAAACCTGATGTAGAATGACTTTTAATTTTAGACGCATAGCAGATGGTTTCGAAAATAATTTAAACCTCTAATGACTAAATAAAAATCTCCTTTTTAGACACAAAAAATATTATGGTTTGCATAGATAAAAATTATATTTTGTAACATAGAAAAATGAATTTTTAAATATTTTAAGAGAAGTTAAAAATTATTTTATTATCATATAAATATCTTTCAAATGAATGCATTTTATGAAAAGAATATATTCATATAAATATCCTACAGTTATTGTCCTTTATATATTGATAGTTGTTTATTTTACTCTAAACTTTACAACATTAGTCTTTAATACAGTGTTTTGACTCTATTGATATTTTATTCTATTTGATAATTTTGTTTTTTATTGTTCTGAAAATTTCCCCCTTGAAAAACAGAAGAGAAAGATGTAAATGGATGGATATTAATTTTACTTCGAATATGTATTGTAATTTTTTTCTTTTTATTTTTTTACGCTGTTTGTCTAATGTAAAAACATGTTTTTATCTCAGACATAAACATATATTATTTTATTGCTTATGCTTTAGATGACAAATCTAAATTTTTTTATACAATCTTTGTAAAAACTGTATTGGTGTAAATATTGATCATTCTTTCTTCATATTAGAATTGACTTTCATAATATCATGGTCCAATTTCCTTGAGGCTCTTTAAAATTTAATTCAGTAAGTATTAAGTTAGTATGTCTATATTGATATACGAAAAATTTATTTTGTAATAATGCTCTATTCTTATTGTTAAGACAAAAACGGTTACTTACAATAATAAATAAGTTGAAAATTGTACGTCAAACGTGGAAAATGAGGTACATTCGTTCTATAGCTAGTTTTATAAATATCCAGACCTTGGTGCAATAGCTGTTGCACTCTTATGCAGAAATGCACAAACACAAAATGTATTACGATTATATATATTGAATTCAGTATTACAGAAATAATATGACTCCACCTTAAATAGTGCATAATCACCATGGCAACCTAGAATCATTACATATTATGAGATATCATTGAAGTAATTACATATGATAGGATTTAATAGAATAAAGAAAACTTTTATTAATATCTTTTTAAGTTTTGATTTGATTTCCATAACATTTGAAATGACTAAAATTCTGCAACGATTAATGTATATTAAATTTCAAAACATTCGGTTGGGTAGCTTTTGCGCTGTTATACAAGGCATTATCACAATTTTTTAACTTTCAGGAATACAAATCTGGTGAAATTAAATTTATTAAAATAACATTTTAAACTTACAAACGAATGCCTTAATGATTCAAAATAAAGAAAAATGGTCAGGAGCGATTTTTTTTTTTATTTATTTTTTATTTTTTTATTTTTTTTTTTTAAACTGAGGTTTAAGTTAAACCGGCGAGTTTAATTTTCCTCACCATTTTACCAGTATAACTTTTTAAATTCTTCTAAATTTTTACTTATAACGAATTTACACAGTACCCACGAGACATTCAAATAAGAAATAATAACAATGTAGTATTTTTAGTACAAAATTTTGGTATAACATTGTCTTAAAGAGGTGTTAAAGAAGGGACGGTAAGGAAAAAAAAAAGGGAACGGTATAGGAAAAAAAGGGACACTCAGGAAAAAAAAGGGATGGTAAGGAAAATTACCACCTAGTTTTATGCAAATCATGTTAAGACTAAGTGATTGCCACAATGTTCATTGATTTTTAGAAACAGTTATTTACATTGGATTAAACAATAATAAAAAAAAATAATTTACCTCGAAAAGTGCAGGAATAAACCTTGGGGATGGTAAGGCTACCAATAAAGCCACGATGCTTGAAACTATTTAAATGCTGATTTAAATTCTGCAGTAAATTTCCTGTCAAATAATTTTAGCCATTATTTCTCTAGCATACTTCTGCATGGAAAAAAATTGAAAATAATTCTGTGGCTGCATCTGAAGTGATTTTTTGTATAATTTTAGCAAGAAGGACGGTAAGGAATCTAAAACCTAGGGATACAGTTAAAAAAATAATAACAACCGTAAAAATGTGTGTAGGTTGATTTTTTGCGACATATTTATATAAAACAATAGTCCCAGTCTCGGAAATAAATTACACCGAATTACTTTTATTGAAACAATTTTATACAGACAGCTCGAAACATGAAAATCAGCATCAGGGACACGGGACGGTATAGGAATTTCATGGTATATTTGGACCCGATCATCGTCCAAAACTTATTTATCTCGTTAATAATGTTATGCAGTCATGCAATGGGATGTTTTCCAGTATAAGAAATAAAAAAAAAACTCCCAAGAATATGTACTAAAATAAAAATTATTATTCGGGGACTTAAAAGTGAAAAGATTGTGAGAATGCCTCATATGCTGACAACGAAAGTCAGACGGACGAACCAGAGGACGACTATAGGTGCTACGCATTTATACAATTACGAACGCACCTAAAAACACGCAAATGGAATATACGACAATTATGTTGAAGAAACATCTGTGAATGATATACCGTTAATTTTGCTGCAATTTGATGTTCTTTTTTAAACGATGCTTAATATAAGTTTATGCATGAGTCTTCGAAAAGTTTATTTCTATTCTGTTTATCCTATATTCTTCTCCTATTTAAAAGTAAAGAAAATCTAAAACAGACGGACGAAGATAAAATGTCGCTTAAAATCTATACATTGTGTGCCTTTAACCCATATTGGACCGCTGTCCTATAAATAGGACAGCTGATAAAACATTTTTTTAAATAAAATTGGTAAGGATTTTTTGGATGCATTTTGTTATGACGTCTTTAAAATACATAAAAGTATAACATATAAACAAAAAAAAAAAAAAAACAAGTAACCAATTAAAATTTAATTGAAAAAATCTATTTAAAAAATTCTTTAAGAATTGTGATCTTATAATCTAGAATTTTACCGTTATTATTATCTTTTTATTGGAGAAATCATAGAGTATTTTTGTACAACATAAACCGTATTTTTAAAGTAAAATAAAATATTTGCTCATAAAATTAGTTTATGTATGCATTTTCTATGTCCTTACTATGTGTCCTACTAATATGTCCTGTTCATAGAACAACTAGTTACTTAAAAAAATAAAAACTTTTTTTCAAAATTTTGCTAGTATCTTCTTAATTACACCATATTAATAATATAATTGAAGTTTTAAAATTTTTCAAAAATATTTAATCGGTGTGGTCCAATATGGGTTAAAAGATTGGAGTAAATGCATTGAGGATGAATCAACGTTCATCACCGATTACGAAATATCATGTTACGATATCGGAAAAATTAATCAGTTGGTTACTCATCAACTAATTCAACTATTAAAGTTTCGTTTTCCTCGTCAGAGAATGAACACCCGATGTATGCGTGCTGCGCTTAAAATTCCTCCAAAATTTTTAATACGTAATAAAAATTTGAAACTTTTACTTAACTGAAAATTTCAGAATTGATTGTCTTTTAAAAATATTAAAATTTAAGGAAATAATTTTTAAAAATCATAATATATACGCATATTATGTGCGAACACTCTGATGGTGAAAATTAAATATGTAGTTGATAATGAATAATCATCAGTTTAAATATCTGATCTTAATAAATTTAAGGGGTTTTCATAATGTGTGATTTGAATAGCTTCTTTCCCAAATCGTTAGATTAAGGCGAAAAGAAAAGAAAAGAAAAAAAAAGAAAATCACGCTTTTCTGTATATCCGATTTGCCGTTCCAATCTCCACTTATCTGCCCAAACTGTTTTCATTACTTTGCTAAGAACATTATACTAGCACTGCGTCTAGAGAAACAGAATATCCAGTGACAAATCATTCTAATTATGCGTTGTAGAATTGATTGATATAACCATAAACAGATAAGGAATTTAGTCAGTAGTATTGCGTTTAGCCTTGCATCTTATCAAAGATTAGAGAATGGTGTTAAACCGAAATACTCATGCATCTCTCAATGGCCTTCGTAAATCGCAGATTAACACATTGATTTAATTATAAAGAAAGGTGCATGTCTTTCGAGACTTCATTTTATTAAAATAAAATCTAGTACAATTTAATTTTATTAGTTCCCTGAAGTAGAAATAACCTATGTGGGATTTAAAGAGTACTCACAAGTCATATACGCTGGTGTTCTGAAATATTTTTAACGTCAGTACAAGCGTACACTGTTAAAACTTTTGTCGTGATTTGAAGCAAATTTTGGTGCTGCATTAGTTGTAATCATAAGATGGTGAAATATTCGTTCAAGATTTGGAGCAACAGGTGCTCCAAGTGTTGTGAGGATATTTGAATCATCTTATGTTTGCTGCTACTGCAGCACCAAAATTTGGTTCAACAAACAGCAAAAATTTTAAGAGCGCATTAATCGCCTTAAAAATCAAAAATCTCCTTTAAAAATTTAATCATGCGTATTTTTACGCGTTGTACTTTTAAATAAATTGTAGCGTATTTTATTGCTTAATCCCATCCATTTACTAAAACAGAACAGTTATTCATTATAAAGTTTTATTTCACTAGTAAATCTGCAGATCAGGGATCTCAACGTCAGAGTAGCAAGTCAAATTTGTATTATATACTAGCAGGATTCACCCGCTATATTGGTCGGTTTCTCGAAAAGAGCCTCTAATCACACGAAATATATCATCGAATTTGACCTTGTGTTTTAAAGCAATATGGACCTTTACCTGGAATGCCCTTCCACTTTGCTAAAAACGACACGAACGCCATTGCGCAATTATATTTTCTAATTATCGTAAAAAATCTGGATATATATATTTTTTTAATTTGAAACATTTTAATTTTTAGTTTCAGCAAGGAAGGTCTTTTTTTTTAAATCTTCAAGCTTTACAATCTCTCTCGAATACTTTCAAAAAGTAGAATTGCTTTTTCAGAACTCCAATTATTATACGATACTCAGTATTAGATGTGTACTAAACGCATATTAAGACTTTCAAAGTCTTCATTTAAATATCGTCTAAAAGATAACACGTAATATTATATTCGTATATTTCAATTTTTTAAAGTTTTTCCACGCCAAGCTCAATCGATATGTGAAAAGTAGTTATTGAATGAAAAATACAAATCTTTTTAGTTTGAATCTTCCTTTTTCTTTTCCAGAGGTAAAACGTCTTTCTTGAGCCCACAGAGGAAATATTAAACTACATCAAAACACAACATCTTTTTATGTTATATTTAAGAGGTTTCTAACTACAGTGTGTTTTACACTATAGTGTGTATAAAAGCGTTAATCTTTGAAAGCAAACTTTCATATTTATGATAGATATTCGCATTTTACGAATATCCATTCTTACCATTCTTGTCATTAAAATCAACCAGTATAATTTTTATTACAAAGATTAAAGCTTTTTTTGAACCATTTTAAAACGATGTGGATTTCATTTACATCTGATTTTCTTATATTTTATTGTACGTGCTTGATCAGGGAATTTATTAGAAAGTTAAATATAGAAAAGTTACTTAACAACAATTTGTTAGCAAAGCAGACTGATAATGACGGATGTTTTGTGTCTAGAGGCTGTTGTTATTTGTTTTTAAGACTAAGTTAATTATTTTTATATTTAGAAACTTTTGGATTGCTAATTAGTGCTATTATTTTGATAAAATAAAGATTTAGCTAATGTAATAGTATAGAATTAATTTGCGTTCTCAATGGAAACATAAATAATTTAATATTGATATTACGAGAGTTAATTATAAAATAGCAAATCCCAAAAGTTGCTTCTTGAAAAGTTTTTCATTATATAGCATTTTTACCTTTTTATTAAGTAAAATTCTATATCCCGAATGCATTCTAGTATTTCAAAAATCGGCTGTCCTTAATTTGAACTTGACTAATTGGAAATACTGAGTAATTCAAATTTAGATTAATTTTCTTTGAAAGTTGCATTAAAAACAATGTTTAAAATCTTATATAATGGTGTGTTTTGTAAGTAAGTACCGTTTAAAAAAACAACAACAACACAAGGCCATTTTTTCAGCAATTTTATTTCTACATGATAGCCTGGATTTTAATCTAATTTTCAACATAATTTCTGCCTAAATTACTGTACTTATCTTATCGTACGACCAGCATTTGTATCCCATCCTCATATAAACTTACCTTCTGTTGCGCTAACCACTGCATCGCGGCCGTTTTGACGTCATCATCGTTGTAAACTGCGTCGTGCAGTCCAAAACAAACGACATAGTACGCTCAGTAGATGGGTTGTTTTGCTTCATGACAATGCTCGTCTACACACGTCTTATCAAAACCAGGATCACATCACATCATATCGCTGGAAAAACTTAAAAAAAAACTTCATCACCCTCCGTATAGCCCTGAACTAGCTCTAAGTAAATACTTGTTATTCCTACATTTAAAGAAGCACCTTTGCGGTTAGCACTACAACAATGATGATGACATCAAAAGGGCGGTGATGCAAAGGTTAGCACAGCAGGCGGATAATGTCTATGAGGATGGAATACAAAAGCTGGTCGTACGAAACCACTTAATTTTAATTCTCAAATGCCAGATTGCCACCAGAGAATAGCGATAGAAAAAATTCCCGCTCATTATTGGTAAATGTAGCCTTTTCTTATTTATAAATAAATTCGTTCATAAATTCCGGTGTCAATCATTCATTTCAACATTTTAGCAATGGAAGTGCTTTGCCCCTCAAAGGGTTAATATAGGCAGAACTTATGTTGGAAAGTAGATTAAGGTCCAGGCTTTCACGGAAAAATAAAATTATTAAAATTGTGTGTTTTTATAATATCAAAACGGCACTTACTTAAAAAAAAAAAAACACCGCTCGTAATTAGAATTTTTGAAACGTTCATTTGAATAACTCGAAGGTCTTTATATTTGTGAGTTATACATTTACAATATAAGTAAGCACTTAATGATAATTTTTTTCATGCTCTAGGAATACAAAAATCAGAAAAGAGTGTTTCAAGTTATTAATTTTCAGTTTTCCAAGGCTTGTTTTCTCTTTTCTTTTATTTTTTAATGCATAAAATGTGATAGTCTTTAAGATAAAGGAATTGTTAGTTTTCATTTAAATTACTCACAATGTTTTATCTCTTTGATTTTTCTTAGTACTCAAATTTTGTTTAATCTTGGATTTTAGATCATTCGGACAATTTACGTATCCTTTTGGAATCGATTTAAAGAGTCCATTGCAACCAATTCGTTCATCGTGTAGAGCTAGATTATGCTTCTATTAGTTTATAATTATAATACATAAATTTCAAAGAATTAAGTTTTAAAACCTCTTTAAAGCATAAAACAAACAGGTTCGAGAATTATTTTGTGAGAATTTGATAAACATATGTTCCTAGTGAGGCACACGTTTTAGTTGCTTCTTAGATAAGTTAAAAGCTGTGTTTTATTTTTTAAAATTCTCAAAATACTTATTCTAAATAAAACGTAACTAAAACAAGAATGATTAAAAGTACCTTTCTGTTTAAGAAAAGGAGTGCTTTTTAACAGTTGATGGCGTTTACGTTCCTTAGAAATGAGTACTCTCACATTACAACATTATTATTAGGGGCTGTTCATATATAAGGTTGTCACTTTACTGTGGCAGGGTGGTGTGGCACATGATATCGAAAGATATCTCTAGGGGAATGGGGATTTGTCTTTTGATCTCTGTAAAAAAAAAAAAAAAAAAAAAAAAAAAAAAAAAAAAAAAAAATCCGTTAAAGTACGGAAATTGTGTTGGCAATCGAGACGCCAGTACTATTTCCTTATTTTAACGGAATTTTTTTCGCAAATTTTGTGAAAAAACGGAATTTTTTCTGGAATTTAAGGAAAACAAATTCCATTAAAATGTGAAAATAGTACTGGCGTCTCGATTGCCAGTACAATTTCTGTATTTTAATGAAATTTTGTTTTAGCATGTATCGTTATCATTTTTTATCCAAACAAAATTTTCTCTTTTTATTAATAGGTTTTCTTTACACTAAAATAGTCTTTTATCATTTTTTACTGATCTTTTTTATGAAAATATAAAGTTATTATTAAAATCAATAATTGATTGTAAAATTATTTAGTTCCAAAACGTGTAATACCTCCAACATTCGGCATTCCTTTTCTATTCTTCTGTCATATGTGTATGTGCTGGACAGATAATTACACCTTTTTATTTTCGATTTAATTTATATCCAAAATCGTTAATTGGTCCAAATCATCCAAGCAACCTCATAGCAAATTGGTATATAATTTTATATACCTTAGATAAATTCAAATAATATAAGTGATCGTATTTACCTAAATTCTAGTAGAAGAGCAACGCGAAGCATTAATAAAATTAAATTATAATTCGCGTCAAAATGTAATTATTATATTTGAATATTTACGAATAAAATTAAGAGTTTGCGTTGTGAATTATTTAGACGAACTCTTCCACTTATGAATTAAACTAAAATTTAAGCTGTAAAAAATGAATTGACACACTTTAAATATTATTAATTAAATAATTACAGAAACTTTTTAAAACTTGATTAAATATTTTATTTACATTGAACATAACTATATACAGAAAAACATAATATTAATTCAAAAAATAGAAAGCAACACTTTTGTTTGCTTCTCATTATTTTAAGTATGTTTAATCTTTTAAAAAAAAAGACAATATTTTCACGTACTCTAATTATTATAATTGTTTCTTTTTGCTAAAAGAGTAACTCTCTTTCATTTTTAAAATTACCTTAATCTTATTTAATTATTGGTTTTGTCGGATCTCAGATAACTCTCTACCGTAAAATATCAGAAAAGTATTTTTTAAGATTTTTCATATGATCTTAAGTGGTAAAAGAAAATGTTTAAAATAGTACCTTCTTTTAATATACGGGATGGTGGCCTTTATTCATCAAATTCCGAGTTGTTGCGTTGCTTAGGATCATGGCAATGTGTCATCAGGAACGCATCCTCAATTTGGCTTGATTAGGGGCACTCCGATCTGTACATCAGGAAGACATCCTCAATTTGGCTTGATTAGGCTCACTCCGATAGGTACCTCAGGAAGACATCCTCAATTAGGCTTGATTAGGCTCGATTAGGCTCGCTCCGATATGTCCATCTCGCCTGGGCTTTACTAGGGCTTACGGGACTCATTGCACGGGCATTCAGGAGAGCTCCTGCGTCCTCTACATCTTTTTTCAGACTATCCTTTTTTAAACCTTATTCTTCTTGCACACCAGCTCCTGCAGTGGGTGGAACTATTTTTGTCTAGTCCACTGTTATTGGATGTGAGAAGATTTTTATTATACTTCGATAGGCCTATTAGCTAACAGTCTGCAAATGGCCCCTTACATATACTTTAATATTATTATCTGCCTTAAAGTTTGGGTGGTCTGAAAAGTCATAAATTTATCCCAACACTTTTATTGAGGCCATAAATTGATTCCAACGTTTTTATGATTTTACGATTTCTAATTATACACCACTTTCCATTGGCTTGTCATAAAACGACACCATGGCGTCTGGCTATTGTTGTTGTCTGAGATCCGAACTCCATTCAACGTTATACATTCATTTTACAATACAACAATTTTTAAAAAATATATATTTACTATTTAAAATCAACTTAATAATTTTTGTATGAACTTACACTCTTATTTTACTTAAATATATAAACATTATAATTTTACACTCATAATTATATTTTATAAAAAATATTTATACAAACAGAAATAACAAATTACGCAATTTTACTTTGATTTAACCAACATGGTGCGGGAACATATCATAGTTATATGTTGCCCAGCATCTCTCCCGGTATCAGAAAAAAAAAAAATAAAAACTGATTGCTGGTTTTATTTTTTTTGTAAAGCTTAAAAGAATGTCCGTGTCCATATGACTGTGTATCTACACAGTCTTTGAGCGAAGACTGTAAAGTTCAATTATCAATGGTTCTGGTATATTTTATAAGAAGTTCTTCTATTGTTTCATAACAGAAAGTTCAACACATGATAGCATAGTTGTCTGTTGACATTGACATTTATAGAAGACCTCTGTACTGAAAATAAGACGTTTTTCTCGAAGCCTTTTTTCTTTACCACACACATGTTTAATAATTTTGTAACTTTACAGTTTAAGTGCCCAAAATACATTCAAAGCTATAATTCTGTCTGAAACTAATATGCCGAAATAAACCTCATTATAAGAAAAACAATGGCATACGCATTTGACATATTATTTCATCACATACAACCTTATGACACAGTGTTTTATCTAAAACACATTTTATACTGAATAAAAGTAAATACAATGCTTGTAATATGACATGTTATATTTTCACATAATTAATCTGATGTATTCAAATTATAATCAGAAAAATATTGTATACAAACTTGTTACATTATTTTATTTATTTGTTACTTCTAACATGTATGATCTGTCAAAATGTACAAGCTAATTCATCTCCTTTAATATATCATTACGCAATGCTTTCCAACTTTACCCGATACGAGAAAAAAAAAAGTAAGAAGAAGGAGAGAGGAGAATAAAACCAGTTATTGAACGTCCCCGATTCTCCCGAAAAGTGGGGGTTGGACAAGCTACTAATTCCTTTCTGCAAGGTGAATTGTGCTGTGACAAAATTTTACGACTTCCCAAAGGTATGTATTTAAAACCATTTCATGCTTGTAGTTACCGTATTAATTAGTATAGTTTCTTGATATACTTTCTTCTTAACTCACTGTGCATGCCTGTATGTAATTTTAAACATAATCTATGCATAAACAGTGTATGTATTTGTATCGTATCTAATGTAAACCTTCTGCTTTTTTTTATTATTATATTGCAGGGGAAAAATGGCGATTCTAGCATCTGAATTCTCCTGCCTCATACTGGAACTGAAGCGAGGGTGGCTTTTTATGCATTCAGGTTTAAATCTAAACCAAATTTCCTTTCAGGATAAAAAAAAAAATGCATATAATTTTCTTTAACTGATTACATTGTATATTTTTAGACCTTTCTAACAAACACAAATTTTGATTCATGATATTGTTTACTATTAAAATGTAAACAACACGGAAAAATGACTTCTACGGCCTCTCAAAAATGCAAAATATGCATTACGCTGACCTCAAAAATGCACCTTCATTTAATACTGTTAAATAGTGTTGTCAGAAAATGCCATTGACGAAGAAGAGAACAATTTTTGTGTCTTAAATTATTATTTATTTAGCCAACAATTCTATCTTAAAAGATTGTTAAATTTTCATATTTATTTATTTTTTTACTGAATGAAATAAAAAATTTATTTATTCAAAATTTTATTTATCATTAACATTCCGTATGTGAATTCTAATGTCTAAAATTTAATGATATGTTTAAAAAGTAAAAGATACCAAATTATTATTATTAATCAAACATTAATAATTATTATTTAATTATAAAAAAAATGTACTTCATACACTTGTATAATTTAAAAAAAAAAAAAAGTAAATGATAATTACTACGTAAAATCGTATGTAGTAACCCATGAGTACTCGGCCGAACCAAAGAATTTCTGCCAGCAGAAAAGAATCTTTGTATACTCATAAATATCTACACCCAATTGTTACAGATTAAGTTTTTTAAAAAATAATTACTGTATGTACTATACAAAAATTAAGTAAATAAATTTATTAAGCCATACTACCTATTTTAATAAAAATAAGGCCAATATATATAAATATATTTATTTATTTATTTTGTTTCCTTATGTTAAATTGGCCAAATTATATAAAAAAAAATTTTATGAACTCACACACTCAAATTTATCAATACTATGTATATTTATATGTGTTAAATTTAGAATTGCATTTAATTCTAAGGGAAAGTAAAGAGAAAAAAAAATGCTTAAATTCTAAACTAACATAAATTTATAAAATATTTTATTTAAATAAAAAAAAAAAAAAATCTAATTTCTAGCTGATTTCAGCAAGATGTCATTTAATATTTATATTAAATAATTTTGCTAATACATTTTATTAATTGTTAAATTTGCATATTTTTATATATACAATAAAAATATAATAGTCTTACATAAAATTTTACACTACAACAATGTTATTAATTAATTTAACTTGAATTTAAGCCTACTTTAATTCTAATTGACTACCGTTAATAAAAGTAAATTAGCTTATCAAGTTAAATATAATATAAGCTATGTTTGTCTAATGTTAATTTTGCTGAAAATTCCATAAATTTTAACTGTAAATGCTAATTGCTATACCTTTTGTTATTTATTTTGAAAACAACACGAACTTATATTTTTATTTATTATTTTTTTATTAAATATAGGAACTATTGTTACTGAGCTAGACACTCCATAAATGTGTAAAACCTAAAAATCAAAAGTTTTCCTAAATAAAACTCAAAATGCTGCTTTTTACAATATAATATTACTAATTTTATTGTTTCTGAGCATAACATCTAGTAATTATACCATACTTAATTTTTTCTTCGATTCCTTTTTCAGCCAAGAATCCTGAAATTTATGCCTAGGTGATGACTATATATTGATGTATCTGTGAATAATTTTTCTACAAATATTTTGTTGGTGTTGGTGCATACCCAGCCGTAGGCCAAAATTGCACCCTATACAGAAAGCCTTTGGTGAGAAAATTTTAATTTTACTTCAATTATTTATTTGTGTATTTTTTTTTTTTTTTTTTTTTTACTATAATTTTTGTGTGCAATCATGTTGAAATAACTTGCCTTGTCCATTGTTATACATATATATGTTTTTTTAAAAACCAATGTGCTACACCAAAATCCTTTTTTTAAATTTTTTTATAACACTTTTGTTCATAAAACTTATCCCTGCTGTCTAAATTCTAGACTTTAGCATATAAGTTGTAATTGAACTACCGGAATAAATCTTAGCACTTTTTGTATATTTTATTATATTTAGGCTTATAGCTGACCGCTATCCTAATATAGAGTGCACTAATAATTTATTCCTTGTCAACCATATATTTATATAAAAAATATATATATATGAGTATGCTATAAAGCTGTTCTAATTACCCTGAACCTATAGCTTACACCTACTCATTTTAAAGAGTAATTCTGAACTTTTGTCATCTAAATTGTAAGGCTATTAGCAAAGGCTACCCTTATAGAAGACAGATTTTTTTTTTTTTTTTTTTTTGAAAATTACTCCAACATTATTTACTATTAAATTAATTAAGTTTTAATGTTATTTGGCTTTGTTAAGATTTTATATTTTCTAATTCATATTCGAAAAAAAAAATATATATAACTTTTGCCTGGAGAGAAATATTTCCCTGCTCCATTGAAGTTTTGTGAAGCACATTTCATAATTTTATAAGTATGTTTTCGGGTGCGCCCTGCACATTTGATTATATTGTAACCCTGAGACAAATTGGCGTTCCCATGTTCCTATCCTTTCTTATTATTATTTTGAATTTTAAAAAGGCAAGTTATTAATTTTGTGTCAATTTTTTTTTTTTTACATAAAAGAGAAAAATTTATTTTTAAATTTTGAACTTTCGAATTCAAAATATTATCAAATTCCTCTAAGAAAAATATAATGTTTTTGTTCTTTTTATTGTCAAATGGTGACACTAACTTAATACGTGTATCTATATCCAGCGTCTGAGTCATTTTTAACAAATATTAGTAATCAATGTATACTTTTTCAAAATATCAATTCAAAATAGATCCTATACCTCTTAAAAGAATATTTTGCATCTCATACTATTTTCTCTATATTACAACATATGTATGAAAATATTCTAAATTGCATAAATACATAAAAACAACAACACTAAAATTTAAAAAAATTTCTTAGGAGATGAAGTTGTTTTGTAGATTATTCTTGTACACACATAAATACTCCTAAAATATTTATAATACACGTATATATAAAAAACAACATAATTTCATTTAACAGAAAAATATCTGTCTTTTTCTACAGAAAAAACAATCTTATTTTTTTTTTTTTTGTAAATATTGTACTACTACTTCGTAGTACGACTCATAAATTTTCTTTTGTATCAAGGTGATACAATTTCAAAAATCATGATCTATTGACATTTCAATCATTTTTATACCAGACATATTATCAAATTTTACTTATTATTCTTCTTATTATTATTATTTATACAGTATATAAAAAAAAAATTATTTTTACAAATGTGTCATCTGTGATGTGCATGCCATTATTTCTCAATGGTAACTGAGATCCAACCAAAAGAGAAAAGAGAGAAAAAAAAAATTGTAATTCCTAAATTTACCTATTATAAATCCCAGAATTATTTTTTTCATTTCCTTTTTTTTTTTTTTTTTTTTTTTGCTAACATATATTATTCATTTTATTTATATAAAATTATTATATGTGTGTCATTATTGTCACAATAATAAAATTAATTTTAATAAAATTTTAATCAATTAAACTTAAATACCTACAATATCTTTAAAATTGTGACATTAAAATAATACTTAAATTTATTTTCCTTTATTATTATTATTATTATTATTATTATTATTATTATTATTTCTAATGACCTCAGATGAACGTTCCTGAGTCATAGCACCATTTTACTATCTAATGACCTCAGATGATCGTTCCTGAGTCATAGCACCATTTTACTATGAAGGGGGGGGGGGGGGGGTGCTGGACAGATAATTACACCTTTTTATTTTCGATTTAATTTATATCCAAAATCGTTAATTGGTCCAAATCATCCAAGCAACCTCATAGCAAATTGGTATATAATTTTATATACCTTAGATAAATTCAAATAATATAAGTGATCGTATTTACCTAAATTCTAGTAGAAGAGCAACGCGAAGCATTAATAAAATTAAATTATAATTCGCGTCAAAATGTAATTATTATATTTGAATAATTACGAATAAAATTAAGAGTTTGCGTTGTGAATTATTTAGACGAACTCTTCCACTTATGAATTAAACTAAAATTTAAGCTGTAAAAAATGAATTGACACACTTTAAATATTATTAATTAAATAATTACAGATACTTTTTAAAACTTGATTAAATATTTTATTTACATTGAACATAACTATATACAGAAAAACATAATATTAATTCAAAAAATAGAAAGCAACACTTTTGTTTGCTTCTCATTATTTTAAGTATGTTTAATCTTTTAAAAAAAAAGACAATATTTTCACGTACTCTAATTATTATAATTGTTTCTTTTTGCTAAAAGAGTAACTCTCTTTCATTTTTTAAATTACCTTAATCTTATTTAATTATTGGTTTTGTCGGATCTCAGATAACTCTCTACCGTAAAATATCAGAAAAGTATTTTTTAAGATTTTTCATATGATCTTAAGTGGTAAAAGAAAATGTTTAAAATAGCACCTTCTTTTAATATACGGGATGGTGGCCTTTATTCATCAAATTCCGAGTTGTTGCGTTGCTTAGGATCATGGCAATGTGTCATCAGGAACGCATCCTCAATTTGGCTTGATTAGGGGCACTCCGATCTGTACATCAGGAAGACATCCTCAATTTGGCTTGATTAGGCTCACTCCGATAGGTACCTCAGGAAGACATCCTCAATTAGGCTTGATTAGGCTCGATTAGGCTCGCTCCGATATGTCCATCTCGCCTGGGCTTTACTAGGGCTTACGGGACTCATTGCACGGGCATTCAGGAGAGCTCCTGCGTCCTCTACATCTTTTTTCAGACTATCCTTTTTTAAACCTTATTCTTCTTGCACACCAGCTCCTGCAGTGGGTGGAACTATTTTTGTCTAGTCCACTGTTATTGGATGTGAGAAGATTTTTATTATACTTCGATAGGCCTATTAGCTAACAGTCTGCAAATGGCCCCTTACATATACTTTAATATTATTATCTGCCTTAAAGTTTGGGTGGTCTGAAAAGTCATAAATTTATCCCAACACTTTTATTGAGGCCATAAATTGATTCCAACGTTTTTATGATTTTACGATTTCTAATTATACACCACTTTCCATTGGCTTGTCATAAAACGACACCATGGCGTCTGGCTATTGTTGTTGTCTGAGATCCGAACTCCATTCAACGTTATACATTCATTTTACAATACAACAATTTTTAAAAAATATATATTTACTATTTAAAATCAACTTAATAATTTTTGTATGAATTTACACTCTTATTTTACTTAAATATATAAACATTATAATTTTACACTCATAATTATATTTTATAAAAAATATTTATACAAACAGAAATAACAAATTACGCAATTTTACTTTGATTTAACCAACATGGTGCGGGAACATATCATAGTTATATGTTGCCCAGCAGTATGCATGTAAAGAAAAGAGAAATAAAGTTGTTCACCTGTTTTGTTGATAAGAAGGTCTGCCTGCACTCTTCCACCACGAGCGGGGCAAATGCAAGAAAGTATTATTACTGTTGAGTGTATTATGAAACAAAAATTTACTAATAAACACCTTTAAATAGTATCTATTTCTTTTAAATGTTATTTAATAAAAAGTTATTTCATATATAATAATAGTAATATTTTACTGACTTCTCTACATTTGAATTAATGAAATATGCGAATAATAAATGTATAATCATATCTGTATATCACTGCAAACAAAAGAAATAAAAAATAAAAATAAAAATAATTTTATATATTGATAACAATATCATTAGGGAGGGGGTGGGGGAGTTCGTGATAACCTATGATATCGTAAGGGGGGAGAGAGGGGTTCCAAAATTATCAAAAAGTTGATAATGTTATATATGTAACAGCCCCTTACACTAATAAGTAGAAATGGAAAAGGAAATTTCAGGAGATAACAACTACAGAGAAAAAGAAGCGTAAGATTACTACTAGATATGTCTTACTTGCTATTACCTATGTCTGACCTATTTCTTTCCTGCAATACATAATCCGAAAAAAGATTTTAGAAACCTGCATCATGAGAATTCTATTACATATGTTATACAACTTTTTTATGTTGAATCCATAATCTGAAAGAAGCTTTCAGAAACCTGAGCTTGGGAATATTTTAAATCTATTTAGTACATTTTCTGCACTTCCACGCTACTTTTCAAAATAGACAAATTCGCTTGAAATTCGAGAATTTTTAACAAGATAAGAAATGTATAGAAGAACAAACTGAAATTCCTGAAATGTGAGTAAAACACACGTTGTTGACATCAGAAACAGACAACATTCCTAGCTTTTTTAAAAAATATTCACATTATATTTTCAATTTCACATCGAATTTTCACATATCAATACTTTTTTAACTGCATATATTTGCAATTTCGTTCAACATGTCGGATGCCAATTTTTCGATTTGACTACTTAATCTAAAACTAATAATATAAAAAATAAATATTTTAAAGTTCCTTTAAAATTTTTACTAACGTAATACTTTAACACCAGTACACGAAATCTTAGTATATTCTGTATTTTTTTAGACCGTTGACCAGGCCCCTACCCAACGGGCTTTTGCTCAGGTGAACATGTTTATACCTGGCGAAGGGACGAAGATTCGCCTGATCACCGTTTGGCTAAGATGTACTTGAAAAGCTGTCAGGCCGTCGTGGCTGCTGTACTTTCAGTTGTCTTCGTTGCATTTTCTAAGTTGGCCGGTTTCTAATTGATGTTTAGCTGAGTTGATTCGGGACAACACAGTGGTAGCGAAGGTATAAAATAACTTTGTCACCCGGTCAATTACTGTCAGTATTTATAAAAGCAACAAGAAAACACCAAAGTAGTACCAAAGAGTGCAAGTTTATCTGAACGATTTAAAATTAGTGAAAGCGTATGAAATTCCAAGCATATGAAATAATTGTAACTGATCTAACATTAAAACATATACGGGGAGGGCATAGTTAAATTATAGATGTTTAGAGTCGCAATATAAAGAATGTACGGTTGCAAACACAACACAATTTTATATATATACTATTTTGACCACAGGAAATCAATTTATAAAGAAAAGTTTCTTTTTCGCATTTTCGGCACCAGGGGTGAAGTTGATGCTGCAGATTCATTTTAAGCAGATATACGGTACGTGATTGACTAATATTTAATTGTGTAATGTTTTTATTTTTTATGTCAATTTCACTGCCGAAAATCAGTCTGCAACGCCATTTTTCCACCTGGCGCCGAAAACGTAAACTATTTTTTCTTTATATAGCTCGATCTGTATAGTCTAAATAGTATGTATACGAGACTTGCTGTTTTTGAGTCAGTGTATTCAGTATAATTGAGCTTTAAACAAATATGCTTTAATTATGGCTAACTCGCATATACCAAATGGAAAGTACGAGAATCGCTATCTGTTAGAAAATGTTATAAATATTTAGTATAATTTTTTTATATATATTTTGAGAATGAGAAAATTTCATAATTAATGAATTGTTTCTTGTTCTTATCTTATTTGTACGAAGTCACGGGTAACAATTATTGATAAATAATTTGATTTTTAAACTAATAATGTAACTGTTCTAAACTTTTAAATAAAATATTTCTTTTAAAGCAAAAATAATTTCTTATCAAGATGTTCTTTCACAACTTTATAATATTATTTAGTCATAAGAGAATGAAATTAATTTTATGAGTAGTTCGTTTGTAATTTTATTTTTATATTCATGAAGTATTTTTTCCTAATTAAAGGTATAATAATCATAATTTTGAAAGAAGCGTATTAAATTTCCCATTAATAAATTGATGAAGATTGGAGGAAAACAATAAAATAAGAGTTTTCTACTATTTATTAAATAACATAGTTTAAAAATATAAAAGTAAAATTGTCATCGTTGCTTCATTTTAATTGAATTTAATAAGTGATACAAAAAGAGAATTTATTCTCATTGATAATATATATTGGACAATTGCACCATAAAATATAATAAATAAAGACACAATATTGCTTATTGGTACACAAAACACGATCTTTAATAAGCTAAAAATTAACTTCTACGTTTCGAGCTGTTTCTATAGCCGTCTTCAGGAAAATATGATGGTAAAAAGGCTCAAAAATCAGAGTCGAAAGCTTCCTGCACAAGAAATAATTAGTGAAACTTGACCAATGATTTGAATACAAAACTGTAGTGTTGCCATCTAGTGAAAATAAATAATTATTAATGAAGTGAGATCAAATGAATCAAAAAGGTCGATTTAAGAAATCACGAGTGGCCGTCATCTACACAAAAGGGACAAAACCATGTTCAACTGAGTTTTCATTCAAGTTTTGGCAGCATAATACAAATTTAAGCTAAAAATATTGTAAATAGATGTAGAATTATGACTTTATGATATTGTGCCAGATTTTTGGGACATTATAGGATAAATTATCGTTACAAGTTTTATCTTCACGTGCAGTGATTTCAACTGATTCTCTAATTTTACTTTCAAATGGGGATCATCTTATGGAACTACAGTTTATCTGATTTAACTGATTTTTTTCAAGATATTAATAAATTAAGTAACAGTATAAAACTCACCCTTGAAATCGAAGGAAATGCTTCACTTCCATTTTTAGATGTTCAAATTAATAGATGCAGCTCTGGATTAAACTTTTCAGTTAATAGAAAACCTATTAAAGAAAACACTGTTATCCCTTTTTCAGCAAACGTACCTTTTCAATATAAAATTTCTGCATTTCAATCATTCATTAAAAGAGCATTTATGATTTGCTCAGATGACCAATTAAATGAAGAAATCTAGTTTATACAAATAAATAGCATTTGATCATGGTTTTCCATAAAAATATATAGATAAGATAATCCAGAAGTACAACGCTCCCCTCCTTCAAGTCAACGACAGGATAATAATGAACTTCAAGTCTACAGAAAATTTCACTACATTCCCACTATATTCGAAAAGTTAAAAAAAGGTCATACAGAAATATAATATAAAGCTGGTCGTTATTCCACCTCCTTTCCTCATTGATATCGTCAGTAATAAGATCGATAGGATCCCAAAGGATCAAAAATCTAGTATATATGAAATCCCTATCACTTTATCCAATAATATTCAAAAAGTCTACATCGGCATGACAAAACGCAAGTTATCAGTAAGGATTATGGAGCATCGCAGAGACATTAAACATCGTAAACTGAATACAGCTCTTTCTAGGTTCTACTTAGCTAATGAAGTCTGCCATATTAACTTTGCTGAAGCAAAAATTATAGTTCCGTGCAATAACCTATTTGAAAGTAAAATTAGAGAATCAGTTGAAATCATTGCACGTGAAGATAAACCTTGTTACGATAATTTATCCTATAATATCCCAAAAATATAGCACAATATCATAAAGTCATAATTCTACATCTAATTACAATATTTTCAGCTTAAACTTGCATTATGCTGCCAAAACTTGAATGAAAACTCAGTTGAACGTGGTTTTGTCCCTTTTGTGTAGATGACGGCCACTCGTGATTTCTTAAATCAACCTTTTTGATTCATTTGATCTCACTTCATTAATAATTATTTATTTTCACTAGATGGCAACACTACAGTTTTGTATACAAATCATTGGTGAAGTTTCGACTAATTATTTCTTGCACAGGAAGCTTTCGTCTCTGATTTTTGAGCCTTTTTACCATCATATTTTCCTGAAGACGGCTGTTACGGGATCGGCATTATTTATTTTTGTTCAAAATCACGCGATCAGAGATGAAAAATGTAAAGAAAAAAACAATTGACTTGAAATGACATTTATTATTTTGTTTTTGCGCGTTCACATGTTATTGTCGCTGGTTAAAAAAGAAAAAGGGACAAGTTTTGATGTATTCTGTGGCAACTTCTTATATTTTTGTAGATTCAAGTAAGAAAGAAAATAAATGCTGGTAGCTTGTTTTTTATGAGTTATTATTACTAAGTTTTGAAGTTATCTCACCGTAGGAGTTGTTCCATAAATAGTACAACTATACGAGCACAGAGGTGCTCATGTGAGTATGGTTTAAGTTTAAAATATAAAGTTTATTAAAAGTCTTTCATTCGTAGAATTTAAAAGTAAACAAAAATCTGCTTTGCGTGGTACGTTTTGTGGATTTTTTACATTAGTGGCGTCCGCCGGTGCAGGACCTGAGTTTAAACAAGTTTATCTATTACACGTAGTTTAAAAGGTGTTAATAATAATAAAAAAATTAAATGAAATAAAGATTTCCATGATGTTTAAGTTGGTTAAAGGTTTTAAAAAGGAAGATTTGATCTTCGTAGCCGAGCAATTAGGTGAAATAGCAGCACCAACGGCTTCACTTGTGGCACTTAAAGATTTAATTTTGAATTGTAAGGCATATAAAGATGATCCTGAATTTGTACAGAGCGTTTTAGAAAATGCCGTTTCAGAAAGAAAAGAAAAGGAAAAATTAGAGAGACAGTCAAAGGAAAAAGATAAAGCATTGAATATGGAATTACAAGCAAAGATTGAAGGCGAAAAGTTAAAATTGGCGCACGAGTTAGAATTGGCGAAACTTCAGTCAGCAGTAAACAGCCAAGGTGGAGCTCTTAATCCAATTAACGATAGTTATGCAATGAGAAGAAAGTTTACACTGCCCAAATTAGAATTCAGAAAGTTTGGCGGTGAAATAATAGACTGCTTACCGTTTTGGTGTCAATTTAGACAAATTGATGAAGATACAGAAATAGCACTAGAAGATAAATTTCAGTACTTGGTGCAAGCAACAGTTGCCGGCTCCCGAGCAAGAGAAGTGGTAGAGAGTTTCCCGCCAAGTGGCACTAATTACGCCAAGGCAATTGAGAGTTTAAAAATCCGTTTTGGTAGAGAAGATATATTGGTAGAAGTCTACGTGAGAGAACTACTCAAATTAATAATATCAGTACAAACGAAGGGAAAATTCTCGTTGACATCGTTATATGATAAATTGGAACTATATTTACGAGCCTTAGATACATTAGGTGTCACAACTGACAAATGTGCATCAATTTTATATCCATTAGTTGAGTCCTGTTTTCCAGCAGAATTTCTAAAAGCGTGGAATCGCACGAACATATCGTCTGAGAAAACTGAGGCACAGGACAGATTAAATAGTCTGATGCAGTTTTTGCGAACTGAAGTAGAAGGTGAAGAAAGGGTGTCACTCGCCGTAGCTGGTTTTGGATTAGCTAAAAGTGAAGACCGTAAATATGTCGCAAAAAGGAATCACCATAATTTTGAACATAAAACCGGTAAAACTTTGACAGCGGCAGGTCTGTTGACTACCTCTTCGGTAACAGAAAAAAAAGGAGTCTGCATTTTTTGCCAGGGAAGACATGCAAGTTCGGAATGCTTTTCTGCGAGAAAATTAAACTTAGCGGAAATACAAAAAATCGCCAAGGAGAAAAGATGCTGCTTCATATGTTTAGTACCAGAACATACCGCTAAAAGATGCCGAGCGAAGGTGAAATGTATTATTTGTAATAAGCGGCATGTGCCATTACTATGCGATCAACGTAAGTCATCCGGTAAAGATACTCAAGAGGGAGCTGAGGAGAAGTCTAAAAGAGATGAAGTGAATATGACAAATATTAGTAAGAAGAGCGCCAAAGTGTTCTTGCAGACCTTGAAGGTGAAGCTAGTTTCTGAAAGTAAACAGAAGATTGTTCGTTTATTGTTAGATTCAGCATCACAGAAATCGTATATATTAAAAAGTGTGGCGGAAGAAATGAATTACAAGCCTATTCGGCAAGAAAAGATAATACATTCTCTGTTTGGCGACATTACTACTCAAGAATGCCAACACAACTGTTACAAAATAAGAGTTAGAGATTTGAGCGAAGAATTCAGGTGTAATTTCGAAGTACGAGATCAAGTTAGCATATGCGGAGATATTCAACCCGTTACACAGGGGCCATGGTTACAAGAATTAAAGGAAAGTGGCATCATGTTAAGTGATGTGAGTCAATGTTGTGGTAGTATAGAAGTTTTAATTGGAGCTGATGTTATGGGGAAAATGTTAACTGGTAAAAGAAAAATATTGTCTTCTGGTTTAGTTGCAGTGGAAACATATCTTGGATGGACATTAATGGGAAAAGCACCATGTGAAAAGCCATATTCATCCGAAAACTTGGCGATGACAGTAACATCAATGTTTGTAAAAGAAGCGGATATCTCAAACCTATGGAGACTTGACTTAATCGGAATTACAGATCCCATAGAGAAGAAGTCAAGAGAAGAGATAGATCGCCAAACTAAGGAGCATTTCTTCGAAACAGTAAAAATAAACGATGAAAATCGGTATGAGATTTGTTTTCCTTGGGCTGATGACATAACAACACTGCCAAATAACTTTAAGTTGGCGATGAAACGTTTGGAAGGCATCACCTCAAAGTTAATCGCCAAGAACATGTTTCAACAATACGAGAATGTTTTCAATGATTGGATTAACGAAGGTATTATAGAGGAAGTTCCTTCTTACGAAACGAAATCTTATGGCAATTACTTGCCGCATCATCCAGTCATAAAAGAGAGTAGTACTACAACCCCGATCCGTCCTGTATTTGATGCGTCAGCAAGATTAGCAAATTATCCATCTCTGAATCAATGCCTACAATGTGGACCCAACTTGATCGAGCTCATTCCAGATGTTCTTCTACGCTTTCGAGAAAGAAAACTTGGTGTAATTGCAGATATTAGGAAAGCTTTTTTACAGATCAGCATTTGTGAGAAAGATAGAAATTTCCTACGTTTTTTGTGGTGGAAGGACTTAAAGGAAAAGAAATTAATGACATTCAGGCATACCCGAGTTGTATTCGGTGTGAAATGCAGTCCATTTCTTCTTTCATCTGTCATTGAATATCACATCCGAAGGGCTCCAGATTTCTCTGAAAGTTTTAAAGATAGATTGTTGCACAGTTTTTATGTGGATAATGTCGTAACCAGTGTAAATAGCGAAGAAGAATTGAAACATTTCATCGAAGATGCGAGGATGCTCATGGCGAAAGGCAGTTTTGATCTAAGACAGTGGGAGTACACAGGTGATCGCCAAGAAACGCCAAACACGAATGAAACTAAAGTCTTAGGACTTGTTTGGAATAAGGAATCCGACATGTTGAAAATCAACCTAAGTTGGCTACAAGATTTTGACACAGAAAAGATCACCAAACGCAGTATGTTGTCAGCTGTGCATAAAATATTTGATCCCTTTGGTTTTACGTCGCCAGTTATGATTTGTCCGAAAATAATGTTGCAAAAAGCCTGGAAATTAGGTTTTAAATGGGATGAAGAGATAACTGGTGAGTTACGTAAAGAAATTTTACTATGGTTTCAAGAGCTAACAGTTTTGAAGGATATAGAGATCCCAAGATACATGAAAATGACTCCAGGAAACATAGAAGTGTGTGCACTTCACACATTTGTAGATGGAAGTAAAGATGCTTACGCAACAGTTATATTCCTTAGAATAGAAATTGGAAACCAAGTCGAGTTAGTTTTTATAGCAGCCAAATCGAGAGTTGCACCTTTGAAGAACGTCACAATACCAAGAATGGAATTATTGGCGGCAACTATGGGAACTCGTTTGGCGCAAACTATCGTAGATGCCCTCGGTTGGGAAAAGATGAAGAGATATTATTGGAGTGATTCATCTACAGTACTCGCTTGGATATCCAGAGATGTCAATTGGTCAGTATTTGTGCGAAATCGAGTTCTAGAGATCAGAAGATTAAGCAGTCCTTCATCATGGATCTATGTGCCAAGTGATAAAAATCCTGCAGATTTGCCAACTCGTGGATGTAAAGCGAGACAGCTAGCTGCCAGGAGATGGTGGGAGGGTCCAGCTTGGTTGAGAGATTCAGCAGAGTTTGAAAAATATACGAACTCTAGTGATCAAGACTATGACGATGATGAAATTCGGAAGGAACGAATAAAGTCAGTTTCCATGATAACGAATTCTGATGTTAAACAAGATGGTTGGTATTACAGATATTTCTCGAGTTATGTAAAAATCATACGGATGGTCGCATGGATATTACGTTTTAGGCATAACTGCAGAAGTACCGTGAAGTGAAAAGAGGAGGAGACCTGACGTCATCTGAATTTAAAGAAGCTGAATTAAAGACTCTACGTATGATTCAGAAAGAAGCGTTTTTTCCCGAGAATGATAACAGATTGAGAACTTTACAAACATGGAAAGATGAACAAGATATAATTCGACTGGAGACTAAAATAACGTACAGGAAAGACAATGAAGATTTTCTGAAACCTATAGTCCTGCCAGCAAAACATGAAGTTGTAAAACGACTCATATATCATGTACATGTAAAACATTGTCACGCTGGATTACAGATTCTACTTAATTTATTGAGAGAAAAATACTGGATACTTAATGGTCGTAGAAATGTAAAACAAGTGTTAGCACAGTGTGTTGTCTGCAAACGCTTCAGTGGGAAGAGTTTATGGAGAGATAGTGCGCCTCTACCGGAAAATAGAATAAAGGATGCTAACGTATTTCAGATCACAGGTGTAGACATGGCGGGTCCGTTATACTTGAAGAAAATTGAGAAATCTTGGATATTGATATTTTCCTGCGCAATATACAGAGCAGTGCATTTAGAGCTAGTGACCGCTGCTTCGACTGAGGCATTTTTGATGGGACTCAGACGATTCGTAGCACGGAGAGGAAGGTGCGCTGTCATTTATTCTGACAACGGCACAAACTTCACTGGATCAGCTAATTTATTGAAAAGCCTAGATTGGTCACGAATACAAAAATACAGTTCTGTTAATGCTATTGATTGGAAATTTAATCCACCAACCGCAGCGTGGTGGGGTGGCTTTTGGGAAAGGCTTATCAGAATAATGAAAGATCTTCTCAAAAGAGTATTAGGTCATGCTTACCTCACTTATGAAGAAATGAACACAATTTTGACAGATGTGGAAAGTGTAATAAATGCAAGACCGCTAACATACCTTTCGGAAGACGCAACTGTGAAACCTATCTCCCCATCTATGTTTCTGCAGAGTATAGAAGAATGCAATCTTTCAGACCTGGATGTTGTGGAACAAAAATCATTAAGCAAGAGATTGAAGTATCGGCAGTCATTACAAAAAGAATTGAAGGATCGCTTCAGGTCCGAATATTTAGGTGCATTAATTGAAAGAGCAAGGAACAAACACCAAGAGCAAATTATAGCTGTAGGTGATGTTGTATTGATCGGATCTGATAATAAAAAGAGAACTGATTGGCCTTTAGGTCGAATTACAGAACTTATACCTGGTAGAGACAAGAAAGTTCGACTCGTAAGAGTTCAAACATCACAACATGAGCTTTTACGACCTATACAAAGAATATATCCACTAGAGATAGCTTCGTCTACTGACTGTCCGAAACCAAAGATTTCTCACAATCCAGTGAAAATACTTAACAAAGCTACAATTTTGGATGTATCCTCAAGCAAGGAATCTCCTAGACACAGCAGGGCTGGAAGGATACTGAAAATTCCTGAAAGACTGAATTTATAGCAAGTGACTTTGTCAATTTCTCTACGTTTAAAAATTAGTTCTGATTATACAAGGTAATCAGAAGGTGGGAGGATGTTACGGGATCGGCATTATTTATTTTTGTTCAAAATCACGCGATCAGAGATGAAAAATGTAAAGAAAAAACAATTGACTTGAAATGACATTTATTATTTTGTTTTTGCGCGTTCACATGTTATTGTCGCTGGTTAAAAAAGAAAAAGGGACAAGTTTTGATGTATTCTGTGGCAACTTCTTATATTTTTGTAGATTCAAGTAAGAAAGAAAATAAATGCTGGTAGCTTGTTTTTTATGAGTTATTATTACTAAGTTTTGAAGTTATCTCACCGTAGGAGTTGTTCCATAAATAGTACAACTATACGAGCACAAAGGTGCTAATGTGAGTATGGTTTAAGTTTAAAATATAAAGTTTATTAAAAGTCTTTCATTCGTAGAATTTAAAAGTAAACAAAAATCTGCTTTGCGTGGTACGTTTTGTGGATTTTTTACAACGGCTGTAGGAATAGCTCGAAACGTAGAAGTTAATTTTTAGCTTATTAAAGTTCATGTTTTGTGTACCAATAAGCAATATCGTGTCTTTATTTATTATTCTCATTGATTTTAAAATGTCAGAGTTGTTGAACAATTAAATATGAAATTGAGGCAGGGAAAACTAAGCAAACGTTAAGAGCCAGCCCAGTTTACCCATTCAAATGCAGACAAAGAGAAGGCGTTCAAAAACGGGTGTGGTAATATTCAAATGCTTGGTCCATGTAAATATGCAACAATGTATATAATTGTTATTTAGCACTTTTTTTTAAATATTCCGCTAGTGCTTGCATTTATTTCTTAAAACGGAAATTTTCGGTCTTGAATAGCGGGAAACTTTCTTCTTCAAAACGAGGAAATAGCAACAGGAAAATAGCCTGGTAAGTTTGTTAGCACTTCATTTTCCGTTTTTTAGGTGCTTTCGTAATTATATAAATATAGCCGTCGTCTGATCCGTCCGTCTGTCTGCATATAACAGCGCAAAAACTTACTGAACGAATGATTTAATGTATGCAACCGTTGCAAAAATCGAATCAAAACTTAAAAAGTTATTAATAAAAGTTTTCCTGATTCAATTAAATCCTATAATACATCTAATCATATATAATTAATTCAATGATATTCTATGATAGGTAAGGATTATAGGTTGCTATGGTGTTATTCTATCAAATCCTATCATACGTATTTAATTCAATGCTATACCATGGTAGGTAATGATTCTAGGTTGCCATGGTGATTACGTCCTATTTAAGATGGAGTCATTTTATTTCCGTATTACTGAATTTAATATATATAATCGTAATAAATTTTCTATTCATGCATTTTTGCATAAGAGTGCAACAGATATTGCAGCAAGATATGAATTTGCCACGTTTGATATATAATTTCAGACTTCTTCATAAATCTTTTTATTTTTTGCAGTATATGGAAGTTTCGGTTTCGGTTCAAGTATCGCACATATGTATGTTTTCATTAATATCCCTGTTAATCATGGAAATTCAGCTCTTCCATTTTGATCTCACTCATCACGAGATCATAACACTAACTGTGTACTACTAACTGTAGTACACAAATTGTAGGTGTAACGCGATCATGATGCGAAACTTTTCTATTGCTCTATTTGCATATTTTATGCTATGACTAACAAACATGGAAATGTATGTCTCATCACTCCAAATACCATGGCTCCACTGTTTCTTTGACCATCTAACATGCATTTTAGGCCACTTTAGTCTTTTCATCATTTGTTTAAGAAATTCATCTGTTTTACGGTACCTTTAATTCCAAGATTTTTCTACCTTTTGTATTCATGCATATGTAGTTTTCTTCAATTTAAAACTCTTCTTCTGAAATTATTCTTTACAGTCTAATTATTACATTCTAAGATCCATTTTAATATCAATGAATAAAAACTTTATTTATGACACGAAAAATATTCACCATTTATTATAAAAATAAACTGTAATTTATTTTTGCGTTCAGTCTTACTGCCACAAAAATTAATTAGTGGAAACTAGAGAGGGTTGACCAACTTTTTACGAAATGATTTTTTATTTTTTAAATATTAAACGTAGAATAAAGTTTTATATATCATTTTATTCGCAATACAATCAGTTATCATAATAAAATTGCTACATAAGTGTAATATATAAGAAATTTGAAAAATGTTTGATTTTAATTATGAGAAAATAATGGGTCAAGGCTCCCCACATATGGGAGGGTTGACCCACTATATGGGAGGCTTGACCCACTTTGTTTTATATTGACATATTTGTGAAGAGAAATAAAATTAGTTTAAAAAAAGCAAAATATTTTTAATTATTATTTAAAAAATGTATTTTTGAAAATATGATGTTTAAACAAACCTGTTTAAATGCAAACGTTAGTCAGAGGAGAAAATTTTCCTTTTAAACAGGATTTTGTCTGAGCAGGTATAATTGTACAGTGGGGGAAATGAAATTTTAACATTTAAGACAGTATTCCGTTGTATAGAGGTCCAATTTTCATAGGGTTTCATGTATTATTATGTCCGGATTTAGGAGCCACTGTCCCCCATTTTTGTCTCCTTGTCCTACCGTTTGTGACACTCGACCTGACAACTCTAGTTGTCACATAGTTTGGCTTCATCTCACTGTATTCATCCTGGTGAAATTTGTCTACATACCTTCCTAAAGTTTTTTGCTATGTTATCAATGCTATGTCTTTTGCAGTCGCATGAGCACTTAACTTATCATTAACATCTTTTAATCCTTTCGGGGGCAAAGTACTTTCAGTACAAAAATGTTGAAATAAATAACGGGCACTGAAATTTATGAACAAACTTATTTGGAAATAAGAAAAAGGCTATATTTCACATACATATTAAATGGAAAAGATTTTACCAAAATTCTGGTGCCATTGTGGCGTTTGGGAATTAAAATTAAGTGGTTTCATAAACATACCACTGCCATTGAAAGGGTTTAGACAGCTGCTTTCATACTTTCTAATTCTTTCTAGACTTTTCCACTGTTTTTATTTACCTATTGTAAGTAATATTTAAATGGAAAAAAGTTCCTATCAAGTTTCCCATTTATATTTCATTACATTTTTTCTTGCAGTGGATGATATAGCAATTTTTCACACCTTTCTTTAATCCGTTTTGAACATTTTCTTTCCCATCACCCCGTTTTACTCTAGCTTTACAGAATAAATTTACTTTTTTTTATCTGGGAGCACGGCAGTGCGTCCGCCAAGTTCGCACAAGCCGTAAGCTACATTTTCCTGAACCATTTTGGCATACTTTTCACCCCCTCATAACGTCGTTTTAGGGAGAGATATAGAAATTTTCCTTTTATACACATGTTCGTATGATCAAACTGAACTATGGTTCCACAATTTCATGTTTCTGTATTTAGTAGTTTTCGAAATATTAAATTCCGAAAAAGCGCTTTTTTGTCACTGACTCACTTCGCATCATCAAATAACTAAAGTACTTCTAAAAGTCGTAGAATCATGAAATTTCACAGGTAAGTCGGGTTTCTAGCACAATTAACCAGAAAAATCTGAAAACACAGAATTTTCGCCTCTAAACCCTTCAAACAGGAGGTGTTGATTTGGTTGTAAACAGTTCCTACGCATTCAATTGTGCCAATGTTGGTCGCCAAAACTCGATTACAAAGCTTTGAAGGCGGTCACGTGATTTCAAGCAGAATAACATTTTATATATATGCTTTTCCAAAGATGTTTGTTAAATAGAAAAAATGAATATACCTAAAAATATTAATCAGTATAGGTTATGATATATTTACGATATTAAAACAATAAAACATTTAACAAAATATAACCGCAATTCGGTACTTTTCCGATATAGTGGCCTTGGCGAAATACAGAAAATAGCCTTGACGAGAAAAGAAATTTGATAGTAACCTATTTTCTGGCAATCTATTTACTGTGTCATATAAAAAAGCATTTTTTTTCCATATGTATACAATTTATTTAATGTAAGTAACCCGTTTATTTATTTTTATATACCAACATAAATAATTTGTATATAAAAAATAATAATTTTATACATGTATAAATGAAAGGTTTATATGTATATAAAATAACATAAAAGTTCATCAGGTTTGTTTTCACAGTTGTTTATATCATTTGGCAACATATCTCAGTTTCTGAAGTCCGAATTGCGCCAAGATTTTTAAAAAATGCCAAGGTCCCTATAGTGGTTAAATATCCTAATTCCATATGAAAGTTTAAAATTCTCCTTTTAATTAAATGAAATGTGTAACTAATAAACTGTCTTTAACGATGTGCGACAGATGCGGCGTCCGAAGCCCGCTGCTAATGTTATTATATTGTATTATTAGCCTACTTACTGTTAATTTATTGTTAATTTCAAATCTGTAAAAGAAAGATTATTGTTATAGATAAGATATGTTGGTCGCCAAAACACGATTACAGAAAATTAGACTGAATTATAAAGGTGTTACATGATTTCAAGCTGAATGAATTTTTATATGCTTTTACAAAAATCTTAATAAGGCAAATCTTTCAGTTTATCTGTCCATCTTTCCATCTTTTACTTCCTTAAAACAAATTTTATTAAAGACCGGAAGGCGTCTGCACAGATCATCACCTCATCGAGTTGACGGCTGAAATTTTAGGATAAGTTAAATATCGATTAGCGTACTGAAATGTAACTGGTCTGCCAAGTCATATCTTTGTGGAAACCACCTACAGACATTTTACGAGTTAATTGGTGGATTTTCCATTGTGTTTTCCTGCACCCATTCCTCCATGTTTCCAAACTTTTGGATGCAGGAAAATACAATAGTAAACCTATCAGTTAACCACTAAAATTAGGTCTTCAGGTGGTTTCTAACAATATATGACTTAACAGACCAGTTGCATTTTAATATGCTAATCTAGTTTTAACTAATCCTAAAATTTCAGCTGTAAACTCGATGAGGTGATGGTGTCTGCAGACGCCTCCCGGTCTATTATAAATGTCGGAATTCTAATCTCAGTAGCACTCTGGTCAATCTGGTAATTATCCTTACTATTTATGGAACACTATTTCTTTAAGTGCGTTTTAGTGATGTTAATAAACTTATGCATATGCATCATACATATTATACATATGCATATAATACATAATACATTTGCATCATACATATTATAGGTATGTGTATAATACATAATACATATGCATCATTACGACGTCAGAATAAACAAAACATTTTCTGTCGCAAATTTGAGAATTGACATGATATATTACCAAATTTGGCGAAACTTTGCTAAATGTCGCCAAGCTTGGCGAATATTTGACGCTAGTGGCTATTTTTCAATGAGTTAATTATTAATGCGAGCCATCTATTTTTATTTTTCCGCATATCATCTGAATAGTTAAATGATATAACGTACGAATATTTCCAATGTGCTAATAGTTTCGTCACTGCCCGAAACCTCTGCTATTGTTATTATATTGTATACTGTTATTATACTTACTGTGACTATGTTCTTAATCTTTACACCGCTAAAACTTCTGTTTTATATAAAGAGAATTTACGAAAACTATTAAAGCATTGAAATTGCCAGTTCTCCTTATGATTATTATAATTCTATAATATGTAACCTGTTAATCGATATGTACGTTAGAATTAATCTTCTATAATCCGGTTCCTCGCATTTTAGTTTTCAGGTTTCGAATAAAATTAGCTAAAATCTTAAAACCATGGCACATTGACTAATTCTTCAACACGACCAGATGAGAAGAATGATAGATTTTCAAGTGGATCATGGCAGTGAACCGGTAGACCTTCTATTCTTCCGTAATCGAGTCTATTGAAAACGTTAACGTGAAACAAAAAGATATTAGCATCAATATGGTTTAATGTAAGTGCAGATAACGTCAAAGGATTTCATAAGAACCATTTCACTTGTACCCAGTCGTATCAGTTAAAATACAACAATTGGCAGTGAGCCTAATTAGAAAAGATTACTTTATATGATTAAAAATTTCCGCATTAGAGAACGAATCGTAACTGCTAAGGAAACATGCATAGATGAGGTAAGATATATTTGTCACGAAAGATGAAGTACATAACAACACAAAATATATGATGTGCTTCCATGGTCGTAAAGAGTTCTTGATTTCTCTATCAAAAGCTTCCGACTTGGCGAAGAATGGGCAAGTAAATTAAATTATGAATAACAGTAACACATGCAACGTTTAACATGGAATTAATAGAGTAAATACTACTTGCTAGAGGCGGCTAGTACTTTAATATAAAAAGAGATAAAGTATAAATTTGTAAAGCTCAATAAAATAAATTTAGGTATTTTTATGTTAGCCGGGCGCAAGTGGCAAATCGCCAAATACTGTTCCCAACTTCATTGTTCATATTGCATTAATTTCATTTTAAAATATAAACTTTTCAGTCATCTCATTTAAAATAGATACATTTCCCTCAATTTATTCAATAGAATATTTAAAATAGAAATAAATAAATAAATAAATAAATAAGAAATAATAACATAAACCAAAATATTTTATTTGAAAATCAAAGCATTGTTTCTAATTTACACATGCGAAAAATGAAAACTGCTATTGGCGAAACAACAAAAGGGTAATGAGGAGATTTGCTCCCTGCTAACATAAAAGTACCGAAATTTAGGTTTTTCATATTAATATAGTTTAGAATAACAAACTTGAAAAAAACATACAAAAAGTAGTGATATCCCAACAAAAAGTTTTCAGTAAAAAAAAAAAAAAAAAAAAGCGCCAAGTTCTCCTTAATGTTTCGGCCAGAAAAAGTAGTGATATCTGAAGTTCGCACAAGTTAAAAGCCAAACATCCCAAATCTTTCATTGAAAATGGCTTCCTGCGACTTGGCCGTTAATGCCTTCGAGAGAGTTTTTCAAATTTTAAAGTTTTTAAAGCATGTACAAATGAGCTACATGCCAACTAAATTTTTTGATTATTTTAGGCATTTTGTGGCACAAAGTACAGAAATAAAATACACATTTGAAAAAAGCTTTTAAACAACTTCAGTCTCTTTAAATGCTTAGAAGTTAAAAATAACCAAATACTTGTATTCAGGAGATAATATCCCTAATTGCTAAAACATAATTAGTATCAGCATTTAACAGTTTATAAATCGAATACCTCTTAATGTATGCAAACAAACTATAATAAATGTTCAAACGAAAAAAATGTCTTCCGTCAATACATAAGATTTCAATATTGTACAATAAAATATAATGTAACATATTGTGAGATTTGAAGTAAGTAAATTTTGTTTTATTTCTTGGGTTTTACGTTAATAACTTTAGCTTTAGACCGTACAAAATGGCAATTAATCTACAAGTGGACTAAATGATCCGTAATCAATACTAATGTTTCTTGAAACTGAATGGTAGTTATCAGAAATCTTTTATAATGTCTTTATGTGAATTTGCCTCTTTGCATTCTAATATTAGTATTTAAATAATTCATAAATGCGAAATTTCCAATCATTAATTTTGAAATGCTGTAGAAGGCATTAACGGCCAAGTCGCAGGAAGCCATTTTCAATGAAAGATTTGGGATGTTTGGCTTTTAACTTGTGCTAACTTCAGATATCACTACTTTTTCTGGTCGAAACATTAAGGAGAACTTGGCGCTTTTTTTTTTTTTTTTTTACTGAAAACTTTTTGTTGGGATATATATAATCATTCACCTTTCATTATGCACAGTGCATAATAAAAATATTTCCAAAACCACTTAATTAAGGAAGCCTTGAGCATTTGGTCAAGACTCCGTCACATTGACTGGGTCAAACCTCCTAAAATAGCTTTTTCTAAAGAATAGCCCATTGTTTTGTTAAGCCTAACTTACTGTACAACCTTTATGCCTGGAATGAAAGCTCGATATTTCTGCATTACTTAAAACCTACTTACTTAAATTTGCATGATATATTATATCTGAAAAAAGCTTACAAAATATTTCTAAAAAACACAACTTTTAGGTTGAAAACGCCTCATAATTGATTTTTTCTACACCTATTTCGATTATCTGTATGAAACAAAGACTGTTGTTTGAGCATTTCAGTAGCTTTGGTTGACACCTATTGATAAAACTCTGAAATTCTTTTAAATATGAAAATTGATGCGTGGATGAAGCCCCCCCCCCCCCTATGGTCAATCCACCCTAGTCTCCCCTATTAGCTTCAGTTTTAAGTTGTTATTAATGTAAATACATTAGAAAAAAAAACAATGAAAAAGAAAAAGAAATAAATCATTGAAAATATCATCTTAAAAAATATACATTCCAATCACAACAAATAAAATTTACATCACATAAAAAAAAAACTATAGGTCTAGGTCATATCACTATAGGTCATAATTTCAGAAGTGTATATTTAAATCGAATAAATCTGAAGAAAACAATGACATGAAATAAGAGTAAAAAATCTTGTAATTAAAGGTACTGTAAAACTGAAGAACTTCCTTAAGTGAGATAAGTATATGTATTTTTAGGTAGATTTCGTATGAAATTGTACCTATAACATTCTCCCCAATGTTGGAATTTCTGAAAAATTTTTACAGATCTACACCGATCATGAGCACTAGGACCCAAAACCACCCTCAGTAAAAAACTTTATATATGTATCTATTTATCTATATCTATATAGAAATATCACTTTCTTCTGGACACGATAACTTTCATAATTCTGCACAAATCTCTTCCAAACTGATACATAAAATCAAGGGGCATAAAATCTCGGGCAAGTTCATTAATGGGCAAAATCGGACCAAGGGAATAGAAATAGGAAGGGGTTTTGTGAAAACTGAAAAAAACCCATAACTTCTTAATTGTTGTACATATCAAATTAGTTTAAAGTCTTTATTACTTCTAAAAATTGGGCCAAAAATTTATGTATCACAGATTTTTGATAAATTTAACTAGTATGTTGTGGTCATCGCAAACCTTATTTCTATATAAATCACGTTAATTAAATCATTTAAATAGTACAAGAAATTACGTCCATTTAGCACCCATTCATATCAAAGTATATCGGATTTTGAAGTTTGATGAAAATCCGTGCATTAGTTATTGAGATAGAGCTATAGCGGAAATTCTGAAAAATGTAGCATAGCAGCGCCATCTTTTGGGCGATTTACACCAAAAAAGTTACCGTAGAACCAAAATTCATAAAACGTCAATTCATGTCAAGGACTAACTAAATCTGAAGTTTGATGAAAATCCGTGCATTATTTCTTGAGATACAGCCATTGCGAAAATCATGTAAATCCTGCAAAATGCAGCATAGCAGTGCAATCTGTTGAGCGATTTACACCGAAACGTTACCAGCATCAACTCACATCAAGCAATAACTGAATCTGAAGTTTGATGAAAATCCGTGCATTAGTTCTTGAGATAGAGGTATTGCAGAAATCGCGAAAAATGCAGCCTAGCAGCGCCACCTTTTGGGAGATTTACACCAAAAACCAATCAGCACCATTTTATATTTGGGACTACTATAATATAATTTTTTATTAAATTCCGTGCATTAGTTCTTGAGATAGAGCCCCCACAATATTTGTGTCACATACACAGACAGACAGACTCACAGAACCACAGACTCACAGACAGATATTTTTAAAAAACATGTTTTTCGAATCTCTGACCCCTAAAACATGTAAATCCGCCAAAACCGGAAGTCGAAAATTTTCATGAATCCAATACTTTCTTCTTGTAAAGATAGAAGAAAGTAACTAGTATATTATGGCCATCACAAAACTTTCTTCTATATAAATCACGTCAATTAAATCATTTAAATAGTACAAGAAATTACATCAATTTAGCATCAATTCATATCAAATTATATCTGAATTTGAAGTTTGATGAAAATACGTGCATTACTTCTAGAGTTAGAGCTACAGCGGAAATATGGAAAAATGTAGCATAGCAGCGCCACCTGTTGAGCGATTTATACCAAAACATAAATAACACTAATTGATATCAAGGTATACCTGAATCTGAAGTTTGATGAAAATTCGTGCATTAGTTCTTGAGATACAGCTATTGCGGAAATCGCAGAAAAGCAGCATAGCAGCGCCACCTGTTGAGCGATTTACACCAAAATCTATAAAACGTCTATTCATGTCAAGGACTAATTGAATCTGATGAAAATCCGTGCATTAATTATTGAGATAGCACAGAACTATTCTTGGCTTCAACTTCATACTACATTGTGTAATTTAATTTTCTGTATGCTAGCATATTTTTTACTTCTGCTGCCTAAAGATAAGCTTCTTACTCTTCTACCGTCAGTTACTGGCATAAACTTTTTCTTGCCTTTACCAGTTTGTTTTTTTATCGCTGTTTACGCATCGCTTAGTTAACTTTATTTCAATTTCCTGCTAATTTCTTCATAAGTGTAGCCTTATTCCCTTAACAATACTTTTACTATCAGACATCGCTTTCTGGATAACCAGTCAACTTTTTACGATGCGTTTTTAATTTTATTGGTCTTTACTAACTCATACACCGTAAAGACACATAAAATTTTACCAACTTGACAGCAATGCGAAAAACATCTATATATATATTACGCTAACGTACGTGGCACAGAAATCGCGATTATTTGTTATTGTTTAATGGCAACGCCCGAGAAACGCATCTGATTGGTGATTGTGTAAGAGTCCTTGGCAGGATTTAGGGCGATCGGGTTTGTTGTTGTTTACTTCGCGTTTTGGTGCAATATCTTTCACTGCAATTATGTAGCTTCGAAATATCATTTGAAATGCACGTAAAATCTCTCGGTGAATGCTTGAAAGTGAAGAAGAAGCCGAATCGAAATAGATTCGAAATCCAAATAGAATTGTCGAGAACGCCGTTAAGCGATCGGCAAAATAGGCTTAATAACTGTAGCATGCACGATTTGCTACTGAAATCCAAATTACTGATGTAAACGTTCCGGGGCATGCATAACTGTGGGTGAAACGTGTAATTTATGCAAAGCACTGTATTGAAAATGCGAATTAAACAGCAGCAAGAAGTTTACAAAATGTTGTCATGACGTAAAAAGTAATTTTGTACGGAACTGCGATACGAATTTCAGGTTCGGGCCCTCCCAAGAGTAAGATACAATAAAACCTGCTTAGACGGAAACGAAAACGACCAGTAATAAATTCCGTTTTATGCAGGTTATTAAATTGAACAACGCATAATAGCATTTTTTTTTGGGGGGGGGGGGGGGAACTGGAACTTTTTTTTCATTTATTGCAGGATTCCGTTATAAACAGGCTTTACTCTATTATAAAATAAATTTGCTGGATGGTACTTTTCTTAAAAATCTATATAGTAATATTTGCTTACAATTTTATTATTTCTTTTTCAGCATTACACTTTATGTTGTATTTGTAATTGCTTTTTCATATAAAGATTTTAAATAAAAAATTAAATTTTTGAAAATATAATTACATTTTAATTAAATTCATCAGTTAATTTAGAATAAAAAAGTTTAAAGTAAGAGACATATAAAAATTAGAAATCTTAACCTTTGACTTTACACAACTTTGGAACTGAACAAGAGTCGGGCCCTGGTAATTTGCACCGTCTCCACCCGCCCCCTCTGTACGGATCTGCGATAAAAATTTCAGATTCATTTAAGAATATTATTACGGGCCCGGACAACGCCGGGCGGGTCAGGTAGTATTGATAAAAATCCTTCTGTCACTTTCGATACATGATCTCAATAATTGACATTCTATCCTAGGCTTGATTGACTCATCCTCCCCCCTCTCCCATAACGGAGAAAAAAAATAATTTATCAGTATTTATGTTCCAATTTGGAATGTTTAGAATCAAGAAAGTTACCGTGTTTATAAAAAAGTTACATATATGGGACATTTTCACAATCTTTTGACTTTTCAGGAATAAAAATCTGGTGAAATTAAGCTTAATAAAATAACATTTTAATCTGATAGACGAATGCCTTAATGGTTCAAAATAAAGAAAAAATGGTCAGCAGTGAAAAATATTTTATTTAACGGCGGTTTAAGTTAAACTTGCGCGTTTAATTTTACTTACCCTTTTACCGCTATAACTTTTTATTTGCTTCTAAATTTTTACTTATAATAAATTTGCATTCTACCCGCAGGATATTCAAATAAGAAATAATAACATTGTAGCATTTTTAGTACAAAATTTTAGTATAACATTGTCTTTAAGGGATGTTAAAGAGGGGACCATAATGAAACTAGTATGTTGTGGCCATCACAAAACTTTCTTTCTATATAAATCACGTCAATTAAATCATTTAAATAGTACAAGAAATTACATCCATTTAGCACCCATTCATATCAAAGTACATCTGATTTTGAAGTTTGATGAAAATTCGAGCCTTAGATCTTGAGATAGAGCTATTGCGGAAATCACAAAAACAGCATAGTAGCGCCACCTATTCAGCGATTTACACTAAACTGTATAAAATGTCATTTCATGTCAAGGTCTAACTGATTCTAAAGCTTGATGAAAATTCGTGCATTAGTTCTTGAGATACACCTATAGTGGAAATTATGAAAAATACAACACAGCAGCACCATCTGTTGGGCAATTTACACCAAAATGGTCAAAATGTCAGTTCATGTCAAGGATTAACTGATTCTGAAGTTTGGTGAAAATTCTTGCATTAGTTTTTGAGATACAGCTGTAATGGAAATTCTGAAAAGTGCAGCATAGCAGCGCCACATGTTGAGCGATTTGCACCAAACACAAACAGCACTAATTTATATCAAAGAATACTTGAATCTGAAGTTTGTTGAAAATCCAAGCATTAGTTGTGGAGATAGAGCTATTGCGAAAATCGTAAAAAATTCAGTATAGCAGCGCCACCTGTTGAGCGATTTACACCGAAATGTACAAAATTTCAATTCATGTCAGGGACTAACTGAATCTGAAGTTTGATGAAAATCCGTGCATTAGTTGTGGAGATTGAGCTATTGTGGAAATCGTGAAAAAGGCTGCATAGCAGCGCCACCTGTTGAGCGATTGACACCAAAAACTAATCAGTACCAATTTATATCAGGAACTAACTGAATATACATTTTTATTAAATTCCGTGCATTAGTTCTTGAGATAGAGCGCCCAAAAAATTTGTGTCGCATACAGACAGACACACAGACAGACTCACAGATGCACAGATGCACAGACAGACATTTTGTAAAAACATATTTTTCGGAATCTCTGACCCCCTAAAACGTGTAAATCCGTCGAAAACCGAAAATCGAAAAATTTCACGAATCCAATACTTTCTTCTTGTAAAGATAGAAGAAAGTAAAACTAGTATGTTGTGGCCATCACAAAACTTTCTTCTATCTCATACATGTCAATACTTCAAAATTCGCTATCACAGTGCCAAATTAAATGGCAATCTGTGCTCTTCATGAGAATTCTAAAAAGATGAAATTCCGTACATTAGTTCTCGAGGTATGACTGTCACTGAAATCGTGTATATCCAGCAAAATGCAGCATAGCAGCGCCGCCTATTGGGTTATTTACACCAGAACCTAATTATCATAAACTTATGTCAACGTATAACTGAATATGAAGTTTGAGGAAAATTCGTGCATTAGTTTTTGAGATAAAGCTATTGCGCAAATCATGACAAATGCAGCATAGCAGCGCCATCTGTTGTGCGATTTACACCAACACATAATCAGCAGAAATATTAATCAAGTTATACTTAAGTCTGAAGTTTGATGAAAATTCGTGCATTAGTTCTTGAGATAGAGCTATTGAGGAAATAGTGCAAAATGCAGCACAGCAGCGCCGCCTATTGCGCGATTTACACAAACACATAGTCAACAACATTTCATATAAAAGAGTAACTGAATCTGAAGTTTGATGAAAATGAGTCCATTAGTTCTTGAGATAGAGCTATTGCAGAAATCGTGTAAATCCTGCAAAATGCAGCATATCAGTGCCATCTGTTGGGTGATTTACACCAAAACGTAAACAGCATCCATTCATGTTACGGACTAACGGAATCTGAAGTTTTATGAAAATCTGTGCATTAGTTCCTGAGATACAGCTATTGCAAAAATCGGGAAAAATACAGCATAGCAGCGCCACCTGTTGAGCGATTTACACCAAGAACTAATCAGCACCAATTTATATCAGGGACTACCTGAATGTATTTTTTTATTAAATTCCGTATATTAGTTCTTGAGCTAGAGCGCCCACAAAATTTGTGTCACTTACATACATACAGACAGACCGACAGACAGAGCCACAGACTCACAGACAGACATTTTGTAAAAACATGTTTTTTGGAGTCTCTGACCCCTAAAACATGTAAATCCGTCGAAAACCGGAATTCGAAAATTTTCATGAATCCAATACTTTCTTCTTGTAAAGATAGAAAAAAGTAAAAAAAGGGATGGTATAGGAAAAAATTGACAGTAAGAAAAATAAAGGATGGTAAGGACGGGACGTTAAGGAAAATTACCACCTATTTTTAGGCAAATCATGTAGGCAAATCATTTTTAGGCAAATCACTAAGTGATAGCCGCAATGTTCATTGATTTTTGGAAACAGTTATTTACATTGGGTTAAATATATATACACTATATTGCCATTAATGACTGGCAACTTTCAATTTTAGACATTTTGTCGAATATTTAGAAATATACTTGACAGATTCTTCTGGAATTTCAGGATTAAAAAGAACGGGTATCACCTCATATTTAGCAATGTCGATTTGATAAGGGGGGCAATTAGGGGGCCAACAAAAAATCAAAGAAAAAATAATACTTGGGATCACCCTGTAAAATAAAATGCACGAAATGATCTATTGCTACCGAATATAAATAAACAGACATTGTGCAATATGTGTATTCTTTTGTGTAAGAATAGCACCAAAAAATAACACCAGAAAATTCAAACGAATTTCCCAGAAAACAAAAACCCGCTAATTTGCACTTTCATTACAAAAGCAAAATTTTATTAAAATATTCTTGGTGCCATTTGTCATTTTTAGGTGCGTTCGTAATTATATAAATACGTAGCACCTATAGTCGTCGTTCAGTCCGTCCGTCCGTCCGTCCGTCTGTCCGCATGTAACAGAGCAAAAACTACCCAACCGAATGGTCTGAAATTTCAAATATATGATTGTTGCAAAATTTTGTCGAGCCATTTCAAATTTTATGAAAATCGGATGTATAGTTTAATTACAGGGACAGTCAAAAGTTTTTCCTTACATTACGGCCAATGGGAAAAATTATTGAAAGTGCATTTTAATGATATTAGAGCCTTCCGAATGATCTGAAATTTTAAAGATATAACTGTTGCAAAATTTTGTCGAGCCATTTTAAATTTTAGGAAAATCGGATGTATAGTTTAATTACAGGGACAGTCAAAAGTTTTTCTTTACATTACGGCCAATGGGAAAAATTATTGCTAGTGCATTTTAATGATATTACAGCCTTCCGAATGATCTGAAATTTTAAAGATATAACTGTTGCAAAATTTTGTCGAGCCATTTCAAATTTTAGGAAAATCGGATGTATAGTTTAATTACAGGGACAGTCAAAAGTTTTTCTTTACATTACGGCCAATGGGAAAAATTATTGCAAGTGCATTTTAATGATATTGCAGCCTTCCGAATGATCTGAAATTTTAAAGATATAACTGTTGCAAAATTTTGTCGAACCATTTCAAATTTTAGGAAAATCGGATGTATAGTTTAATTACAGGGACAGTCAAAAGTTTTTCTTTACATTACGGCCGATGAGAAAAATTATTGCAAGTGCATTTTAATGATATTAGAGCCTTCCGAATGATCTGAAATTTTAAAGATATAACTGTTGCAAAATTTTGTCGAGCCATTTCAAATTTTAGGAAAATCGGATGCATAGTTTAATTACAGGGACAGTCAAAAGTTTTTCTTTACATTACGGCCAATGGGAAAAATTATTGCAAGTGCATTTTAATGATATTACAGCCTTCCGAATGGTCTGAAATTTTAAAGATATAATTGTTGCAAAGTTTTGTCGAGCTATTTCAAATTTTAGGAAAATCGGATGTATAGTTTAATTACAGGGACAGTCGAAAGTATTCCGTTACATTACGGGGAATGGGAAAAATTATTTCAAGTGCATTTTAATGATATTACAGCCTTCCGAATGGTCTGAAATTTTAAAGATATAATTGTTGCAAAGTTTTGTTGAGCTATTTCAAATTTTAGGAAAATCGGATGTATAGTTTAATTACAGGGACAGTCAAAAGTGTTCCGTTACATTACGGGGAATGGGAAAAAATTATTGGAAGTGCATTTTAATGATGTATCAGACTATGCGCTTTATGAAGTGCAAAAAAGTATACATTCAGTACAATATGGGGTGCAAAAAATAATTATAAAACTAGTTATAGTACGAACGCACCTCATTTGCCACGTTTGACGAGCAATTTCCAACTTGTTGGAATTAAAATTAGGTAGCTACACCGTCTAGCCACCGCTCTTGAAAGGGTTAAATCTATGCCGTCGTATGGAAGAGGCTCGCAATAGGCGTTCCATGCTGAGAAATGTGCATGCAGAATTACTCTCACGAATACAAACATGTATCGCAATCAATGGCGAACTTTTCAAACATACTGAATATTAACTTTTTATCACTGTGAGACAGTTTGTCTTTTTTTTTGTGTGATGTTATCAAAATGTATTGAGATAAGTACATAATTATAGCATAAATTGTGCGTTTTTCTTCATACTTCTGACTATTCCACTCAAACGTTTACTTAAAATGAAGTGCATCCATTTCGGACATTTTTGCGTAAAATGGCGAAGATTTATCCAGGGCTGCGGAGTCGGTAGGAAAAATGATCGACTCCGACTCCGACTCCGACTTCTGGATTTCTGAAACAATCGACTCCGACTCCGACTCCGGCATACACACAGGGTTTCTCAAAAAGATTGAAATGCGCTTCAGTTTTTTACCTATTGGAGATATATAGGTACTGCAAACTGAAAAAGTGTTTAAAATTAAATAGTAATTAAGATTAAGGATTGACGGAAAACGAAACAGAAACCGAATTTCGGTAATAGTTCTATTTTCGGCCGAAATTTTCGTTCGATTAGTTCTAAATACAGTAATAAAAATAATTATATTTATTACTTTTTATGGGGTGTCCATTTCTGGAACAAAGGGTGTCCATTACTGGCGTTTTAGATGTTTTGATATATTTCTGCTATTTACAATTAAATTTTGATTCTTATTGGATTCAATTTTTTTTTCATCATTGCTAGATATATTTCGTTTGATTCAAGATTCTTTTAGAGAAACCGACCAGCGTAGCGGGCGAAGGATGCTAGTTTCTAATATTTTATTTTTATAGCCGCCGTATAATCATAATGGACGTTTATGAATTTCGATTAGGAATATGCAATAGATTAAATAAAAATAGTAATTATTTTACAATTAAAAAGATTCAAAATATAATTTGAAGTTGCATTTACGAATAAAGGATTTCTATCTTGTCAGCTGCAAATTAAGACCAAATTACGCGGAAAGAACATATACCTGCTTAAGAAGCAGAGATATTTTCAATTTGAACTTTGAACAGAATGAGTAAAAGGAAATTGTGCTTCGGCCGCACTTTATGTGAAAGATTGGCAAGTTGTCATCGCCTTTCATTCATAGATGTAAATGCTATTATCTACATCTACACTATACTAATAAAATCTTAAATAAATTAATGCCGACTTCGGGGAGATTGGGGGGGGGGGGGGATCGCGAATAAGGAATAATCATGAAAAAAATTTGAGAAAATAAAAAAAAATCTTAAAAAATATACATTACAAATAAAAAAAAGAAAAAGCCTGCCATTTTGAGGCGTGAAATGAGTTTCTTCACTTTCCTCTCAAAATTCATAAAATAATTGTTTTTTCTACAGTAGGTTAGAATTACGGTCCTACCTACATCGGATAGGATAATCACGTTTAGCCCGAACCAGATAGACTTTAAATGCTTCGGGTCAGGTTTTGACACTTTTGATTTGACCTGATTTTTCAAAAGAAAATATGTACTGAATATTTTTCAAATGAAAAATCTATATATTTGAATATTAATGAGTGTATTTAAGTTCATTTTTATACAAAAAAGATAAAATTCTAGGCTTTTTTATAATTGTTCATTCTATAAAATATGAACTATTTTCTTTCGTCTTGAATTAGGGTCGGATTGACGACTTTTTTTCCATTTTCGGATTTGGTTGACGAATTACTTTTTGTCGGATTTCGGGCTGACTTTTAGCGAAATTTTCAGATTCGGGTCGGGTGCAACCCGTCCTTTGGAAGACTCTAGTGGGTCTTAGAAATAGAAGAACGTCTAAGTTTTGGGTAAGAAATATTTAAGAAGAAAATTGCATTTTTTTGTTTTAATGAGAAAAATTCTGTATGAGTTGTCTTGTATTGTAGTGATAGCGGCTTTAATCAGTTTCATATTTTACACACATTCTCTTTTATCTCAAATACTTATAAGGCAATATAAGCTGAGCAAAGGATAAGTGAAACATCCATAGTTATCTAAAGTAGATTGTTGCATTCGTTAGGGTCTGATTCGAATGGTGGTTTGGATTGTGTCGGCGCTAAATGTTTTTCGTTGCGGGCCAGTCTGATAATTATTATTGCGGGTTCGGGTCGGGTTGACCAGATTTTTCAAAATAAAGTCCATAATATCTTTTAACTTATAAGTCGAATAAGTAAATATATATTCCTTTTCCTACACAAAAGATAAAAGTGCTGTTAGAGATGACTCTTTTTCATAATTCCGATAAAATTTTGATTTTATTTCATTTTGGACCGGGTTCATGGTTCAGGTTTCTTTCTGGTTTGCTTCGGACGGACTTAAAATATAAATTTCTGGACCCGACCCGAACACGGATGGACAGAGGTTAAATTGAAACACCTGTTTTTGTTTGAGATAGAATCCTTCATTGTGTTGGGTAGTCGGACCGATACGGGATTCGGGTTGAGTTGGATTTAATTTACAAAAAACAAAACAAAACAAAAAACTTGCAAAAGTCACTTTAATTTAATTATTGTACAATAGTGTCGTCAATGAGCTGAAGAAGTAAGAAATTGAATCAATTTAATGACTTATGTTGGCAAAAAAATCACATCCACCCTTTTGCCTTACATTTACTCATTAACATGTCAATAAACTGAAAAATAACTTAATATTTATTAATATATAGAGTTAAAAAATAAAATAATAATTCAGTTCATAAATTTAAAATTAAGCGTAATTGGTTTCATTTTTTATTTCGCTTCAAACTTTTCAGCAAAAAGTTTGGAGTCGGAGTCGGAGTCGGCATATATTTAGCGACTCCGACTCCGACTCTTTTCACCGAAAAATCACACCGACTTCGACTCCGACTCCACGACTCCGACTCCGCAGCCCTGGATTTATCTTATCCATGTAAACCAAATGTCTTATTCTACTAATTAATTGATGCTCTAAAACTTTCTAACTGGAAATTTTGCTCTATCTCTTTCCGTTTTCGATTTGAAGTGGCTATCTTCCAATCGCCACTAGGGGGCGCTGCTGTCGTTTTCATTAAATCGGGCGTAGTCGCTTTACTATACCGTTACCTCACTTGCATAACTGTAGCTCTCTCCGTTCACAAGTATTTTCAGGTTAAAGGGACTTTCCTTTGCACTCTGTATACTAGAAAAGTATAAATGGATATACCGGGTGTCCTAAAAAGGACTGACTGATTTTAAAATTCAACAACTTGCAAACGGTGACAGATATTAAAAAAATTCTTGCAGGAGGGTTATGCTTAAGATCAAAAGTTTTATTACAGTGATTTTCGATTTTAGTTCGAATTACAAACAATAGATGGCGCTGTAAGCAATAGTCGCTAAATACAGGCTCGATTTTTGGTCCTTTCTCTTGTTCCATGCAGAAAAAGGAGATGGAAATGTATTAAGCGGGCCACGAAGTACCAAAAATCGAGCCTGAATTTAGCGTCTATTGATCGCAGCGCCATCTATTGTTTGAAATTCGAACTAAAATTGAAAATCACTGCAAAAAAAAAAAAAAACTTTTGACCTTATGCATAACCCTCCTGCAAGAATTTTTTAAATATCTGTCACCGTTTTCAAGTTATTGAATTTTAAAATCAGTCAGTCCTTTTTGGGACACCCGGTACCATGAAAGTTCAAAGATATATGGAACCTAAATAATAGCAAGTATAGCTATTCTGTATGTTTGTTATTCCATATAGGTTTTTAGTTAACCTTTAGAGACATAGTAGGTGTATTGAGAGAGCCACTCAATGGAAACTAGTCCCGGATCCCATAGTATTTATGCGACTAGTTCTCATTAAATTAGTCTGTTTTCAACAATTTGACGTTTATTGCTTTTATACTGCTACTGGGCATTGCATTACATAAATATATCCTTAAAATTTGTTATCTAGGCTTTAAAAGCCGATGGAGCACAGAGTACGCCGTCCCTGTCATTATGTATGTCCAAACCGTCGTGTCTTTAAGGGTTAATATCTCGGCTAATTACCGACGATTTTTTCCGAAATTCATGATCAATAATGCTTTTATACTTCTGCTATGATAGGTACCTCCAGCTCTGCTCAACACTTTTGATGAAGCACGTAAATCGAAATTTGAGTGTAACGGAAAAATGTGATTTTCTCAAAAACTATGTGGCCTAGGGAAACGCTATAATTTTCCTGCAAGGTTTAAATTAATGTCTACTACCTCTAATTTTTTCATAATTTTTAGTTTCAATAGATTCGGAATTAGATGGGGGTGGGGGGGACATATTTTTGCATTACATCTTCCACCATAACTTTGAAAATATAATACTTAAAATTAAATGAAATATATTTTTGATTTCAGCGTTACGAAAGCTTTCACACGAGACTCCACACGATATACAAAGAAAAAAAAAATTTTTCAAGTAACATAATTAGCCCTCTACATTTTTTCTAAATATATTTATGAACATTTATTAATCTGTAAATATGTGAGTCTATAATGTTTATTACGTCCCCCAATTTGAACTTTCCACGTTGCATAGTTTACGAGTAAAAGGGCTGTGACAGACAGACAGATTCAGGAGTGATCTTATAATGGTTCCGTTTTACTTTTTAACCCTAGAACTACCGAAAATTTTACTCAAGTTTTATAAAAATATTACACATCAGAATTCTTATTTAAAACTATTGAACTTATTTACTTAACTCATTATTGTCTGGTTTACATATTTAGTTTATTTTAAAGAAATTTCTGGTTAGAATAAATATTTCGAATGTACCCATCGGGTCCATTGGACCCGTCTGGTAGACGGAGGGTTAAGTACGGAACCCTAAAAATGGAAAATTTCAAAATAATCGCCAAAATGGCGGCCGAAAACCAAAAACATCTGCTAGACATGACAAGAAACTGAAGCGTAGTTAAGAAAAACCGTTTTAAAAGGTGCGATTCTTGCACCAAAAATTGAATGAAGAAGGAGTTGAAGTTCCTACATCGAAAACATTAAGATGTCTCCATAAATTTAAGTTTGAATCTTGTGTACCGAAAACAAAACCTTTCATGACTGCAAAATAAAAGCGTGTAAGATTGAATTGGTGTAAATCAAAACGTTTATAGAGCGAAGAAGATTGGAAAAATATATCATTTAGTGATGAAAGTGTGTTTTGTGTTTCATATGGTAATCAAGGTATTCGAGTTTGGAGAATGAAGCAAGGAGCATTTGATAAAGTATGCCTTAAACGTTCCGTAAAATTTGCCACTAGCGTCATGGTTTGAAGATGTATGAGAGCAGAAGGACCTGGAAAGTTATGCATCGCCTACGAAAAGGTTATGTCATATCTCAATAATAGTAGCGACCTGTATTAATAGATGGCAGCACCATACACGGACAGTCTGGAATTGTAAGGTATCGCATGTTACCAGAATATTCCACGCAGTTGTAAAATGTGACTTGTTCTGAAAAGCTGTGTTGAGCAGCTGTTGTATATAATGTATATAATAAACTATAAGTAATATTATAGTTATGCATTCTTCCTTAGTTAAGAGTAATTAGTTATAATAAGAGCGGCGGCGTTATAAAAGTGGCGACGAAAATGGGAATTTAACCCAAAGTGAAATGTTGTGAAAAAAAAAAATTTTTTTTTTCGAAAGAGAAAAAGAAAAAGTGGCACGGAAAATGGCAGATAAAGAAATAATTTCTCTGGGACGCTTGGAAGAATATAATGCAAATGTTCCTTGGACTATTTGCGCCGAGAAAATTGATTTTTATTTCTCAGCAAATAGCATAAAAAATGATGAAATGAAAAAGAATATATTATTAAGTTCTGTGGGAACATCTACGTTTGCTATTTTACGAGATATTATTGTCCCGAATATGCTGAAAGAAATCAGTTACGAGGATCTTTTAAAGAAAGCTAAAGATCATTTTTCACCACGCCCGAGTGAAATTGTGGAACGATTTAAGTTCCAGAAACGACTAAGGAAACAAGGAGAAAATATAGCCGAGTTCGTACGAGATTTACGTCGTTTATCCGAACATTGTAAGTTCGGGAATACGCTTAATGACCGCCTCCGTGATCAGTTGGTATTTGGGATCCAGGATGAGAAAATACAGCAAAAATTACTGGATTCTAGAGATTTAACGTTCCAAACAGCGATAGAAATAGCTGAGTCTTTCGAGAGTGCTGAGGCTGGAGTAAAATCCCTACACATTGGAGATAATACGACTGTCAATCAAGTGCGTGTTTCTAAAGGAGAGAAATCGAAAGTGGATAAGTATACTCATGCGCCTAAGCCTAAAGAAGATAGATTTGCGCCTGAGAAACTGTGTTATAGATGTTCTAAAAATCATAATGCGTAATTCTGCCCTTTTAAATCGGCAGAATGTCATTTTTGCCATCGATTAGGTCATCTTAAAGTTTGTTGCAGAAATCGAAAATTTGGAATGAAAAGTGAGAAACCTTTTAAGAACAGAAAAATTAAAACTGTTCAGGAAGAATATTGTTTAAATTTTATGAACGACAATTCCAATAATCTGTCGTGGGTAAAATCTGTTAAAATAAATGGTGTAAATATACAATTTGAAATCGATCGTGGTGCGGCTCATACTATCATAAGTAAAAGTGTTGCTCATAAATTGTTCTCAGGTAAGCTGCCTTTAATTAAATCTAATATAAAATTGCAAACTTATACTAAAGACTCTTTAACTGTTTTGGGGGAATTAAAAGTAAATGCTGTTGTTGATGAATATTCTATACCTGATTTAAGAATATTGGTAATTAAAGAGGAGGGTCCGAGTCTAATCGGAAAAACTTGGTTAAAAGCATCAAAATTATTTTGGCCTAATGTAAATATGATTAAAAGCATTTCGAAAGATGATTTAATTAGAAATTTTCCTAATGTTTTTGCTGACGGGATCGGAACAATCAAGGGTCCTCCCGCGTCAATAAAATTGAAAAAAGACGCAAAACCAGTTTTTCTTAAGTCTCGACCTGTTCCTTTTGCTTTAAGGAAAGCTACTGATGTTGAATTGGAACGATTAACTAATGAGGGTATTTTAAAACCTGTTGATCATTCAGAATGGGCTAGTCCTATAGTAATTGTTCCTAAGCCTAATGGTTCTGTTAGAATATGTGGTGATTATAGAGCAACAGTAAATTCAAATACTGAAAATGACAATTATCCTCTTCCTAGAATGGAAGAATTATTTTCTAAATTATCAGGTGGTAAATTTTTTACTGTTTTTGATTTAAAAGATACTTATTTACAACAACCTGTAGATATCGAAAGTAGCAAAATTTTGACTATAAATACTCATAAAGGTTTGTTTAATGTGTTAAGATTAGCATTTGGGGTAAAATGTGCTCCTGGTATGTTCCAAAGAAAAATTGAACATATTTAAAAAAAAAATTGAATATGTTGGTGTATTTTTAGATGACGTTATTATTAGTGCTAGTAATGAATCAGAACATTCTGAAAGAGTTGAAAGTGTTCTGAAATGCTTTTCTGAGCATGGTATAAGATTAAATAAGGAAAAATTAAAATTTATGGTTTCGGTAGTTTCTTATTTAGGTCATAAAATATCTCAGGAAGGAATTAGACCTATTCCAGAAAAAGTTAATGCTATTTTGAATGCTCCTATTCCAAATAATGTGTCACAATTGCGTTCATTTTTAGGCTTAATTTCTTATTATAGAAACTTCCTGCCTAATATTTCAGATGTTTTAGAACCTTTACATAGATTATTAGATAATAATGTAAACTGGACATGGTCAGAAAAGCATGAAAAAGCGTTTCAAAAAGTGAAACAATTATTAACTACATCTCCTGTTTTAGAATTATATGATGTAAACAAAGATATAGTTTTAAACTTTGATGCTTCTGAATATGGCATAGGGTCAGTTTTAAGCCACATTGTTGAGGGTAAAGAGAAACCTATTGCTTATGCTTCGAGAACTTTAAACAAAACTGAAAGAAATTATGCTATGATTGATAAAGAAGCTTTATCTGTAGTGTTTGGTGTCACTAAATTTCACCAATATTTAGCTGGAAAAAAATTTAAAATTATAACAGATCATAAACCTTTAAATAGATTATTTGATCCTGTAAAAAAGGTACCTGATACATTATCACCTAGAATGCTGAGATGGTCATTAATGTTAGCTGGGTATGATTATACAATTGAGTATCGTGAGTGTAAAAATAATAAAAATGCGGATGCATTAAGTATATTACCTCTCCCAGAAACTGTAAATATAGTGAGTAACCCTGCGGAAATAATGTTTGTTTCAAATAATGATAATTGGCCTATTACTTCTAAAACTATTGCAAAGTGGACAACTGAAAACCCTGTAACTAAACAAATTTTAGAGTGGGTGTTACATGGGTGGCCGAAAAAGGTTAAACAAGAAGAATATCAACCATATTTTCGTAGAAGGGAGGAAATTTCCTGTCTAGAAAATTGTCTATTGTGGGGACATAGAGTGATCATACCAGAGGAAGGTCGTGAATATATATTAAAATTACTTTTTCCGTTCATCAGGGTATATCGAGCATGAAAGCGAAAGCTAGGGGGGTAGTTTGGTGGCCAAATATGGATAAAGAAATTGAACAAATGGTAAATTCTTGTAATAGATGTCAGATGTTTGCGAGGGATTGTCCCAAAATGGAACCCTTGAAATGGAAATCTGAACTGCCCTGGGAAAGGATCCATATAGATCATGACGGTCCTTTTGAAGGTAAAATGTTTTTAATAGTAGTCGATTCTTATACTAAATGGTTAGAAGTAGAAGTAGTACCCAGGTCTGATAGTAAAACTACAATTAAGGTATTAAGAAGAATTTTTGCCACATTTGGATTACCTGTTGAATTGGTCAGTGATAATGGTCCCGCGTTCACAAATGAGGAATTTGAGGAATTTCTTAAAAATAATGGAATTAAGCATACGCCTGTTCCACCTTATCATCCGTCTTCGAACGGACAAGCGGAAAGATATGTGCGAACTGTGAAAAATTGCCTTAAAAAGCTAGATAAAAGTGACATAACATTGTCAATTTCACGATTTTTGTTAGAAAATCATTCCACTCCTCATTCGGTGACTGGTAAATCTCCTGCTGAATTAATGTTTGGAAGGCCAGTTCGAACAGCCCTTCACTTGGTATTTCCATCAAAACCTAAAATACAGCAACCACTTCACAAATATAAGCTTCATGATTTAGTTTTTGTTAAAAATTTTGGAAAAGGGGAGAAATGGGTAAAAGGAAAAATTATGAAATTATTGGGGAGTAGAAGGGTTTTAGTAAATAGATGTGATGGAGTAATGTGTAAACGTCACGTTGATCAGTTGAGACGTAGGAAAGAGATAAGTTATGAAATACCAGAGAGAGATATAGAGATAAATCGAAATGATAAACTAATGTCAGGCAAAGTTGAAAATATGGGACATAGCGGTAAAAATTACAATGATTATGATAGGTATGAAAGGGTTAACCAAAATCGTTTTTCGGGAATTAATGGAAAAATAAAAGAACAACTTAATAATGATAATACGATAGAACCAAGCCAATCTCAGCCTTCGCGTGATATGGTGGCAGGTACAGTTGTAAGTAATAAAAATGATGTTACGACAGATAAAACTGTAAAAGATAATTTGACTAAAAACAATGACGAGGACTGTCAGAAAAGTGCTTCAGTTCGAAGAAGTCATAGAACAAGATTGCCTGTAGTTCGTTTGAACTATGAGGGGAGGGGTGTCATATCTCAATAATAGTAGCGATCTGTATTAATAGATGACAGCACCATACACGGACAGTCTGGAATTGTAAGGTATCGCATGTTACCAGAATATTCCACGCAGTTGTAAAATGTGACTTGTTCTGAAAAGCTGTGTTGAGCAGCTGTTGTATATAATGTATATAATAAACTATAAGTAATATTATAGTTATGCATTCTTCCTTAGTTAAGAGTAATTAGTTATAATAAGAGCGGCGGCGTTATAAAACGTTAACTCTCGGATATATCAAGAAATTTTGGAATATTAAAAGATTCCATCATCAGAAGATTTATTTGAAGATGATTTCATCTTTCAACAAGATTTAGCGTCACCGCATACCTCGGTGTCAACTAAGAATTGCTTTTGCCAACGCAACATAAGGTACTTCCTTGGTCACCAAACTCACCAGACCTCAATACCATCGAAAACTTATGGTGTATAATGAAAAAAAAAAACCTCCAAGAAAATCCTCCTTCAAGTAAAACTGTGTTAGTGGCTCGTATAAAGTCTATTTGGGATAATGTTGATATGTTTGTAAACACCTTGTATATATTATGCAAGATCGATTGTACGCTCTTATGAAAGCTAAAGAGGATGTTTCAAAATATTAACTACCATTTATTTCATATTCATAAAGTAATATTGTTGCGTAAAATAAAATATTCTAATATTTTGAACCGATCTAAATTTTATTCTAAAATTTTGATGTGTTTTAGAAATCTGTGTACCTAATTTACTGTACCGTACTTTATATTTTGTAAATGTTAAAATCTTATCGAAATATTCCAGATTTAATTTATAAGAAATTTAATTGCATTTACTTAGTATAAAAAATAAATAAAGGAAAAATAATTTTTTCTTATTATTTTTCCTCGATTATTCTAATATTTTGAATACGACAATATCTAGTTTCAGAATCTTCTTTCTCTCTAAAGTGATGAAGTTACATGTAAAGCCCCTTTTACAATGCAAATTTCAAAAGTATTCAAAATAAGGTAGGACTTAAGATTATGTTAAATTATGACATTAATTTTCAAATAAATACACTTTTTAATTGTTTATACAGTCTCTGTGTCCTATAAGGGATATTTAGAGAACTTTTCTCCGCGACAAGTAAAACAGTAAAACAGTTCCACCTCATAACTCACCATTATGATGCATTCAATTTTATGAAATTTCGTTACTTTCTGACACAAAAAAATATTTTGTTTTTTGTGGTGCTCTAAAGCTCCGAAACTTAATCTGGAGCCACCAGAGACCGAGAGTCTCTGCTCTGGAAACTGGTAGATGGAAGGTGTTGGGTTCTAACCCTATCGCGTTCGTCGGCCTAATCGTTCGGAGTTTTCCGTGGGTTTTCTTCTAATTTTGGTTTTAAATGCGTAAATGCGGGTTAGGTTCCCTTAGAAAGACCCCTCCCCCCTGGAGGGCACCGCCCCCCTTTAGGGACTATATCCCTCGTGTTGATAATTGACCGTCATAAACACAACCAATTGAAACTTAATATAAAGCAAATAATCAGTTTTGGTCGTAAAATACTTGAACTTTTACTCTTTTTCTTGGCAGAGAGTGAAGATAAATATAACTTACCAAACCGAAAGACCGTATAAAAATTTAAAAAGTGTAACCTCTTTGAAAATTAATTCCAGGCCTATTTCATCAACATAATCTTAATTCTTACCTAATTTGTTTACATATCTTCAACATGCAAAAAAATAAATCGTGTTTCAGTTTTTCTAGGGATCCTAACAGCTTAACAGTGTGAGATGCTTAAGGGGCGACATCACCTTAAAACTTTTTAAAAAGTCAATTTTTTTTTGTTGTTGTCTATTATGAAAGAATAATATGTTACCGAACTTAAAAATAAAAATTATTACGATACTCCAATTAAAATCGGTTATATGATAAAATATGCGGAGCCGATACCTATCCAAATCAAGGTAAATTTTAATTTTAAAGCCATTTCTTTTTGACATTGCTCGCATAATATTTCCAAAACAAAGTAACATAGAAACTTAAAATTGTTAATCATATTGTATCTTATATATCTTTATAACATTTACCTATTTTTATGTAAGTACCTGTTAGATATTTATTTATTTTTTAATTTTTATTGAAGTTTTATCATAGAATTTGCGTTTTATGTTTTAATTACCTGAAAAAAAAAATCATCTGTAAACTTTATTATTAATTTAGGTTGAAGTTAAAGTACGATATTGTAAGAATATATATAATATTAAGTGGATATATCGAATATATTTTTTATAATCCTGCGCGCAACCCATCTATGTCATTGAAAATCTTTAATTAGTTTGAATTATTTAAAGGAATACGTAAAAATAAAAACAGATTTGTACAATTTTTTCTAAAGAAATTGTTTAATTTGAATATAGCTCCAAAAATTGTTTTAATATTGTGTTAAAATCAAGTAATATTGAGCTGCTGTAGGTGATTTCCCCCCTTAAGAGGTTTCCTAGTTGACTTTAACCTAGCACTCAGGCGAAGGATGGAGTATCTTGCAAAGCATGATTACATACGAAGAGGAATGGTCTAATTGCAGAAAAATCTCTGTGTTTGAGAGGAAAAGTAAAACAGATAGAAGCAGGAAAATTTTGATTGGTCGAGACCAGTGGGCCTTTCCTTCACACTTTTCTGTAGAGAAAGGGAATGAGAGACAGTCAAGTAAATTTATTCAAAAAGGCACAAGAAAAGTGAATTTGAACTAGAAATTTTTTAAAAAGATAAAGTAAAGCACTAGTTAAGCCAATGATGGTAAAAAACAGTCTACACTGTTAAAAATTTCTGTAAAAACACCGAAAAAAACAGCGATATTCTCTGTAAATTTAACACTAGTTCTCAGTTAAATGCATTCGATTGAGTTTCTCGGTCAATACTCTCTGTAAATTTGCACCAGTTCTTGGTTAAATGCATTCGATTGAGTTTCTCGGTCACGACTCTCTGTAAATTTACACTAATTCTCGGTTAAATGCATTCAATTGAGTTTCTCGGTCAAGAATCTCTGTAAATTTACACTAGTTCTCGGTTAAATGCATTCAATTGAGTTTTTCGGTCATCGTTTTACAGACATTTCCCTTATCTTGTATTTAATTCCCTGTAGGAATTTCCATGTATTTATGTAAAGTTAACTTTAGTTAAAGATATATCTGAATTTCACATTATTATAATTTAAAAATTCTAGTATATCTTCAGATATTAAAGAAGATAATTATTGAGAATAAGCAATTTCTTGATAAATAATTCCGTATATAAAGGATTAAAAAATTAAATTTGATTAGAAAAAAATAATAGGTTTTATCTATCGGTCAAAACTGAATTAAAATAAACCGTTTAAAAAATTTCCTAACGAATATATTTGAAGCGAAATCTTTGAAAAGCACAAGTACAATAGATTTTTCCCCGCTTCATTATAAAATACTTCCTTTGTACAGAACAGCAACAGCTCCTACGGCGCTCTCAGTAAGGTGTTTTTCTCCTGCCCAGAGATTTCAAGTTTTAAATCGCTAGAAACAAATCGTTTTTCGTTCAAAATCGTTTTTCGGCTAGAAACAAATTGTGCAAACAATGAAATGGTACAGTAGTTCAAATTTATTCGAAAAAGCTCTGATAATTCGAAGTTCTAAAAATCGCTAATTTCCAAAACTAAGTTAAATTATTTTCATGAAAAATAAATTGATTTACAGATTCTTGGGTCTTTTTAACTATGTTAATTTACAGAGTCTTGTGTATTTTTAACGATGTTAATCTTCTGTTAAAACACTGAATAACTTCTCTGTTATTTAATAGAATCTATGTTTTTCTAATCTCTCTGTAATTTTACATAACACTTAAGATAATGGATTACCAGTAGATTCTCTGTAATTTCACAGAAATTTTTTTAACAGTGTAGTAAAGAAAGCCAAGAAAACCCCAAGTAATATTAAAAAAGGTCACTTTTCAATTACATACAAAATTAAAATAATATATTATAAAAATTTTAGTTAGATTTTTTTTCCAAATAAAAGAATTAAGAATTATTACCAATATTATCAGTAATATTGGTACGATTTGACGTAAGTTCACTAAAGACTAAAAGTTTAGAAAAAAATTCTTTTTTAAGAGAATTTGCTCTAGGGCACTGCTGCGTTTTTCTGTGACTTCTGAAAAGGCATTGACTTCCGATTGTTTACTGTACAGAACAAAAATTACATTTTATTAAATAAGATTACTGGTGGAAGTGTACTTTCTCAAATTTATCATGCTGCAGAAAGATAAAAAAGATAATAAGCTATTTATATGAGGCAAACCGAGACGCTACTGTGCGTCAAATACAAATTACAAGCATTTTTGTAAAAGGTAGGTCATATATCTAATTGGTGTTTACATTTCTAGATTTTACCTTTTTAACACTATCCTGAATTTTGAAAAGCGTTTGCAAATTCTGTTTGTCTGTCCGTCTGTGTCTGTCTGCAGTCTGTCTCTCCGTGCTCTAATATGATTTGCGTAAATATACTCAGATTTTCATGTAATTGTTGTATGTTAATTAGGTTTATTATGGCATGTCATATATTGAACATGAAGTATGTACCATTTATGGTTAGTATACAGGCACGCTAAAACTTATTCAGTTATATTACGATCAATAGGAAAAAACTGTTTTTTATCCATTTTAATGATGTTACACGGTTTCAAACATAATGGAATTGAAATAACTAAACATTTTTTTAACGTCAGATATACAAAATTTAAAAATGAGAAATGTATTACAATTCATCAGACATACAAAAGTAAAAATTACACAAATACAACAATTAAAAATGCAAACGTTTCAGGCTAAGTTTTAACCCCTCATCAAGGCAATAACATTCAAATGACCAGAAAACTATGTATCATGTTTACTGTTAATAATTACTAACAGTTAAAATCAAAGAGAGTATAAAGAATCGCTGTGTATTCAGTTGGAATTGCACAGGATTCAGTAATCGGCGAAATTTGCTTACGAGTGAACACACCATCAAGAAAAACTCTAGTTTTAACGTTAATGCAACGGGATCTGATAATTGTCATATTTGCAAAATATGGGCTATGCTCTGTATAATGAAATTGATATTCATTACTGAAGTGGATGGCAAGATGTTTTATAGAGAGTAAGGAGTAAGTAGAAATTATAGTTCATTTCCAGGGACGCACAAAAGTATTTCATTGAAATTATTATCTAATACGAAAACTCATTTGTAATGTATTTTAAGGATGTTACACTATTTGAATAAAATTGATATATATTACTGCAGTGTACTACAAGATGTTTTCTATTTAATATTGAGTACGTAGAAGTTATCGTTTATTTACAGAAACGCTCAAAAGAATCATCTTCCAGTACACTGAAAGAAAAAATATACCACCTTCATCTAGAACGAATAGTTATCATTTTCTAAATTCCTAAACTAGAAACACAGATTTCTGAGCTATGCGAATAAGGTAAACAAATAAATTGAATAGACGAAATGATCGAGAATTTCTACTCTAGAGTTTTCTAGGTGATGAAACCATACACTATATTAGGAATCATATGAATTGCGAGACATTATCACTTAATTTCTAAAATTAATTCATAAACTAGAATTGTAGTTCTAAAACTCACTTCTTGTGTTCGCATTTATTTGCAGAGATTTTTCAATAAGTTGGACCGCGATAATATAGGAAAATGCCCTTGAATTTTAATAGGGATAACTAGAACTCCCTAGCAAAAGGTACCAAAATTTATGAGGATGACATGGAACTATTTTTTCTAGAGCCACAATTTATTTGCTATATGCCAGCAGAAAATGTTTTCTTTTCAGAGTATTGACTATGAGTCATAACTGCTGGATGTACGTTTCCAGTTGTGATATCCATAAAACATAATAATTTTTAATGTATTACGAGGTGTATAGATCATATGGAGGGTTGCAGGAAAGAAATCACACACATTACCGGCTTCGGACAACAATTGCTGAAAATGAATTTTTACTGTGTTGTGTGTGTTTTTTTAAATGTTTATTTAGATATATCATTTCACTGTAGGAACAAAAATGAAATTTCTTACCACTATACCGATAGTATTTCACAATGTATGCCTTGATGCATGACTTTTCGTTGTTGTTATAATAATACAGCCGTAATTGGGTCTATTTAAGTCAGTGTTTTCATTCTAATTATCTTACATCTGCTCTTTTTCCTTGAGAATTTACTTCCTTTCTTATAAGAACTAAAACACATTAGCGCTGCAGATTAATTCCAATGAAAACAAGAGCAAAAAATCTTGCATCAGACATAGATTATGAAGCACTTATCAACGCTAATAAAATGTTAAAGGAAATTTACTTTTTTCTTCGAATGAAAAGAGTAAGTAAAATTCTAAATAGTAAGTTCTAAATAAGTAACTTAAAAAACACATAGTTCAGCAAAAATCCATTTTACGTAATTCCTGTCCAGAATCCATATCTGTTACTGCATGTGAAATCTTTCGTATATCCCTGTATGCATACATAGAGTTTTTACAGATTGCATAATACACTCAAAACTAGATCATTTTAAAAATGCATGCCACGGAGGAAAACGCACTACCAGAAATTACAGGTCTTAGTCAGTCATTTAACCGAATTCTTTTGTGTGTCTCTGTAAGTGAACTAAAAATGCTACGAAACCCTAAAATCTATAGCAAACATGCCGTTCTCATCAATGATTTTGTAATGTTTGAAATATCATAATATCATATCATTAAAATACACTATTAAAATACATTAAACGATTTTCCCCCAGAGATAATTCTATGAGTGTGGGACACGAAAACTGGTACCCGGGATTAATAAATGCTTGGAGAATGACGCCAACTTTGTCAAAAAATAAGGCAAATACCAGTCAGTAATTTGTAATGAACATTTTATCAATAAAAAGTTTTTTGAATATATTTTATTCTGCATTATATCTTTACTTTTCGAAAACCCCTCATGATGTTACATTTATACCTCTGTAAAAACTAAAACTAAAATATATCTACACAAATCACATAACAGAGGAAATAAAAAGCTACGATTCAATTTATAAACTTTAAACAGAAATTAATAAATTGTTACAATTAAATATTTATTTTATTGCGAACTTGTTGCAAACTTATTCCATATGAATTTATCTTTTTATGTATAGTCAAAAAAGACTTTAAACATCTAAATAACAAAGTTGAATCGGGTTTAGGAATAGTTAAATTGCAGTTAGAAATTTATTTCAACTGCTTAGAACAATTGTGCCTTAAACTATCGTAAGGTTTAAAAGATTTAAAGTTTGGTTGTCCACTTCAAATATAGATTAAAATCACTCGAAATCCGAATAGTTTACTGACACGTACATCCTTAAGTACTGGAAAAGAAAAATGTTATATTTTACTTTTTACATTTATTTGTTTCAGTTGTTTATTTCAACAACGAGGAAATAAAATATTGCCACAACAAATTTAATAACAACTTCAGGGAGATCAATGAATTTATGCTATATACGTGTTAGACGTCATCGTTTCACAATGGCTGTTCCTAAATCGTTAATCAGAGATATATATATATCCTTTTCTATGCAAAAATGTTTAAAGTTCAGTAAACATATATTTTTAGATGAGCGTTAGATGACGTTATAAGTAGCAGGCGCTAAATTGAGGCAGATGTAGAGGGATGGCAGCTACGGTGGAAATAAAGGAGGTGAAACGTATGGAGTGCGTCTCATTCGCGCATATATATATCTTGTTTTTAGGCACGATTTTGAACTCAATCGGTATCATTTGGATAACGTTAGTGTCGGATTGCGATTCAAAAATAATGTCATACACAATCACACAGACTAAGTTGAGAATCGAGGCCCTAAGAACAAAATTTTATCGACTAATATGACCCACTCCATACGTTTGACCTCCTTCCATACGTTTGACCTCCTTCCATACGTTGGCACCATTGCTGAGTGATTTCTGCAATCACTCGATCAGTTCTGTCTCGATTGGACGTCTACTGCTCACGTCGCCCACTATCGCTCTTAAATAGAACTAAAACCTAGAATCCCAGTAAAAAAAAAAAAAAAAAAAAAAAAAAAAAAAAATCCCTGCCGGCTCGGTCCTACAGGCGGAGGTAGATTTCGATGTTAAGTACTAAATTCTCCAACAAAACTTAAATCAAGATTAGAGATAAAACCCAATTTCTTCACAAAGAGCGAGCTGTAGGGAGCTAAACTTTTTGTGAAAATGGTAATATACACGAATACACACACACATATATATGGAATAGGTTTAAAAAATGGCTACAAAAAATTCAGAGAACCTTAAAGTGTTAAAATATGTTAATATTTCCATAGTCGGGTTTTTATCATGTTTTAATACGTTTCTTCAAACTTACATGGCGTTACATATTCACCTGCTGAGGTCCATTATATTTCCAATATGACGCAATATACATATTTTTTTAATTCGTCAAACTATTTATTTTGAGTTTTCATGCTGAAATCTTGCTCTAGGAAACTTATGACGTAATATTCAATTTGTTTTCAATTTGTCAAACTATTTAATTTTACACGTGAAAATTTTGCAAAAGAAAAGTAATTGTTGTGGTGAGAATTTTATTATTTGTTTTTTTTAATTGTTGGCAACTGCTATAACGAAAAACTTTTATTTTTTTCCTGCCATTGTTGTGTAAGAGCTGGTTTTATCAGAATCATGTTAAGACAGTATTCAAAATTTTGAACCCTCACCATTTCCACTGTCTTGGGCCGATTTCGCCCATTTTCAATCCCCGCCGAGATATTAGCCATCTCAAAGTGGTTGGCGAGTTTGAAGATGATTCGTGTATAATTGCGACTTTTATCGTGCGGACAAAATTTAGTACATACATACATACATACATATATATATATATATATATATATATAAACTTTTTAGGTGGGGGTGGTTTTGGGTTCCTGGGGTTCTATAATGAAAAGTTATGAAGGAATTTTTCAAAAGTCGCACCATGGTAACGACTGCAATAGGTAGTATTTCTTACGAAATCTACCTAAAAACTTCTGACATGACACACTACTCTCTTGGAAGAATTTCTTTAAGGGGTCTCAGGACTCGTAAAAATGAAAAAAAAAGCCCACTTTCAACATTTAATGTATGAAAATGTATTTGATTTTGAGACGCAATTTTAATTGGGATGAAAGATATAAGTATGTTCTTTCATTTCATGTATTTAAAAAATTGCAAGATGCAGAATTAGCAATGACAGGGGGGTCCAAACTGTCAAACATCTGACAAGCAGAAAATTGGCATAACAGATAACGCGCAGGATTACAAAATAAATTTTGCAACTAGAAGGAGAATTTTGGTGCCTACTTATACTTCAGATTATAATAATTACCCTGAACCTAAATAAATTTGTTTAAAGCATTTTTGTATTTTTTATACAAAGTTGTATTTAGCTAATGCAAAATTTTGAAAATTTCGACAGTATAATCCCTAAAAAAATATTTTTCTGAACAATAAAATGGAAATTTTAGGTTAAATTTTTACCGACTTACATGAAACATATGTTTTGAAAATTTTATGAAAAAATATTCATAAGTTTTTGAGATATCGTGCGTGTTATGCCCAAAAACGTCATTTGGAGAAAAATGACTTCAAAGTTTCGGAAACGCTGCTTCAGCTATTGAGCGAGTATAATTCTAAAAGCCATAACTTCTGTTCTAACGGGAATTTCAAGGAAACAATAATATGAAAATTTTCAGAAAAAATAGGAATTTAACATCTAAAAAAATTAAAATTTCGAAAAATTTAAGGCTCTAAGAGTCCTCAGACCCCTTAACAGGTGTCACAGTTTGCACTTTATTGAATTTTAAAATCAGTCAATCCATTTTAAGACACCCAGTATTAAAGAAAAACTTTCGGTTGAAGAACCAACTGTTTTGCTCAAGGACTCTCTTGTTACGAAATAAAGTCAGTTTGAGATATTAGAGATTTAAAAATAAATAGATTAAAATTTTAAGCAATCAATACAAACTTTTAAAATTTAATGAGTTCGATAAACGTGACCTTTATAGAGACGGCAGATTTATTACAGAATACACATAAATAAATTAAATTTCTTCGAAATTTAGAGAAACGAAAAACTAGGCATATTCCTATTTCACCTGATTAAATTATAACAATAGTGTAAGATGTACGTTTACTTAGCGCTTTGTAAATATTTAGGAAGTTTCTACTTTCACTAAAGTATTCTTTACTGATAATTTAAATGCTTTAAGCTTTCAAAAGTGTAAAAATGTTTTAAGCGCTATTCAAAATCTTATAGATACATATTTAAATATACATAGTAAAGTATTTAATGAAATACATCTTTTAAGAAATATCAGGTTGATTTTATAAAGTTCTTAAAACGTACTAGTGTAATTTTTATGGTATTTAAAAAAAAACATATATACAGGGTGTTCGAATAGCACCAAACAAACTTTAAAGAAAAAGAATACTCGCTCAGAGTTCATGAAAATTGTCCGAAAAATCATTGCTCTAAAACGTATATCTTTCGAGAAAAAGGCGAAAGAAAAAAGTATGACGTTCATATCCGGTACACCGAAAATTAGCTTTATTGAACCTCGTTAAATTACACAAGTCGGAAATTGTACGTCAAACGTGGCAAATAAGGTACGTTCGAACTATAACTAGTTTTATACATATTCAGATCTTGCTTCAGTAGCTGTTGCACTCTTAGGCGAAAATGCATGAATACAAAATTTATTAAGATTATATATATTATATTCAGTAAAACAGAAATAATAGGATTCCATCTTCAATAGAACGTCAGCAACATGGCAACATTGAATCATTACCTATCATGGGATATCATTGAATTAATTACGGATGATAGGATTTAAAAGAATGAAGAAAACTTTTATTAATATCTTTTTAAGTTTTGATTCGATTTTCATAAAATTTGAAATGACTCGAAAAAATTCTGCAACGCTTATATATATTAAATTTCTAACCGTTCGTTTGAGTAGTTTTCTGCGCTGTTATATGCGCACAGATGGATAGACAGACGGACGGATCAGACGACGACAATAGGAGCTACGCATATGTATAATTACGAACGCACCTAAACATTGTACCCATAGGCTTGTAAAAGGAGAATAATTTAAAAACTGATGGAAGGTGGAGGTGTGTCAAATATGCAAATGAATTGCCGTTGTTCTTCCCCCTTAAAAAACGACAACTTGAAACTATTGCAACTTTGCATGGCAATAATATACAGTCGTCTCTCTGTTTAACGTCGCTCTACTTAACGACGATCTCTACTTAAGGACGATTTTTTGCGGTCCCGGCTCCTTTAAGTAAAAAAATCTCTATTTAAAGACCAAATTGTTTCTATTTAACGACGATTTTCACGTATTTTATTATTTATATTTCGTATATTCCAGGATTTACTAAATGTGTCAATTCATTTTTTACCGCTAATTATACAAGTAAATTGCAGCCATTAGACCTGGGAATCATTTGTAGTGTAAAAGCATATTACCGAAAATCCTTAATTAGGAAATTATTAAATGACTTTGCTGACAAAAATGAAATTAAAAAAATTACAATTTTGGGAGTCATGCACATGATTACATCAGCCTCGAAAGAAGTTTCTCCTTGCACAATTGAAAACTGCTTATGGGCATCTGGAATTGGCATTCAAGAACAAATGTATATAACAGATGCACAATTCGACACAGAAGATATCACCACCGAAGTCTTGTTGGTGATGAAAATGTTTCAGTAAAAGATTCTATCGATTGTGACGAAGACTTTTAACGACCAACTTCAGAAATTTAGAACAAACTTATAAAGACATCGCAAATAAAAATTCAACTTCAGATGCAGAAGATGGTGATGATGCTGATGGTACAGAAAACGAGGCACCACCTCTTTCTTACTCAGATTTAAATTCTGCCCTGGATATTCTTCGCCAGTGCATTGTTCCATTAAATATGGAAGATGACTCCTTCAACCTTCTTGAAAAGTTTGAAGCGAGGGTACTAAAAACTAGACCATCATTGAAACAATCTACACTTTTTAATTTTTTAAAAACTTAATTTGTTTAATTAAATGTATTACAAATATTTTTATTGTACTGTAAGTAACATTGTATGCAGTATAATTAATGCAATTTGCATTTGTGCAATAGCAATATGAATTATTATATTCGTTATCCGTACCGATAAAATAATAAGAAAGGAAGAAAACATAAAATAAATTAAAATAAATAAATAAATAAAACAGTTTTAAACACGCCAATACATTGAGAAAGGTATTGACAGTCTTAAACCTGTAAAGTGTGAAGGGAAATGTTTTTCAAATATTATTTTTCCACAAATTCTGTTTAAGGACGATCTCTATTTAAGGACAATTTTTCGAGGTTCCTTAAAAGTCGTTAAACAGAGAGCCACTGAATTTCTTTAGTGAGCATTGCGATATGTACTTTACTGTCGGCAGAGTAACGGTAATGCATTACAAACTGCTAGAGGTTTTATGACGTTATATTTTTTCTTGAAAATTATGCGTAGTCGAGGTATAGTCCTTTCAGCAACCTTTTTAATGTTCTCATAATGAGGATTATCATTTTGCACAGTTTGTGCGGTGGTATTTGAACAGCATGTTTTATATTGTAGTTACATGGCAAAATACTTTAATTTAAATTGAAAGAAAACTTTTACCTCGACGAAGATAATGAGGAAATTGCTAAGTAAAATGATGAAAGAATGCAAAATTTTCTATTAAAACAAAGTAAATGTTGAAAAAAAGAAGGCAATTTAACAAATTACAACGACCATTTGGAAAATGATTTTTTCAAAGACTCGCACGGAAATCGCACGGAGTTAATCATACATTACGCACGCCATGAATTAAACATTAATACTGCTATTACACGTAAAAATTGCAAGAGACAAAAATCGCCTGCGACTCGTCAGATTTCCTTAAACTTACGTATTATCCACCTGAAACTTACGTATTATCCAAGCATTTCATTGGCTGTTCGAGAAAAGGCTTTTCCATCGTAAAAATCTGACGACCAATTTTAAATGAAATTTCATTCTTAACGTCTAAACATCCCATAATATTACTTTTTACACCGTCGTATAGAGAAAAAAATGTACTTTTAAATGCAATTTGTTTGAAAGCTGTATCTCAATTTGTTTTTGAGTTATTAATTTTTTTGTAGTGTTTATTACTTTTTTGTCATAGTGGCAACAGAAGTATCCATCTCTGATGAAAGTAAAGGGAAATACAGATTACTGTATCGATGAATCAGAAAACGATTAAAATGAGGATTCAACCAATAAAACGTCTCAGATATGCTTTTGATTTCCTACCCTGAGAGAGAACAATAACCATTTTTCCAAATGGTTAATAATCTAATCAAAAAAGAAACACATATTTTTTAAACTACAAGCTAATTACAACATATATTAAACTGTAATTTATTCTGGCAGTGACAATAAACTGTAATTTTTGATTACTGTAAAATTGTAAGTAAAGGTTTCCAAATCTATCAGATTTTTCAAATAGTAATTTTTTCTTTATTTCACCACAGGCATTTTTGGATTAAATAAAGCAAAGATTACTATTTGAAATTTCTTGCAATTTGTTTGAATAAAGTAATCCGTAGCAGAAATTTGGATGAATAACGGTTTATACGTTATATTCTCGTATTATAATTGTACCAAAATATTCAATCACTGAAATTTTAATTTTCTGCGAAAATTTCGAAACTTTCTAAAATGAACGAGGATTACGCTGCCTAGTTACCAAAGAAATTGTTTCGAATATGAGAGGATTTTTCTAGAATAATCTTAATTTATAGTCGCTTAAATATCATGATGTCTGGCGGAGTGTACATGGTATCTTTTGGTCTATTAAATTGAACTCAGCAGATAAATATACAAAGTGCTCATGATACATTGGTAATAACTTTTGATCTCCTTATTACGCGCTTTTCTTATTTCTAAAACTATGCTTTTGCTTCTAAGGTTACGATTTAACATTTTTAAAAAGATATACTTGTGCATTGCTGATAGGAATCATTTCGAGGAAATACGAAGTTAGAAGGGTTCGTTGATGTATGTCAATGGATATATATCATGATATATATCCGATATTTATTTTTAAAATATCAAGATTTTTTATATTTTTGCTATTTTCAGATACTTGATATTTATTTTCAAAATATCAAGATGTTTGATATTTTATATATTTGATATTTATTTTCAAAATATTACTGTGCAGGATAATTTTGATATTTTTAGTTAGTTTATGAAATTTTCAAATGTTATTTGATGATGTCATTCTGTAGATAAAGAACTTTTGTCTCTGGTGGTGACTTTTTTTGCCAAAGAAAACAAATATATTTTCCAAGCTTTGTGTTTTAAGCTTTTATTTTTAAATGTAGAACTAATAATTATGTGACACACAGAATTATTAGTTCATAACAGCCATTGATAGATAAACTGTCTAATTACAGATAATCAGTTATATACAGCTTTGTTAAAAAGGAATCTTCTCTGATTTTGATTTAGTTGAGTATAAATTTAGGGAATAAATAATAAGACAAGCTTACATTTATGTTAAAATTCTTTGATAAAATAAAAATGTTTTGTATTTAAAATTTTGCACAATAAAGTTCTGATTTCTTGATACTGAATCCGATAGTTTATTTTTTTCTAAAGTGTATTTAAAGCAAATTGTATTTGTTTTCAATTAGTTGATTTTCAATTTTGTTATAGTGGGAGTGGGGGGGGGGGGGGGGAGAAGGAAAGGAAAAGAGAAATGTATTTTTAGAATACTGTTTAAGTTTTCATGTTAACTTCAATATATTTTAGTTTCTAATTTATATTAGGCTTGAAAATATTTATTGTCAGCAGTGAGTTGACTATATTGAACATATCATATATATCGAAAATATCGGATGTATATCAAAATATCGGATATTTTTGATATTTTCGAAAATAACATGATATTTAGGAACCCTGGATCAAACGTAATTTCTGTTTCTGATGTCGGCACACAAGTAACCAAAATGTATGAGGTACGTAAGGATCGCGCAAGAATTTCAGCAATTTGTGTTATCCTTGGGTATCTCATGTTTTTCCTTTCCGTTGTGGTGACATCATGATCAGCGTCTTGCACCTTCTTCACGCGATGAACAGTATGTAAATAGATCTTACTGAGGTCTGTAATTTCCCTGACATTTCGTACTGCAGGGAGGCCGGAAATTACAATCGATCTAAGTGTGTATTCATTCGACATGATGATTGGTATCATTATTTAACACTTAAAACATAAAATAATTATGATAAATCATAATATTAAAAGCACTTTTTTTTTTTAAATTAATGAGAAACCCGCGATATAAGGATATGCAAAGCTACTCTAAAATATATCGCACGCACCGTAAAAAAGACCTTAATCTAGGAAAATTTCCACGACGAAAATATACAGTACCCCAAAACTTACAAAATTTCAAAATTTTTGATTTTTTTGTGTACAGCAATCGACAGTTTTTAAAGAATGCAACATTAAGGCGGGAGACTAACACTGTAAAAAAAAAAATGTTTTTAAACTTATTTTTTATTTTTCTTCACACCTTTCGGGACGAGCGTCTTTTACAGAATTTTTAATCTTTTATCACCGTTTTTTCAAAACAGAAATTTTTGCCTAACTGAATTGGGAAAATGCTCGGATTAAATAAGGCAAAATTTACACTAAAATGTAACTGGTGAGAATAATCACGGATTCTGAGCACCTTACGCGGCATGTATAACGGTCGCTCGTTCGCAAGGGATTAAAGTTTACGATAATGTAATCTAATTCAGAGTAACTCACCACTCCGAAAAGCGTACTTTATCTCCAGCAGCGTTAGAAATCAATATATTTTCGAGATTTAAGGAATCATTTATGAAAACAAAGTTTCTGTTGCTGCCACTGATTTTTGGAAACATATCCGAGTAGTTTTTATAATGTATTAATCAGTTTTTTTCAACCTGGAATATAAGTATTTTAGATGTTATAAATTCTTAAGAAAACATTTTCATGGTCAACAAACATGTTTAACAGACAAACGTGATAAATTATCTGCATTAGCATTCGCAATAAAATCAATATTATTTTGTTATTATTAAATACAGTAGAACTCCGCTAATCCGAAATTCCGGTTAATCCGAACCGATTTTATTTTCGAAAATTATACATGATCAGATTAACTGAAAAGATTAGTTTACGAAGTTTTCCAGAATACAGAATGAATGTCAGGAAAAACGTGTAAAGTTAGAATTAAACAAAAGGTGGCAGTAAAGCATGTTTTTTATTACCGTTATTGTTGTTTAAAAGAGGTTGAATAGAATAAACAAGTAGGAAAAATCATGCGTTAAGCATAGATTATGAAACACTTTCCAACACTTCCTGAATGCTTTAACAAAACTTCGTTATTTAGGGAAATAAGGTATATAAGTGAACTAAGTAAACATTTTAGAAAACATATAAAACATTTGAAAAACTGATTTCAGCAGTTACCATCTATAGCAAATATGTATTTCAATTCTTTTGAACAGCCCTGTATTTGATCTGTAGGTTGATATATATATATACTATATAATGGAGAAATTTAGTTTAGCAAGAAAACACATAACAGGTTGGAATTTCTCTTTCAGCAATTTATACTAATAGATTTAAACATACTTGTATACTTTTTTAAAACTCTGCAGTAAACCTAATACCTTTAACACACGCCACTATTTAGCTAAAGAGTTTAATTCAAAGTAAAACACTCTTAAAACTACCGGAATCACATTTCCAGAAATTATCATTTATAGACGGTGTGGTATAGAATCTATACACACAGCTTGTTATACAATTAAATTATTTATACAAAACAGAACAACCTATTATTATTCAAGAGAAAATAATAAATGGCATTTTGACAAATATTTCTTTATAAAATAAATAAAGTAAATTAATTTGAATAAAATCTTAAGAGTATTTAGATAAAGAAAAATCATAATTTATAATAAGTATATGGATGCATATATATGTTTTTGGTATCATTTCATTTGTAAAAATTTAAGGTTTGTGAATATTGAATGTATTTCGTAATATGGCAATTAATTAAGAATTTTGTAATATTTTATATGAAAATTAACAGTGTGATAAAAATTCACATATACTTCAGACGAAAATAGGACAATAAAACTTATAGGAAGGGCACATGGACGCCATATAAGACATGTTAATAATAAAGCCAGTCACAATTATTTATGATGCACTTAGCACTGACAGGGCTACTATTTATTGGTATCATCGTGCGTGGCAGAGGGGGTCCGAAGCTCACAGGTGACGTCAGATCCCCGTAAACGAAGAGAAAAAATTAGCTATGCGTTGGAAAAATACGGAGACGCCCAGAAGAGGGGATCAAAAGCGAACCACAGCCAATAGATCAGGCGCACCAGTAAGAGAGAAGCACCAATCGACGAATAAAAAAAATCATATTGTACTAATGAAATACGCCCATTTTTTTGTGGGGGAAGATTTTGAAAAAAAAAAGAGACTTGGATTTTGTCTTCACCTATGTCGCTCCTCCTGAAGGAAGCTCTGGGATTAGTCTTGCGACCAAAAGGGCTAGGTTGATAAGCTGAAGTCTGCGAAATCCTGCATCACCCTGTATCGGACATGGAAAGAAGTCTGATCTCGGAGGGCTCCAACATTTCTAATGGCTATTGATGGATGGAACTCTGCGAAAATTTTCATCATCCTGAATTGATTATGCACAGAACTCTGACCTAGGAGTGCGACACCATTTTTCTGATTGCCACTAGCGGATGAGATGGGATGCCACACCGAAAAGTTCCAGTTATCACAGTGATTGTATAAGGAGTTCAGCCAAAAGAGACTATATGAACTTTAATGTGTTCGGTCAAAAGTGACTTTCAAAATTTGAAAGGTGCGGACAAAATCTACCTAGTGATAAGAACTATCAGTGCTCTACAGGAAGTGTTTTCGTCCCTTTCCTCTGAGGTATATGGTGAGTTCATTGCTTAATATATGGCCATTATTTTATTATATATTTATGTTGAGTGCGTAGGATTTTCTGTGTCTAATATTTTATAGGCAAAATTTTAATGCAGTTATGAGTATTTGTCATTATTATGGACTAATCATAACATTAAAATATCAGCGTTGGAAATTCGTCAATAACTTGGCTAAGAGGCCATTCTATTTGTGCTGTGAGAACTTCAACCAACGTTTTGAATCCAAAATTCCACAAAGATATGACTCATAATTATCTTGTTATGAGATCTCATGTAACTGAGTATGCTGTCAAATTAAGATGCATTTAAGAGTAATTATGTTTGATATATGGAAGTTATGTGCTTGAAAATAATAAAATTTGATTCTATATGTGCATTTCCTATCTTTTCTTTGAAGCATTATTCTTATTCTTTCTTTTCAGAGGTTTATTAAATTTATGAGTTTTAAGAGTTTAATTTTAGAAAATATTAAATCGAATAATTATATATGCAACCCATTGAATCCTGAATATAAATTTTAACGTTAAATAAGTCGATTCTGAGTATTGACGTATAATTTTATTCAAAATTTATTCTCCTCCTATTTTATTAATTAATATTACCCTCTTTTGATCTTTCACAACGAGGATCGGGTAATATTTCTATCATTTGTAGTACCACTTTATTGTCGCGTGACCAAGTGTGTTGGTGATGGATCGTCACCACATACTAAAAATTTAATGGTGCTAATATCAGGTGTTATAAATTTGTATTTAGGATCTAAATTTAATATTTGTAGTAATTGATTAGAAAATATTTAATATTATATAAAAAATTCTTCTCTTCCATTGTTTCTTTTTTCTTACTAACAAAAATCATTTTTGCATATTGGGTATAAAAGCATGAAATATGATATTTTGAATTATTCATACAGAATAAATAAAAATAAATATATTTATGAAAGATAAGTAGGATAATTATATATATGTATATAAAAAAAGAAAAAAAGAGTAGTTCAGCTCACAGCACATAATTTAGTACGAACATAACGAGTGATGATTATAATTAATATTTATGAAAGGAAATATTGGTGAAAATTTCATATTGTATTTTATTTATGTGCATGCATGCAGAATATTCAGTGTTATTTCAGTAGAATTTATGCGAAAATATTATTTTACAAATTAGTATGATCTTGAAAATATAGATAGACAATTATATTCTAAAATTGAAAAAATAATAATTTGCAGTGTAGGAAATTTCTGAGAAACTAGGATAGAAGCAAAACAAAATAGAAATTATTATATTATATATTTGGGAATTGCAGCCGCTAGGAAAATAAAGCATAAAAATTAAATCATGACAGGCGGCAGAGGGAAGAGACAAACTTCTCCTGAAAGGGAAACATTTACGATAGGAGTAGATACCCTAATAAATTCTCTCCAAAATTTTGAAGATAAACCAGACCAAGAAATTACACAATTTTTTGACGAATTTGAAGAATTAGTCGCTGCGGCACAATTTCCCGATGATATCAAATTAGTACTTGCAAAATCAAAATTTAAAGGGCAAGCACGGGAAATTATGAAAAATACAACAGAACTTCATAAGGCAAACGACTACAAAACATTCAAAGAAAATTCAATAAAGCAGTTTCAAAAAGAAAAATCTTTCGCAAAAGCGCAATTACAGTTCATTAACGCGAAACAAACAGCCAATCAAACGATTGAGGAATTTACTAAAAAATTCAATATTGAGGCACAAAAATATTTAGCTTTATCGGGACACGAAAAAAAAATGGAGCAAAAGAACTGCTTGTAACGATGAAATTAACAAAATACCTTGAGGCGTTGAGACCAGATATTTCATTTGAATTAAAAAAATATCCCCCAACAAAATTCGACGATGCTTTTAAACGGGCCAAGGACATCGAATTAGCAATCAACGGAAAATGCGCAGGCGAAATGAACAACTTAACAGAAACTAGTGAAAAAAATTGTATGAGGCACTAATCAATATGTCACAAGAGCAAAAAACTGAAATACAAGACCTAAAGAAACAGATAAATAATTTAAAGCTTGAGACACATGAAAACAAACAAAACGAAGGGGAAATTAATCACATCACCCAACAATTCTGTCACATATGCAACAAATCAAACCACCAAACACAACATTGTTTTTTTAATAAAAGAAGCGAAAATTCTGTACAACCTAGGGGAGCGCAACAATACAATGTTAGGCCAAGATTTCCAAGGAACTACTATACAAATTACAATTATAAAAATTTCCAAAGAAGTCCAAAAATTTATATACCGCATTTTCAAAATCCTCAAAATTTCAATCCCATAAGACCGCACTATAATCAGCTTCGACCAAATTATATGTACAATGTGATGCCCAATTGGCATAATGATTCTCAACAGCTGATAGGTCAAAATCAAATGCACCAAGGGAATTACAATTTTCAAAACACTGTCCCATTTCAGAATGCTGATTTTACACAGGGGAATAATGCACAAAGTCAGTATACAGAGCAACACTAAGGCGTGACAAATATACAAAATGGGCAAAACAATTTTTCTCAACCACCTAATGATAGAAATGGAGAAACGCAGCCTACTATTACCTTCCCAAGTGAAAATCAACAGAGAAGGGGTAGACAAAATACCAGAGGGAAAAGAGGACACCACCATTTAAACCGATAGGCGGGTCTCAAAATTTAGCACAAGTGCAAACCCGTAGGTCCCGCATATTAGAGGAAAAACAGGGTTATAAAATAAAAACGAAATTAAACAAAAAAGCAAGAAAAACAGAACATAAACAGGAGAAAAAAAATTGAGCAAAGAAAATGTAGACCAAAATCCAAAAATCCAGGAAAAATTTATAGCAAGTTGCAACTCTGGTAGGAACAATCAATTACCAATATGGAATTTAAAAATTACAAAAGAACTAATTATACCCAGTCTCGTAGACTCAGGGGCAAGCATAAGTCTATTGTCACCAGAGATTTTTGAAAAAATTAAACAGGCAGATGTAAATATAAAATATTTAGCAAATTCCATCAAAATTACAACTTTGGCAAACAAAACGATCCCTTTCAAAAAATGCGTAAAATTTAAATTTAGAAATGAGAATAATTTCCTAAACGGGACATTTTATGTCACCAAAGAAGAATTTGACCGAGATTACAAAATTTTGGGATACGATTTTTAAAGAATAACAAAATAATTATGGATTTGGAAAACAATACTGTAAAAATCAATAACATGATAATAAAATTAAGTTCTAATGAAAATCATTTTACAGAAGCTAACAGAATTAAAGACACACAATTAAATGATGATTTTCAAACTGTACCTAGGCGAATTAGTTATAATGATCATTGTTATAATTCACAAAATAATATAAGAGCAGTTGTAGAAAATAAAATTACTCTAAGACCTAAAGAATCGAAATTAGTAAATTTAATTTTCGACGGAGTTTTAGAAAAAGACCAACAATTCTTTTTTCAACCCAAATACAATAATAAAAAATTAGCAATTCAGAATTCTGTTCATAAAAATAAAGAATCCGATAATAATTCATTTCAAATTATAGTGCAGAATCTCTCCAAGAATTATTTAAACTTATACAAGGATCAGAAATGGGGAAGATTACAACTGATTTTTCTATTAAAGAACAAAATGAAACAAATACTGACAGTATTTATGAAGTTAACAATTTAAATATAACACAAATTAGAGAATTGCGAAGAAAGGAACTGTCGAGAGAGGATTTCAAAGTAGATCATTTACCACCGAAGAGCAAAAGGAAGTTTTGGATATTGTAATGAGACATGCGACAGCATTCAGTAAATCTTATAAAACACTAGGAGCGACGTATGTAATTAAACCTAAAATTAAATTACAGCATGACTTTCCGATCCAAACCAAACCTTTTAAATTAGCACACGATATAAAGAAGAGTGCTGAAAAAGAAATAAGAGATCTATTAGACGCAGGTTTTATAGAACCTACGAATTCCAGCTATGCATTTCCAATAATTTTCGTGAAAAAAAATTCCACATCAAAAACTAACGACAAAAATTTAATCAAAGTAAGATTACCTCTAGATTTTAGATCGCTTAATGATATAGTAGAGAGCGACCCATATCCTGTGCCAAATACAAAAAAGATTTTACAAAGCATGTCATGAAAGAAAATATACACGGTGTTAGATTTACACTCAGCGTTTTCTCAAATCAAGCTGAGGGAAGAAGACAAGCGCAAATTGGCTTTCGTCACGGAAAACAATCACTTTCAAATGACTCGTTTAGCATTTGGATTAAAATTTTCGACGAATTAATTTGCTCGCTTAATGGACATAGTTCTAAGTGACTTAAAAGAAAAATATGACATTGAATATTTCATCGATGATATCCTTCTTGGAGCTCAAAATATAGAACAAATGCATGAAATACTTGAAGAAGTACTAAAAAGATTAGAAAAATTCAATTTAACTATAGAACCTACAAAACTAAAACTATATATGCCGGAAATTGAATTTTTGGGGTATAAAATCAGCGAAAAGGGATATGCACCCTCAGAAAAAATATAAAGAAAATTACTAACTTTGCAAGACCCACATCTCATAAAACGGTGAGAGCATTCATAGGTCTATGCACATATTTTAAATCAACCATACAAAATTACGCGAAAATTATTGCACCACTGACAGATCTTACGAAAAGTAAAGGAAAATTCAAATGGAATGAAACTGCAGAAAAAACATTTAAAGAAATACAACGAATAATAATGCAACAGCCAACTATATATCCTCCGAATTATGCGAAAGAATTTCATGTAATTACGGACGGATCTAAAATCGCAACATCAGGTATATTGGCGCAAAAGCAAGGTGATAAAATGATACCAATTGAATTTACAGGAAGAAAGTTAAGAGAGTCAGAAAAGAAATATCACAGTCTACAAATCGAGCTCTTAGCTATATACGAAACAATAACCTATTTTCGAAACATTTTATTAGGAAGAAAATTCTATCTTTTAACGGATTCTAAGGCTTTAACATATCATTTACAGCTAGATAAATAGCCTGAGATTGTCGCACGTTGGTTACTTAAACTCCAAGACTACGACTATGAGATATCTCACATTTCTGGAAATAACAACCCAGCAGATTTCAATAGCCGTTGCTTACACAATTTAACAATTGCAGATAATTTAAATAAACACCTTTTCACGGTGAATAAAAATTTAACTGAGGACAATATAAAAAAGGAACAGATGAAAGACCCTAAACTAAAAGAAATTATAGAAGCTTTACAGCAACAGAAGAAAGCAAAGAAGTACGAAAAGTACACTTTAAATAAAAATGGGATTCTAATTTTAAAAAATTCACAAAATTCCAGTAATGATGACTTATACATTGCACCACAAAGTTTGAAAGAAGACATTTTAAATAGTGCACATGTACCACATTTTGCTTTTCTAAAAACTTATGGTATAATAAAAGAAAGATTTTTCTGGTATAGAATGTATCAGGAGGTAAAAACATTCTGTGTGAAATGTATAACATGCAATACTTTTAAACAACATAAGACTATAAAAGTACCATTAAAAAAATGGATAAGAATTATTTAGCAGGAGAAAGGTTAACGATTGATATAGTGGGACCTTTGGTTGTATCGTTAAAAAAATAAATATATTTTAACAGTAATAGATACGGCTGCACGCTTTCTACAAGCATTTCCACTCAGATCAACCGACACTAAGGTCCTAATTAACGCTTTGAACCAATATTTTAGTGCATACGGTTTAGCACGATATATTGCAAGCGATAATGGACCTTATTTTAGGTCAAAAGATTTCAAAGATTACATGCAGAATCTAAATATCGAGCTAATAAGGTCAAGCGTATATAATCCACAAAGTCAAGGGATTGTAGAAAGAGTCCATCTTGATTTTAAAAATTCTATAGCATCCATGTGTACTAAAACGTACGAATGGGACATTAGACTTCCATATTTTGTGCTTATGCACAATACAACAAAAAATCGAATAACGGATTTTACACCAAGCATGTTATTTTTTGCACGAGAAATAAAAACGCCATTCAAAAATTTCACAACACACGAAATGGACTCGTACAGCACCTATGTGCAAAATAAATTAAAAACATATGTTCGAAATCAGACACGAGGTCATGAAAAACCAAGAAAAATCGGATCAAGAATTAAATAAAAACGCAAAATTAAAACACAAACAGCTACAAGTAGGTGATGAAGTTTATTTAAAACTTCTAATAAAACCTAAAGCGTTACACCAAAAATTTTCAGGACCATATTTTGTCGAAAGAATTTTTAGAAACGACAATTACCTAATCAAAAACAGGGACAAGCCGGAATTAAAACCTGTCACTATTCACATCTCAAAATTGTTCGCGCCTAACATCGCAAACAAAATAAATAAATAAATAACCAGGTAATTTATAAAATAATACTATATACCAAAAAAAAATAAATAAATCAGTGCAAACTGATTAAACAAAAATATAGCAAAAATACAAAAAATTTTTCAACGGCAACACGGAATTAATAATAATAATAATAATAATAAAAATATTAATAAATATACTTATATTTGCTTAGATTATATTATTTTAATAAAATAGTTAATATTGGAAAATTATTATGAATGAAGAAACAAAATTTGAATTTTGAATAAAATTTATGCAGCCATGATATGTCTTTTATACCATGAAAATAAAATGTTATGCGGTAGAAAATTTTGGTAGAAAATGTGGTAATAATAATAATAAATAATTTTAATAAACATGTAGTAAAGCATAAATGTTTTCAAATTTCGTTTTCCCTCAATAAAATAAAATTCAACGAAGTTGGACAAATACTGCCCAAGAAATTCACATGTTAGAAAAATATTTTGTGCAAAAATTCTGGACATATAAAGGAAGTCCTTTTGAAATATTAACAGAAAATAAATCAAAGGTAAATAGTCAAAATAAATAAAATAACAATATAATATTTTGTCACAGTAATAGGAATGATTTTTGCAAACAAGTAAAACAGATAATTTTTCTTTCATACATCCCTCCACAAAAACAAAATAATATAATATACACAAACAGAATTTTTTACATTATACACAGGTAAGCATGACATAAAAAAATTACTAAAATAAAAAAAATGCAAATATTGGTATACGACGACAGAATCAAACGCAAAAGAGAAGCGCTAAGTAGCATCTCCTGAGTTAAAGAAGATAATTGTGGCTTGGAGAAATACCTCTTCTCCGCATCCCGTATAGCAAGGCAGCGGGTAACCCTTTCCCCCATCTTTTTTTTTTGCTTCCTCCTGTGACCAGCGGAACGAGCCAGTAAGGCAAACCTGTTCCCAGAGCAAAGTGCGAACGTTCAAGCAGGAATAGTGAAAGAGAAACTAATGCATCACCAAAAACTGGTTTGGGTTACCCCGGCTTCCTAGCAAATTCAGGGGAGATGAACAGAACAGTTAGGGTCACGAATGAGGACAGACTGATAAGAAGGGAATAAAAAAAGAATTTTCTCACCAACCCGGTATCGTAGCAGAATTCCGGTAGAACCAAGGCGGTTTTTTTACTCAGGAGTGAGAGCTTTAGCTTCGCTGCGTATTAGTCAAAATATATCCTGGCTGTGTAGTGCAATTGGCATCAAGCAGTTGTTTCCATGGGCAATCTTTTCACGGATGGCAAATTTTTCACGACACACGGATTGAAGATAGTTGATTACGTAATTTGAGTAGACAACACAGCTAAATAATTGAATGACAAAATTAATATTGAATTGCATATTAATTACAATGTCTAGAAAAGAAATATTTTGAGTGAGTAAAAATGAAGCGTAACATAAGGATTATTCTGGAAAATAAAAATTAGAAAAATATATATTAAAAAATATATATATATAGATAAACGGAAAACAGGGTATATATAATTTATTTGTTACCACTTCAAAATTGTTTTGACGTATTTCAAAACATGTTGGAAAAATATTTTGATCGCTAGTGATAGACAAACCACATACTTACTTCAAGAGGACTAAAAGAAAAATATATATTAAATTGACACATTTATTAAAAACAAAAACAAAAAAAAAATTTGGAAAATTCTGTTGTACAAAATATAAAAAACGGTTCCTTTGGAGATATATAAGTAGAAATTAGCAACATTGGATGGAAAATGTATTTTCCATTATACATATTATAAGATATTAACAAAACGTTATGACTTTGACACGAAAATGAAACATTATGAACACATGGACTTAAAGTATGCAAATAAATAAAAATTGCTATGTCACGGATGCACTTTTAAATATGGCATTTATATTACCATATTTATGACACTACATGGATAAAATTGTATATAAATTTATACAACATTTCACACTCTTTGTAAATAAAAATGATTTAAAACACCATTTGTCAGAAAATAAAAATTTTCTACACATTACTACCAATTAGAAAAAGAAAAACAAGTAGTAATTGGGAAAATGTAAACAAAATGTAAGTGTGTAAAATTGCTAAAAAATTTATGAAAGTAAGAGATTAAACATAAAAAAAATCTGAAAAATAATACATAAGTAAGTAAATAAATTAATACATATATTAAAATAAACATTACAGACTCATTTAGACAAACAAATAGTGTGGATGACCACATAAGGGCCAAAAATGAAAAGCACACCGTTTTGTAAACAACATAATAAGTAAACAACCTGTAAGTATTATTTAAAAACCTTAAAACTATCAACAACAAAGTAATTTTAATATAATAATGTTTGAAAAAACTGTAATAATCGCATGAAATTATGCTATATTCCCGGGAAAATGTCATTTTATTGCTGGACGATAGGATGACATTATTAAAAAATAAAATTTCATGAGTTTGTTAACAATTTTTTTCAATATTGAAGCAAAATATTAAAACACACATACATAAATTAATATATTAATATAATAAATAAACCATAATATACCTAAAACTAACAAAATATATATGGTAGATTTGCAACAATACCTTAACGGAACGGAAAAAAGTATATAAAAATTTATTAACTTCATTGTGCTGGAATGAAAACATATTTGGAAATAAACAAAAACAAAAATAAAACCATTATAGATGAATTATTACAACATACATTAAAATTTTCACAATTTATAAATATAAATAAATAAACAAATAAAACGGATGCATATTAATTTGGGAACCCATTGAACAATTAAATAAATATAAAACGGCAAAATGAGCACGGAACGACATATTTAAACACTATATTTACCGCTAATATATTAGTGAATAGAGTGTATCATCTTTCACACATGTGTTAGAAAATCGTAGTACAAAATACATAAATAATATAAAATTAACTCAAAAGATGTGAAGCAAAGTACCATTTAAGTCATATGACGCATAGTAGCGTATAAAAATTATATATATAGCAAAACAACTTATTAGGAGTTTAGGATTAAAACATTTCACACGTCATAAATATACAAAATACCACATTAAAAAGGATACGGTTGTCAAAAAAAAAAAAAAAAAAAAATCTCGTTAACATAGTGTATATAATGACGCACGAGAACTACACTGTGCGCAAACGAAATAAAACATGATATTGTTTGTGAAATAAAATCAAAATATTATAAATAAATATGTCAGAAAAAATTACGTAACCAAATGACACGAAAGATTATGACAAAAAATAATGTGAAAGAAAAATAAAAAAGGATACATTGACAGACTTCTAATATCATATGGTATAATAAGGCATATATGAAAGGAAATTGTACGAGGTAAGGAAAATACTTTATGAATTTAAAAGCACTAAAATTATTTAATGAAATGATAGTTACATGAGTGCAATTTCTTGAAGGTAAGCTCAAAAGAAAATGGCGACCAGTCAGACACTAGAGATCTGATAAACAAATATTTACAGGACATCATTAAGAATAAGGAACGATATACTATATAAATAAGAACACTTTTATTAGATAGTATTTAAATCTTCGGATTTAAAAATGAATTACACTTACCATATATTCTGCAGATATTATCCAATTTTATATCCAGGGAAAACATACACATGATAGAAAAATATACCGCACACACTTCGACATCCATTAAGTGAAAAAAAACGATTAGTAAGGTGGCCAACGCGATAAGGAGAAACCTGTTTGGAGTGATAGTACTGACCAGTCCGTCTTGTTCCGAGATTATTGTCGCTGTCAAGGACACGGGCGTGGGAAAATCGCATCTAGGCACCGGAGAGGATATTCGGTTGTGCTCTCTGTGGAGAGATTTTTCGGTTCATCTTTCTGGGCTGAAGGGATAACAAGATGAATTGGCTCGCTCGCTCTGGGATGTGCTTTGCGCATAGCGCGCGCCAGTTACTGGATATTCTTTTAAAATTACACACTGATTTCAGTGATGTTTTGCATGAATGTACATATATTTGTACACACATTATTGTATATCTTTTGGAAAATGGGGTTCATGTAATATCTGTATTGTGAGGATGTAAACAATGTATAAAATTATGTTTTTTCAATGGCCAGATATTGGAGTAATCTTCTCACCTATACGTCATTTTAATTGTATATAATAATTTATATTTTGTATTACTGTACTCAATTGTTATTTCAGATCCCCTTAGTGAATATAGAAGAAAATATGAACTTATCAGGTTTGATAAATTTCTGTAAATACTAGATGTATATATGTATATAGAAAATTATGTGGGAAGCGTTGTTTTTTTCTTTTTTTTTAAAAATGGGGCAGAAGCTATGTGGTATAGAATCTATACACACAGCTTGTTATACAATTAAAATATTTATACAAAACAGAACAACCTATTATTATTCAAGAGAAAATAATAAATGACATTTTGACAAATATTTCTTTATAAAATAAATAAAGTAAATTAATCTGAATAAAATCTTAAGAGTATTTAGATAAAGAAAAATCATAATTTATAATAAGTATATGGATGCATATATATGTTTTTGGTATCATTTCATTTGTAAAAATTTAAGGTTTGTGAATATTGAATGTATTTCGTAATATGGCAATTAATTAAGAATTTTGTAATATTTTATATGCAAATTAACAGTGTGATAAAAATTCACATATACTTCAGACGAAAATAGGGCAATAAAACTTATAGGAATGGCACATGGACGCCATATAAGACATGTTAATAATAAAGCCAGTCACAATTATTTATGATGCACTTAGCACTGACAGGGCTACTATTTATTGGTATCATCGTGCGTGGCAGAGGGTGTCCGAAGCTCACAGGTGACGTCAGATCCCCGTAAACGAAGAGAAAAAATTAGCTATGCGTTGGAAAAATACGGAGACGCCCAGAAGAGGGGATCAAAAGCGAACCACAGCCAATAGATCAGGCGCACCAGTAAGAGAGAAGCACCAATCGACGAATAAAAAAAATCATATTGTACTAATGAAATACGCCCATTTTTTGTGGGGGAAGATTTTGAAAAAAAAAAGAGACTTGGATTTTGTCTTCACCTATGTCGCTCCTCCTGAAGGAAGCTCTGGTATTAGACTTGCGACCAAAAGGGCTAGGTTGATAAGCTGAAGTCTGCGAAATCCTGCATCACCCTGTATCGGACATGGAAAGAAGTCTGATCTCGGAGGGCTCCAACATTTCTAATGGCTATTGATGGATGGAACTCTGCGAAAATTTTCATCATCCTGAATTGATTATGCACAGAACTCTGACCTAGGAGTGCGACACCATTTTTCTGATTGCCACTAGCGGATGAGATGGGATGCCACACCGAAAAGTTCCAGTTATCACAGTGATTGTATAAGGAGTTCAGCCAAAAGAGACTATATGAACTTTAATGTGTTCGGTCAAAAGTGACTTTCAAAATTTGAAAGGTGCGGACAAAATCTACCTAGTGATAAGAACTATCAGTGCTCTACAGGAAGTGTTTTCGTCCCTTTCCTCTGAGGTATATGGTGAGTTCATTGCTTAATATATGGCCATTATTTTATTATATATTTATGTTGAGTGCGTAGGATTTTCTGTGTCTAATATTTTATAGGCAAAATTTTAATGCAGTTATGAGTATTTGTCATTATTATGGACTAATCATAACATTAAAATATCAGCGTTGGAAATTCGTCAATAACTTGGCTAAGAGGCCCATCTATTTGTGCTGTGAGAACTTCAACCAACGTTTTGAATCCAAAATTCCCCAAAGATATGACTCATAATTATCTTGTTATGAGATCTCATGTAACTGAGTATGCTGTCAAATTAAGATGCATTTAAGAGTAATTATGTTTGATATATGGAAGTTATGTGCTTGAAAATAATAAAATTTGATTCTATATGTGCATTTCCTATCTTTTCTTTGAAGCATTATTCTTATTCTTTCTTTTCAGAGGTTTATTAAATTTATGAGTTTTAAGAGTTTAATTTTAGAAAATATTAAATCGAATAATTATATATGCAACCCATTGAATCCTGAATATAAATTTTAACGTTAAATAAGTCGATTCTGAGTATTGACGTATAATTTTATTCAAAATTTATTCTCCTCCTATTTTATTAATTAATATTACCCTCTTTTGATCTTTCACAACGAGGATCGGGTAATATTTCTATCATTTGTACTACCACTTTATTGTCGCGTGACCAAGTGTGTTGGTGATGGATCGTCACCACATACTAAAAATTTAATGGTGCTAATACCAGGTGTTATAAATTTGTATTTAGGATCTAAACTTAATATTTGTAGTAATTGATTAGAAAATATTTAATATTATATAAAAAATTCTTCTCTTCCATTGTTTCTTTTTTCTTACTAACAAAAATCATTTTTGCATATTGGGTATAAAAGCATGAAATATGATATTTTGAATTATTCATACAGAATAAATAAAAATAAATGTATTTATGAAAGATAAGTAGGATAATTATATATATGTATATAAAAAAAAGAAAAAAAGAGTAGTTCAGCTCACAGCACATAATTTAGTACGAACATAACGAGTGATGATTATAATTAATATTTATGAAAGGAAATATTGGTGAAAATTTCATATTGTATTTTATTTATGTGCATGCATGCAGAATATTCAGTGTTATTTCAGTAGAATTTATGCGAAAATATTATTTTACAAATTAGTATGATCTTGAAAATATAGATAGACAATTATATTCTAAAATTGAAAAAATAATAATTTGCAGTGTAGGAAATTTCTGAGAAACTAGGATAGAAGCAAAACAAAATAGAAATTATTATATTATATATTTGGGAATTGCAGCCGCTAGGAAAATAAGGCATAAAAATTAAATCATGACAGGCGGCAGAGGGAAGAGACAAACTTCTCCTGAAAGGGAAACATTTACGATAGGAGTAGATACCCTAATAAATTCTCTCCAAAATTTTGAAGATAAACCAGACCAAGACATTACACAATTTTTTGACGAATTTGAAGAATTAGCCGCTGCGGCACAATTTCCCGATGATATCAAATTAGTACTTGCAAAATCAAAATTTAAAGGGCAAGCACGGGAAATTATGAAAAATACAACAGAACTTCATAAGGCAAACGACTACAAAACATTCAAAGAAAATTCAATAAAGCAGTTTCAAAAAGAAAAATCTTTCGCAAAAGCGCAATTACAGTTCATTAACGCGAAACAAACAGCCAATCAAACGATTGAGGAATTTACTAAAAAATTCAATATTGAGGCACAAAAATATTTAGCTTTATCGGGACACGAAAAAAAAATGGAGCAAAAGAACTGCTTGTAACGATGAAATTAACAAAATACCTTGAAGCGTTGAGACCAGATATTTCTTTTGAATTAAAAAAATATCCCCCAACAAAATTCGACGATGCTTTTAAACGGGCCAAGGACATCGAATTAGCAATCAACGGAAAATGCGCAGGCGAAATGAACAACTTAACAGAAACTAGTGAAAAAAATTGTATGAGGCACTAATCAATATGTCACAAGAGCAAAAAACTGAAATACAAGACCTAAAGAAACAGATAAATAATTTAAAGCTTGAGACACATGAAAACAAACAAAACGAAGGGGAAATTAATCACATCACCCAACAATTCTGTCACATATGCAACAAATCAAACCACCAAACACAACATTGTTTTTTTAATAAAAGAAGCGAAAATTTTGTACAACCTAGGGGAGCGCAACAATACAAAGTTAGGCCAAGATTTCCAAGGAACTACTATACAAATTACAATTATAAAAATTTCCAAAGAAGTCCAAAAATTTATATACCGCATTTTCAAAATCCTCAAAATTTCAATCCCATAAGACCGCACTATAATCAGCTTCGACCAAATTATATGTACAATGTGATGCCCAATTGGCATAATGATTCTCAACAGCTGATAGGTCAAAATCAAATGCACCAAGGGAATTACAATTTTCAAAACACTGTCCCATTTCAGAATGCTGATTTTACACAGGGGAATAATGCACAAAGTCAGTATACAGAGCAACACCAAGGCGTGACAAATATACAAAATGGGCAAAACAATTTTTCTCAACCACCTAATGATAGAAATGGAGAAACGCAGCCTACTATTACCTTCCCAAGTGAAAATCAACAGAGAAGGGGTAGACAAAATACCAGAGGGAAAAGAGGACACCACCATTTAAACCGATAGGCGAGTCTCAAAATTTAGCACAAGTGCAAATCCGTAGGTCCCGCATATTAGAGGAAAAACAGGGTTATAAAATAAAAACGAAATTAAACAAAAAAGCAAGAAAAACAGAACATAAACAGGAGAAAAAAAAATTGAGCAAAGAAAATGTAGACCAAAATCCAAAAATCCAGGAAAAATTTATAGCAAGTTGCAACTCTGGTAGGAACAATCAATTACCAATATGGAATTTAAAAATTACAAAAGAACTAATTATACCCAGTCTCGTAGACTCAGGGGCAAGCATAAGTCTATTGTCACCAGAGATTTTTGAAAAAATTAAACAGGCAGATGTAAATATAAAATATTTAGCAAATTCCATCAAAATTACAACATTGGCAAACAAAACGATCCCTTTCAAAAACTGCGTAAAATTTAAATTTAGAAATGAGAATAATTTCCTAAACGGGACATTTTATGTCACCAAAGAAGAATTTGACCGAGATTACAAAATTTTGGGATACGATTTTTAAAGAATAACAAAATAATTATGGATTTGGAAAACAATACTGTAAAAATCAATAACATGATAATAAAATTAAGTTCTAATGAAAATCATTTTACAGAAGCTAACAGAATTAAAGACACACAATTAAATGATGATTTTCAAACTGTACCTAGGCGAATTAGTTATAATGATCATTGTTATAATTCACAAAATAATATAAGAGCAGTTGTAGAAAATAAAATTACTCTAAGACCTAAAGAATCGAAATTAGTAAATTTAATTTTCGACGGAGTTTTAGAAAAAGACCAACAATTCTTTTTTCAACCCAAATACAATAATAAAAAATTAGCAATTCAGAATTCTGTTCATAAAAATAAAGAATCCGATAATAATTCATTTCAAATTATAGTGCAGAATCTCTCCAAGAATTATTTAAACTTATACAAGGATCAGAAATGGGGAAGATTACAACTGATTTTTCTATTAAAGAACAAAATGAAACAAATACTGACAGTATTTATGAAGTTAACAATTTAAATATAACACAAATTAGAGAATTGCTAAGAAAGGAACTGTCGAGAGAGGATTTCAAAGTAGATCATTTACCACCGAAGAGCAAAAGGAAGTTTTGGATATTGTAATGAGACATGCGACAGCATTCAGTAAATCTTATAAAACACTAGGAGCGACGTATGTAATTAAACCTAAAATTAAATTACAGCATGACTTTCCGATCCAAACCAAACCTTTTAAATTAGCACACGATATAAAGAAGAGTGCAGAAAAAGAAATAAGAGATCTATTAGACGCAGGTTTTATAGAACCTACGAATTCCAGCTATGCATTTCCAATAATTTTCGTGAAAAAAATTCCACATCAAAAACTAACGACAAAAATTTAATCAAAGTAAGATTAGCTCTAGATTTTAGATCGCTTAATGATATAGTAGAGAGCGACCCATATCCTGTGCCAAATACAAAAAAGATTTTACAAAGCATGTCAGGAAAGAAAATATACACGGTGTTAGATTTACACTCAGCGTTTTCTCAAATCAAGCTGAGGGAAGAAGACAAGCGCAAATTGGCTTTCGTCACGGAAAACAATCACTTTCAAATGACTCGTTTAGCATTTGGATTAAAATTTTCGACGAATTAATTTGCTCGCTTAATGGACATAGTTCTAAGTGACTTAAAAGAAAAATATGACATTGAATATTTCATCGATGATATCCTTCTTGGAGCTCAAAATATAGAACAAATGCATGAAATACTTGAAGAAGTACTAAAAAGATTAGAAAAATTCAATTTAACTATAGAACCTACAAAACTAAAACTATATATGCCGGAAATTGAATTTTTGGGGTATAAAATCAGCGAAAAGGGATATGCACCCTCAGAAAAAATATAAAGAAAATTACTAACTTTGCAAGACCCACATCTCATAAAACGGTGAGAGCATTCATAGGTCTATGCACATATTTTAAATCAACCATACAAAATTACGCGAAAATTATTGCACCACTGACAGATCTTACGAAAAGTAAAGGAAAATTCAAATGGAATGAAACTGCAGAAAAATCATTTAAAGAAATACAACGAATAATAATGCAACAGCCAACTATATATCCTCCGAATTATGCGAAAGAATTTCATGTAATTACGGACGGATCTAAAATCGCAACATCAGGTATATTGGCACAAAAGCAAGGTGATAAAATGATACCAATTGAATTTACAGGAAGAAAGTTAAGAGAGTCAGAAAAGAAATATCCCAGTCTACAAATCGAGCTCTTAGCTATATACGAAACAATAACCTATTTTCGAAACATTTTATTAGGAAGAAAATTCTATCTTTTAACGGATTCTAAGGCTTTAACATATCATTTACAGCTAGATAAACAGCCTGAGATTGTCGCACGTTCGTTACTTAAACTCCAAGACTACGACTATGAGATATCTCACATTTCTGGAAATAACAACCCAGCAGATTTCAATAGCCGTTGCTTACACAATTTAACAATTGCAGATAATTTAAATAAACACCTTTTCACGGTGAATAAAAATTTAACTGAGGACAATATAAAAAAGGAACAGATGAAAGACCCTAAACTAAAAGAAATTATAGAAGCTTTACAGCAACAGAAGAAAGCAAAGAAGTACGAAAAGTACACTTTAAATAAAAATGGGATTCTAATTTTAAAAAATTCACAAAATTCCAGTAATGATGACTTATACATTGCACCACAAAGTTTGAAAGAAGACATTTTAAATAGTGCACATGTACCACATTTTGCTTTTCTAAAAACTTATGGTATAATAAAAGAAAGATTTTTCTGGTATAGAATGTATCAGGAGGTAAAAACATTCTGTGTGAAATGTATAACATGCAATACTTTTAAACAACATAAGACTATAAAAGTACCATTAAAAAAATGGATAAGAATTATTTAGCAGGAGAAAGGTTAACGATTGATATAGTGGGACCTTTGGTTGTATCGTTAAAAAAATAAATATATTTTAACAGTAATAGATACGGCTGCACGCTTTCTACAAGCATTTCCACTCAGATCAACCGACACTAAGGTCCTAATTAACGCTTTGAACCAATATTTTAGTGCATACGGTTTAGCACGATATATTGCAAGCGATAATGGACCTTATTTTAAGTCAAAAGATTTCAAAGATTACATGCAGAATCTAAATATCGAGCTAATAAGGTCAAGCGTATATAATCCACAAAGTCAAGGGATTGTAGAAAGAGTCCATCTTGATTTTAAAAATTCTATAGCATCCATGTGTACTAAAACGTACGAATGGGACATTAGACTTCCATATTTTGTGCTTATGCACAATACAACAAAAAATCGAATAACGGATTTTACACCAAGCATGTTATTTTTTGCACGAGAAATAAAAACGCCATTCAAAAATTTCACAACACACGAAATGGACTCGTACAGCACCTATATGCAAAATAAATTAAAACATATGTTCGAAATCAGACACGAGGTCATGAAAAACCAAGAAAAATCGGATCAAGAATTAAATAAAAACGCAAAATTAAAACACAAACAGCTACAAGTAGGTGATGAAGTTTATTTAAAACTTCTAATAAAACCTAAAGCGTTACACCAAAAATTTTCAGGACCATATTTTGTCGAAAGAATTTTTAGAAACGACAATTACCTAATCAAAAACAGGGACAAGCCGGAATTAAAACCTGTCACTATTCACATCTCAAAATTGTTCGCGCCTAACATCGCAAACAAAATAAATAAATAAATAACCAGGTAATTTATAAAATAATACTATATACCAAAAAAAAATAAATAAATCAGTGCAAACTGATTAAACAAAAATATAGCAAAAATACAAAAAATTTTTCAACGGCAACACGGAATTAATAATAATAATAATAATAATAAAAATATTAATAAATATACTTATATTTGCTTAGATTATATTATTTTAATAAAATAGTTAATATTGGAAAATTATTATGAATGAAGAAACAAAATTTGAATTTTGAATAAAATTTATGCAGCCATGATATGTCTTTTATACCATGAAAATAAAATGTTATGCGGTAGAAAATTTTGGTAGAAAATGTGGTAATAATAATAATAAATAATTTTAATAAACATGTAGTAAAGCATAAATGTTTTCAAATTTCGTTTTCCCTCAATAAAATAAAATTCAACGAAGTTGGACAAATACTGCCCAAGAAATTCACATGTTAGAAAAATATTTTGTGCAAAAATTCTGGACATATAAAGGAAGTCCTTTTGAAATATTAACAGAAAATAAATCAAAGGTAAATAGTCAAAATAAATAAAATAACAATATAATATTTTGTCACAGTAATAGGAATGATTTTTGCAAACAAGTAAAACAGATAATTTTTCTTTCATACATCCCTCCACAAAAACAAAATAATATGATATACACAAACAGAATTTTTTACATTATACACAGGTAAGCATGACATAAAAAAATTACTAAAATAAAAAAAATGCAAATATTGGTATACGACGACAGAATCAAACGCAAAAGAGAAGCGCTAAGTAGCATCTCCTGAGTTAAAGAAGATAATTGTGGCTTGGAGAAATACCTCTTCTCCGCATCCCGTATAGCAAGGCAGCGGGTAACCCTTTCCCCCATCTTTTTTTTTTGCTTCCTCCTGTGACCAGCGGAACGAGCCAGTAAGGCAAACCTGTTCCCAGAGCAAAGTGCGAACGTTCAAGCAGGAATAGTGAAAGAGAAACTAATGCATCACCAAAAACTGGTTTGGGTTACCCCGGCTTCCTAGCAAATTCAGGGGAGATGAACAGAACAGTTAGGGTCACGAATGAGGACAGATTGATAAGAAGGGAATAAATAAAGAATTTTCTCACCAACCCGGTATCGTAGCAGAATTCCGGTAGAACCAAGGCGGTTTTTTTACTCAGGAGTGAGAGCTTTAGCTTGGCTGCGTATTAGTCAAAATATATCCTGGCTGTGTAGTGCAATTGGCATCAAGCAGTTGTTTCCATGGGCAATCTTTTCACGGATGGCAAATTTTTCACGACACAAGGATTGAAGATAGTTGATTACGTAATTTGAGTAGACAACACAGCTAAATAATTGAATGACAAAATTAATATTGAATTGCATATAAATTACAATGTCTAGAAAAGAAATATTTTGAGTGAGTAAAAATGAAGCGTAACATAAGGATTATTCTGGAAAATAAAAATTAGAAAAATATATATTAAAAAAAAATATATATATATAGAAAAACGGAAAACAGGGTATATATAATTTATTTGTTACCACTTCAAAATTGTTTTGACGTATTTCAAAACATGTTGGAAAAATATTTTGATCGCTAGTGATAGACAAACCACATACTTACTTCAAGAGGACTAAAAGAAAAATATATATTAAATTGACACATTTATTAAAAACAAAAACAAAAAAAAAATTGGAAAATTCTGTTGTACAAAATATAAAAAACGGTTCCTTTGGAGATATATAAGTAGAAATTAGCAACATTGGATGGAAAATGTATTTTCCATTATACATATTATAAGATATTAACAAAACGTTATGACTTTGACACGAAAATGAAACATTATGAACACATGGACTTAAAGTATGCAAATAAATAAAAATTGCTATGTCACGGATGCACTTTTAAATATGGCATTTATATTACCATATTTATGACACAACATGGATAAATTTGTATATAAATTTATACAACATTTCACACTCTTTGTAAATAAAAATGATTTAAAACACCATTTGTCAGAAAATAAAAATTTTCTACACATTACTACCAATTAGAAAAAGAAAAACAAGTAGTAATTGGGAAAATGTAAACAAAATGTAAGTGTGTAAAATTGCTAAAAAATTTATGAAAGTAAGAGATTAAACATAAAAAAAAATCTGAAAAATAATACATAAATAAGTAAATAAATTAATACATATATTAAAGTAAACATTACAGACTCATTTAGACAAACAAATAGTGTGGATGACCACATAAGGGCCAAAAATGAAAAGCACACCGTTTTGTAAACAACATAATAAGTAAACAACCTGTAAGTATTATTTAAAAACCTTAAAACTATCAACAACAGAGTAATTTTAATATAATAATGTTTGAAAAAACTGTAATAATCGCATGAAATTATGCTATATTCCCGGGAAAATGTCATTTTATTGCTGGACGATAGGGTGACATTATTAAAAAATAAAATTTCATGAGTTTGTTAACAATTTTTTTCAATATTGAAGCAAAATATTAAAACACACATACATAAATTAATATATTAATATAATAAATAAACCATAATATACCTAAATCTAACAAAATATATATGGTAGATTTGCAACAATACCTTAACGGAACGGAAAAAAGTATATAAAAATTTATTAACTTCATTGTGCTGGAATGAAAACATATTTGGAAATAAACAAAAACAAAAATAAAACCATTATAGATGAATTATTACAACATACATTAAAATTTTCACAATTTATAAATATAAATAAATAAACAAATTAAACGGATGCATATTAATTTGGGAACCCATTGAACAATTAAATAAATATAAAACGGCAAAATGAGCACGGAACGACATATTTAAACACTATATTTACCGCTAATATATTAGTGAATAGAGGGTACCATCTTTCACACATGTGTTAGAAAATCGTAGTACAAAATACATAAATAATATAAAATTAACTCAAAAGATGTGAAGAAAAGTACCATTTAAGTCATATGACGCATAGTAGCGTATAAAAAAATATATATATAGCAAAACAACTTATTAGGAGTTTAGGATTAAAACATTTCACACGTCATAAATATACAAAATACCACATTAAAAAGGATACGGTTGTCAAAAAAAAAAAAAAATCTCGTTAACATAGTGTATATAATGACGCACGAGAACTACACTGTGCGCAAACGAAATAAAACATGATATTGTTTGTGAAATAAAATCAAAATATTATAAATAAATATGTCAGAAAAAATTACGTAACCAAATGACACGAAAGATTATGACAAAAAATAATGTGAAAGAAAAATAAAAAAGGATACATTGACAGACTTCTAATATCATATGGTATAACAAGGCATATATGAAAGGAAATTGTACGAGGTAAGGAAAATACTTTATGAATTTAAAAGCACTAAAATTATTTAATGAAATGATAGTTACATGAGTGCAATTTCTTGAAGGTAAGCTCAAAAGAAAATGGCGACCAGTCAGACACTAGAGATCTGATAAACAAATATTTACAGGACATCATTAAGAATAAGGAACGATATACTATATAAATAAGAACACTTTTATTAGATAGTATTTAAATCTTCGGATTTAAAAATGAATTACACTTACCATATATTCTGCAGATATTATCCAATTTTATATCCAGGGAAAACATACACATGATAGAAAAATATACCGCACACACTTCGACATCCATTAAGTGAAAAAAAACGATTAGTAAGGTGGCCAACGCGATAAGGAGAAACCTGTTTGGAGTGATAGTACTGACCAGTCCGTCTTGTTCCGAGATTATTGTCGCTGTCAAGGACACGGGCGTGGGAAAATCGCATCTAGGCACCGGAGAGGATATTCGGTTGTGCTCTCTGTGGAGAGATTTTTCGGTTCATCTTTCTGGGCTGAAGGGATAACAAGATGAATTGGCTCGCTCGCTCTGGGATGTGCTTTCCCGCTACCGCGCGCCAGTTACTGGATATTCTTTTAAAATTACACACTGATTTCAGTGATGTTTTGCATGAATGTACATATATTTGTACACACATTATTGTATATCTTTTGGAAAATGGGGTTCATGTAATATCTGTATTGTGAGGATGTAAAGAATGTATAAAATTATGTTTTTTCAATGGCCAGATATTGGAGTAATCTTCTCACCTATACGTCATTTTAATTGTATATAATAATTTATATTTTGTATTACTGTACTCAATTGTTATTTCAGATCCCCTTAGTGAATATAGAAGAAAATATGAACTTATCAGGTTTGATAAATTTCTGTAAATACTAGATGTATATATGTATATAGAAAATTATGTGGGAAGCGTTGTTTTTTTCTTTTTTTAAAAAAATGAGGCAGAAGCTATGTGGTATAGAATCTATACACACAGCTTGTTATACAATTAAAATATTTATACAAAACAGAACAACCTATTATTATTCAAGAGAAAATAATAAATGACATTTTGACAAATATTTCTTTATAAAATAAATAAAGTAAATTAATTTGAATAAAATCTTAAGAGTATTTAGATAAAGGAAAATCATAATTTATAATAAGTATATGGATGCATATATATGTTTTTGGTATCATTTCATTTGTAAAAATTTAAGGTTTGTGAATATTGAATGTATTTCGTAATATGGCAATTAATTAAGAATTTTGTAATATTTTATATGCAAATTAACAGTGTGATAAAAATTCACATATACTTCAGACGAAAATAGGGCAATAAAACTTATAGGAATGGCACATGGACGCCATATAAGACATGTTAATAATAAAGCCAGTCACAAATATTTATGATGCACTTAGCACTGACAGGGCTACTATTTATTGGTATCATCGTGTGTGGCAGAGGGTGTCCGAAGCTCACAGGTGACGTCAGATCCCCGTAAACGAAAAGAAAAAATTAGCTATGCGTTGGAAAAATACGGAGACGCCCAGAAGAGGGGATCAAAAGCGAACCAGAGCCAATAGATTAGGCGCACCAGTAAGAGAGAAGCACCAATCGACGAATAAAAAAAATCATATTGTACTAATGAAATACGCCCATTTTTTTGTGGGGGAAGATTTTGAAAAAAAAAAGAGACTTGGATTTTGTCTTCACCTATGTCGCTCCTCCTGAAGGAAGCTCTGGGATTAGACTTGCGACCAAAAGGGCTAGGTTGATAAGCTGAAGTCTGCGAAATCCTGCATCACCCTGTATCGGACATGGAAAGAAGTCTGATCTCGGAGGTCTCCAACATTTCTAATGGCTATTGATGGATGGAACTCTGCGAAAATTTTCATCATCCTGAATTGATTATGCACAGAACTCTGACCTAGAAGTGCGACACCATTTTTCTGATTGCCACTAGCGGATGAGATGGGATGCCACACCGAAAAGTTCCAGTTATCACAGTGATTGTATAAGGAGTTCAGCCAAAAGAGACTATATGAACTTTAATGTGTTCGGTCAAAAGTGACTTTCAAAATTTGAAACGTGCGGACAAAATCTACCTAGTGATAAGAACTATCAGTGCTCTACAGGAAGTGTTTTCGCCCCTTTCGTCTGAGGTATATGGTGAGTTCATTGCTTAATATATGGCCATTATTTTATTATATATTTATGTTGTGTGCGTAGGATTTTCTGTGTCTAATATTTTATAGTCAAAATTTTAATGCAGTTATGAGTATTTGTCATTATTATGGACTAATCATAACATTAAAATATCAGCGTTGGAAATTTGTCAATAACTTGGCTAAGAGGCCCATCTATTTGTGCTGTGAGAACTTCAACCAACGTTTTGAATCCAAAATTCCACAAAGATATGACTCATAATTATCTTGTTATGAGATCTCATGTAACTGAGTATGCTGTCAAATTAAGATGCATTTAAGAGTAATTATGTTTGATATATGGAAGTTATGTGCTTGAAAATAATAAAATTTGATTCTATATGTGCATTTCCTATCTTTTCTTTGAAGCATTATTCTTATTCTTTCTTTTCAGAGGTTTATTAAATTTATGAGTTTTAAGAGTTTAATTTTAGAAAATATTAAATCGAATAATTATCTATGCAACCCACTGAATCCTGAATATAAATTTTAATGTTAAATAAGTCGATTCTGAGTATTGACGCATAATTTTATTCAAAATTTGTTCTCCTCCTATTGTATTAATTAATATTACCCTCTTTTGATCTTTCACAACGGGGATCGGGTAATATTTCTATCATTTGTACTACCACTTTATTGCCGCGTGACCAAGTGTGTTGGTGATGGATCGTCACTACAGACGGCCATGTATCCAATTCTTTGCGTGACCCTGTATGTCATTTTATATATGTTTTACAAACATTTCTTAGTAAACCAAATGCGGTTCAGCGTAAAAATGCCTAACTCATTTAAAAATCACCTTTAAGCAATTTGCAATCATACCCAGTAACCATTACGAATTCTTTTGAGTAGCCCTATATATCAATTACAGCATTTATACACACCATATATAATGCATAAATATAGTGAAACACAAAAGCACATAATATAATTAAAAATGCATTTCCAGCAATCATCGCTACTTTACAGTACTTCGGGTACAATATAGTATCTGAAATCTTTTGTGTGTCCCTGTAAATACTCTGCATTTCGTATTATCCATGAAATAAGTTATAGTAAACCTTAGCGACGTATATCTATTTCATTATACATGTAATAGTTTAACATAATTAAAATACGCCGGAAAAAATTCCCCCCACTTCTATATCATTATGTAAAGAAATTCTTTTGTGCGGCCCTGTAAATGAATAATAACTATTTTTTGGGCCGCATATTGTACAGAAAATGCATATTTTAGTCAACTTGATAAATGCATATCAATTTATTATGTTTGAAAGTATGTAATATCATTAAAAATAATTTTAAACGATTTTTCCCCATAGGCCGTAATGTAAGGGAAAACTTTTGACTGTCCCTGTAAATGAACTAAACATGCTACAAACTTCATTTGCAATAGAGTTCGTGCTATAGTAGAGGTCACTAACATCTAAAAATTTCAGAAGGATCCGAGTATATTTACGGGAGTTAGAGCGCGTACAGACGGCCAGACGGCCAGACCACCAGACAAACCGAAGTCACAAACACTTTTCAACTTTGTTGGAAAGTGTTAAAAATATTCAATAATGTAACCGTACAACATATGCATAAAATTAAAATGTGCACTGTAGGCCTACTCGTAAAAACATATTTTAGTCAACTTGAAAAACATATTTTAGTCAACTTGATAAATGCATATCAATTTATTATGTTTGAAAGCATGTAATATCATTAAAAATCATTTTAAACGATTTTTCCCCATAGGCCTTAATGTAACGGAAAACTTTTGACTGTCCCTGTAAAGGAACTAAACATGCTACAAACTTCATTTGCAATAGGGTTCGTGCTATGGTAGAGGTCACTAACATCTAAAAATTTCGGAACGATCCGAGTATATTTACGGGAGTTAAAGCGCGTACAGACGAACAGACGGACAGATGGCCAGACGGACAGACGGACAGACAAACCGAAGTCATAAACACTTTTCAACTTTGTTGGAAAGTGTTAAAAATATTCAATAATGTAACCGTACAACATATGCATAAAATTAAAATGTGCACTGTAGGCCTACTCGTAAAAACATATTTTAGTCAACTTGAAAAACATATTTTAGTCAACTTGATAAATGCATATCAATTTATTATTTTGAAAGCATGTAATATCATTAAAAATCATTTTAAACGATTTTTCCCCATAGGCCGTAATGTAATGGAAAACTTTTGACTGTCCCTGTAAATGAACTAAACATGATACAAACTTCATTTGCAATAGGGTTCGTGCTATGGTAGAGGTCACTAACATCTAAAAATTTCAGAACGATCCGAGTATATTTACGGGAGTTAGAGCGCGTACAGACGGACAGACAAACCGAAGTCATAAACACTTTTCAACTTTGTTGGAAAGTGTTAAAAATATTCAATAATGTAACCGTACAACATATGCATAAAATTAAAATGTGCACTGTAGGCCTACTCGTAAAAACCATCTTAAAGAAATCTAGAATATCAGTTTGTTTGACAGTCACTATAAAATTATTTTCTAAAATGCAAAAAGTATTTAATTCAGATGATAAGTTTTTTTTTTTCCTTTCAACAGTTCGATTTCGCAAATTATCTACAAAAATATTTTTTTTTAACCCTCGTCAAATGGGCGACTGAGCTGTTTATATATTCGCGATTTTGAACCGTTTGTAATGGGTTGTTACGTCATTCCTCATTCTGAAGCTCCATTGGATTATTATAAACATCAGGAGTGGTTAAGCAAGGAACACTATTTTTTTCCGAAAGTCGTGCCAGATTCAGCATTCCGGATCTTAAGATGCAGGATTAGAGGATGTTTACTGTGCTACTGAGTACTTAAAAATTTTTTAGCACGCATCTTTTACTTTTCTATTTTTATGGGAATTTCGGGTAATCCAAATATTTTGTAATCCGAACAGACACCGGTCTCAATTAGTTCGGATTAGCGGGGTTCTACTGTATATAAATTCATTTACGCAGCTGAAAATGTTTAATTTAGATTTGATGGTATCCTAAAAACAGATGTTCCGGTATGAGAAAACTGGTTAACCTATTAAGTGGAGGCTTACCTAATTAAAAACTACTTAGAAACGTTTCTGAAAATCAGTGGCAACGAAAGAAACTTCGTTTTTTATGAATGATTCTTTAAATCTCTAAAATATATGAGTTCCTGTCCTTTCTAATGATAAAGAACGCTTTTCAGAATCAAGGGGAACTTGAAAAAAGTTATTATATACTTTCTTTTGTGGTTATTAGCCCCCCGGTGTGCTATTTCTTTCTCCCAGCTATTAAAATGTCGTCTCGAAAAAATAACGTTTCGTTGTATAAGCCAGTCGTAAAACAAACGAGATGTATCATTGTACTGTTAAATACTCTACTGCAATTTTTTTAACTTCTAAGCATCGCACATTTTCAATTTTTATACCGGCGTATTGGGGTAAAAAAGTACTTTCAAATGCAATTTGATTGAAAACTGCAACCCCATTTATTTTTGAGATATTGATTTTTTTGTAGTTTATAAAAAAAATTATTGTTGGCAAGTGAAGTACTCCATTTCTGTAGAAAGTAAAAGAAAAATATTTGAAAAATAGTAATTATATCTTTTTGTTGCCATTTTCCCATATCAACTGAATAAAAATGTAATTAAAATACTTGCTATTTAAAAGAAATAACAATGAATGATTTCTGATAAAACATGAAGTTATTATAAACTGTATTTAATTTTAAGTATCTATATTAATATTACAGACAAATGAACGGATATGAATCATTAAATAGCCGATTTTTTTGTTGAGTTTCTTGAATGACAACATCTCTTGTTTTTTGAATTTGTGCATTGTTTAGCGATAGTGATGTCATATGCATACTTTACTGTAGATGTTTTTTAAGACTAGATCGTAAGTGAAGAATTCTTCCTCCGGATGGGAATGACGTCATTTTATATAAAATGGAAGGTTGTGTTTTAAGTCTTAAAACTGAAATATGTTTTGTTCTATCTATATTTATATACATATATATATATTTTCATCGGTGGTGACACTAAATTCTGAAAAGCAGAATTCCTGTTTTCTAGTTATATGCTTTCGTTCGTGGTTATATTTTCTTAGATTAAGAAATATTTATCCTTTTTCACAGTGTGTATAATTAGATTCATTTTGGAAGTAAGCATAAAATTATTTCCCAGATAATTTCATATATACTGAATTTATGCCATTAGGCTCAGTAAAATTTGTAGAAATTCCTAGAATATAGAGGAAGTTCGAGTATTGTGGAATACCTCAATATCTAGCCCGTACAATGCTCCAGCCGAATGCTAAACAGCCCAATGGCTTTCTATAGTACTCTCATGATGAATTTTGTCTTTATAGCTGTTATTGGAGTGACGAGGTGAAATCAAATCTTATTATCAATTGTTGCAGTTTTTTGCAGGTAAGTTTTATAAAATTCGTATTAATTATAAAAACTCTTTTTCAGTGATGTTGATCGATCGAGTTCAGTATTAGGTTTAACAGTTATATTTATTGCTGAGTTAGTCAGTTATAACTTTAATGCTAACTTGTTGACAAGTAAAGGGGATGTATATTTTTTTCAAGATGGTGTGTTGAGTAATATGGAATACAATCTAGACAGCTATTTCAAGACGAGTAAAATTAAGATGAGCAATCATTCCACTCAGGCGTATAATTGGAGATGGGCTTTACACCAGGTTCCACATTATAGGAGGAAGTTGTAGTGTGTCTGTTTTACAATAGAAAATATTCAGAGGATGTAAGAAGGGAGACTACATTTGTGATATTTATAAAAAATAAAACAATTTTTCAAAGAATCTAAGGAAATATAGATGATGTATTCACTAGCGCCAACTTTTCAAAAACATTGGGTATGCTAAAAATATTTTGAGTAAAATAACATATATAATCCCCCCCCCCCCCTTAGTGTGTATGTGTGTAAAGAGAGAGGGCGGAGGAGCGAATGACTAAAAATGAGAATTCGAAATTAAATTATGTTTTTTCTAAGCAAATTTTTAAATTATTTAATTTTATAAATTATTTTATTAAATTATTTTCTTATAAGTTCTTCCTTGTAAATACTTTAATATTTATTTTTAAATAACATTGGAATTGCTTACTATTGAAAGAGGAAAAAATTGAATGTCAAGAAAAGCATACATTTTAGTCACCTAAGTACTTTACCAATTCAATACATCAAAATAGCAAGGAAATTTGTTTTCGTGAGAAATTTAACTATGTATCCGCTAAAGGGGTTTTCAGTGCTTCTGTAAGTCTAATTGATGTCCTTACTATTTTTCAAACAAAACTATTGAGAACGTTAATAAAACAAAATTTCATTGTCAGAGATTAAATAATTAAAAATAAATTACGAATTAAACAAATTAAAATTGGGTGGGCGGAGAGATCAAATTATTGGGTGGGCTCGCGCCCCATGGGCCCATATAAGTTGGCGCCACTGGATGCATTCATGTTTACTTATTAAATAATTTTGGTTATTCTTGTAAATCATGGTTATTATTGCAATTTTAATATTCCTTATAACCCGTATTCCATATTACCCGGCCATTGGTTGTCATTACCCGAAAAGTGCAACTATTTTTAAAACTGAATATTGATATGTATTTTTTTCTTCCACTTTCAACGCATAAAAAACTTTTGTAAGAAATAGTCAAAGTTTGTTCTTCACTATTTTTTCATGAATGTCAAGTTTTTTCTATTGACTTACAAATAAAAATATAAATGACATTCTATATTACCCGAACTTCCTCTATCTTTCTATATATAAAAAAAAGTTTTGATTTGAAAATGGACCAATGAGAATCTGCGTAGATATTCCGGGTAGATCCACATCCAATTTGAATGCTTAAGTATGGCCTTTCATCGTTAATATTAAAAAAACTGTTGCATACAAAAATATGAAAATCGGTGGTATTATAGAGAAATGCTTGAGAAACACGCTGATGCAGACAGTTTTCAAATCGAAGAATTATTTTAAGAGATATTTAATGCTAAAGTTAGACAAAATCGTTCCATTAAAAAAGTTTTATTGGAGCAAAAACTATACATAAGAATTTAATCATCTTTAAATTATTTTATACGTTATAAGTTCCCGGTGTGCAGATTGTATTTATTTTTCTTATTTGACTCATTTTTTGAGGTTTTATTTCAATTTTAAATTCAAATTTTCAGCATTACGAGAGATTTTTTTTACAAATTTTAGAAAATGTTATTAATTTAAACTGTTGCCAGTTGTATAAACAGCGCAAACAATAATGTTTACTTCAAATTAAAAAAATATTTTACACGTGACTATTATAAACAGAAAATATAAAAAGCAGGAACTCATTGAAAATTAAGTCATAAAAATTATAATTACACGGGAATTTTAAAAGAGACAGAATATTGTAAAATAATAAATTCATAAACATGTGTTAGAAGTCTTAAATAGGAATATTTACGTCACATTACACTTATTATATAAAATGAACAAAAAATAATATTGCTAAACAGTTTAAATTTAAAAATTGCTCGAGACATTTATTTAATATTTTAAGACGAAAAAGTATTTTTACGTGAATATTTAAAAGAATAAGAAAAGTTTGGTGAAAATTACGTCAGATTATATTTCTCAGATTCAAATTATAATTCATTCTTCCGAAATCTTTTTAAAGCCGATCAAATTATCGTGCTGTTAGAGTCTGCGGTGTCTGAACGGGGGTTGACGAGCGTAGCTCATAGGGGACAGAGCCCCCTAGTATGATAAATAAATGTTTTTATCTGCGATAATCACTACAGACGAGTTTAAAGTTTTCTGACAATACGACTATTAGATTATTATATCTATAATCTCGGTAATAGCTTTAACTATTCAAACAATTATTTGCAAGGTAGCTAAAAATGGAACACTGTGTTAATTCTGAGAATAATATGCCTTATTGATTAATAATGGAATTTAGTTATACTTACTGTGATAAAAATGTCTAACCCTTTCATAGTTATTGAAATAAGTTTTCAATAATTCAATACAATTACTTAGTTCGAGATGTTATTTTCGTTTACCAAATTATTAATAAACTTATAGCATGTATAATAATTCATGTAAGAAATTATTCGCATGGAAAATTGTTATAATAAGTAACACCATCTTGAAGGCCTGACATTTGAGACATTTTTGGGATTTGTTTTTTATATAAATCCGAAGTTTTTATAAAATTTCATATACACTAAATTATTACGCATATAATATTGCAGAAAACTGCATATTTCTTAGTTGATATATTAAAAATCGCCTGCTTGAGAGTAGATTGGCGAGAGCGCTACGAAAAAAAAAAAAAAAAAAAAAAAAAAAAAAATTAGAGGGTGAGCGGTGGACACAGTAACTTATTGTAGATTTAAACTAGAACAATGAGACTAAAGGGAAAAGTATTTTTTCTTAGCTGTGTTAAGAAATATATTCGTTTTTAGTAAAAGTAAATTAATTCAGAGTGAAATATAAGTTTTCTACCAAAAATATCATAGTTAAACTGAAATCCGAGATTCGAAAAAATTGTACGTATTTCAATAGAAATGCATGTAACGATTAATTGACAAAATTAACAATCTCATTGATTGAAAATCAAAGGAACTAGAGTGTCCACAGATTTTGAAGATGTTGTTTTGAAACAAAACGTGTTTAAAGGTTTCGCTATTATTTATTCCCTGTGTGCATTTTACTTCTATATCTCCGAAATTTCCCTTTTACCTTTGCTGTCGATTTCTAACTAATAAAATATAATTTTTGTGTATATAAAGAGTACTTCAAGAAAAAAAAAATGGACATTTTAAACGGAGTCAAAGTGGTATTACCCTTTAAGTAAGTAGAATCTACAGCTTCTTCGATTATATTAACATTTTAATCTGATAAAAGTATTTGCGTTTATTAGTATCTAAACATTGTTCTAAAAATATAACGTATTAGCATGAATACATTTTCGCACGGAAAAAGACGAATATTTCCAAAATGAATAACTTAAATTTATATATATGAACAAAATTACACCACGAAAGCAACATTCAATTGCTAATATAGTAAAATGAAATGATTTTTTTTTCTCTATGTGATTAAACAGACTCAAAGAGATTTGATTTTGGTCTTACAATCTGAAGCAATAGCTTTTACACGAGAACGAGGTATCTGGGGGAGGTCATTGATGTTCATCTCTCTCCAGGAGTTCATTGGTGTACTAACTTAAATTATTAAAATAACACCGTATGAAGATGATCTTTTCTTTCAGCTATTTGTAGACGATTTGGCGACAAATTAAAGCCTTAAATACCTGATTGCAAAAAAATGTATATCAAAGTAAACATAAATATGAAAGTGCCTTTTTTTTATAAACTGTCATGTAGCCAGGAATTTATGACTGTGTATGCTTGGTTATGTCTAATTGGACTGATATCGAAAGATCTCAAAACTGGTATGCTTCTATATTTTCAAAGAATTATTTAAAAACTACATAACAGTTCTTCGCAGGGGTTTATGATTGATCAGAGCAGAACTCTAGCAAATTTCTTAATAAATGTCCTCAAAAAGAATAATTTAATTTAATCTTACAAACAAACTAACTTCAAGGAAATAGCAATCAATGTCAAGCTTGGAAATTATTATGGTAACCGATCGTAATCATATGATCTAATGAAATTAAAAGTTAAGAAAAATGAGAAAAAAGTAATTAAACAGTAAATATTTTTTTAGTAATTAAGTTAGTGTTTATTTACTAAGTACTGATTATTATTAATTAAGTACTGTTTATTTACTGTAATTAAACAGTAAAATCTTTACAGATTAATTTTTATATAGACATATCTATGTAGATTTTATCTTTATCTCTCATAACATATTTATATTTTTATCCTTATCTTTATCATATGTTTTCTTCTTCTTCTTCTTCTTTTTTTTTTTTTTTTGTTTTTTTTTTTTTGTTATCTCTAACATAATTTATTATACAAAAATGTATAAATATCTTTAATACACCTAGGAATTTACATTTATTATTATTTCCTCTATAGATTTTACTTTCTCAATTAAAATTATAGTCTTCCAACTAGAATAAATTCTTCGCTTTACATACATATTTTATCCAATTGCTCCTGATTTTTCTTTCCCAACAATATTATATGTTATTGCTATTTATCTTTATCTTAGTAAGAGCCGCTTTATTATTCATATTGACTTTAAGCTTTTGATTTTATCTAATTTTACCAAATCCCAAGAGAATTTCTATTATGCAGGTGGCACTTTTAAGCACTTTTATCTTTTTTTATGTTTCTTTTTGTCTTTTGTCTTATTTTGTTATTGTCTGATTCACATAGATAAATGATATAAGAATTGAAGAGCTTAGTGGAACAACATGTTAAGTAACAAAAATTACATTTGGAGAAATTTTAAGTGAAAGTTTTTGTTGTAAATTTTAAAGATTTATTTTCTTTTTGATATCATGTGTTTAAAATATTAACAGGTGTGGTACTAAATTCTCTCAGGAAAACTTATTTATATTTAATTTTCAAATATAAAAAAATATTAATATTATTCACATTATTAATATTGAAACGTTAAACATTAATGAATAATGTCTTAAATTTCAAGATTAAATAGAATCTTAGTATTTTAGCTTTACCATGTGGTAGAATACCACATAGTGCCTTCATCCAAAAGGTAAAAAGTATAAAGAAAATATAGCATAGCACGTTCAAGCTCTTCAATTGTAAAATCATATTTTGTAGAATATTCTTGAAAAACGTTAAGTGATTATACATATTTTAATAATAAGTGTAAAAGTAAAAAAAAAAAAGAAAAAGAAAAATAATGCATCAAGCATAGATTATTAAACACTTTCCAACACTTTCAGAATAATTTAACAATACTTCGCTGTTTAATAAGGTAAATAAGATACCTGACTAAACATGCATACCACATTTGAAAATCAGATTTCAGCAGTTATCGCCCATAGCCGAAAAAGTACTCTAATTCTTTTGTGCAGCTCTTTATAAGGTCTGCATAATTTATAGACAGCTAGCAATACAAAAATATTTAAAATGTCACAATTGAAAACTGCCGATTTATTACCTGTGATTGGCTAACAGAAGAATACATTAAAATTAATTTATTAATTTCTAATTAATTTCTAAAAGGATTAAAAGGTTTGAGGAAATTGATTAAAAGGTTAAAGGAAGTTTGATTAAAAGGTTAAAGGATTTAAGGTTGTATTGACATCAGAAACACACCTTTAAATATTATTTTTATAAATCAAACATATCGAGATGTGACGAAAAAAATCAGTTACAAAATTTTTATCATTACACACAAAAACCAAGTTGAGTTAAATGAATTCGCGCTAAAATAGTGTACAGTTGTACTTTAAAGCTATAAATTTCTTACTGTTATACTAAAGATATAGTTTAGCTTTATTGCGATAATAACCATTTTGAAGGAAATGTTATTCAAATTTCAACTATTGTATAAGAAAATCGTGCTAAAACCAGGTTGATATGAAATCCATGAATTTTTCTTGAAAGTTTTTCTTTTTGCGGTAATCACACATATTGTACTATGTGGATTCGCAATCTCACTATAAAGCATTTTTCTACTAAAAATTTGGCAACTGAATAGTTACAGTAAAAAGAAAGATGTATCCATCGTCAGTGACTTCTTTACTTACAATGACGATATGGGGTAGATAACATTTTTCGGTGTTACTATGAATGATCATTAACCACAAATCCGTTAAACATTAACATATTTTAAAGTCATTAACAAAAATTTTAAATATCACTCGGTGCACATGATAACATTTAAAATCACTCACTACTCTGATGGCAACCCCATTTTTTTTCTTCTGGATCTAGATACGGGCATTAGGCCTACATTTCTTCTTGTCGCAATCCAAAATGCCTTTATTTTCTTGCACAGGAATTCCTGGCAGCCTCGAGATGTTATTGTTTTTACTCGTCTTGATCGTTCCTTTGCAGTAAATATCTCATCTTCTAGCCAAGGCTGCTGTATATAATTTTATAAGGAAGCATGAAATAGATCGGATATTTAGAGCAAGCGAACAATCAGGTTGATCAAGAGCAACACCGTCGCAGGACAACCAAATATTTCATTATGCTTGTAGTATCATAATATCGTTAAATATGCACCGAAAACGATCCCCCCCCCCCCATAGATCATAATGCAACAGAATTTTTTGTGCATCCTTGTAAATGAATAATAAATACTTCTTATTCCATACTACTTAGAAAGCACATTGCAGTCAACATCATTGATGCATATCAATCTCATTATGTTTGAAATATCGTTATATCAATAGAACGCACCGCAAACGATTTTCCCCATAGATCATAATTTAACGAAAATCTGTTGTATGTCCTTGTAAACGAACTATAAATGTCAAAAACTTCATTTTCAATGACAAACATTCTATAGTAAACTTGAATAACATATAAAAATTGCATGGCCATCTGAGTATATTCACAAGAGTTAGGGTGCCGCCAGACAGCCAGACGAACAGAATCCATAAATACATTTCAACAATTTCTTTTAAAAAAGGAAAAATTTTATAGAATTTGAGTATTTACACTATAACAATAAAATTATTTGATAAGTATCCTTTTTAATCTGTCATGAACTTTTTCTAATGCAAAAAATTTTTATTACATTATTTTCTTTTATTTCTTTTACTATTTTTTTTACATAAGGAAACATCGGAAAATTCCAAGTTTTTATTAAGAATGGAAAGTTTAAACTAAACTAACACTTTTGAATCACAATCTAAATGCAATTAGATCAGTCTCTACTTTAACGAATAATTCAATTTTGTGAGAAAATATTCTTCTAGATTGAAAATATTGAAATAAGGCTTCAGGATTATTATTATCCGTATGAATGTTAAATATTCATAACTCGAAAAAAAAGAAAAAACCCTCTTCTGTTGAATATTTCACTTCCTTTCCTATTCACATTTATCGGGAAGATAGTAATAAATAAAATTTTGATGATTTAGTGGTTATTGTACATTATTACCAAAGAACCAATAATAGAGTCGGTATATTTATTACAAGAAAGCATAAATGAGTAATATTGAGATAAGAGGAATAAAAGCAGCTCTAAAATTTCTTAAATTATATTTTCTTTTTGTTATATTATATAATAATATAATTTTATAACTAAGTTCTGTAAATTTGCAAAACTTACGAAAATACCTATTGAAATATTTGTTAGAAGCAATACTACACTTATTATTATCAAGTTATCTTGCAAATACGTAAATAGTCCTGCATATTAAAAAAATAATAATATTTTTCTAGAATATAATTATTTATACTAACAGATTAAGTATTTTAAAACAATACGTTTTCGTTTTTGAAACAAATATTTATACAAACAGATTGAGTTTTTCAAAAGCTTTTTTATTAGTTTTTTCAAAGATGTAATTTTATTAGATTCCTGTTTAAACTCCTATTTACTTGGGTAAATATGTAAAACTTATGAAAATACCTATTATAATATTTGTTAGAAACAAGACTAAAGTTAGTTGGGGCAACTAGGCCACGATTTTATAATCTGACTCTGGAGCTTCTGACAATTCATCTTCAAAAAGATAATGTTCATTTGAATTAAAGTCTGAACTTCTGTAAATGTGTTCAGTTAGGTTCCCTCTATCAGGCAGAAATGCTCAAAATTACAGTTTAATATTAAAAAATATAAAAACATACATATCTCATCTTTCTTTCCTCATGGGTCCAGTTGCTCCATAAAAATGGGGTAAGTGGACCAAAAGGGTCTATGTTCCACATGCGTTTATTTTTTTTCATGTGGGATATCAGGTCCTGTTTGAAAACGTGTAAACAACTTAAAAAATTTTAAACCAGGCAGATCATGTAAATTATATGTCAATAAAGAGCGTTGCAAGGGAAACCTTTGCTGTCAATGTGTCTAAAAAAAGCACTAAAAGTGAAAGTATTAGATTTCTTTATACCAAAAACACAAAAATTAAGTAATTACTTACGTACTTTAGTATAGGTAATAAGTATAAAAGTCACATGGGTATTTTAAGGAAAAATATCAAGGTAAATCTATGAACAAACGGCTACGTAAGTACTTAAGTACTTCATCTGTATCCAGGGGTCGCATTATATAGGAAAAATTTTATTGTTCCTACCAGAACCCTTAATGAGTTACCTTCATGATAATTTTATTTAACATATTTTAAAGAAAGGTGCGATGAAGATATCATTTTCAAAATAGTGGTAGGGACAATAAAACTTTCTCAATGGAATGCGACCCTGTATCGTACAATTTCAAGGTTTGACTATCTTGCTTTCAGGGGCAAAGTATTTCCATTCGTAAAATGTTGAAATAATTTAATGACACCAGTATTTACAAGAGAATCTATTTGAAAACAAGTAAAAGTATATTTTCGCGTACTTAATAAAGGTGAAATTTTCATTATAAAGTTCCGGTGCCAATGTGGCAATTAGGAATTAAAATTATGAGATGCTATAACGGCATCACCGCCTCTCAAGGGGTCAAGAAATTTGGTTTGATATCACCCGATATGCTTTTTTTAAATTTTATTACGTAATTTTAATAAGGTATTCTATAATTTTCTTTATTGCGAGCAAAAAACAATGGAGAAATATACTTCCCGTTGTAACAGAAACTAAAAAAAAAAAAAATTATTTATAACTATTGGGGTAACTGGATCCATCATGGTCCAGTTACCCCGGATACATGTCCCAGTTACCGCATTCTTGAAAAATTTATGGGGTAACTGGGGCACCGGGCTTACGTTTGAAACATGAAGTAAACATGTCTAGAAACCTAATAATATTAACGTAGTTATATGTCTAATCTTTAAAAATAAAGATTGTTTAATAAAAGTACTTACAGTATTTTAATAAAAAGCTGAGGAAGTTCAACCAAATTGACAATGTTTTTAAAAAAGGAACGTAAATTTTCGACAACTTATCACAGCAAAGAGAGAGTTATGATTGATTTGACACACGTTGTTTTAGGAAGTAGAGGTTAAGGGGCATTGTTCAAAAAAGCTAAAACTTAAAATTCATCAACGATTTTTTATAAAATAGCCTATGGCCCAGTTACCTCGTGGGTCCAGTTACCCCAACTAACCTTATAGATATTATTATCCAGTTATCTTGCTAATAGTTAAAAAATTACGCACGTGAGAAATCGACCATATATCACTTGGATACCCCGATATACGGTGCAGAAACCAGCATAGAGTATGTTTACGTAAAATCATTTTTGCTCAGAACTATTCCAAAGTCCAGAAGAAGACCCGCAAAACATGAAAGGAAAGATCAATTTCATTCGATCTTCACAATTGACACTAACTTGAAGTGTATTTTTTTATGTAGCGGAAAGAGGTGTTCCTTTCATCTTCGCGCAGGTCACCTACAGATCAGCTACATCCCAGAGAACGCGAAAGTGAAATTGATTCTCACAGTTACGTCATCATCGCTTTTCCAGCCTATGAAATCAGATCTTGTTTGTGATGTCAGGATCTAAAGATTTTAGTGGCTAGAAAATGCTTATGCCTTTGTGCTTGACGAAAAACCGGGTTAATAAAAAGAGATGCAAGAGCATTCGCAGCAGATTTTTTGGACTTGAGATTTCAAGTGGATTTGCAGACGTGCGGAGAGCTACATCTCTCTGACGAGAAAATTTCTTCGGAACTTTCCAAAGAAACGGCAGACGTGAAAGCCAGGTACGGCTTTGTTCTTTCCGCGCCCTCCCCCTAACAGGAGAAATCCAGGAGGCTGCTTTACCTTGATTGTCAACACAACAAAAGCATCGACTTTCTGTCGAGCAACGAAGAGCAATGGACCATATTCTTCCCTTGTGTTCGAGGCTACTAAAATTCGTCTGTTTGGGAATAACATCATAACCGCGCTACTGAAAAGCATTGTGTTTAGAAAATGTATGCTTATATTTAATTTTATACGGAGTTTTAGACCTTGGGTAGGTATGGGTTACACATGCTTTCTTTTCTGTGTATTAAATTAATGGCATGCATATTTTCCTTTTTATTTATAAAATTAAATTTTAAAATTTAGTTAATACGTATATATGGATTTTAATTAATATGTAAATAAGTATTGATCGAAAATAATTCATACAAAGAAAATCTGTAGTACTTTACACATTCCTTTACTTGTATTTCTGCTGCATCAAATGACTTAATAAGGTAAACAAACGCGCTAGCCGCTATTTTTACACCAAGTGATTCCCATTGCGACGTCACGAGAATAGTGTCCATTCTACTCGAGAGTGGAATAAGTACTCACTGAAATAGGGAAAGAGACTTTAATATTGCCATTTTGGTAAAAGAACTCTGGATTTTATGGTATCAACGTCTGTTTGGTGCTGGCCATACAGTAGCTTGGAATCTGGACTTCATTTTACTAACATCAGATAGACAGCTGTGTACGAACTGTATTTTTTTTATGTTGTGTAAGACTCTTTAATCAAGATTATTTTTTAATATAATTGCTTCAATTTTAAATAAATATAATTTTATATTTAATGAGACTCGGCCACTGTAGTACGTCACGCTAACACTTCAATATCGCAGGCTTGCATAATGAAAAAATAATATTTTTATCGAATATAATTATTTGTCCAATGAAATAAGTTTTTTAAACTATGCATTTTCATTTTTCAAATAAATTTTTATGCTAATGGATGTCAAATAGCTATGCAAAAAAAAAAAAAAAAAAAAAAAATGCTTTTCTAAAATATAAATATTTATACTAACAGATTAAGTTTTTTAAACTATACATTTTCATTTTCCAAATAAATACAGTTGATTTATATATATATATATATATATATATATATACGTTTTTTGTCATGCTGTAACTCTCGTATTTATGAACCGATTTGGATGTGACTTAGTATGTGCATAGAACATACCAATGTCCGAACCGAGTTCGTTGGCCAGCTTCATCTGCTATCTTGCTTCAAAATGGCGGCTATCTAAAAAAAAAAAAAATAATAATGTAAAATGACGTACAAAAAAAAAATTGAAATTGAAAATATTCTTTTCTTAAGTATTTGATCTTGATACAAGGATTCCAGAACAGGTGATTGAAATTTTGGAACAATCTGATATTTGTCATGCGATAACAAGCATATTTATGAACCGATTTGGATATGACTTAGTATATGCATAGTACACACAAATGTACCGACCGAGTTTCTTGGTCAGCTTCATCCTCCATTTTGTTTAAAAATGGCGGCCATTAATTTTTTAAAACTTATAATTTAAAAGTTGGTTAAAAATGTAGAAATTGAAAAACATTTTTTTCTTAAGCGTTTCACCTTGATACGAAAATTCCGGAGCATTTTTTTTATTTTTCTTTATCTCAAACATTGGCTGAGATATAGTATTTTGAATTTCTAGGATGGCTGACATTTTGAAACAATCAGATTTTTATCATGCTATAGCACGCGTATTTTTTAACCGATTTGGTTGGTTGGTTTTGTTTATGACGGCACGAGGGATATAGGCCCTAAGGGGGGAAGTGTCCTTCGTGGGGGTCTTGCTAAGGGAACCTAACCCGTATTAACGCTTTGAAATCCAAGGTTCGAAGAAAACAACAAAAACTCCAAACGATTAGGCCGACGGCCGCGATTGGAATCGAACCAAGCACCTCCCGTCTACCAGCTTCGAGAGCACAACCCCTCGGCCACCTTTAATCGATTTCGCTCTGATTAAGCATGTGAACAGGACATACACTATTAAAACACTATTCTTAAAAATAAGTAAATTGTACTAATTATTGAGCAATTCCTGATCATAAAATAGCTCCGAGTACTTAACTCTTAAATTTGAAAAACGCATGTACTCATTTTTTTCAGTACATACAGGCCCTCGAAAATAAGTATGTATAGAAACACACATACACTATAAGGAAAAAAAACAGCTAAATTACAGAGAACCGACAAATCACCATTTTTAATAGCGAAGAACTACAATTTTCGGAGTAAAGAACAACGAACTTACTATTTTAATACTTGAAATTTTGTGTACGAGCCGCCCCGTGATTTTAACCCGAGTCCTCTAGGTGGGAGATCAGTATTGCACTGACTGTGCTATAAGAGCAGTTACCAACTGACACCTTTTATGAATCAGCGACGGAAGATTGCTAACAGCAGAGATGAATTTTCCCTTTCTTAAATATTCTAATTTCTTCTAAGAAATTCTAAATAAATTTGAAAAGTGTGTATTATAAATTAAAAATTATAACAAAGATAGACATATCTTTAAATAAAAGCTTGGAAATCCGTACTTTCAATTCGGTATAAGAAAAGGGTTTATTAGAAAACTCATATTTTTGAGCATATAGGATTTAAATATGAATATTAAGACTTTAAAATACAAAATATACTCGTATGTATTCATTTCTGCATACATTTGTAATTCAAGTATAAGTATACACAACTTCAAAATATCATGTACTCGTTTCTGAATTAATTGTACTTAAAAAAATCGAGTACAAAGAAATTTTCATTTTTAAGTAGATTAATGCTCCTTTTTGAAACAATTGTACTCAAAAAATATGAGTACATAGAAATGCTCATTTTTAAGTAGATTATTTTTAACAATGTACTTCTTTTTGAAACAATTGTACTTAAAAAAATACGAGTACATGGAAGTTCTCATTTTTAAGTAAATTATTTTGGAGAGTGTACCAAGGTCTTAATCGAGTTCGTTAGCTAGTTATATCCTCCATCTTGTTTCAAAATGGTGATCATTTAAAGAAATTAGAAATTGAAAAAACTTTTACTTTTAAGTGTTTGACCATCATTCAAGGCTTGCAGAACATTTTTTCTATCTTAAACTAGTATGTTGTGGCCATTACAAAACTTTCTTCTATCTCATACATGTCAATACTTCAAAATTCACTATCTCAGTGCCAAATTAAATGGCAATCTGTGTTCATCATGAGAATTCTAAAAATATGAAATTCCGTGCATTAGTTCTCGAGGTATGACTGTTACTGAAATCGTGTAAATCCAGCAAAATGCAGCATAGCAGCGCCACCTATTGGGTTATTTACACCAGTACCTAATTATCACCAACTTAAGTCAACGTCTAACTGAATATGAAGTTTGAAGAAAATCCGTGCATTAGTTCTTGAGATAGAGATATTGCGCAAATCATGACAAATGCAGCATAGAAGTGCCACCAGTTGAGCGATTTGCAACAACACATAATCAGCAGCAATATTAATCAAGTTATACTTAAATCTGAAGTTTGATGAAAATTCGTGCATTAGTTCTTGAGATAGAGGTATTGAGGAAATAGTTCAAAATGCAGCAAAGCAGCGCCACCTATTAGGCGATTTACATCAACACGTAGTCAGCATAATTTCATATGATGGACTAACTAAATCCGAAGTTTGATGAAAATGCGTGCATTAGTTCTTGAGATAGGGCTACTGCGAAAATAGTGTAAAGCCTGCAAAATGCAGCATAGCAGCGCCATCTGTTGGGCGATTTACACCAAAACGTAAACAGCATTCATTCATGTCAAGAACTAACGGAATCTGAAGTTTTATAAAAATCCGTGCATTAGTTCGTGAGATAGAGCTTTTGCGGAAATCCTGCAAAATGCTACATAGCAGCGCCACCTGCAGAGCGATTTACACCAAAAACTAATCAGCACCAATCTATATCAGGGACTACCTGAATATAAATTTTTATTAAATTCTGTTCATTAGTTCTTGAGATAGAGCGCCCACAAAATTTGTGTCACATACAGACAGACAGGCGGACAGACAGACAGACAGACAGACTCACAGACAGACATTTTGTAAAAACACGTTTTTTGGAATCTCTGACCCATAAAACGTGTAAATCCGTCGAAAACTGGAGTTCGAAAATTTTCATGAAACCAATACTTTCTTCTTGTAAAGACAGAAGAAAGTAAAAATGGCTGAAATGTAGCATTTGATATTCTAGGCCGTGTGACATTTTAAAACAATCTAATTTTTGTTATGCGACAGAATTCGTATATATTAATTGATTTAGATGTGACTGAGCATGCATACAAAACTTACCAAGGTCTCGACCAAGTTCATTCGTTAGCTTCATCTACCATGTTGCCTTAAAATGGCAGGCACTTCAAGATTTCGTCAAATTTGGCGACCAAAAGTAAATTGCTCTAAAAGAAGCTAACTCGTACATAGCTGATTTATTTAGCGAAATTCTTCCCTCGTGATCGTTATTGACGAAAACTGGTTTTCAATCTTCTATAATAGGGTTCTACATTTCTTAGTTTTGTGTGTCTGAGTAAAATTAGCTGGATTTTTAAAAACAAGGAGTATGAAAGCTACCCGTTTCTCCCGGCACATGTTAAAGGTCTTTTTTAAACTATGCATTTTCATTTTTCTTCCAGATCGTTTTTATTCTTTTTTTTATACATATAATTTTATTAGATTCCTGGTTGAACCCCATATTACCATGAACAAATGTCTGAATTTAAAAATTTTGAATTTTTATTAGAATCTTAAAATTTAAGCTGAACTAGTTTCTGTGAAGCATAAACCAAATTCTCCCAGATCAATCTCTGCATTAATCAATAATTCGATCTTGCTAGAGAATATTTTTTCTAGACAGACAACATTTAAGTAAGACTGTATTATACAGTGTATTGTTATTTTTTAATATCCATAGCTAGAAAATAAACTTTTAAGTGGAATATTTTGTTTCAATTACTATTCAAACTTATTTGAAATCTAATGGCAAATACGATTTTGCTGGGTTTGGTGGATCACATAAATCAATATAATAGTAAAGAAAGAAATAGAGTTTATATCTGGTAAAGAAAGAATAACTGTTTAATATTAAGATATGAGGAGTTTAAGCATCACTAAAACTTCTATTATAGAAACAACATTCTTTTATAACGAAGTTCTATAAAGACACAATACTTGTGAAAACAACTATTATAATATTGTTTAAAAAAACCTATGCATATTATAATTCTGAATTAAGTTATCTTGATAATGGTTTAACAGTTATGCATAACAATGAAGTATACATTTAAATGTTATATTAATTTCAAATACCAAAAGGTATAAATTAAAATTTTAAAACCAGTAAAAATACGTTTATTTTGACTATTGACATGTTTCGACTCTTCCCGAGTCCGTGTCAAAACAAATAAATATAACTATTATAAAACTGCACGGTCTATGAAATGCCAACATTCAGTTTTCCACGTATTCTTTCATATTGTGCACGTTATTACTATTTCTTCTATCTTTACAAGAAGAAAGTATTGGATTCGTGAAAATTTTCGACTTCCGGTTTTCGACGGATTTATACGTTTTCGAATGTCCTGAACACGATTTGATGGTTTTTAGAAATTGTCTGTCTGTGAGTCTGTCACTCTGTCACTCTGTCACTCCGTCACTCTGTCACTCCGTCACTCTGTCACTCTGTGAGTCTGTATGTGACAAAAGTTTTGTGGACACTCTATCTCAAGAACTAATGCACGGAATTTCACATAACTTCAGATTCAGTTAGACCTTGATATAATCTGGACCTGATTAGTTTTTGGTGTAAATCGCTCAACAGGTGGCGCTGCTATGCAGCATTTTTTATGATTTTCGCAATAGCTCAATCTCCCGAACTAATGCACGGATCTTCATCAAACTTCAGATTCAGTTATTCCTTGACATCAATTGAAGTTTTATGCATTTTGGTGTAAATCGCTCAATAGGTGGCCCTGCTATACTGCATTATTTACGATTTCCGCAATAGCTCTAGCTCAAGAACTAATGCTTGGATTTTCAACAAACATCAGATTCAGGTATACCTTGATATGAATTAATGCTGTTTCTGTTTTGGTGCAAATCGCTCAACAGGTGGCGCTGCTATGCTACATTTTTCAGAATTTCCACTATAGCTGTATCTTAAGAACTAATGCAGGGATTTTCATGAAACTTCAGAATCAGTTAGTCCTTGACATGAATTGACATTTTATAGATTTATGTGTAAATCTCTCAACAGGTGGCGCTGCTATGCTGCATTTTTCAGAATTTCCACTATAGCTGTATCTCAAGAACTAATGCACGAATTTTCATCAAACTTCAGAATTAGTTAGTCCTTGACATGAATTGACATTTTATGCACTTTGGTGTAAATCTCTCACCAGGTGGCGCTGCTATATTTTTTTTGCGATTTCCGCGCTAGCTCTATCTCAAGAACTAATGCTTGGATTTTTAACGAACTTCAGATTCAGGTATATCTTGATATCAATTAGTGCTGTTTATGTTTATGCATTTATGCTGTTTATGCATTTTGGTGCTACGGTAACTTTTTTTGGTGTAAATCTTCAAAAGGTAGCACTGCTATGCTATATTTTTCAGAATTTCCGCTGTAGCTCTATCTCAAGCACTAATGCACGAATTTTCATCAAACTTCAAACTCAGATATACTTTGATATGAATTGGTGCTAAATTGATGTAATTTCTTGTATTATTTAAATGATTTAATTGACGTGATTTATACAGAAGAAAGCTTTGTGGTGGCCACAACATACTAGTTTTTTATTTTACTTGGATGGTTATTTTATTTTTTATTTTCATAACCATTGAGTAGCTTGAGCCCTATTTTTGGTAAGTGAAATGATGCTGCATCGTTACATATTGTGTTTTTGCCCGTTACAATCTCTATGGCGTCTCTTATAATGGATGGATAGTATGGACTGGAGGGAAAAATTATTTTACTGTCATTAAAATGTATTTGGGTGGTTTCTTCTTGATAAAAATCCTCCTAGGGCCGTGGTTTTTCTATTATATTTAATATCAGCTGTGTGCTCCTTTTTTCTATACTTAAATTTCCTTCTGGTGATACTAATATAGTAATTCTTTGATCCATCTGCTCTAATAAATGGTATTTCATATACTCCTAAGTATTTCTCAAAATTAATTGAGTCAATTTTAGCGCAAATGATATTCTTCGATTTCAGAAGTGGTTTGGCTACTAGACAGATATTGAAACGTTTAAGACTATATTTTAATTTTTCAAAAAAGCTTGGAATGTATTGAATATTATAAAGTTCGCATTTTCGTTAATCAAACTGACGTTCGGACTTTTTATTATTGGCAATATCCAAGATTAATTTGTTTATATGTCGAACTTTAAAACCATTATTATGAGAAATTCTGCGAATATTATCTAATTCATCATTCAAATTATTTTGTGTGTAGACTAGAAAAGCTTCTATTACGAAAAATATGTAGGTTGAAATTTTATACGTAAATGGAGAACATGCATTTTTACTTTCTTCTATCTTTACAAGAAGAAAGTACTGGATTTGTGAAAATTTTCGACTTCCGGTTTTCGACGGATTTATACGTTTTAGAAGGCCCAGAACACGATTTGATGGTTTTTAGAAAATGTCTGTCTGTGAGTCTGTCTGTCACTCTGTCACTCTGTCACTTTGTGAGTCTGTATGTGACAAAAATTTTGTGGGCGCTCTATCTCAAGAACTAATGCACGGAATTTCACAAAACTTCATATTTAGTTAGACCTTGATATAAACTGGACCTGATTAGGTTTTGGTGAAAATCGCCCAACGGGTGGCGCTGCTATGCGGAATTTTTCACGATTTGTGCAATAGCTATATCTCAAGAACTACTGCACGGATTTTCATAAAACTTCAGATTCAGTTAGTCCAAGATATAGTTTGGTGCTGATTACTTTTTTGTGAAAATTGCCCAACAGGTGGCGCTGGTATGCTGCATTGTTCATGATTATCGCAATAGCTCTAACTCAAGAAAAAATGTACAAATTTTCATCAAACTTCAGATTCAGTTAGTCCCTGATATAAATTAGAGCTGTTTAATTTTTGGTGTAATTCGCCCAACAGGTGGCGCTACTGTGCTTCATTTTTCACGATTTCCACAAGAACTGTATCTCAAGAACTATTGCACGGAATTTCATCAAGCTTCAGATTTAGTTAGTCCTTGACATAATTGACGTATAAATTAGTGCTGTTTAATTTTTGGTATAAATCGCTCAACAGGTGGCGCTGCTATGCTGCATTTTTTCAGAATTTCCGCTATAGCTCTATCTCAAGCACTAATGCACGAATTTTCATCCAACTGCAAATTCAGATATACTTTGATATGAATTGGTGCTAAATCGTTGTTATTTCTTCTACTATTTAAATGATTTAATTGACGTGATTTATATAGAAGAAAGTTTTGTGATGGCCACAACATACTAGTTTGGTATGATGGCCTGGTTAACTATGTTTTTCTGAAAACAGATCTGTCGTACTGATGTTCAAAATTTGCATATTCCAAGGTCATGAACTAGTGATGCATTAGATTCCTGAGATAAAAGCGGATCGGTCTTTCGGTTTCCGACTGAGTGCAAAGATGCCTCGCAATTTGCAGTTTTCCAAAAAGGAAATTTTGCAAATCTATCGTTTAAAGGCTCGTAGATGGAAAACTGCAAGAAAAACTGGACGCAGCAGGGTTGGTATTTACCACATTCGATTCTGTCAAAAGGTGATAATTTTGAAACACATTACCGCTCTGGGCGACCAAAGAAAACAAATAAACGGCTAGACAGAGAGATTATGAGATTAGTTTCAAACCAGAACCTGTCTGTACGGTCAGTTTCTGAAGAAGTAAGCGTTCCAGTATCAAAATCCAAGATACATCAACGGATACAGGGAAGTACATTTCTTGATTATCGCAAAATGCATCATTCGCCAAAGTTTACAAATCGGCATAAAGACGCTCGTGTTCAGTGGGCCCGAAATCACATGAATTGGACAGACGAATGGGTGAGTGTTTTTTTCAGTGATGAAAAAAAAATTAATTTAGACGACCCCGATGGTTGGGCATATTAATGTCACGATATTTGCAAGAAACCGCCAACTTTGTTCAGCAGACAGCAAGGGGGTGGGGGTCACTCATGGTGTGGGGAGCATTTTCTTATAATGGACCAACTGATATTGCTTTTTTGAAAGGTCGTCAATTTTGCAAAGATTATCAGAAAATGCTTGAAGTACAGTTACTTCCATTTGTAAAGTTGCTCGGTGGGAACAAATGGAGTTACCATCAGTTGCTCCATTCACATGTTCAACTCTACAATGCAGTGTCTTAGACAAAAACAAGTAACTGTTATGGACTGGTTAGCCATAAGTTTGACCTGAACCCAATAGAGAATCTCTGGGTAAGATTAGCTAGAGACCTATATGTTAATTGGCGTCAATTTGCAACTGTTCAAGATCTAAAGCAGCAAATTGGACGGAGTCGGTTATCTTTAAAGCTGGTATAACTCTTGTTTTGAGTATGCCTGATCGAGTTTTTTAAGTGATTAGAAAAACGGCTAATAAATTTGAACGTTAAAGGAAAGAAAAGAGTTGTCTATAAACTTTTAGGACAGTAAAATTTAAGTTTTAATTTTTATCAGAAAGTTTATGACTGCGTAATAATATTTTTGTATCGTATTCTTATTACTGTCTTGATATTATTTATAATTATAAATTGTTTTGAAATTATTATTCCTCTTTTTCAATTGTAAGATGAAAAAACCCGTTGTCTATAAACTTTTGGGACGCACTATTTCTGTTATTTTTTTTCTTTCTAATGAAAGTATTGTATTTGAGAATTTTTCAGACTTACAGTTTTCGCCAGATTTACACGTTTTAGGGGTTAGATATCCCTAAAAACATATTTATACAAAATGTCCGTCTGTCTGTCTGCCCGTGTGTCCGCATATCTGATTTGTACCATCGAAAAGTGTACGAAGTTATGCATAGAATTGAACCAAATTTCATGTGTATGATTTTGGCTATGGCAAGCAGGCCCCCCCTTGGATTTAGAAAGGAGGCGCTGTAGTAGTGATTTTTGTGTCATTTTTATTATTGTACCATAGAAAACTGTATGAAGATAGGAAAAATGCATTCATAGAATTAAACCAAATTTCATGTATATCTTTTTGGCTATGGTAAGCAGCGCCCCCCCCCCCCCCCCCCTTTGAATTTGGAAATATTTCACCCGAAGGGTTCGTTGCAATAGAATTACTCTCAATTTTTCATACTTCTGTTGTACATTGGCTGTTCATGCAGCGACGAGCAATTCGTATCCAGCTAATCCGGCGATTTTCAAGCAGCTGATGTAGAACAGAATAAAGAACAATAGTATTGATTTTAATAAATCTTATTATCGAGATTAACCCGTTTTTACTCCGATAAGTAAACTGAAGCAGAAACGTAAAATTAAAATCAAATTTGGTGTAGCATTGAAATAATAAGACTGAAGGATTAAAATGTATAACAACTTTTTGATATATTAACATGTATAAGAAAGAAGAAACTTTTGGGATTAGCATATCCGACTAGTTATTTTTGTTTTTAGAAATCATCCTTTACGAAATATTCCGGTAAAAAGAAAACGAATACTAAACGAACTAAATTAATTTGTAAGATTTGGAAATTATATTTGACTATCAAATAATTAACATTAAAAGGATATTAATTGTCATAATATCAAAATCATTAATTAGTTATTAATATATAACGGACCGAAAGTATTCCTATTGAAAAATATACAAGCAGACAGATACTAGGAAATAATTAATTAAAGAATCAGAACGGTGGATTTAAAATTCATTAAACACTTATCATATTGTACTTATTTTTATGCAAAATTGAACGTCATTCAAGAAATATTTTTATAAGAGATAGTATTGTGACAAAAGGATTTTTAATTACGAAATCTGGGCATTTTAAATTTCAAGTAGGAAAATGATAAAGTAAATAACATATTTTTCAATCATTTAATGATGTGATAATATTATGGGATGTCTGCTTATTTGTTGATTAAATATTTTCGGTGATTGAAGATTCTTGATTTAAAAACAGGCCCAAATTAAACAACAAAATTGAAAGAAATTTTTTCCTGTTGTGTGCTGACTTTTCAACATTGGATATAAGAACACAGGCGATATAACTAAACGTGTGGTCTACATTGGAAATTTGAACACTCTGCTGTGTCAGTTTTGCATCTAGAAAATACATATATAAATGCAAAAAAAAAAAAAAAAAAACAATTGACTTTCAATTTAAAGTGTATATATTTCCCAAAGTGTTTAATGAATAGGCTTGAAATATTTTGCATAGAAATAGGGGGAAAAAAGATGTATTTATGTTATTTTGAACTTATCTAACACCATTCCCATATTTCCTCACATCGCGAGAAATTCTTTATTATAATAGTATTTTAATATTACTTTGATGTTATGTTCTTAATCTTTATGGCCACAGACCTGACGTCTATTTAAGTAAATTATTTTTATCACACTAAATATTATACTAAATTTAATGAAGCTGAGGAAATATTTTTTTCGTAATTAATATTATTCTATTTTATTTTATTATTTTAAAATCTTTATCTGCTTTTATCTTGTCCACGAAACTGATTGTGTGATCGTCATATTCGCAGTTTTTTTTCTTCACAGTTATTTTTTTAAAATAGATATTTTATACAGATAAGCATGCTAAATTGCTAACAAACTTCTCTTTCTCATTAAAAGTATTTTCTGTTGCTAACTGTTCACATATGTAAAGCTAATAATTTGCCGATCACTGTCATGACTTAATTTCCTGTGACAGTAGTTATTTATCAAACAAAATTATAAATAAACAAAATTACCTATTAAAAATTGAATATGGCATTATCTTTAAGCGGCATTGAATTAGGAATAAACCACCGGGGAAGACCGAGATACACTCGGTTAAAATTAGCTCCGTATTCAACTCGATATAACAATAAATTCTCGTTTTATTATTGCTATAAAGCATTATAAAGATTTCCCTTTAGGTGTAAAATATCTCAGTGCGGGGAAACTAACCTTGACGAGTTCCTAGCATGGTGGGAACAGCCTGACCAAGAACATTACTCGAATATGTTCCCACGTCGGTACATTTTTAAATGATTTCAATACAGATGTTTTTTTTTTCTTGTGCTATAACGAGCTTCGAACAAAAAGTTCAGATATTGAACCTTGCGAGGCAAAAAACTTTGGCTACAGATGACCGTGACATCACTTTTCTACAATTTAAGTGGTTGAGATAGACTCCTCCCGAATTTGGTGGTTTTGGAAAAGAGAGAAGCTAAAAAGGGCAGTTCCGAAAATCTCTCTTGAGAGGGTGATATTTCCATGTTCTGGAGAACTGATAGATGGGGTGAAAAGCATCCCACTGGTATGATAAGTACAGTGATTTCTATGAAATAAAAACTACTGAGTTCATCACAAGTTTCAACTAAACAGTGAGAAAGTATCTGAAGCGCCTATGCTAAATGATCATTAGCCAGAAAGAAGAAGATAGTTTTCGTGAAACTGTTCTGCTATTAAAAGTATTTCTTACTTATTAATGGGCAATAGGGGAAAGTGCGATCGAACACTTACCTTAACAACTGACCTCTAGAGATAATTTATCTTTTTCGTTTTTTTATCCAAAAACTTTCGTTAATCCTGGTGAGGAAATATCATCGAATCTCTATAAATAATTATACAGGATGTCCCAGGATTATTAGGACAAACTTTACGGGGAGGTAGGAGACATCAAAAGGATTAAGATTTATATGGAAACCCATGGTCGGAAACGGCTTCGTTCGCCGTTAACTGGTGTTGTTTACAAGACCCATGCTCTTGGCCACCACGCTCTCCTGATTTAAGCAACATAGATTTCTTTCGTTGGGGTGCACTGAAAAGTGCTGTGCATGCAACGCTTGTGGATTCCGATATGGATCTGATTGCAAGACTCGTGTGTGCTGCTGCGGATATACAACAAAATACAGGCGTGTTTGAGCGAGTCCTCTAATGCATGGTCCGACGTTGTAATGCATGCATCGCTAGCAATGGTGGAAACTTTGAACACTTTTGTGACCTTTTCACATAGTATCTACCACATTACATGTAATATCTTTGACCAATAAATTATTTCAAATGATCTCATATTGTGGCTCTTCGTTTCTTGTACCTGTCATGCTACTTTTCCATGACGTTTCCGACCATGGGTTGCTATCCATATCTGAATCTTTGTGGTGTCCCCTACCTCCCCTCAATGTTTGTCCCAATAATCCTGGGACACCGTGTATATGTAAAAACGTTTCTTTTTATTAACCAACGGTTTGATTTTATAAATAAATATTTGAACTTTGAATTTAACAGAAGTTAAGGTGTGTTTTCACGCTACCATCAAATGAATTTTGATTGACATGCCGCGAGCTTTTACAGCTTTTTATTTTACAACAGTATTATTTACAGAAACAATCAATATTAAAATTATGTACATATTTGTAAATTTTACATTACTTACATATTTAACACGAAAGAGCATCCTCCCAAACTACATTTAGGTAGCTTTCTTTACAAAAAAGCTACCTATTGCAGCCGTTCGGAGGAAAGCGATTTCAAAAAATTTTGGTATATTTTCATCGATCATGACCCACAGACCCCAAAACCACCCTCCGTTCAAAATTGATATATATATATATATATATATATATATATATATATATATATATATATATATATATATATATCTGACCTATGTCACACTGTAACTCCCGTAATTATGAACCGATTTCGATGTAATTCGGTGTGTACATAGTACATACCAATGTCTCGACCGAGTTCGTTGGCCAGCTTCATCCGCCGTTTTGTTTCAAAATGGCGGCCATTTAAAATTTAAAAAAAAAATTAAAACTTGAAATGTGGTACCAAAAATTTAAAAATGGAAAAATATTTTTTTCTTATGTATTTGACCTTTATACAAAGATTCCGGAGCAGTTTTTGTTTCGTCTATATCTTAAAAAATGGCTGAGTTATAGCATTTTGAATTTCTTGCGTGGCTGACATTTTGAAACGTCCTGAATTTTGTCACGCGATAAAAGGCGTATTTATGAACCGATTTGGATGTAATTTGGTGTGTACATAGTACATACCAGTGTCTCGACCGAGTTCGTTGGCCAGCTTCATCCGCCATTTTGTTTCAAAATGGCGGCCATTTAAAATTTTTTTAAAAATTTAAAATTTGAAATGTGGTACCAAAAAATTGGAAATGGAAAAATGTTTTTTTCTTATGTATTTGACCGTTATACAAAGATTTCGTAGCAGTTTTTGTTTCGTCTATATCTTAAAAAATGGCTGAGTTATAGCATTTTGAATTTTTAGCGTGGCTGACATTTTGAAACGTCCTGAATTTTGTCACGCGATAAAAGGCGTATTTATGAACCGATTCGGATGTAACTTCGTTTATACATAGTACATACCAATGTCTCGACCGGGTTCGTTGGCCAGCTTCACCCGCCATCTTGTTTAAAAATGGCGGCCATTTAAACTTTTAAGAAAAATTTAAATTTGAAATGTGGTACCAAAAATTGAAAATTGAAAAAATATTTTCTTCTTATGTGTTTGACCTTGATAAAAAGATTCGGGAGCAGTTTTTGTTTCGTCTATATCTTAAGAAATGGCTGAGTTATAGCATTTTGAATTTCTAGCGTGACTGACATTTTGAAACGTCCTGATTTTTCTCACGTAATAACAGGCGTATTTATGAACCGACTTGGATGTACCTTGGTGTGTACATAGTACATACAAATATCTCGACCGAGTTCGTTGGCCAGCTTCATCCGCCATCTTGTTTCAAAATGGCGGCCATTTAAAAAATAAAAAAATAAAAAAATTTAAATGAGATACCAAAAAATTGGAAAATGAAAAAGATCTTTTTCGTATGTGTTTGACCTTAATACAAAGATTCCGGAACAGTTTTTCTTTCGTCTATATCTAAAAAAAAAATGGCTGAGTAATAGCATTTTGAATTTCTCTTGTGGCTGACATTTTAAAACGACCTGATTTTTGTCACGCGATAACAGGCGTATTTATGAACATATTTGGATGTAACTTGGTCTGTACATAGTACATACCAATGTCTCGACCGAGTTCGTTGGCCAGCTTCATTCGCCATCTTGTTTCAAAAGGGTTGCCATTTAAAAAAATTAAATTTAAAATTTAAAATGAGGTATTAAAAAATTGGAAAATGAAAAAGATTTTTTTTATGTGTTTGGCCTTGATACAAAGATTCCGGAGCAGTTTTTGTTTCTGAAAATTTGTTCTTTTGTTGATATCTTAAAAAATGGTTGATTTATAGCACTTTGAATTTCTAGCATGGCTAACATTTTGAAACGATCTTGTATTTGTCACGCGATAACACACGTATTCGCATATTTCGATGTAAGAAGGCATGTGGATAGTATACATCAACACCTCGACCAAGTTCGCTGGCCAGATTCATCAGCCATCTTGTTTCAAAATGGCGGCCATTAAATTAAAAAATATATATATATTTAAAGTGAGGTGCAAAAAAATTAGAAATTGAAAAAGGTTTCTTTCTTAAGTATTTGATCTTGATATAAGGATTCAGGAGCATTTTTTGTTTGTCTTTACCTTAAAAAATGGCTCAGATATAGCAGTTTCAATTTCTGTTGTGGGTGACATTTTGAAAAATCTTATTTTTTGCATGCGACAGCACTCCTATATCTTAACCGATTCCGATGTGAGTGAGCATGTGCACAGCAATTACTAAGGTCTCGACCAAGTTCACTGCTTAGCCTCATCCACCATGTTGTCTTAAAATGACAGGCACTTTAAGAAATTGCCGAATTTGGCAGCCAAATATAAGTTACTTTAAAGAAAAGCAGCTTGGATAAAGCTGACTAATTTCGCGAAATTATTATTCATTATATTGATAAAAATTAGTATTGAATCTCCTATATTCGGTTTCCACTAAATTGAGCTTCGTGTGTTTGCATGATATAACTTGGCTTTTTTTTAAATAAGGATTATGAAAGCTACCTCTTCCTCCCGGCAGTGGCCGGAAGGACTTTTTTGTTTTGTTGCATACTTTCTTTTGCTAGGAGGACTTTTAGGCCGGAAAGCTTTTTTACACATGAGAAAGCAAAGTAAAGCATTCCGTGCATAAAGACGGATACATTCTTTCTTTTGATGCCAAGAAAGTGTTTTGGCATTGGTAATCTTGAAAATCAATTTTACCACCAAATCTTGCCAATATCGCTAATATTTCTCCAATTTTGGCAAATTTTGCCAACTTTGCAAGTTTATTTACTTCCAGCTGTTCAACAACTTAATAACTGTTTTAAATTGCATTTCCATTGAAATGCGTTGATCCGCAGTGACCCCAAAATGACACACTAATCGAATTTTCTCCAGCATGTGACGCAGCCCCAATAGTCTTTTCGTCTCTCAAAACGGCAGGATACCAAATATAGTTAAAATCGTTAGAGCCATAATTTAGACAAAATTTGCACACACATATATATATACACATACATAGACACAAGATTTCCTCGTATTATAATATATGATAGTAAATGAAAAATATATATATATTTTTTTTCTTTTACAGACGAGTAAGTGGTATAAATAGAGTTCGTCACTGATATGATTTGTCAGACGCAAGTGGGTTAAGTGTTGCAGTGTCGATTGAATAAAATTTCTCTTGTACTTTATATTATGGCATTGGTATGTCTCTAGTTTTTCGCGTGACGTAACATAAAATAAAGTAGGTCATGCAGGTCAAATTATAAATTTATTTTAAAAACAATAAATTGAAATAAATAAAAAAATAAGTGAAATAATAAAATGTTGACTGAGCTTACGCGAAAAAAAAAAAAATTAAAGAAGTGAGTTGTATTATAGTGAAGCTTATTAATATAATATATTTCTTAATAAAATTTTATTTTCAAATCAACAGCAACAATAACAAACAAATAAATAACTAAATCGTCATGTATTCACTGAAAAAATCATTTTGCATCTAAAAACAAGAATAGAAACTACATATTTTTGTATTCTTGTATATGAAATTATTAAAGCACGTTATGACTATAAAAGTAATGACTACGATTTCAAAATTATTTTTACACGCAGATATTGCTGATGAATAAAATTTCCAACGACACAACGAAATTGAAAGATTTTATTTAAAAATCTCATCTCAATTTACATTACATCCAATTACCACTAATCACTTTGCATTAAAACAAATGATAATCATAAAAGCGAGATGATCAGCATTTGATGGTAATAAAATCAAAAGTGATTATATTAAGAATTCATTATCCTAAAGCAGAAGTGTTTAAAATTCTTTAGATTGTATCATTTTTAAATAAAAGTTACACGATCATTATTTAAATTACTTGCAAAACGTGATGGCAATTTGTAAAGGAAATTTATTACTAAATTCAACTAAAAATGTCAGAGAAGGAAAGATTAAAAATATAATCCATTTTTTAGATTAAATAATTAAGATTTTGTAATTTGAGAACAAATAAAAAATAATCACCAACATTTTTAAATCTTCATAAAAGGTGACGTCTATGAAGATGCATATTTATAAATACTATTGATTTTTTTCTGCTTTATGAATTCGTTAATTTAATAAAGGATTTAATTATAATATTTGTTTTTCTATAGTTATTTAAGTTTATTTTTTTACATATAAAGGATGTTTTTTAAAAAAAGTATATGTCGTAGGCTAAATGAGAAATTCGGCCAGACTAATTGGAGAATCATTTGTTTTAGCCTGATATTTTTCAGACTTATTGCAAAGAGCCTATACAGTTTCAGGCTAACTGGAAAATGACCATTTGTTTATCAAACATCCTCGTTTTGATCAGATTAGTTGAAATGAGCCTATGGAGTTTTAGGCTTACTGCAAAGTGACCACCCATTTTCCAAGTAATCTAGTTTCATCTAGGCTTATTGCAATAATTACTAGGTAATGCATGTTTCTGCATAAGGTAAGCGCACCAGTAGTGGGTCACTTAAGAACTTTTATCGAATTATTATTAAAGTACTAGAAATTCCAAAAGATATATATACTTATAGCCTAGTCCTAGCCTTCGTGTATCAGAATAAACAGTCAAAGTTTCAAAATATATTTTCCAGAAAAAATAAAAAAATAAAAACTTTTACCTTCTTCTATGCTCCAGTAGCGAGCCTAGTAAATTTCTGATGCATGAATCTTTAAGTTATCGGCTTATCTCACAAATTATTTACAATGTAATAAGAATATATCAACAGCAGTTTAATTCAAAATAAAACATAATATTAAAGAAACGATGTTTTAAACAAAAACTTATCTCTTAATAAAATCTCTAAGAATTTGTCAAAAAATCTGTTTTTGAAGACACTCTAGAAAATAAACAAATGTACCAGCAGAAAAAAAAACAATTATTCAAAACAGTTTATAAAAAGTTAAGATTTAAGCATGTTAGTTAATCAGATTTCTTTCAGCAATTAGTGACGCACTACTGGTACTTGGCCCGCTATAGATGCCTTTACCTTATATTTATTGGGTCGTTCGGAAAGCCGCGTCCATTTAGGAAAATCAATTCGTGCCGGGGAATGCTATCACTTTATTATTAGACATTGATTCCGATATACTATAATGTCTAATAATTACTGGGCAGAATTTTCCGGTACGAATTGGTTTTCTCAAACGGACAAGGCTTTATAAACGACCCAATAGTATAAAAAATATGGGAGGGAACTTAAAATGCTTTTAACCCCTTGGGTGCATTTGACGACTGAGACTCGTCATGCATTTGGCCACTGGAGTCTATTTTTATATTCTATTCATACCACTATTTAAAGGAAAATATTTTTGTAGTATTTTTCTGTTGCACATGCTATCAAAGTGTATATGAAAGATTTTTGTTTGGAGAAAGTGATGCGAGATAGAATAATAGTAATAATAATAATAATAATAATAATAATAATAATAAAACCAGTGACAGCCATGAAATAAATCCCTACCCAAGGGGTTAAAAATGTATAAGAAAACTATCATTTTGACAGATTTCAATAACGCGACAGTGTGGCTAATGTTAGTAAATGCTTTATTTGAATTTTAAGTATATATATTTTTTAAATACTCGTGCAAAAGTATCAATAAAATCTGTAGATAAGGCAGATTTTATATTTTCCTTGTATTACGTAGAGAAGTCAGATATAAAAAGGAGAATAGTTTAGAATAAAAATAACATTACAATATAAATTTGAATTTTATTGTCATTCTGAAATATTAAAGAAAAATACACAACTTGTACTAAAAATACAAGTTAAAATAATAACAGAATTTTTGTTAAATGAAATGATGAAAATGAATGAGTCGCAATTCATTACAAAATGATATAGATTTTAAAATGCTATTAGATTATATAATCTAAAACTTAATTAATACAAATTATGTAACAATTATGTTATAATCATTTAAACTGTGTACAATGTACTTTGGATCACCGTGTAGTTTTGAAATTCCTTTTCGAAAAGATGGATAATCACCTTTGTGCAATAGCAATTACGATTAAAATTTTTCATATTAAAACTCAATATATTTGCTTCAAAAGTTGCCTTGAATGGAATTACAAACTCAATATTTACGATGCAAGTTAGTGATTCTCAAACTGTGAGTCTTGGACGTTTTTTCTGCATCAGTGAAATATTCCAGAGTTGAATAAGAATGCCAACCAAAATAGAATCGTCGTAAACTGGTGTAACTGCTTGTCCAATTTAAAGTAAATCTCTGAACTTAAAATATATTTGACTGTTATAACTGATATTCGTATCATTAGAGTTCAGTGTATATGAGAGTTTTACGGTGCGCGATGATAGTATTGTGAAATGCAACCGCACGTCTACATTTTTTAAGAGAACTGCAGCCGAACTCATTTATGGGCGGAGGAAAGAAATGTGAAAATTATTCCCGCGGATTTCTTCTGAAGTTCCTAAAGTCTGTACATATGTATTATAATTGTACATAGTCATGTTAAATGACGTATCCTTGTATCTTTCATATGATCCATTAAAAGTTTTGTACTAAATCTTAGAGTGGCGGATCTAATTTTGGAGTGATGTGTCCGTCATTAAATATTATGACCCCTACTTATGAAAAGTAAGGTAGATATATTACATTTTTATTTTCGTAAAATTTCTTGAAATCTCTCTCATATTTTGTACTGCATCTGATAGAATTGATACATTTTATAATGGATTTTAGTACTTCATTAAGAATAAGTGATATTTGATTATCGCCAAGACTGTATGGATAACATAATTCACAAGTAATATTTCCGGATTCGCGCTTTTATCTATTTTAAGTTACTGTTTTTCTTTCCTCTCATAACATACTTCTTTGATAACGGGCTCCCCCCACCCCCCATTATTATTATTTGGCCACCATGTTTTCTCCAATTTTAAATTTTAAAATGCATATATCATGAATTTCATATTCTGTATGTGGTCTGTAGAAGAGCCATAAGAAGTTTACCTTCAACCCTTTCCTTCCGTGATGCGCTCCGGGTTTTATTAATTTCATAAATGTAGCACCTCATTTAGATCATTCAAAACATTTGTTAGATTAAACATGTCCAAATAGTCAATTTTCGATATACCCTACAAAATTTCTTATGTAAAATTTTCCTCATGGGCATTATTACACTACGAATAGATGTAGAATTTTTTTTGAAATAAATAGTGAAAAAAAAAGGAATTGTTATTTACTAAAATAATTTCAAAAAAGTTCATATAATTATTCCGGTGTCAGTATATTTTTGGACTTTTAAATGGGATCGTTTCGAAAATTAATTTTTATTCAGTTATTTTTAATTTTTTCATCTGTTATTTCTATTTTTAGACTAAGACGCTACTTTCATTAGAAAAAATGACAGAAAATTTGTTAAAAAGAAATCTGAAATTGCCCCCCTGAAAAATCATATTGCCCCCCCCCCCCCCTGTGGGGCGTACGCCACACTTTGGGATCCACTAATATAAAGTAAGATTGAATCTTTTAATAAGGATTAAATATCGCACTTCGCAGCAGAAATACCTAAACATGAAGAGACATTTAATGCAAATATTTATTAAATGTTTAAATTTATGTATGCTATACACTGTACATTGTTTACTCCCTATAAAATAATTTTTATATACATTTTTCAATCAATTATTCAAACTGGAAGAGAAAACAAAACAAAATAAAAATAAATGCATATATAAAAAAAACATTAATGCAGAAAATCAATTATTGCGTTTTCATAATTATGTTATATAACTACAGAATTATAAGCTTGCAAAATATCCGAAAAATATGAAAAATATTTTCACCCGAGGGATAAAATATATATCAGAGTTGTAGAATCTCTATTTACTGAGAAATATGATACAAATATGTTGAGAAATAAATTAAGCGTTACGTTTTTCCCAAACACGTAGACTATGTTTTGCCACTTTTAAAATTGATTCTCATGTGAAATACAGTAAAATACGAAAGGAAATTCTGAAAATTTATATATGCGTACACATGTGTATAAAAGATTTTTAATTAGCGAAACAATCAGGTTTCCAGTTTGATCGTCTTTTTCGGAAAAAGGTTCCCAGTATATTAATTAATTGATTAAAAATAAACGCTTACAGAGGGACAACAATTATATTTATAATATATATATATAAAGAAAAAAGTCTGAAAATGATATGCCCTTTTAACAAGAGTTCTTCCAGATTTGATTGAATGAGTTCAAAAGTCTAGAAAACACAAAGCTTGTGTTGACAACTTTTCAACTAGCTTCAATTATTAGAAAAAATGTGATCTAGAGAGATTCTTATCATAGTAAATATAAGAGAAAATAGGTTACAAAATTGTATCCAGACCGGAATTTGTTGTAACAAAGAGTTTTACCAGATTTAAGTGGGAAAATAATATAGTTGAGTGCTTAGGGAGCAATTTTGAAAGGAATGTTGCCCATGGAACAAGAAAACAATTGGCCTTCTGGAGAAAAAAGAAAATTGATCAGCCAGATACTGCCTAGTTGACTCATGCAATAGAAACATACCCCCACAATAGTATTTTATTAATATTTTCTAGGCCAAAAATAAAAAGTGACAAATAGCGGTGGCTGATTTTTAGCAACACACTAAATATGCCTGTTATAACACCATGGAAAATCCATAGAGAAATGAAAAGTAGGTGTCTCACTTAGAATTTATACGTCATATTGTTATTGCGCTAATTATAACGGAAAACCTGAATCGAAACAGACAGTTTGTTTAGAACTACGATCATCAAATACAGATATTCGTTTTGATGGTGTAATTTTATTTCACAAGTTAAAAAAGAATGAAAATGCGAAATATGCAAAATAAGCACTCGTATAATGTTCCGAAAAATATACAAAAAAGCTACATAAAAACGACTGTTGTATTTTTCATAAAATAATGTAAGGTAGACTCAATAAAAAATATGAGTTAAAACAAGAAATTTTATATATTCATTTGTTAAGTAAATCACAAAGTGTTTCCATTTTCTGTGTGATGTATATTTCAAGAAATTTTTATACATGGTTAAAAATTACAATGCTATTTAAAAAATGCTTACTCAATACTACAAATAATATAGAATACACGTTCGAGGAAATTTTAACTACCCAATTCTTCCTTAAGTATAATGCAACATCAGTGTTGCCAGATTGGAGATTTGGTCGCCATTTTGGGGAATTTTGAACCTCTAGGGAAATTTTTTGAGGACAAGTAGTTCGTGGGAAAATTTTGGGGACTACAAAAAAAAAAAAAAAAAAAAAATTGGGGAAAAACGTGAGGATTTTTTTTTTCTCACGATTTTCCATAAAGATTTCTTTTAGTCCTGTAGAAAAATTGGATCTGTCTCGAACTCAATTTTGATTTGAAAAACGAAAATACAATCCAGAAATCGGAAATATCAATCATTATTCTCTTGGATGTGGTCGTGTTCGTTGGTTACTACATTACAGTTTACACGTATTACAGATGCATCAGACTCTAAAGTCTTAAGCAGCTTAAACATGCACGTGACAAAATATGCAGGACTCATACGAAAAATTCTTTCGCCGTGGTTTAAAAAAAATTAATTTAAATATGTGGAAAGCAAATATTTTTCTCTTATGATATACAAAAGCACATCGATTGATACAGTGAAAATACTTAGCATTATGATTATGTACTTCAGTATAGGGATGACAAAAAAAAAAAAAAAAAAATTAAAACAACGTACCATCTCGAATTCATTCAAATCCCACTGATAAGAGATGGTCTAAAGCTATGGAGCTAATGTAACAATAGCCCAACATTGTTAGACAATACTTTTAAAAACAAACGTAAAATAACTTGTAACTGCAAAATCTCTCTCTCATTCTCTTAATGTAGCTACAAAATATGCATTCAGCCCAGTTTAAAAGTTTGTTTTTTGTAAATGGGGAATTTTTTCAAACAAAGGCTTGATTTGGGGAAAATTTTTGAGCTTACATTACTTAAATATTTTTTATAGTGGTAAATTGAAAATTTAAAAATTCTCTTTTTGTGTAAAAACTGAGTTGGGCACTTTTGCGGGAAAAAAAAACCCACTAATTTGGGGAAAAATTTAAGATTTTGGGGGAAATTGACTTTTGACTATCTAGCAACACTGTGCAACATACAGCTTGGATGTTCATAAGCAGAAGAAACAAGCATTACCCATTAGGGGCCCAAGTCTTTCATTTTGTGACCCTATCGTAAATTCTGCACGAATGCAGAATTTTTTTTACAATTTTAAACACGCATCAACTGAGACAAGTAATATACTTAAGGAGTCCCAGCTCGGCAGCTGATGGGCTCGGTCGCATGTTTTAACGCCGTCACTTGGTAAAAGTAACTAATCCAGGTAGATATAAGTGACTTGAAATTTATATCTTTCTTTTCATTATGTAATTTTCAAAATTTTGGTGCTTGAATGGTCAATTATGGTCCAGTGGTTCTCTTAATGTGTTAATTTAAAATTTGTAACAACTAATACTTCTCTCTTTCACTAAATTCAACTTTTGAAGATACTAAACTGAGATTAATTATTAAGAAAAGTTATTAACCAATTTACTTAATATTTTGTCACATTGTTTAAAATATTTTTCTACATGTGATATAAAACTTTTGTTCAATTCACTTAATTTTAATCATTATAATTAATTAGGAAAATCTTTCTTTGCTGCTTTTAAGCATTAATTGTTGGTGCATTAATGATTGGTGAAATTTGGTAGAGATATGTAAATAAATTTATTACATAATTCCTTTTAATTAAAGTTAACTAACTTTACACTGTAAAAAAAATTCCGCAACGTTCCTGGGAAAAAATGGGCAGCTGAGTTGCCCATTATTTCCAAGAAACATTTCTTGAAAATGACTGGAACTTTACTGTATATGTTAAAAACTTTCTACAGAAATGCCAGTAAGTTTCCTGCAAAATACCAGGAATATTTCTGTTGACAGCAAAACATTACTGACATATTCAAGGCTGGAGTAGCACAGTTGAAGTTTATTTCAACTAAGCGAAAAATGTCCAGACCAGGGATCGAACGTGGATACTTGGCGTGCCGTGCCAATGCCTTACCTGTTAGGCTATCCGGACCGATGCCTAGCTGACATAATTCACTCTGGATGTTCGTTCCCTTCATTATGACATTACTGACATTTCACAGCATGCGGGATCCGCAGACGATTTTTACATTTCCAGTTGACAATTTTCGCTTTATTTGTTATTATTTGTTAGAATGAAAAAATATTTTGAAATTGACATCAAAATTATTATTTATAATTTACACGAAAAAATAAATTTTCAGTTAAAATTCAATAAAGTAAATATATATGTGATATATTGTTTCTGAACTTTGCTTAAAATATAAAAATATATAAATGTAAATAATAATTAGAAAAAAAAATCTAGACATAAAATATTTTGGATTTTCGTCAGTAATTATGTTAGTTTACAAGTTAGATAAAATACATATAAATTTTCATGGAAAAAAAAAAAACCTAAACGTAATTGTATATTTTTTCCGAAAATAAAAAAAAAAATTCAAATTTGCAGCAATTCAAAGTGTCAAATATATGTCAAATTTAAATCAAATTGTAATAAAGTGTTAAAATATAAAATTAATTAAAAAAGAAAAAAAAGTCAAGAGGTAGCATCAAACTCGGGCCGTACGGGTGGAGTGCGAGCTTTCTGCGTCCACACCACGAAAGACACGTTGAGAGCTGCAAACTAATGGGTATTTGAAACGTATGCTAAAACTCGGCATCTAATTTCTGAAAATCTAAGGCCCATTTGAAGAAATCCTTTCACAAGAATAATTAGAGATAAGAACTCTAAAACATACTTTAAATTAATCAAAATCGGTGAGAATCATATTTGATTGTCCCCTGGTTAATGGAGATCCAAATAATAGGTGTATTGTTTTTTATTTTTTACACAGTCTGCTCGTTAAAGATTCCACAGACAAGTACGAGAGATAATCTCTTAGTGATGTCACAGAGGTATTGTATTTTCATGTGAATTGTCTTGACAATAGAGACGTAAAGGATTATGTCGTCTATTGATTTATTTGCATTCCATATTGATTTTTTTACATTCATTTAAGGAATTCGTTTTCGACACTCGCGCGCGAGCAACGGATTATAGCAAAAAAAAAAAAAAAAAATAAAATAAAATAAAATAAATAAATAAATAAATGGCGGCCGCAGCGTTTTGCTGTTTCCAAGTTTTGTTCAGGAACGTTTCAGATAAGAAGACCAGAATTTCACAGGAAAGAGCTAAATTATTCTGAAAACCTGATAAAAGGCGAAACATTCTTGGATTTTACATGGAACGTTACCATTTTTTTTTACAGTGTATAATTAATCTGATAACTACATTTTCTGGTTTTAATATTCTAAATATTATTTACTCTTAAGTTCCGGTAGAAGGCGGATGAAATTTATGTCAAACTATGCTTATATTATCATTTCCTTACATATAAAATTTCAAATCTTTATCTTTAAAATTAAAGGAATATTTTTTTTTTCTGTTTACATTAATTCAGATCAAAATTCCTTTGTTTGCTAAAAACAATTATTTCTGGGCCCTGTATCTACGTTTTGTCTAGTCGTACAAACCCAAAATTTGAGCTAAATTTTTACTCTCTATCGATTTATATTCTGTTCAATTTTCATGCCGTTAAAGCTATTATTTACTGCGGTGATAATTGTCTTCTTATTTTTATAACCTGATTATATTTAAGACCTTGGAGACAAATAATTGATTGCGGAAATGCCATTTACAATGTAGGTGTACCGTTCGGATTCAGGCTGATTCTGACGATCCCAGGTACTTTATTGCAAATATTTGCATTTTTAATTAGAATTTCTTATGCAAATAACGTGACATTGTTCTATTCATACTATGATATTTATAGTAATTGTTCTAGAACTTTTATATAGTTTTGAAAACTCAGGTGCCAGTGTCAGCTTAGAGATGAGCATATTGATGTTAAGATTTAAAACTTTTTTTATCGAACACATAATTGTTTACTTAAATTAATTATTTTGAATAACAAAATTTTAAAGATATGTATTTTATTCAACAATGATTTGCTTAACCATTACACTGCTGAAAATTTTCTTTCTAATTTAAAAATAACTAGGGGGCTCGGCACCCAACGAGCTACGCTCGCCAACCCCCGTCCAGACACCGATGACTCCAAATGCACGCTAATTTGATCGGCTTTAAAAAGATTTCGAAAGATTGAATTATAATTTAAAAAACAGTGGCGATCTCCCTATAAACGAATTTCTATTAATTTCTCTTTGATTGGGGAATTTTAACGCCAAATCCGCTGCGGTACTACTTGATTACCCCGTCGGCCAATTTCGCCAAATTATATAAATCGCCAAACCACTCGCCAAATTATACAAATTGACATAATTCTTATTTTAAATAACAAAAGAACAAATAAATTAGTACAACATTAATAAAAATAGATATAAAACGTCGAAATAAAAATAACTTGATGACGTAGACACGTGTAACAACATTTCAAAATAAGCTAATATAAAAGGAATTAAGTAAACAGTCTTTGTCTCCTGGTATTTTTTAACAAAGCGAAAAGAAAGTTCTCTTAAATGAGACATTTTAAATTAATCGTTTTTAATCTGAAGTAATTTTTACCAAGCTATTCTTTCTCTTTTAAATATTCACGTGAAAATACTTTTGTTAGAAATGAAATATTATTTGCGCTTTCCTAACAAAAATAGTTGAAAAGATCCTCTCAAAATATCAAATAAATGTCTAGCGTAATTTCTAAATTTAAACTGTTTTGCAATATTATTTTGTGTTCATTTTATGTAATAACTATAATGTGACGTAAATATGACGTAATTTCTCCCATTTAAGACTTCTAACGCATGTTAATGAGTTTATTATTTTACAATATCCTTTCTCTTTTAAAATTCACGTGTGTAATTTTTATGACGTAATTTTTAACAAGTTCCTGCTTTTTGTACATAATTATTTAATTCTAATTCCAAATGATTTTTTCTGTTTATAATAGTCACGTG